>CM077160.1:136599924-137199886 GCA_039583875.1 Platanthera guangdongensis
GGACTATTTATAGATGTTTATATGATATGAAGTGCTGACATGCCAGGTGGAGGTCCCAGGGGTCTTTAGGGGCGGCCGGGGAGGGGGAGAGATGTGTTGTTACACAGTTTGAGGTCAGCCTTTGCTGACCCACGTTCTATAAATTTTTACAGGTCACGGATCGCATGCAGGAGCTAGCACGCCGGCCAGAAAGGCCTAAGCCCCATGAAGTGTTTTTCCCTTTTTTGTAGCACTTCAGTTGTGATGATGTTTGTTTGAGACTATTTTGTCCGGCTTGCATGCCGAGGTAGACTAGGAGTGCTGAGCACATTCATGTTTGATGTACTACTTTTCTTTGGACTCTGTTATAGGCCTTATGGCCATTTGTTTACTCTTTAGTGGTGGATAACTTCTAGTCCTGTTCTTTTTCGCTGTGTTGTGCAAAGTGTTTTGAGTTTGGGTAGCTATATCAACTTATAATGCAAAAGCTGTGGCGCTCGTATGTTGGTGGGGCCCCGGCCGGACCCATATATACGTTCACTACAGGGGAGGTGTTACAATTTGGTATCAAAGCGAGGTTAGATTCAAGGTCAGCGTGTAGAGAAGTTATCCACATGAGAGTAATGCGGGGACCGTGAGTGTCCTTATGTTTTAGTCTTGCGATTGGAGACTAATCCCTTATTTCTTGTTTTCCTGAAGAGTGCAAGCAACGAGGCGGGCACTTCAAGAGCAAGGGATGATCTCTCGGCGAGCAGTGCTACTGCTCCGGGTCTTCTGGGCACGGGTGTAAACCCGGCTGACTTCTGCCATATGCTTGCAGAAGCGATGGTGGCAGCCCAAGCGGCGGCTGCAGCCCAGGTAGCAACCCTGCTACACCGGACACGGCGACGGCCGTGCCAGGCGGAGAAGCCAGGCGAGTGGAGCCTTTGGCAGAAAGGGTGGTGGTAGGGCATGGAGACCGACACATGAAGTATTTCCTGAGTTTCCATCCCCGTCTTTCAAGGGTGTTGGAACGCCAACGGATGCGGAGGATTGGTGGGTTCGTATTCAAGAACTGTTAAGGGCGGCAGAGACGCCAGAGGAAAAGAAAGCTGAGTATGCGGCGTTCATGTTGGAAGGAGACGCCAAATTGTGGTGGGTGAGCCATAGCGGCCGCCTGTTCCCGGGGCACACCCCGTCAGTGGAAGAGTTTGGGGACGCTTTTCTTAAGAGGTATATTCCAGTTTCAACACGGTTGGCCCTACAGAGGCAGTTTCTGCATCTAATGCAGCGAGACAAGACAGTGGATGAGTACGTGCAAGAGTTCACCCGTTTGGGTCGTTATGCGGGAACGACAATGGCGGATGATGTAGAGAGGGATAACCTCTTCTACCAAGGTTTGAGGGAGAATCTGAGACAGCCACTCATCTCCATGAAGAGGGCGGGATTAATGAGCTAGTTGAAGCCGCCAGGAGTTTGCAGAGTGATCTGGAGCGGACCCAGCATCGAAAGGGTTTTACTCCCAAGCACGGGGAAGGGAAGCCCTCCCAATCTCATGTAAAGTCTGATGGGAGCAGGTGGAGGAGGAAGCCTCATCCTTCCAGGTCGGGTGAGAGGAGCACTTGGACTCCTGGGGGTTCTCACTCTAGGGGACCGCCGACGTGTTACAACTGCGGGAAGGTTGGGCACATAGCCCGTGCTTGTCAGCAAGGGGGAGCGGGGCAAGAGTCAAAGCAGGAGCAGTCTGTGCGCTCGGGCCCCAGTGCTGCGGAGAAAGGAAAGATGGCGGAGTCGAGCGCTTCTCGGTTCCAACCGGTGCAACCAAGGGCTTATAACCTTGGACAGCAAGAAGCGATCCGCCAAACCGATGTGGTGACAGGTATGAAGAAAATTTAAGTTTGCATTTGTGCTTCATACTTTTAGACCCTTTTCCGTGTGTTGTCTTGTTGTAGGCTTCGTGTTAGTTTCTGGATACCCCGCTCGGGTATTGTTCGATACTGGGGCTTCGCACTCTTTTCTTGCGGAGAGTTTCATCCGAAGGGTAGGAGTCGAGACTTTATCGGCGGACGCGGAACTGAAAGTTCGCATGCCCAATGGTCATCTATGACCACCGGGGCTAAAGGGCGCATCGGTTGGGAGCTAGACGGAGTTGACTTCGTTTTAGAAGCGGCAGTGTTACCGTTAGTAGAGTTCGATGTCATTTTGGGCATGAACTGGCTTGCAGAGCAGCGCGCCAGCATTGATTGTTTATCCAAGGTAGTGACCCTAAAGAGTAAGGGGCAAGCGGAAGTCAAGTTTATGGGCCTTTGCGGAGTAGCCCATTCCCTAATTACGGCCATGCAAATAATGCGGGCGGTTAACCAGGGAGGTGTGGCGCTGGTAGCGTTGTTGGAGGTTCGTCTCTCCCAGCTTTCGATTGAGGAAGTGCCTGTGGTGGCAGAGTTCAAGGATGTGTTTCCAGATGAACTTCCTGGAGCGCCTCCTTGGCGGGAGATCGACTTCTCGATCGAGTTAATGCGGAGGCTAGACCGGTGTCGCGTCCCCCATTTAGGATAGCACCAAAGGAGTTAGCGGAACTTAAGGTACAGTTACAGGAACTGTTGGAGCAAGGGTATATTAGACCCAGTTCTTCACCGTGGAGCGCACCGGTGTTGTTTGTTAAGAAGAAAGACGGTAGCATGCGCCTATGCATAGACTACCGAGAGCTGAATAAATTGACCGTCAAGAATAAGTATCTGATTCCTCGGATAGACGATTTGTTTGACCAATTGGTGGGGTCAATGGTATATTCGAAGTTGGACTTGAAGTCAGGCTACTATCAGCTGCGAATTCGGGATGAGGACATACCCAAGACTGCTTTTGGGACAAGGTACAGACACTTTGAGTTTACGGTGATGCCGTTCGGGTTGACGAACGCACCATCGGTGTTCATGGATCTGATGAATCGAGTATTTCGGGATTACTTGGATTCGTTTGTGGTTGTCTTCATTGATGACATCTTAGTGTACTCAAAGTCTGAGGTGGAGCATGAGACCCACTTGAGAGTGGTCCTGCAAGTGTTGAGGGAGAACCAATTGTTTGCAAAGTTCTCAAAGTGCGTGTTCTGGTTGGCCAAGGTGGCATTTTTGGCCACGTGATTAGTGGTGATGGGGTGGCAGTGGATCCAACGAAAGTGGAGGCCATCAGAGATTGGCCGGTGTTGAGGACCGTGGCGGAAGTCCGAAGTTTTCTTGTACTAGCCGGGTATTATAGGAGATTCGTGGAGAATTTCTCGAAGATAGCTCTGCCCCTTACCTCACTCACTCGCAAAGACCATAAGTTTGTGTGGACCCAAGAGTGCAGTCAAGCATTCGAGGCACTAAATGAGAGGCTTATGATGGCTCCAATCCTGAGTTTACCGCAAGGGACCGATGGATTTCAGATTTTCAGTGACGCATCGGGATGCGGTTTGGGTTGCGTGTTGGTGCAACATGACAAGGTAATAGCTTTTGGATCTCGACAGCTGAAACCTCATGAGAGGAATTACCCCGTCCATGACTTGGAGTTGGCGGCGGTAATCTTCGCGTTGAAAATTGGCGACACTATGTGTATGGCGCAAGGGTGGAGATCTTCACGGACCATAAAGCCTGAAGTATCTCTTGGATCAGAAGGACTTGAACATGCGGCAACGCAGATGGGTTGAATTTCTTGGAGACTACGAAGTGGCGATTCAGTATACGCCGGTAAGGCCAATGTGGTGGCGGATGCGTTGAGTAGGAAGTACTCGGGGCAAGGAAATTGGATCAAAGCTCATGATGAGCGGTTGGTTCGGGAATGGGAGTCCCTTGGGTTGGAATGTGTTGCAAGAGGCGAGTCTAGCGTGGCTCGGTTGAGCTGGATTGAAGTGCAAAGCGACTTGTCCGATCGTATTCGGGAAGCGACTCGATTGGATGTGGAGTTTCAACCTTTTGTGTTGGAGGCTCAAAAGGGCGAGAGCAGCGCCTGGGAGATGATTGGGGGAATCTTGAGAAAGGATGGAAGGGTTTGTGTACCGCAGTTTGGCAATCTCCGTGAGGAGTTGATGTTTGAGGCTCACTTCTCAAGTACTCCATTCACCCGGGCAGTACAAGATGTACTTGGATATGAAGAAATCCTTTTGGTGGCCGGGATTGAAGCGAGATGTAGCTTTGTATGTGAGTCGTTGCCAAACATGTGCCTTGGTGAAGGCCGAGTGTCAGAAACCGGGCGGGTTCCTGAAGCCTCTTCCAATTCCTGAATGGAAATTTGAGGACATCTCCATGGACTTTGTGCATGGTTTGCCTAGATCGCAGCATGGTAATGATGCTATTTGGGTGATCGTGGATCGCCTAACCAAGGTGGCTCACTTCATCCCGAATCGGAAAGAGGACAGCGTGGAGATGCTGGTGGAGTTGTATGTTCGCAACATTGTGCGACTGCACGGAGTTCCTAAGAGCATAGTCAGTGATCGAGATGGACGATTTACGTCCAAGGATTGGAGATTGGTTCAGAAGAGCTTGGGCACGAAGCTGAAGTTTAGTACGGCGTTCCATCCTCAAACTGATGGGCAAACGGAGAGAACGAACCGTACTATGGAGGACATGTTAAGGATGTGCGTTCTTGATTTTGGCAAGAGGTGGGAGGATCACCTCTTCATGGTAGAATTTGCGTACAACAACAGTTTTCAAGCTAGTATAAAGATGGAGCCATACGAAGCTTTGTATGGGAGGCGGTGTCGAACGCCAATGTCTTGGGCAGAGGCGGGAGACACCAAACTTTTGGGAAAGGATGCGGTAGTTGACGCTTGTGAGTGGTACGGACCATCCAAGAGCGTATGAAGGTGGCGCAAGACAGGCAAGCAAAATATTTTAATGCTCGTCATCGGAAGTTGGAATTTACAGTCGGTGATTGGGTTTATCTGAAGGTCAAGCCGTTCAAAGGCGTCTCACGGATTCGCCGACTCAAGAAGTTGAGTCCAAGGTTTTTGGGGCCTTTTGAAATTGTTGAGCGGGTAGGAGAAGCAGCTTATCGGTTGGCATTGTCCGCAGACTTGAGTGGATTACATGACGTCTTCCACGTCTCCGTTTTGAGGAAAGCCTTGGTGGAGGCTAGCGTGGTGATAGAGCTGGCATCGGTGCCGATTGAGGAAGATTTGAGGACGCGAGTCCTCCCAATCGCTATAGAGGATTCGGAGACTCGGCAGTTGCGGAATAAAGAAGTCAAACTCGTGAAAGTTCGATGGGACAACTGCGGTCGTGAGGAGTTCTCTTGGGAACGAGAACAGGCCATGCTGGAAGATTATCCAGAACTCTTCATGTCAGGTACAATTTAAGTTTTGTACCCTTTTGTTTTGAAATTTCGGGACGAAATTCTGTTAAGTGGGGGAGAGTTGTAACACCCCAGTTTTTGCAAGAGGTTCAGTCTGCAGTTCTGAACATTTTTGGGTTTTTCGCAGGAGGCACACGGCCTACGACCTGGGCGTGTCGCAGGGCGTGTCGAGGCCGTGTCGACACTCGGCCCAAGTGTCGACACATTCGCTCGACAAAGTGTCGAGAGTGGGGCACACGGCCTGCGACACGGGCGTGTCGCAGGGCGTGTCGAGGCCGTGTCGACACTCGGCCCAAGTGTCGACACATTCGCTCGACAAAGTGTCGAGAGTGGGGCACACAGCCTGCGACACGGGCGTGTCGCAGGGCGTGTCGAGGCCGTGTCGACACTCGGCCCAAGTGTCGACACATTCGCTCGACAAAGTGTCGAGACTGGGGCACACGGCCTGTGACACGGGCGTGTCACAGGGCGTGTCCCGCTTGGTCGATGATCTTCGCTCGAGGTTTGTCCGCGGTGTCGACACAAAGCCTGTCGACGGGTGTCGAGACTTGGCACACGGCTTGGGAAACGGGCGTGTCCCAGGCCGTGTCATCTCTCGGGTTGGTTTTGGGGCCGTGTTGTTGGAGGCACACGGCCGGCCACACGGCCGTGTCAGTGGGGACACGAGTATGTCGGGTTGAACACAGGCGTGTCGGATGCCCGTGTGCGGTTCCAGGCGCGTCGATTTGAGACGGCGAATGAGGCACACAGTCCTGGACACGGGCGTGTGCCAGGCCGTGTTCGGCCCAGGTCTTTTATTTTTCCAGGCGAATCGTGGCCACTCTTTCCCAGATTTTGGGATCTGACGGCTCAGGACCGTTCTTGGGAAGTTAAGTCCGATTCTAGGGTGGGAAACCCTCATTTGTTTTCCAAGTCTTCTCTTTCGAAGTTCTTGAGAAAACTAGAGCAAGGAGGAAGAAGAAGAAGCCTTGGGCTGTAGGAAGGGTTTCGGAGCTCCAAATCGCGAGCCGAGTCCGGATCCGTGAAGCTTGGAGCGTTGCGAAGTTTTCCATCCGGCTATTTTGCCATGGCAAGGAAGACGAGTCGGAAGGTAACGACATCTCTCCTCTCGGTCCTTAGGATGCACGTATTAGCATCATTTAGTTTTCTTTTTCTCTAAATTTTGGGCACCAAACTCTCAAATGAGAGGGGTTTTGGCTTGCCAAGTTTCAAGAGGAATTTCCGGGTTGATTGAGTCCGTCCCCGGCATATTTTGCATTAGAGGTCCGCTTCGCTAGTGGATTAGGCATGGTGGGTGAAGCCGTAGTCGCGACCGTTAGTCCGACTCGGTGATGTTGCATACGAACTTAGGGATTCGTAGAGAGTTTTCCGTTGCGGCAAGATGCTGTTTGTGTTGTGATGGTGATTGTCCCGTTTGCTTGAAAGGTACGTGTAGTCGGACCCGGACAAGGTTAGCTCCTCGTGGCGGTAGATGGTTTCCTTGAGGGACAAGGTTAGCTCCGCTCGAGTTGGAGATGGTTTCCTTGGTGCGCGGGAACGCTGCAGTACAATGAGGGATTATGATGTATTTAGTCTTGGTTTGTGTTGTGCCAAGGCGTGGCTATGTCTCTGTGGTCGGCTGGCTATCCCGTGACATGTGCGTCATGTGTGGAGAGTGTCCCGGCGAGACTAGTCCCCTTCTGTGAGACTGACGAGAATGTCAAGCTTGGGGCAAGCCCGGGCAAAGAGGCCATGAGCGGGTGGGGTCCAGCAAGGCTTCTTAGAATCGGTCGGTCTGTGTTTGTTGGAATCCTGACATGAGACGTCAGAGCTTGCAGGCAAGCCCGGGGCTAAGCCCACGAGCGGGTGGGGCCTTGGCAAGAATTCCTTGTGGCGGCCTGTGCGCCGTTTGAGGGAGAGGTGTCTCCCTTAGTGTTTGCGGCTTTATTGCCAATGGGGAAATGTGAGTACCCAAATGATGTGATGTTGTGCTAGATGCATACGCAGTAGGGTACCTTGGGTGAAGCCCGGGTGTTGCATTCATGTTGCACAGTAGGCCCTTTCTTTATATGCTCAACCAATAGAGAACATGTTTGATGATTGAGACATCCAAGCCTGTTTTAATGTTTTTCTATTTATAAATGTTTATATTGCATATGAAGTGCTGACTTGCAGGTTGGAGGGTTCCCCGGGGTCCGTTAGGGGCGGCCGGGAGGAGATGTGTTGTTACACAGTTCGAGGTCAGCCTTTGCTGACCCACGTTACTAATAATTTTTACAGGTCAAGGATCGCATGCAGGAGCTAGCACGCCGGGCAGAAAGGCCTAAGCCCCATGAAGTGTTTTTCCCTCTTTTGTAGCACTTCAGTTGTGATGATGTTTGTTTGAGACTATTTTGTCCGGCTTGCATGCCGAGGTAGACTAGGAGTGCTGAGCACATTCATGTTTGATGTACTACTTTTCTTTGTACTCTTGTTGTAGGCCTTATGGCCATTTGTTTTACTCTTTAGTGGTGGATAACTTTTAGTCATGTTCTTTTTCCGCTGTGTTGTGCAAAGTGTTTTGAGTTTGGGTATCTATATCAACTTATAATGCTAAAGCTGTGGCGCTCGTATGTTGTGGGGCCCCGGCCGAACCCATATTATACGTTCACTACAGGGGAGGTGTTACAGTATGAGTGCTTGTAATATCTCTTGACCATGTCGCATGATTCTCCTTGTGCTGATGATGGCTAATGGTTGATGCATTGGGTTATTTTCCTGACTTTGTTCCGGAAGCTCAACCATTTGTATGTGTGGGTCTCCTATGTAGGGTTTGAGCATGGAAGCATGGAATACGGGGTGTATTTTTGATGTGGGAGGGAGAAGTAAGCGATACACAACTTCCCTGATGATCTTTATCAGCTGATAGGGGCTGTAATACTTTAGCCCAAGCTTTCTTCTCTTCGGTCTTGTGACTAAAAGTTGCATGTATGGGTGTAACTTCAACAAAACCCAATCATTGATTTCCAGGTTTAAGTCCTTTCGCTTTTTATCTGCTTGGTTCTTCATTCTTTGTTGAGACTTGGCTAGGTTGTCCTTGAGACAGTGTAGTATCTCTTCTCTAGTTTGGAATGTGCTCTCCAATGCTTCATTGGTTGTTTTACCTGCATAAAAATTAAACAAACCAGGGGGTGGCCGACCAAACATAGCCTCAAAATGGGTCATGTTGGTCGAAGATTTATAAGAGGTATTATAATGATATTCAACAAAATTTAAAGACATAGACCATTTAGTAGGATTTTCATGACAGTAAACCCGTAAGTATTCCCAGGTATGCCATGCTTAGGAAAATACTAGCCCTATCTGTGATGATATTCTCAGGTATGCCATGCAGTTTTCCCCCACAATTCTAAAACTCATTTGCTACAGTGGGCACTGAAATTGGGTGTTTAAGTGGGGCAAAGTGGGCTGCTTTGGAGAATCTGTTCACAATTACTAAGATTATAGTGTACCCCTTTGAACTTGGAAGGTCTGTAATAAAATCCATTGTGATATCTGCCCACAATCTTTGTGGGGTTGGCAAGGGCTGCAACAGTCCATAGGGTAAGTGATTTGGGGCCTTGGCTCTTTGGAAAATATCACATTGATGTATGTAGTTAGTGACCTCCTCTTTCATTCTTCGCCAGTAAAATGGGATTTTAGTCTATACAGGGTGCCATTTATGCCTGAATGCCCTCCCCATAGACTAGAATGAGCTTCCTCGATAATCTTTTTCTTAATGTTAGAATGATCTGGGATATATACTCTGTGTTTATTTGTGATGTAATTACCTTGTTGTTGCCATGCAGGGTACTTCAGTGGTTCCTTTTTAATTAAGTTTGCAAAATCATCGTTTAGGTACTCGTTTGCTAAACCTTCTAATAATGTAGAAAAAGGGGTAGTAATCATTTGGAGGTTCATAATGGAGGGATAATCTAAATTCTCTGATATCCTTGATAATGAATCGACCGCTTGATTGTTTTTTCCTGCTTTGTAATGTATACTAAAATCATATCCCATCGGTTTAGAAAGGAAAAATTGTTGTTCTGGGGTCTGTATTTGTCGGGTCAACAAGTGATGCAGACTTTGGTGATTTGTTAAAATTTGAACCGGTGACCCAGTAAATATTGCTGCCATTTTGCCACTGCAGAAGTGATGGCATACAATTCCCTAACATATGTTGATTTCTTTTGCATCATGGGTGACAATTTCTTGCTGAAATAGGCTATGGTGCCTTGAGATTGTTTAATAATCGCCCTATGCCCGTTCCGAAGGCGTCAGTTTCTAAAGTAAATTCTTCTGAGAAATTTGGTAATGCTAAAATGGGATAGGATAGGAGTTTATCTTTTAATTTGTCGAAAGCCTCCTGGGTTTTGATGGTCCATAAGAACGAATTTTTCTTTAATACTTCCGTCAGGGGAAAAACTATTTTTGAATAGTTTTGAATGAACTTCCTATAATATCCTGTTAATCCTAGGAAAGCTTGAATATGTTTTCGGTTCTTCGGTACTGAAATCGTTCAATTGCCTCAATGTTGTTTTTGTTGGGGCATACCATTCCTTGGTGAATCGTATGACCTAAAAATTCTACATCTGAGGACAGAAAACAACATTTAGATAATTTAACGTATAATGTGTTTTCCCTTAATACTTTTAACGACAGTTTTAAGTGTTCTGAATGATGCTCCTGTGTCGCACTATATACTAGTATATCATCAAAAAATATAACCACAAAATTCCGTAAAAAAGGTTGGAATATGGTATTCATTAAGGCTTCAAACGTTGATGGAGCGTTTGTTAATCCAAATGACATTACAAGAAATTCGTAATGCCCTTGATGGGTCCTAAATGTTGTTTTATGAATATTTGGTTCAACCATTTTGATTTGGTGGTATCCTGACCTTAAGTCTAGTTTTGAGAAGTATTAGGCTAGATATAATTCATCAAGTAACTCGTCAATAGTTGGTATGGGAAACTTATCCCGTATTGTTATTTTATTAAGTGCTCTGTAATCTACGCAAAATCTCCACGTGCCATCTTTGTTTTACTAGAAGGACGGGTGAACTGAATACTGAGGTACTAGGTCGAATTTGTCTGTTTCTAAGCATATCCATTACCATCTCTTCTATCTCGTTCTTTTGGTGGTATGGATATCGAAATGGACGTAAATTTGGGGTTGTGTCTTCCCTCTGGAGTTGATCTTGTGGTCAATTTCTCGTGGAGGTGGCAAACAATTAGGTTCTTCGAATACTTGGGCATAATCTAAAAGTAACCCTTGGAATTCTATTGGTAATCTCTCCCTCACATCTCCTAGAGTCAGTGAATCGATCTTCTTGTCTGGCTTTTCTTTTGCGATTAATAAACTCATTGTGGATGGTTTCAGTGTCACCATTCGCATGAGCTGCGATGATGAGACTTGACCCATCTGGGAATCTTTTTGATGTCCCACCAGAGTTACTTCCCCAGGTTTCCTGAATAAGATATTGTGAGCTGGGTATAGTCCATTGTTACTAGGCGTAAGGTTCTCAACCAACTTTGTCCTAAAATTAGGTTGGCGCCTTCAATATCCAATACGTAGAAATGTATGATGTATTGGTGGGTCTGAATGAATAGCGTGGCGTCTTTGCTCTTTCCCTTACACGTTTCAGTAGATCTATTTCCCATGAATACCGGGAATGTATTAACCGGTTGAATTGGTATTCTGAGATAGTCAGCCATCCTAGTGGATATGAAATTGTGTGTGCTTCCCCCATCTATCAACAACTCTAGGGTCTTACTATTTATATAACCGGTCATCCTTAACCCATGGTCAGGAAGTAATCCTATCAAAGATTGGAGGCAAATCATGGCTGGCGGTGTCTCCTCGTATTCTGGATCAAATTCTGTGTCATCTTCGATTTCTTCCTCTTCGGTACCTACTAAATACAGCAACGCTCCTTTTCCCTTGCATTTATGCCCCATTTGATATTTCTCGTCGCAGTTGTATCATAGTCCATTTTCTCTTTTAGCTTGCAACTCAGCTGGCGTTAGTCTTTTAATGGGGGGGGGGGAATTTGGGTCTGTAATTATTATTTGTGATCCTATTATGTTCCAGTGTTTTCACTGATTGGGTGGAAAATTAGGGAAGCGATTTCTATGGTTTTTATTCTGCTGGTCCTCATACATTCTGGCAATTGAATAGGCATCATGGATTTCAGTCGGCCTAGCTAAAAGTACGGGTCCCCTAATTTCCTCCTTAAGTCCGTAAACAAACATGTCCGAAATGAATTGGGGTTGGAGCCCAGGTACCTTTGCAATTAGTTCCTCAAATCAATTTTATATTGAGCTACAGTTGTGGTTTGTTGTAATTTTGTTAATATTCTGGCTGGCCTTATATATAATGAAGGCCCGAAACGTTTCTGTAGCGCATCTACAAATAGTGGGAATGTGAGTGTTGGATGGTCCTTAAGAATTATCTGGTACCACTTAGAAGCGGGTTTATCTAAATGATATGAAGCGATTAAAAGATAATCTTGAACTCTAATTTCGTTAAATTCAAAATATCGACGAAGCTCGTACAGCCAGTCGGTGGGATCCCCATCCAAAAATCTGGGGCAACTAATTTCCAATTTGCTAGGGTGGTTAGAAACTAGCTGGGTCTGTGGTGCCGGTGGAACCGCCCCAAGAATGCCATGTGCCGAAGATCCAGGAAATGGTTCTGGAATTCGTCGATTACTTTGTGCCTCTTCAATAATGAGGGGCACAAAGTGATCTGTTTGTTTTCCTATGCCCATCGTCCTATGGAGGTTCTCAAACTGCATGATCATATCCCGCCTAAGTGCAGTCATTTGTTCGGTTATCTGATCTGCCGAAGCTTGCTTGGTCTCCAGAATTTGTCTTGATAAGATGTTCTCCTTGGTTTGTAATTCGACTGTAAACTGTTGTTGAAGCCGAAGAGTGTGTTGCGCCAATTTTGTGATGATTCTTTGATGCATTTCTTCCATTTGAGTTGTTCGATTAGCCTGCTCGGTTTGCAGGGCTTTCTTGAGTTCTGTGATTGAACGGTGTCTGTCGCTCATCTTGAATGTCAGGATCGTTTTCTTATCTCAACGAGAGCACCAAATGTTACGATCCCGTTTCTGAGGTGTGTTGGTGAATTGAGAATGCCAAGAAGTTGGCTAGAGGTGAGTAAGAACGAGAAGAAGAATGCCTAGGCGGTGGTAGGAGGAGGGGGAGACGAATGGGCCAGGAAAACAGAGGAATTGAGAACCATTTCATTAACTTCTTAAAAACCTTCTTACAACTGACATAAGTTATTTATAGCTGTAATTACAATCAGAACATTGCTACTACTAATTAACTAATTTGAAAACATTCTAACGGCTATAAGATTTGGACCCTTGCTAGCATCCTGTGGGGCCCTTGCTGGCATCCTGCGGCTCTTGTCCCTAGATGAATGATGGATAAATCTGCTCCCTTCGATCCGGTCAAAGAGGAATCCCATTTGTTGGAGTTACCTTTTGTCTTCTTCCTGCTGATACATCTGATACAGCTGTGATGCACCATTTAATCGTACGGTGTTACTTTTGTGCTGGATTAATCCAAGCCGCTGAAACTGATGGAGAAACTGAGACCGTTGGATCACTCCCCCTAACCCTAACATTGTCATCTCCTTTTTATGCACCGTCCGTAGTGCTTTCTTTACTTTCACTCTTTCTTCTTCCCTGTAACTAGAAAGAGATCGTCGCTAAGAGTAAATCTGCTGCTGGTTCTGGAGGGTCGGGTTCTTCACTTTCATGGATCCCTGTTGAAACATTGGTGAGGGCAGTGATGATGACGGGCTGAGACGAGGAAAATGTCTGAGGGTTGCAACCCTTTGTTTCAGTTGTGGAACTGTGACACTGGGGTAACTCGTCTTTTCCTTCTTTGTTACGCATCCGGATCTGAAACATGCTTGGTGGCTTCTATTTTCTGTTATGTTGTTGTTCCTTTTGGTTTCCCCAAGTTTGTAGTCCTGGTTTTTCCGTTTTGGTTACGTTGTGTTGCGCGCCCTATCGAGTTCTATTTTTCTTTGTCGTCCATGTGAGATTTGTGATTTCGGGCCATTGTGTTGTTGTATGCTCGTTAATAGCCTCCTGGAGTTGTGGGTTGTATCTGAAATCCTATACATCTTCCCACGTACTATTTGCATGAGCTAATCCTTGCCACTGTATGAGTGCTTGTAATATCTCTTGACCATGCCGCATGATTCTCCTTGTGCTGATGATGGCTAATGGTTGATGCACTGGGTTATTTTCCTGACTGTGTTCCGAAAGCTCAACCGTTTGTATGTGTGGGTCTCCTAAGTAGGGTTTGAGCATGGAAACATGGAATACGGGGTGTATTTTTGATGTGGGAGGGAGAAGTAAGCGATACACAACTTCCCTGATGATCTCTATCACCTAATAGGGGCTGCAATACTTTAGCCCAAGCTTTCTTCCCTTCGGTCTTGTGACTAAAAGTTGCCTGTAGGGGTGTAACTTCAGCAAAACCCAATCATTGATTTCCAGGTTTAAGTCCTTTCGCTTTTTATCTGCTTGGTTCTTCATTCTTTGTTGATACTTGGCTAGGTTGTCCTTGAGACAGTGTAGTATCTCTTCTCTGGTTTGGAATGTTCTCTCCAATGCTTCGTTGGTTGTTTTACCTGCACAAAAATTAAACAAACCAGGGGGTGGCCGACCAAACATAACCTCAAAAGGGGTCATGTTGCTCGAAGAGTTATAAGAGGTATTATAATGATATTCAGCAAAATTTAAAGACATGGACCATTTAGTAGGATTTTCATGACAGTAAACCCGTAAGTATTGTTCTAAACTCAAATTAACTCGTTCTGTTAAACCGTCTGTCTGGGGGTGATAGGAGGAACTATATTGGAGGGTGGTTCCTTGTTGTTTAAAGAACTCAACCCAGTAGTTGCTTAGGAAAATACTATCCCTATCTGTGATGATAGTCTCAGGTATGCCATGCAGTTTTCCCACACAATTCCAAAACTCATTGCTACCGTGGGCACTGAAATTGGGTTTTTAAGTTGGGCAAGGTGGGCTGCTTTGGAGAATCTGTCCACAATTACTAAGATTATAGTGTACCCCTTTGAACTTGGAAGGTCCGTAATAAAATCCATTGTGATATCTGCCCACAGTCTTTGTGGGGTTGGCAAGGGCTGCAACAGTCCATAGGGTAAGTGATTTGGGGCCTTGGCTCTTTGGCAAATATCACATTGTTGTATGTAGTTAGTGACCTCCTCTTTCATTATTCGCCAGTAAAAATGTGATTGTAGTCTATACAGGGTGCCCTTTATGCCCGAATGCCCTCCCCATAGACTAGAATGAGCTTCCTCGATAATCTTTTTCTTAATGTTAGAATGATCTGGGATATATACTCTGTGTTTATTTGTGATGTAATTCCCTTGTTGTTGCCATACATGGCACTTCAGTGGTTCCTTTTTAATTAAGTTTGCAAAATCATCGTTTAGGTACTCGTTTGCTAAACCTTCTAATAATGTAGAAAACGGGTAGTAATCATTTGGAGGTTCGTAATGGAGGGATAATCTAAATTCTTTGATATCCTTGATAATGAATCGGCCGCTTGATTGTTTTTTCCTGCTTTGTAATGTATACTAAAATCATATCCCATCAGTTTAGAAAGGAAAAATTGTTGTTCTGGGGTCTGTATTTGTCGGGTCAACAAGTGATGCAGACTTTGGTGATTTGTTAAAATTTTGAACCGGTGACCCAGTAAATATTGCCGCCATTTTCCCACTGCAGAAGTGATGGCGTACAATTCCCTAACATATGTTGATTTCTTTTGCATCATGGGTGACAATTTCTTGCTTAAATAAGCTATGGTGCCTTGAGATTGTTTAAGAATCACCCCTATGCCCGTTCTGAAGGCGTCGGTTTCTAAAGTAAACTCTTCTGAGAAATTTGGTAATGCTAAAATGGGATAGGATAGGAGTTTATCGTTTAATTTGTTGAAAGCCTCCTGGGTTTTGATGGTCCATAAGAACGAATTTTTCTTTAATACTTCTGTCAGGGGAAAATCTATTTTTGAATAGTTCTGAATGAACTTCCTATAATATCCTGTTAATCCTAGGAAAGCTCGAATATGTTTTCAGTTCTTCGGTACTAGAAATCGTTCAATTGCCTCAATGTTGTTTTTGTTGGGGCATACCATTCCTTGGTGAATCGTATGACCTAGAAATTCTACGTCTGAGGACAGAAAACAACATTTAGATAATTTAACGTATAATGTGTTTTCCCTTAATACTTTTAACGACAGTTTTAGGTGTTCTAAATGATGCTCCTGTGTCGCACTATATACTAGTATATCATCAAAAAATATAACCACAAATTTCCGTAAAAAAAGGTTGGAATATGGTATTCATTAAGGCTTCGAATGTTGATGGAGCGTTTGTTAATCCAAATGACATTACAAGAAATTTGTAATGCCCTTGATGGGTCCTAAATGTTGTTTTATGAATATTTGGTTCAACCATTTTGATTTGGTGGTATCCTGACCTTAAGTCTAGTTTTGAGAAGTATCGGGCTAGATATAATTCATCAAGTAACTCGTCAATAGTTGGTATGGGAAACTTATCTCGTATTGTTATTTTATTAAGTGCTAGATATAATTCATCAAGTAACTCGACAGTTTTAGGTGTTCTAAGCATCTCCATTACCATCTTTTCTATCTTGTTCTTTTGGTGGTATGGATATCGAAATGGACGTAAATTTGGGGTTGTGACTTCCCTCTGGAGATTGATCTTGTGGTCAATTTCTCGTGGAGGTGGCAGACAATTAGGTTCTTCGAATACTTGGGCATAATCTGAAAGTAGCCCTTGGAATTCTATTGGTAATCTCTCCCTCAGATCTCCTAGAGTCAGTGAATCAATCTTCTTGTCTGGCTTTTCTTTTGCGATTAATAAACTCATTGCGGATGGTTTCAGTGCCACCATTCGCATGAGCTGTGATGATGAGACTTGACCCATCTGGGAATCTTTTTGATGTCTTACCAGAGTTAATTCCCCAGGTTTCCTGAATAAGATATTGGGAGCTGGGTATAGTCCATTGTTACCGGGCGTAAGGTTCTCAACCAACTTTGTCCTAAAATGAGGTTGGCACCTTCAACATCCAATAAGTAGAAATGTATGATGTATTGGTGGGTCTGAATGAACAGCGTGACGTCTTTGCTCTTTCCCTTACACGTTTCAGTAGATCCATTTCCCATGAATACCGGGAATTTATTAACCGGTTGAATTGGTATTCTGAGATAGTCAGCCATCGTAGTAGATATGAAATTGTGCGTGCTTCCCCCATCTATCAACAACTCTAGGGGCTTACTATTTATATAACCGGTCATCCTTAACCCATGGTCAGGAAGTAATCATATCAAAGATTGGAGGAAAATCATGGCTGACGGTGTCTCCTCGTAGGCTGGATCAAATTCTATGTCATCTTCGATTTCTTCCTCTTCGGTACCTACTAAATACAACAACGCTCTTTTTCCCTTACATTTATGCCCCATTTGATATTTCTCATCGCAGTTGTAGCATAGTCCTTTTTCTCTTTTAGCTTGCAACTCAGCTGGCGTTAGTCTTTTAATGGGGGGAATTTAGGTCTGTAATTATTATTTGTGCTCCTGTTATGTTCCAGTGTTTTCACTGATTGGGTGGAAAAATTAGGGAAGCGATTTCTATGGTTTCTATTCTGCTGGTCCTCATACATTCTGGCAATTGAATAGGCATCATGGATTTCAGTCGGCCTAGCTAAAAGTACGGGTCCCCTAATTTACTCCTTAAGTTCGTAAACAAACATGTCCGAAATGAATTGGGGTTGGAGCCCAGGTACCTTTGCAATTAATTCCTCAAACTCAGTTTTATATTGAGCTACAGTTGTGGTTTGTTGTAATTTTGTTAATATTCTGGCTGGCCTTATATATAATGAAGGCCCGAAACATTTCTGTAGCGCATCTACAAATAGTGGGAATGTGAGTGCAGGATGGTCCTTAAGAATTGCCTGGTACCACTTAGAAGAGGTTTATCTAAATTATATGAAGCGATTAAAAGATAATCTTGAACTCTAATTTCATTAAATTCAAAATATCGACGAAGCTCGTACAACCAGTCGGTGGGATCCCCATCCGAAAATCTGGAGCAACTAATTTCCAATTTGCTATGGTGGTTAGAAACTACCTGGGTATGTGGTGCCGGTGGAACCGCCCCAAGAATGCCATGTGCCGAAGATCCAGGAAATGGTTCTGGAATTCGTCGATTACTTTGTGCCTCTTCAATAATGGGGGGCACAAATTGATCTGTTTTTTTTCCCGTGCCCATCATCCTATGGAGGTTCGCAAACTGCATGATCATATCCCGCCTAAGTGCAGTCATTTGTTCGGTTATCTGATCTACCGAAGCTTCCTTGGTCTCCAGAATTTGTCTTGATAAGATGTTCTCTTTGGTTTGTAATTCGGCTGTAAACTGTTGTTGAAGCCGAAGAGTGTGCTGAGCCAATTTTGTGATGATTCTTTGATGCATTTCTTCCATTTGAGTTGTTCGATTAGCCTGTTCGGTTTGCAGGGCTGTCTTGAGTTCTGTGATTGAATGGTGTCCGTCGCTCATCTTGAATGTCGGGATCATTTTCTTATCTCAACGAGAGCACCAAATGTTACGATCCCGTTTCTGAGGTGTGTTGGTGAATTGAGAATGCCAAGAAGTTGGCTGGAGGTGAGGAAGAACGAGAAGAAGAATGCCTAGGCGGTGGCAGGAGGAGGGGAAGACGAATGGGCCAGGAAAACAGAGGAATTGAGAACCATTTCATTAACTTCTTAAAAACCTTCTTACAACTGACATAAGCTATTTATTGCTGTAATTACAATCAGACCGTTGCTACTACTAATTAACTAATTTGAAAACATTCTAACGGCTAGAAGATCTAGACCCGTGCTGGCATCCTACGGGGCCCTTGCTGGCATCCTGCAGCTCTTGTCCCTAGATGAATGATGGATAAATCTGCTCCCTTCGATCTGGTCAATGAGGAATCCCATCCGTTGGAGTTGTCTTTTGTCTTTTTCCTGCTGATATAGCTGTGATGCACCTTTAATCGAACGGTGTTACTTTTGTGCTGGATTAATCCAAGCCACTGACACTGATGGAGAAATTGAGACCGTTGGATTACTCCCCCTAACCCTAACAATTTTCCGGCGTCGTTTCAGGTTTTTAGACCGCAATTCTGGTTGTTTCTGCCTGTCGAATGTTACGGGCCGGGCAAGGAAGGCTGGGGCTCGATACCCAGTCCTCCAGGGCCGGGCGGTAGGGATTCTCCCCGCTCCCGAACAGGCTTTTCCCCCCTCCCGTAACAGGGCTGCGGCCCATACACCCCAACCCCTTTCGGCAACCAGTATAATTGTCGCGGGTTGTTGAGGCTGGGGCTCGATACCCAGACCTCCTTGATAAAGGGATTTAAACATATCCCTCATCACCAACTGAGCCAGTAGAAGAACATCTAAACATTTTTATTCATCAATCAGTTACCTATTATGTACAACCTCGGGCTCGCAAAGAGCCCTCAAGAAGCAAGCAGATCGAGATAGGCAAATGGGACCAGGGGGGGCCCACTCGCAAGCAGCGAGATGATGGACTCTCCAAGGGGCGAGATACCCCATCCAGGGCCGAGAGGACCTCCGGAGGCGAGAGGGCCTCCACGGGTGAGAGAGTCTCCAGCAGCAAGGAGATCTCGCAGTAAGAGGCGAGAGGCGCCGGCGAGATGGGCAATGGGGCCCCTCTCGCCGGTAGGCACCTCTCCACTCGCCAGGGCGAGAAGAGGCCTTTCTTTGTGTCATATGTTATATTTCCCTGTCAAACAGAGGTTTTTACTCTTCTACCCGGGGTACTTTTACCCTCTTACCCTTAGTGGACTGCATATAGCTCCTCAGAACAACAGAGTTTGGCTGTTGGGAGACCCAGCCAAGGGTACCCCGGTAATTTTAGACCAGTGCAGTTTTGTTATTGGCAGTTCAGATTCTGAAAATCTATAAATAAGCCCATAGGGGTTCTTTAGAAGGGACTTCTTTTTTCGGACTCCTAAGAGGATTCATTGGCACAGTCTTCTGAGGAACTCCAAGCCCAGCTTTTGGCTTTGGAGGGGAAGCTCTCTGTGACCTTCCGGGTAAGCGGTGGGACCTCCCTGCTGCGGCTTTAGGCTAGTTTTCCAATCCTTCACGACCGGTCGGAGGTCGGAGCTTGGGCCAAGTAGGAGTCGGCTACGTCCCTATTTTGTGAACATTTGTCGGAGTCAAATTTTGGCTTCAACAGTTCTGGTGCGGTGAGCGTGGAGGTAGCCGGTTCAGGAAAAGTTTGAGTTTGGTCCTATGACAGGAGGTGAAGGAGAAGGATCCGGTTCTGGAGGTTCCCCCTCCCAGGTAGAGGAGGCGATGAGGAAAATGCTGGAGGACTTCAGGCGAGAGGTCATGCAAACCATAAGCTTGGTCTTCTCGGCAAGAAGCGAGTGGGCGACGCCTCAGGTCCCGATCGAGGTGGTCCCGCTTTTAGGCGAGAACGCCCCTGGTCAGCGCCCGGGGAAGGAGGTCCCCACGGACGCTAGCGAGAGGGACGTGGCGGCGCGAGAGCACTTCCCAGGCCAGCATCCCGGGAAGGAGGTCCCTGCAGAGGACGGCGAGAAGGAGGCAGCTGTGCGAGAACTCTTCCCTGGGCACGGTCTCGCAGATCGGGCCAGTCAGCCGAGGCCGCGAGACGTGCCCTCTCGGCAAGCAGTCGGCGAGAGCCCGTTCAGCGAACTTGTCATCTCGGCTCTGGTGCCAGAGGGGTTTCGGGAGCCCGACATGTCCTACTACTCAGGGAAGGATGATCCGGTACAGCATGTACAATGGTTTGAAGATGTGGTTTCGATCAGACAGATGACGGATGTGTTTAAGTGTCGATTGTTTGCCATCACCTTGAAGGAGAAGGCGCGAGATTGGTTCCACCAGTTACCGGCAAGATTGATTTATTGCTTCGAGGATCTGCGGAGGGGTTTCTTATTGAGGTTTTCAACATCGAAGAAACGTAAGAAGGAGGTGGAGTGCTTGTTCTCGGTAAGGCAGAGCTAGGATGAAATATTGGGGCACTACGTAGATCGGTTCCAGGAGGAGATCCTCCAGGTCCAGGAGGTCCCTGGGTATATGCTGATGCTTGCATTCACCCTGGGACTGAGGCCAGGCTTCTTCAGCATGGAGTTGAAGAGGGTGCCCCCCCTCTCCTTTGAGGAGCTTATCGAGAGGGCGGCAAAGGAGACGGATTTCGAGAGGGCCAATCCGGCGTTTGCAAGGAGGTTAGCCAGGTTGGCGGAGGATGACGCAAAGGAACCAGGAGCAGGAAAGCAAAAGGAGCAGAGGGAGCAGAGAGAAGAGAGAAGGAGGGAGGAACCCCGAGGCCAGGGGCATCAAGGACAGAATCACCGGGGGGCCCGAGAGCCGAACAACCGGATAGGTTGGAGGCCTCAGGAGGGTCACCCCCAGGAGTTAGGAGTAGGCTTCCGGGGAAGATATAACTTCCGGGAGCCAAGGAGATTCGATCAACATGGAGACAGGGGGTGAGGGATCATTTTCAGCATCAGCAGGAGGCAATGGGGGTCGGACGAGGAAGAGGAGCTCGAGGAGGAGGAAGAAGAGGAAGAGGAGAAGGGAGAAGGGGTGGGGTGGCGTTGCCTTTCTGTGACTTCCATTAGGAGGGAGGTCACGCAACGGCCACGTGCCCAGAGTTCTTGGAGATGAGAGAGGCCAGAGGATTGAGGAGGCAGGATCCATCGATAAGGATCGTGGAAGTGCAGCAAGGGGAAGCGGAAGACAGGTGCGAGGACCGGGTGGATGTAGGAACCCGGGGGGAATCGGGGCCATACATGGGGGGATTGGGATCGAGGCCACCCGGAAGGGGAGCTTCCAGACCATGTTCCGAAAGGGGGTAGCCTCAACCTCCCAGACCCCACCCCCGCTAGAAAAAATTACCTTCTCTTCAGAGGATATGCCGGAGTACGAGGACCCATTCTGCGACGCCTTGGTGATCCAGACAGCGGTGGAAAACTTTACGGTCTCCAAGATCCTAGTGGATAACGAGAGCTCCGTAAATGTGATTTTTAAGAAGGCCTTCGATGAGATGCAGGTGGAAGCCAAGAGGATTTTGGCCTCGGATGGACCGTTGTTCGGATTTTCCGGGGAGAGAAAAGAAGTAGAAGGGGGAGTAGGCTGCACGTGAGGTTGGGAGGCGTATCACGGAACTGCCGGTTCGTGATTGTAGATGCCCCGAGCAGCTACAGCGCCATCTTTGGGCGTCCCCTCATCAGCGCCTTTCGCTGCGTCCCCTCCTCTTTCCATCAATGTCTCAAGTTTAACAATGGAGGGGTACAGGTCAGAGTCAGGGGAGATCCAAAAGTGGCGAGGCAGTGTTACGTCACGACGGTTAACACCATATCTTGGATGGCAGAGGTGGAGGAGTTGGAGAAGGAGATGGCGGCGCAAGAAGAAGCTATCAGGGAAGAAGAGGCGAGCCCAGAGGAAATGGGAGGAGGAACCAAAAAGGAAGGCAGGGGAGAGGAGACTGAGAAGCAGCAAGGAGGAGGTGTGCAGAAGGCGCAGGGGGATGTTGAGGTCGAGCGGCAACGGGAGAGCCCGGAGGGAGCAATGGAGATCGAGGAGGAGCAGAGGGGAGGAGATGTGCAGGAAGTTCGGAGGAGCGGGGAGTTGAAGCCACAAAAGGCAAGACAGGAGGAAGTGGGAGGAGAAGAGGTTGAGGAGGAATCCCGAAAGGACATGGAAGTTGGGCAGCAGAAGGACAGGGTGATGGAAGTTGAGGGAGCAGGAGGGGAGGAAGAGCTGGAGCAGGAAGAAGAAGCAGGGGACGACTGGGAGCAGTCGCGACTGGAGGTGGCTGAGGAAGTGGTGGAGGTGGAGGTCCGCACCAGCCAGGGGCAGGTACGAAGGATACAGATCAGTGGGGGCTTGAGTCCCGAAGACCAGGAGCGGACGCGGGCCTGTATTCAGAGCAACGTCGACGTCTTCGCTTGGAGCGCGGCGGACATGCCGGGCATTGATGCAGACGTGGCCTACCACCGCCTAAATCTGGACCCTCGGACGCGCCCCATACATCAGAAGATGAGAGCCATCGCCACCAAGCTGGGGGAGCCCATTCGAGAGGAGGTCAAGAAGCTCCTGGAGGCGGGCTTCATCTCTGAGATCCAGTACCCAGGCTGGATCTCCAATGTTGTAATGGTAAAGAAGGGGGGAGGAAAATGGAGAATGTGTATTGACTTTTCGTTATTGAATAAATCATGCCCCAAGGATTGCTACCCCCTGCCTCGAATCGACGCGCTGGTTTATTCAGCCGTTGGTTTTTCTGTTATGAGTTTTCTGGATGATTTTTCAGGTTACCATCAGATTCGGATGCACCCTCCGGACGTCAAGGACGTCTCCTTCATCACCAGGGAAGGGTGCTTTAATTATAACATGATGCCCTTCGGGTTAAAAAACGCGGGGGCAACATACCAACGGATGATGGATCGAGTTTTCCAGGGCCAGAGGGGCCGGAACCTAGAAGTCTACGTTGATGATCTCATGGTAAAGAGCAAGGGAGTGAGCTCGCATCTCCAAGATCTGGAGGAGACGTTCGCCACCTTGAGAAAGTTCAAAATGAGGTTGAACCCCTTAAAATGTGTTTTCGGGGCCAGTCGAGGGAAGTTCCTCGGGCACCTTCTGACCCCGGCGGGGGTAGAACCTAATCCTGATAAAGTAAAGGCCATTCTGGAGCTAGAATCACCGCGAAACGCCAAGGAGGTACAGCGCTTGAAAGGAAAGCTGGCCGGCCTTAGCAGATTCCTCTCTAGGTCAGGAGAGAAGTGCTCGCCTTTCTTCAAAGTGCTACGAGGGAATCAGAGATTTGAATGGACAGCGGAGTGCGAAGAAGCTTTTCAAAAACTGAAGGAGCAACTCTCCCGGGCTCCTCTGCTTCAAAGCCCAAAAGAGGGGGAAGATTTGACCCTGTACCTAGGAGTGGGAGCAGAGGCGGTGAGCTCCGTCCTAGTCAGAGAAGAGGGAAAGAAGCAGCTGCCCATTTATTATGTTAGCAGAATCCTGAGGAAGGCGGAGCTTCGTTACCCTATCCTAGAAAAGCTGGCATATGCCTTGGTTGTTTCGGCCAGGAAGCTCCGGCCATATTTCCAGGCACATTCGATTAGGGTGGTGACGGACCATCCTCTCCGGAAGATTTTTGAAGGGGTAGAGCACTCGGGTAGGCTGGCCAAGTGGTCTATCGAGTTGAGTGAGTTCAACATTTCCTTCGTACCAAGGCTCTCCATGAAGGCACAGGTGGTGGCCGACTTCTTGGCAGACTACGCCGCGGAGGTCGGGGCCGAGGAGTCGCGGCCACCGGAGGCATGGAAGATAATGGTCGACGGGGCCTCGGGAAAGCACTCTCTCGGAGCAGGGGTGGTACTAACAAGTCCCCATGGGGTGACCATAAAACAAGCCGTCGCCTTGCATTTTCCCACAACCAACAACCAAGCAGAGTACGAGGCAGTGATAGTCGGCCTTCGCCTGGATAAGGAGCTCGAGATCAAGGACGTTGAGGTTTTCATGGACTCATTGGTGGTGGCGTCTCAGATACGTGGAGAGTTCGAGGCGCGGGAGCCCACCCTTGTGAAATATTTGTCCAAGGTTAGGACGATCATCGGAGGGTTCCGGACGTTCTCCATCCAACACGTCCCCAGAGAAGAGAACATTGCTGCCGATTGATTGGCTAAGTTCGAACCTTGGGAAGGGGGTGCTCGGACTGATTTATTCCATCCAGCGATCGAAGAAGGGGAGCTAATGGAGGTTGACCGGCGGCCCTCGTGGGTAGATCCGTTCGTTACCTTCTTTCTGACAGGAACCCTCCCTGAGGTGGTCAAGGAGGCAAGAAACTTCCGCCATAAGGCGGCCCATTATCTCATGCATGAAGGAGGACTGCACCGAAGGATGATTTCAGGTCTCCTAGCTCGATGCGTAACGGAGGAGGAGACCAGGCACATTCTGGAGGAGGTGCACTCCGGGGAATGTGGTAGTCATTCCGTAGGGAGGACGTTGGAAGCAAGGGTGGTCAGGCAGGGGTACTTCTGGCCCACCCTGAGAAAGGACGCGACGGAGTTTGCGAGAAAGTGCCGAAAATGCCAACTCTGTGCCCCCCTCCAGCTCTTGCCGGCTCAAAGGCTCCGAAGCATCACGACACCGTGGCCTTTCGCCATTTGGGGAATGGATCTGGTGGGGCCTTTTCCTCCAGCCAGTGGACAAAGAAGATTCCTCCTGGTTATGATAGATTACTTCTCCAAGTGGCTGGAGGTTAAGGCGCTAGCAAAGGTGACCTCCCAAGTCATCAGGAACTTCGTCTGGGGGGAGATCATCTGCAGGCACGGGCTGCCTCAGGTCATCGTCACGGATAACGGCCCCCAGTTTGCTAGCGAAGAGTTCATCAGCTTCTACACTCAGCTGGGCATCGACCTCAGGTTTGCCTCCGTCCACCACCCCAGGAGCAACGGTCAGGTGGAGGTGGCAAACAAGATTATCGTTAACTTGCTAAAGAAGAAGGTAGAGAATCTGAGAGGGAACTGGGTAGAGCAGCTCCCCTCGGTCCTATGGGCTCTGAGAACAACCCCGAACACGGCCACTAGTGAGACCCCTTTCAAGCTTTCCCATGGTTGTGAGGTGGTACTACCGGTGGAGTTCGAGGTCCGATCCCCACGAGTTGCGGCTGCCGGAGATGGAGACGAGGCGTGGAGGATAGAAAATGAGGAAGGTCTGCGCCTCTCGCTAGACCTGGCAGAGGAGCTGCGAGACGTAGCAGCCATCAGACAGGAAGAAATCAAGCGACGAATGGAGAAACACTTCGACAAGCATATCAGGATAAAGCAATTCGCGGAAGGAGACCTAGTACTAAAAAAGGTTGATGCGGCAGGGAGGTCCGCCCCGGTGGGAAAGCTCAATCCAAATTGGGAGGGACCTTATATTGTAGAGAAAGTGTTGAAAGCGGGGGGTTACTACCTCCAGGATGTGGAGGGTAGGACCTTGAACCATTCCTGGAGTGGGGATGACTTGAAACGCTTCTACCCATGAGAAGGGAGAGCAGAAGATATGTACTCAAAGCATAATTAATATAATAAACTTCTCAAATTATTTCTTGTTCATTATTTCTCGTGAGGTCCTAATGACAGGAAGAGGTATCATCATCAGCACCCCGAGCTCGGCTCGGCCCCAGGTAGACCCGCTGCGCAGGCTCTCATCTATCTGGCAGGTCCGAAGGCTCGCCTGTGGGGGATAGGTTTTGAGTTGAGATCTTCATCGGCACCCCGAGCTCGGCTCGGCCCCAGGTAGACCCACTGCGCAGGCTCTCATCTAGCTGGCAGGTCCGAAGGCTCGCCTGTGGGGGATAGGTTTTGAGTTGAGATCTTCATCGGCACCCCGAGCTCGGCTCGGCCCCAGGTAGACCCGCTGCGCAGGCTATCATCTAGCTGGCAGGTCCGAAGGCTCGCTTGTGGGGGATAGGTTTTAAGTTGAGATCTTCATCGGTACCCCGAGCTCGGCTCGGCCCCAGGTAGACCCGCTGCGCAGGCTCTCATCTAGCTGGCAGGTCCGAAGGCTCGCCTGTGGGGGATAGGTTTTGAGTTGAGATCTTCATCGGCACCCCGAGCTCGGCTCGGCCCCAGGTAGACCCGCTGCGCAGGCTCTCATCTAGCTGGCAGGTTCGAAGGCTCGCCTGTGGGGGATAGGTTTTGAGTTGAGATCTTCATCGGTACCCCGAGCTCGGCTCGGCCCCAGGTAGACCCGCTGCGCAGGCTCTCATCTAGCTGGCAGGTTCGAAGGCTCGCCTGTGGGGGATAGGTTTTGAGTTGAGATCTTCATCGGCACCCCGAGCTCGGCTCGGCCCCAGGTAGACCCGCTGCGCAGGCTCTCATCTAGCTGGCAGGTCCGAAGGCTCGCCTGTGGGGGATAGGTTTTGAGTTGAGATCTTCATCGGTACCCCGAGCTCGGCTCGGCCCCAGGTAGACCCGCTGCGCAGGCTCTCATCTAGCTGGCAGGTCCGAAGGCTCGCCTGTGGGGGATAGGTTTTGAGTTGAGATCTTCATCGGTACCCTGACCTTGGCTCGGCCCCGGTAGACCCGCTGCGCAGGCTCTCATCTAGCTGGCAGGTCCGAAGGCTCGCCTGTGGGGGATAGGTTTTGAGTTGAGATCTTCATCGGCACCCCGAGCTCGGCTCGGCCCCAAGTAGACCCGCTGCGCAGGCTCTCATCTAGCTGGCAGGTCCGAAGGCTCTCCTATGGGGGATAGGTTTTGAGTTGAGATCTTCATCGGCACCCCGAGCTCGGCTCGGCCCCAGGTAGACCCGCTGCGCAGGCTCTCATCTAGCTGGCAGGTCCGAAGGCTCGCCTGTGGGGGATAGGTTTTGGCTAGAGGTCTTCATCGGCACCCCGAGCTCGGCTCGGCCCCAGGTAGACCCGCTGCGCAGGCTCTCATCTAGCTGGCAGGTCCGAAGGCTCGCCTGTGGGGGATAGGTTTTGAGTTGAGATCTTCATCGGCACCCCGAGCTCGGCTCGGCCCTAGGTAGACCCGTTGCGCAGGCTCCCCTCTAGCTGGCAGGTCTGAAGGCTCGCTTGTGGGGGATAGGTTTTGAGTTGAGATCTTCATCGGCACCCCGAGCTCGACTCGGCCCCAGGTAGACCCGCTGCGCAGGCTCCCATCTAGCTGGCAGGTCCGAAGGCTCGCCTGTGGGGTATAGGTTTTGAGATCTTCATCAAACCAACAGGGCAGAGAACTCACTTTGACAGAATAGGGTGAAAAGTCCCCTTAAAGCAACATTACACCTTAGTGTCTCGACTTAGTCCTAAAGTACAAAAATAAACTAAGGAAAAAAAGGGTGTGGAATAGGACAGGTGGCAGTACTCGCAGCGAAAGGCTGTAGAGGATCGCCTCGCCGGTAGCGAAAGGGCACTCGCGAGGCAAGGCGTTGTGTCAGCTCACGGCCAAAAACGTGTCGAGAAGCCGTCCCGCGTAGAACATAAAAAAAGGCAGAAATATGAAGATTACGCGGCGAGACGAAGTGGTAGCACCGTCCCGCAGGCAAAACAAGCCAGAGATTAACTTCGCAAAATAGAAAATAAAAATAGAGATAACAAAAACGAGCACTCGCTCGTCACTCGGCATATGCCGCAAAAAATATGATTTAAAAGTTTTTTTACATCAAAAAGAGGAGAAAGTGATTCTAAATCTTGGAGGCGGCACATCAGTCCTCCTCGCCAGATGAAGAATCATCGCTCTCCTCGCTAAAAAGCTCAGGGACCAAGTCGCGTGCAGTCACCGACTCGGACTCGTCCTTCACAACCCCCAGATCTTTCATCATTTGCAGCACCAGCTCTGCAGCACGAACGCCAGCATCTCGGCATTGTTCCTCGACTTCTTCATAAGAATAATGTGGCGGGGGAGTCTGGAAGGGCTCGCGGCGAGACGACGACGCGGCAGCCGCCTGAAGGCGCGCGTTCTCAGCCGTCAGCACCTGGACTTCCTCCTCCAAAGCCGCCACACGCGAACGCAGTTGTTCCGCCGTCTCGGCATCCTGCGGGGTGACCTAGCAATTAGCCAAGAATGATGAGAAAGGAAAGAGACCCAAGAGAAAAGAAAGTCATGGCTTACCACGCCGCCTTGGGCCTTCGCGAGCTGAGACTCGACATCTGATAACCTTCTCGCTAGATCAGTGGATTTCTCCCGTTCCGCCTCCAGATTTTCCTCGCTAGCCTTCCACTTTGAATTAATATAAATAAGGCGGCGAGAGGAGCGGTGCGAGAACTCCAAGGCCCGCATTTGGTGGTGGCAAGTTTTCAGCACGAGGTCCTTGGTGGACTCGCTTTCAGGCGAAGTGGCGTCTAGGCCACCATAGAGGCCGTACCCGATGTCGAAGGCGTGGCTGGAAGGGACCTCTTGCTCCTTCCATGATGGAAGGAGAGTGGATATGGACACGCGGTTGGCGTCCCGCCCCCACAACAGAACCGGGTCGCCGACGGCATCATGAACCACAGGACCCAGGTTGTAATTCATGTGAGAGGAGGGAGCGGAACGGCCAGAGGAATCGCCCTCGCGAGAAGAGGTGGCAGCCGCCTGTTCAGGGGGAACAGCTCGCGGGTTGGAAGCCGCGGCGGGCAGGTTGGAGGAGGCAGCAGGTTGAGCAGAGAATATCGTCCCGCAAGTAGGCGAGACGGCTTGGTGATTAGGCGAGGGAGGCGGTGGAGTTTCCCCTATAGAGATAGGGCTCCCTTGAGGAGCCTTCCTTCTTTCCTTGGAAATAACTACAGCTTTCTTCATCTTCTTTTTAGGAGGGCTGGAGCGAGAGGGGACCGTGTCATCTCCGGGACGCTTGGGCGGGATGACCGTCAGGGACTCTCTCGCCGCCTCTGCCGCTGCATTGGCGAGATCAAGACCCTTGGCAGGGTGAATATTGCTCTTGTAAGGAGGGGACGCTGGAACAATTCGCTCACCTAAAAGCGAGTAGGGGTTAGGAAGAAGCGAAACGGCAAATAGCGAGAAGAGAAGAACTAAACGATAAGATAAGAATACCTTCGCCCGGGAGCACGGGGAGAATCGAGTCGAGACCTCGCCGCAAGAAGTTGACCTAGAAGTTCTTGCCAACTAGGTACTCGCACAGCAGCTTCTCTGGGCCGCTGACTTGGGGGGTGGCGTAGAAGCTCTCTGGCGGAGAGACCGGCGCGAGAGGGATGCCGCCGAAGTCCGCGCAGTCTCCCCGGATGAAGACGAATCGGGTGAGCCAGTGATGGTTCTTGTTAGGTGTCTCGCATACCTTGAGCCCCTGCCCAGTAAAATACGAGACGTCATCGGCGTTGGCGTGGTAGATGAAAAGCTTGCGGAAGGCCGTCAAGCTGAACTCGATGCGCTCCCGGCGCATGTAGCAGGCGAACGCGATCAACACCGAGATGGCGTTGGGGTTGAACTGTGCCGGGACGACACCAAAGTACTTGAAAACCTGCTTCACCTCTGGCCAAAGGGGCAGTCGCAGCCCCGCCTCGAAATGCGAGATGGGAAAAGCGAGTTCCCCCGGGTAATAGGTGTTAATGCACTCGCCGACCTTGGGAGGACGCGACTCGACCCCTTCTTCTAGGTACTCGTGGGCAAACTTGTCATAATCTTCTCGTGAGAGCCGGCCGAGCGGGAAGTCATGGTCAGTAAACCTCTTCCCGCAGCGGTTGCGCCCCTCACCCTCCTCCACCTTCTTCTTACCCATCTTTTTGGTCGAAATGGTCTTCGGCGAGACGAAGGAAGAAATAAGCGAGAACGGTCCGGCGAGACGGAGAGGTCAGAAAGCCAAGAACTCGGGTAACGGAAAAAGCGAAAAGTGCGGCATCTAATCCCGGGCTAGGCATATTTATAACTGATACATGGCCAATGATTGAATGGGCGGGAAAACATGGGGGGAGGGGAAGAGTCGATGAATTTTCTCTCTCCTAAGCCTCGATCGGCGCGACCCATCACAATCAGGAGAAATATATAAATATTTATTTAGCATAAATTAAAAGGAGGATTAAAAAAGGGAATAAAAATTAAGCCATAAAAATGTATATGTCCAGAAATCGTCCCGCAAGGGACCAAGCTCCCTGCATACTTTGGCAAGACTACCATTATTACAAACTTTTGCGAGAAGAAGAAAAGGAAGAATAGCGAGACTAACATTCTTCAGTACGGGCGCCATTCCCAGCGGCCACCGCGAGCTCCACCGCGAGGAGGTCTACTCCGCGAATGGAAGGAGCGGATGGATTCAAGACCACGGCGCGCGAGACGGAGCTGCATATCGGTCTCATTAATGATAGCTTCGGGGTCGGTGCCGTCGACATCTAGCTCGGCGTTAGCTCCGGAAGCTAGACGAGCGCACTCGCCTTCCAGCGACTCGATGCGCTTCTCCGCGGCCTGCTTGTCCAGAGTCAAGGAGTGGATGAGGCGCGCATGCTTCCGGAAGAGCTCAGCCGTCTTCTGCTTCATCTCCACTGGATTTGAAGGGTCACCCAGATAGTCTTCAATCCCGTCTTCAGGAGGAGGCGAGACGGAGAGTCTCTTTGGCTGCTCCTCAGTAGGTGAGTTGGCCCGAGAATCTGCGCAAGGGGTGCAGAGGCAAGGTGGAAGAGGCACTCGCAGGAGGGAGTGAGAGTAGCGAAGGGGATTCAAAAGGGCGAGGGAAGGTCCCTTACCAGGATGGCGAGAGGTATCGGCGGCCGGGGAGGGGTCGTCCCTCCTCTCGCTGGGAGTAGTTGGGGGAGTAGATGAGGGCTGCGAATCGAACTCCTCGCAACGGGCAGCAGAACCATCTCGCGGACTCTTCAGGGGCTGCGGAACCACAAGAGCCCCCTGAAAAAAAAACATTAGTCAGCAAGAGAGAGCACCCGGTCGCGGAGATAACAATGATAAAAGCGAGCACCCACCTCTTTTTCCGTGGAGGGCGCGTGAGGAGTGGGGATGGTTTCCAAAGCGACGCGAGGCAAATCTCCTGCGGTAGGTGATGGGCCCCCAGCCTTCGTCTTTTTCAGGCGAGACGATGGGGGGAGAGGGCGAACCAGAGAAGAGGTAAAGGAAGCCACGTTGGCCTTATGTTGCTCTCGCACCAGTGCGAGACGTTCGCGAAAGCTTTGACTGTGCGTCATTTCCAAAAGACTCGAGAATGGGGAAGAAGAATATGCAGAGCAGGGCGCCAGGTGTGCGGGGCAGGAGTCATATATTTATAGGCCCTGGTGGGGGCCTCAGAAGATTCCTCATAAATACATTTTTTAATGCGCCTCAAATAACGAGCCTCGGTTGAACATTCTTTTTGAGCTTAGAGTAATCTCAAAAAGAGCGGGGATTGTGTACAACCTCGGGCTCGCAAAGAGCCCTCAAGAAGCAAGCAGATCGAGATAGGCAAATGGGACCAGGGGGGCCCACTCGCAAGCAGCGAGATGATGGACTCTCCAAGGGGCGAGATACCCCATCCAGGGGCGAGAGGACCTCCGGACGCGAGAGGGCCTCCACGGGCGAGAGAGTCTCCAGCAGCAAGGAGATCTCGCAGTAAGAGGCGAGAGGCGCAGACGAGACGGGCAATGGGGCCCCTCTCGCCGGTAGGCACCTCTCCACTCGCCAGGGCGAGAAGAGGCCTTTCTTTGTGTCATATGTTATATTTCCCTGTCAAATAGAGGTTTTTACTCTTCTACCCGGGGTACTTTTACCCTCTTACTCTTAGTGGACTGCATATAGCTCCTCAGAACAGCGGAGTTTGACTGTTGGCAGACCCAGCCAAGGGTACCCCGGTAATTTCAGACCGGTGCAGTTTTGTTATTGGCAGTTCAGATTCTGAAAATCTATAAATAAGCTCATAGGGGTTCTTCAGAAGGGACTTCTTTTTTCGGACTCCTAAGAGGATTCATTGGCACAGTCTTCTAAGGAACTCCAAGCCCAGCTTTTGGCTTTGGAGGGGAAGCTCTCTGTGACCTTCCGGGTAAGCGGTGGGACCTCCCTACTGCGGCTTTGGGCCAGTTTTCCAATCCTTCACGACCGGTCGGAGGTCGGAGCTTGGGCCAAGTAGGAGTCGGCTACGCCCCTATTTTGTGAACATTTGTCGGAGTCAAATTTTGGCTTCAACATATTACATAGGCTAATCCTCATATTTATAGCCTTAATCCATGGCTAGCCGTTACAACAAAAAATTAATTGAAAAACAAAACAAATACATCTTGAGCCACGTGTTGACAGATCAGTCCGAGAAATAAAGTATATGCATCTGCCACGTGGTGACAGATCCAGGAGGCGTGAACTCTTCGGAACCGTTGATGCAACATTTGCCTCTGTTAAATAGCGATGTCCTCATCGCTTACTACTATTGTCCTGTTGGAAACCCTAGGGAAGGAAACGGCGGAACTTCCCAGAGGGTCTGAAGCGTTGGTGAGCTGCAATGGAGACGGCAGAGGGATGTCCATCTCCTGAAGGTGTGAAACTCTGCAACTCTTGCTTGATACTTCCAAAGCTAGAACCTCTGGTCGTAAGTTTTGAGTTTCCTCCGTCGTCGGTGTTTCTATTCTGCTGGTTCTTCTCCTTGTTCCTCTTTTCTTCGTTGTCGACCATGTAGGAATATTGGTCGTCTGTTGTGGAGTAGTGCTTGTAGATCCTCGTTGTAGACCGGGTGGAAGGGAAGCTAAGTCTTCCCATGTACTGTCTGTGGGGGCAATCCTTTCCACTGGACTAGACCTTATTTTACTCGGGTGCCTTGTCGAATGATTTTGCGAGTACTGATGATGGCTAAGGGTACATGTAGAGGGTTATTCGCAACGCTTTCCGGAGGTAGTGTGATAATCGGGGTTGTATTATCTCCCTGATAGGGCTTTAAGAGTGAGATATGGAAAACGTTGTGTATCTTTGTTCCTGCGGGTAGATCTAGACGGCAAGCCGTGCTGTTGATGACCGCCGAGATCTGGAAAGGTCCATAAAACCTCAAACTCAGCTTTCGATTCCCAGTCCTTTTAAGTGTTAGTTGTTTGTAGGGGTGTAACTTGAGTAACACCCAATCGCCCACTTTGAATGTGATGTCGATCCGTTTGAGATCTGCATATGCTTTCATCTGTTGTTGAGCTTTAGTTAAGTTGCGTCGTAGTTGGTGTAATATTGTATTACTCTCCTGCAATGTAGCTGCAACCGCTTCATTTCTGGACACACCTGCACAGTAAGAAAGCAAACAAGGAGGTTTTCGACCGAACATGGCCTCAAAAGGGGACATGCTGATCGATGTGTTAAATGATGTATTATGGTGATACTTAGCGAGGCTAGGAAAGTAAGACTGTTGAAGCCAAAATTGACCTCTGTGGAGTTCGGGGTCCCTGAAAGGGGTGACCTCACACCTACTACACTCGAGAGAACGTCACGGACCGGAGACTTAGGAGACTATGAACAGACCCTCGGCTCTAGCACGGAGGTCCCACCTCACACCCGGAAGGCTACCTGAGCTCTTCCCCTCCCTTACCAAAGGGCTAGGCTGGGCGCCTTGGAGAGCTCTCTCTACTCTACCAAGAGGAAGCTAAGGGAGGAGGAAGCTAAAAAAGGATCCTCTCCAAGGCACCCAAGGGGGTCTATTTATAGTTTTTTCCAAGCACATGACCCAAAATGTTTGAAACGCCCCCAAGGCAAATAAGCCTTGGTCCAATAGGAAACCGCCACGCCGGGGGTCAAAGGGGTAAAAACATCCCGGGGGCAAAACGGTAACAACAAGGCCCAAAGGAGGCCAAAGAAGAGGAGAGCCCACATGCCAAACCGCGGGGCGGGCGAGACCCGGCCCCGGGCCGGTCTCGCCCCCGCCTGCCCGCGGGGCGGGCGAGACCCGGCCCCGGGCCGGTCTCGCCCCCGCCTGCCCGCGGGGCGGGCGAGACCCGGCCCCGGGCCGGTCTCGCCCCCGCCTGCCCGCGGGGCGGGCGAGACCCGGCCCCGGGCCGGTCTCGCCCCCGCCTGCCCGCGGGGCGGGCGAGACCCTGCCCCGGGCCGGTCTCGCCCCTGCCAATCCGCCGCACCTGCCTTAAAGAAGGGGCCACTGGGGGGGAAATTTTCCCCCCTTACTAGTATGTTTCCAAGCCATAGCCAAAATTGGCCACCAAGAGTTCAAAATGTCCAAAAAGCTTAAAAATGTGTCCGCCTCGTTTAGGGTCCACTCTTCGCGAATACGGGATTGTACAAAGACCACTTATGTGGAGTACTATGGGAAAAATGCGTAAATATTGTCCTACACATCTATTTGTTCTTTCGGTTAAACCGTTTGTTTCTGGATGATATGCTGAGCTATACTGTAATGTAGTTCCTTGTTTAATGAAGAGTTCCCGCCAGAAAGTACTTAAGAAGATAGTATCTCTGTCTGTAGTTATGGATTCAGGGATACCGTGTAGTTTTCCAACATCTTCCCAGAATGCAGTTGCCACTTTTGGTCCAATTAAAGGTCCCTTGATAGGAGAAAAGTGGGCTGCTCGAGATAGTCTATCCACTACAACCATTATGATGGTAAAAGAATTAGATGGGGGTAGATGCGTTATGAAATCCATAGTCACTTCGGCCCATAATTTGTGCGGTATTGGTAACGGTTGAAGTAGGTCATATGGTCTGTGGTTCACGGATTTAGCTTTTTGACATAATTCACACTGGTTGATATACTTAGTCACATCTTCTTTCATTTTAGTCCAGTGAAATTGCTCTTGTAGCTTGTGCATTGTTCGTTTAATTTCGAAATAGCCTCCTAAAGGACAGTCATGAGCCTCTCGTAGTATTGTTTGTTTAATGTAGGATTTTTCTGGTATGTATAGTCTATGCTTGAAGTATAAGTAGTTACCCTTAATGGTCCATTCCGGATGTAATTGGGGCCGTGTACTTATATTATTGAATAGATTTACTGTGTCACTGTCATTTTTATAATCCTCTTCTAATCCCTCTAATAAGGGTGAATTGAGGATGGAGATTGACTGGAGGCTCTTTGATGCATCCTGGTCTGTATCAGGGGTTATTCGTGATAATACGTCGGCCACCTGATTTAGTTTTTCTGATTTATATTTAATAGAATAGTCAAATCCCAATAGCTTGGTTATGAATTTTTGTTGTTCTGGGGTATGAAGCTCTTGTGTAAGCATATGATGTAGACTTTGATGGTCTGTGAGTATAGTAAAATGATGTCCCAATAAATATTGTCTCCATTTGGCCACCGCGGCAGATACCGCGTACATTTCTCTTTCATACGTCGATTTTCTTTGCATTAATGGAGATAATTTTTTACTATAATAAGCTATGGTTTTACGATCCTGCTAGAGAACTGCTCCTATGCCTGTTCCTGAAGCGTCAGTTTCTATAGTAAAGGATTCCTTAAAATTAGGTAATACTAAAATGGGAAATGTTATTAGTTTCTCTTTCAATTTTTCAAAAGCCTCTTGTGTTATTGTTGTCCATTGGAACGGTGATCTTTTTAAGAGCTCAGTCAGTGGGTGGGCTATGGTGGCATAATTTTGAATGAATTTTCGATAATAACCAGTGAGTCCTAAAAAAGCTCTGACTTTCTTCTGGTTATTGGGCACTGAAAATTCTTTAACAGCTTGTATATTGTTTTCATTGGGTTTTACTTCCCCCTTTGAAATTACATGTCCCAGGAATTCGATTTGGGTTGAGAAAAAACTATATTTACTTTGTTTGAGAAATAGTTTGTTTTGTGAAATAATTTCCAAAGCTTGTTTGAGGTGCTCCCTATGCTCATTTTCCGAACTACTGTAAATAAGGATATCGTCGAAAAATACTACAATGCATTTTCTGAGATATTTTTGAAAAATGTTGTTCATCAAAGCTTGAAATGTTGACGGTGCATTGGAAAGGCCAAAAGGCATTACTTTAAATTCATAGTGGACTTGGTGAGTCCTAAAAGCTGTTTTATGGATATCTTTTTCGGCCATTCTAATTTGATGGTACCCGGATCGAAGATCCAGTTTAGAAAAATACCTAGCCTCAAACAGTTCATCAAGTAGTTCGTCGATTGTCGGAATTGGAAACTTATTTTTTATGGTGAGCTTATTTAAGGCTCGATAATCAACACAAAAACGCCATCCTTCATCTTTTTTCTTTACTAAAATAACTGGAGAACTGAAGCTCGATGTGCTGTGACGAATTTCACCCTTGTCTAACATTTCTTTAATCATTATCTCAATCTCATTTTTCTGGATATACGGATATCTATATGGTTTAATACTGAGTGGGCTGCAGTTGGGTAGTAATAGAATTTTATGATCTATCAGGCGTTCCGGGGGTAATTCAGTTGGCATTTGGAAGAGATGTTCATATTCCCTGATTATATTTTGATTTCTAATGTCTTCAATTTCCCCAGTTGATTTACGTTCCTTATTCCCTTCTTCTGTAGTAATGACCAGACAATATGCAGTGGATTGTAAACACATCAAACGGGATAACTGTGATGATGATATGGCCTGTATTGGTTTTTATTTTGTCCATTTATTGTGACAGTCCCATTCGAATCGATATATGACAGGGTATTCATAGTATAATCAGTGGTTACTGGTCCTAGGATTTGTAACCAACGAATCCCTAAGATGACATCTGACCCTTCGATGTCTAAAATAAAGAGGTTGATGATATATTCTCGGCCTTGTATGAGTAGTTTTACATCCCTACACATTCCACTGCATATGGAGGTTGTTCCGTTCCCCATATATACAGGAAATTGTTTAATACAGTGCATAGGTATTTGTAGGAATTTTGCTATTCGCGTGGAGATGAAGCTATGTGAGCTTACCCCATCTATGAAGATTTCTATGGGTTGTTGGTTATAATAGGCTGTGATTCTTAACCCATGTGTATGGGTGTGTCCAACTAGGGCCTGTAGGGTGATGGCAGATTCGGGAATGTCTTCGTCATTTCCAATTTCCTCTATTATATCGCCATACTCAGGACATTCTCCTTCAGTTCCTTGAACATATAACAATGCCCCTTTTCCCTTACACCGATGTCCCGCATAGTATTTTTCATCGCAACTATAACATAATCCCTTCTCTCGCTTGGCTTGCAATTCCTCAGGAGTTGGTCTTTTAATGGGTGGGTATTTGAAATTCTCTGGTTTGGACCGAATTATCTTGAGATTATTTCCTACAAAAGTCTTTTTCGTATTATAACTTTTCTCATTTTCTTTCTTTTGCTCTTCAAAGGCCCTAGCTAATGCATAGGCGTCATGAACTTCTCGTGGTTAGTGTATCATAACCATTTGTTTAATGCTTGCTTTTAATCCTGATACAAACATGCTTCTAAGAAACCAAGGTGCTAATCCTGGTACCTTGGTAGTAAGATCTTCAAATTCTGCTTTATATGCGTTTACGGTGGTGGTTTGGTGTAATTTAGTAAGATTTCTCGCTGGGTCGTCATAACAAGATGGTCCAAATATTTTGTTTATTGCGGTAACGAACATGGGAAAGGTTACGGCCGGGTGGTCTCTAAGCATAGCTTGGTACCATTTTGAATCCGGTTTATCCAAATGTAACGTGGCTATAATAAGATAATCTTGTGGGCGGACATTATGAAAATTAAAATATAATTGTAATTCGTAAAGGAAATCAGTGGGATCTCCTTCTGCAAATCTAGGACATTGTAAATAAACAAGTTGATTAGGTCGATTTGTTATTACCGGGTTTTGAACCATGTTGGGTCCATCTCCTAGTATTCCGCCTGAATGTTGTCCAGGTTCCCAATTGACGCCGAGCCCTGGGAATGTTGCGGCAGGTGGATAAACCGCTGGTGGATTGAGCATTGCATCAAAGGTTCTTTCCGGTACTTGGTGGAGGTTGAAATTCTGGTTAGTGGAGTAATTGCTGAATTCATGATGAATATGATTAGATGTCTGATTTTCCTCTCCTCCCCTTGGTGGCCCGTTAATGATTCTGAATTGCTCCATCATTTCTTTCTTTAAGTTTGAAAACTGGTTGTTGATGTACTCGTTTGCTTGTTCCTTTGAATCAACTATTTGCTGTACCAAGAAATTTTCTTTTGCTTGAAGTTCGGTGATGAGTTGCCATTGAACTTCTTTGATTTGTGCATTTCTTGTACTTCTTTCATCCTCAAACACTTTCTTGAGTTCTGCAATTTGTTGTGCTAATTCCTTTGAGCGAGTTCCGTCACTCATGGTCGCCGGTGGAGGACTGATCTCAACGAGAGCGCCAAAGATGTAGCGGTCCGGCGATGATCCAGCTACTCTATTGAGTGATAATAGAAGAATGGCTAAGGGTAGCCGGGAAAACGGGAGAGACGAAGGGGGAAGAAGGAGAAGAACATCTAAACATTTTTATTCATCAATCAGTTACCTATTACATAGGCTAATCCTCCTATTTATAGCCTTAATCTCTGGCTAGCCGTTACAACAAAAAAATAATTGAAAAACAAAACAAATACATCTTGAGGCACGTGTTGACGAACAATTTTTGAGAACGGGTCTCGTTCCCAAAAGTAGGAACGAGTGTACATAAATCCAACTGTATTTCAGTTGTATATCTATCTGAAATATACAACTGTATTATCCAACTGTATTAATTTAGTCTATACAACTGGAATACAGTTGAATTTATGTACATCCGTTCTTTCTTTTGGGAACGAGACCCGTTCCCAAAAATATTTCCGTGTTGACAGATCAGTCCGGGAAATAAAGTATATGCATCTGCCACGTGGTGACACATCCAGGAGGCGTGAACTCTTCGGAACAGTTGATGCAACATCGAACCTATGCGCTCGCCTTCCCGACTTCGCTGCCCAGTTTTCGCGAGTTCTCTTCTCCCGCCACTAGATATTTGGCGATCTTGTTCACGAGTTTTCCGTGAGTTTGTTCGTGATCTCTGGCTCTTCTCCCGCTGCTATTACCCCTCTTGCCGCCAATCGCAAGGAAGAAAGCTTCACTGTTGTTCTTAGCTCTATAATGACGTCGCTCCTGTCTTTCGGCCGCAGATCTCCCGTGCACCGTTGGAGAGGATGGTAGATCCGCTACTAGTGTTGTGGAGTGCTGATTCCTCCATTCAGATTCTTTCGCCTCTGTTGGTGTTCCGGCCAGCCTCCTGTGCCGTTCCTGAGGAATTTTGTGCAATTTTTGAAGGTTGCTAACAGACTATCCAGTCACCGATCAAACCGTGCTACAGTAGCCAAACAAAGAGAAGAAGCTCTACTTTGCGCTACTATAGCCGATCCAAATTTGGAAAGTGAAATACAATATGAAGGGAAGAAACTTTTGTTCTCCCGTTTCAATGATAAAATTGAAAAAATTCACAGTAATGGTGTTCAGCGACCGAAAGTTGAACGCCCAATTCAGAATGAAGTACCTAAACGTGTTTTAAACCGTTCAGTCTGATCGTGCTGATATAATTGGGACTGACGATGAAGCACAGTGAATCAGTGATGAGAACTTCTGCAGAGATTACCTGTTGAACTGCCTATTATCTAGATTGGCAAAAACCTACACTAAGATGAAGGGAATCGAGGGAGGTAAAGTGCAGAAGTGCACTTTACCATGAAGTGCGGACATCCAACGACTCGCGTGCCCGTGACAGGCTTAGAAGGACGAGTTCGTCAAATGGAGGAGCAGCAGACGGAGATGCTTACTCTCCTCTGGAATTTAGGAATGCCTCCCGCTCCTCTTCAGCCACCAACACCGATCAACCTCCCGCCTGTTCTGAATCATGTTCCAGTACAAGAGGCTCCTCGTGGGGAGGGAATGTTAGAAGAGCTCTCCAACGCTGCTAGTTCCACTCACCTAATTCTTAGAGCGGCGAGAGCTGCCCACAACCCCTGCCACGCAAACGGGGAGGCTTCACCGCCGCCAGCCGAAAGGATGACCTGCGAAGAGATATGCGAGGTGTTCGTAGAAGAATACAGGCAAATCGGGCGGGGAGATGCCCTAGCTCGACGCCCTTTCGGCCGGGGCTCACCGCAAGTTCTAGCTCATTTGATCCTGCACGACTTTAAACTGCCACATATTGAAATGTTCGACGGGACAGATGTCCCGTTGGAAAATATAAGACTTTATATTTGTCCTTTTATTTAATTAAACTCCGAGTGACGTAAAAATTGCGATTCATGACTCGCGCAAACTATCTTTGAGTTAATTATATCGCATTATGTTTCTCTTATTTTCGTTTTGAGACTTCTTCGGTCATGGTAGGCCACTCCCCTGATTGAATACTTACATTCTCCAGTGAGCTATTTTCAACCAGGCTCGGACACTTCCAGGTTGAATCTTTACTTTCTCTGGAAGCCTCTTCTTCGCCCATGCTAGGCCACTCCCCGGATTGAATACTTACATTCTTTGGTGAGCCATTTCCAACCAGACTCGGACAGTTCCAAGTTGAATCTTTACATTCTTTGTAAGACGCTTCTTCGGCCAGGTAGGCCGCTCCCCGGATTCAATACTTACATTCTCCGGTGAGCCATTTCCGACAAGGCTCGGACACTTCCAGGTTGAATCTTTACATTCTCTGGAAGCCGCTTCTTCTGCCAAGCTAGGTCGTGCAACCCGATTGAATACTTACATTCTCCGGTAGTTGGATTGAATACTCTCATTCTCCTCTGTTACTGCAGACCAACGTCCCGTCATCGCCAGGGCCTCCCCCCTCGTGATCGCACCTCCGGATTGAATACTTTCATTCTCCGGTAACCGTCTCATTGTCAGGCTAGGTCACACAACCAGATTGAATAGTTACATTCTCTGGCAGTTGGATTAAATACTCACATTCTCCTCTATTATTGCGGGCCAACGCCCCTCCATCGCCAGGGCCTGCCCCCTTGCGGTCGTATTGTCGGATTGAATACTTATATCCTCCAACACCTGGATTGAATATTTACATTCTCCCGCAATGCTCTCTTGGTCATGTTCTACCCCACAACTGGATAGAATCCTTAATTCTCTGACCCTTGGATTGAGTTAAGACACTCTCTGATCTTACCTGGAGCTTGCATTACACCATCTAACAGGACTCATGTCACAAAATATAAAAGAGCAAGGACAATGCTAGTATATCAACATAGGCACAAATGCGCTACAAAAAATCACCAAAGGGAGATGACAAACTCACATCAAACATAACAATAAAAAAACAAATGTATCCAAGCATACAAGAATAAAAGTACAAGCTACTACTCGCTGGCCATATATACACAAAACTCAGAACTCCCCGCCTTTGTCATCAGAAATGTTGTCAAAACTAAGGCTTGAGACGTCGCACTTTAGACGTTTGGCTACTAGGCGGAAAGCCTTCGACACACCGCGTTGGAGCGCAACCTTGCGGACATCCTCTATCTGAGGCTCAACCTCTCGGAACAAAACATCCTCGCAAACCACCTCGGCAAGCAGGTCACGATCACACATAAAATCTAAAGAATATTTGTACTCCTCAAGGCCAGTCACCTTCATCTCTAGTACCCACTCTTCAGAATAAAGGCACGCTATCTCCGCCTCAAAAGCCTCCAACTTCACTCGCAATCCAGAACTCTCCTCCTGAGCAATCTTCAAAGTCTGCACAATCTTCATCACCATCAACTTCTTGGTCTGTAGCAATCCCGGGGCTTTCTCAGTCTCGGACTTTAGTTCTGATCCAATCCGCTGAAATCAGGATACTTCTCAATCTAACTCCTCTCTAGAGGTCGCAACTGAAGCCTCTGCAGCTCGAAGCCTCTCCTGAAGTGCCAAATATCCATCTTTCAGACTCACATAATGATCTTCAACGTACGCGCAATATGCGCCTGAGCGTCGATCTGCAAACAACAAACAATGAGGCATCATTCATGCCCTTCAAAGATGAAGACACTGGGGGGTGGGGGGGTAGAAGTCTCTATTCGAAAGACTTGGAGGGCAGACGGATCTATCACCTCTATTGAAAATGGTGAAGTGAAAGTGGAGGATTGGGCAACCTGGGCGTCCTATCCGCGCGGTCTATGCGGACATGACTGGTGGTTAGCCAGGTTGGCAGAGTTTCTGCAGTTAACTTGTTCCTTGGTAGCCTGGGCGGTCTGTTCGTGCGGTCTGTGCGAACAGAGGTGGCGGTGGTCCAATCCTGTCACCCAACGAAGAGCGTGAAGTTCAAGACTGAAGAGAGATCCCCCACTGCTTACAGTACTCGTCAAGCAACCTAGAAGTGTACTCTCCACCCCTATCCGTTCTAAGCACCTTTAGTGGTTGACCACTCTCCTTCTCTGCCATAGCTTTGAAATCCATGAATAGGTCTAGAGCCTCGTCCTTCTACCTTAGAAAATATACCCAACACTTCCTGCTGAAGTCGTCGGTGAAGGTAATGTAGTACTTGCTTCCTCCTATTGAAGTAGTCTCAAACGGACCAGCGATATCCGAGTGAACTAGCTCCAGCTGCCTTGTCGCCCTCCGGGATTTTCCACCCTCGAATGTTTCTCACTTATGCTTTCCTTTGGTACATGCCTCACATACCCTATGAGGAGGCGAGATCATAGGCAACCCTTCTTCCAACTTGGAGTGGGATAATAACTTCAGTCCTGTGAACCCCAGATGGCCCATCCGGTGGTGCCACAGCCAAGCTTCCTCTTCTTCTCCTATCTTTGCAAGACATGCCATCTCCTTGGCATCCATTCTTAGAGGAAAAAGGCGATTCGTCGCCATATTCACTCTCACCACCTCTCTTCCTTGACTATCCTTCATAGCTAAGGTGTTATCCCTCAACAAGACACGATAGCCCTTCTCCACTAGCTGCCCAAGACTTAGGATGTTACTCCTCAAGCCCGACACATAGAAGACATCGTTGATATGCACATCCTTCCCATTCATCGTGACCGCTATCACTCCTCTTCCTTCCACAGATATCTTTGAGGCGTCGCCAAAGCTGACTTCACCACCATTTGCCTTAAGGCTGGTAAACAGCTCCTTATCTCCACACATCTGGTTACTTGCGCCAGCGTTCAAGTACCACACTCCGTTCCTCCCTCCTGCAGCACCTTGGATGGTAAGGAACATCATCGGGTCGCCACCCGTGTTACTCGTCTCAGCATAGTGGTTGGCTTCTCCTCCCTTCCTTGGAGCCCAACAATCGTAGCGCATATGCCCGAACTTGTTACAATTGTAACATTGAATTTGTGACGTATCACCTCTTCCTCTTGCTTGACCTCTTCCCTGGTCCCTTCCTTGTCCTCTATCTTGGCCTCTTCCTCTTCCTCCTCCATCGTGTCTCCAACCCTGAGGTTGCTCCGCCTCCTTCTGGTTGTACTGATTTCTTCCGAAGTCTCTTCCACCTCTTCCTCCTCTACCTCTTCCTTGGTAGCCTCGGCCACGCTGGCCTCCTCCTCTTCCTGAGCTTTCCCCAAAGTTAAGCTGAGTCTGGAGTGCTTTTCCCAAGCCACTCGACTCCTCATCATCCTGCAGCATGCAGTACTCATGGGCTTGCAGTGAGCCAACAAGTTCATCTACCGCCATCTCGGTGAGATCCTTCTACTCCTCAATGGCCACTACCACATGTCTGAATTTCTTGGACATAGATCGCATGAGATTTTCCATGAAGCTAACATCATCTATTGTTTCTCCATTCCTTTTCATCTCATTTGTGAGCGTCTGTAGACGTGTCACGTAGTCACCAACTTTCTCCGAGCTTTGCATCCTCATCACCTCATACTGGGCTCGAAGGGATTGTAACTTAACCTTCTTTGGTTTATCAACTCCCTGCATGGAGCGTTGTAGTATCTCCCAAGCCTCCTTGGATGTCCCAGCATCTGAAATCTTCTCAAACGTCGCCTCATCAACTCCTTGGTACAATAGGAATAGGGTCTTCTTGTCCCGCTTCTTTACTTCCCTCAATGTTGTCTTTTGAGCGTTAGTCAACGCTGTCTCTGCTTTAGTAGTAAGCACCTCGACTCCCTCTTTAACTATCTCCTATAACTCTTTGGAGGCGAGTAACACTCACATTTGTATACTCCAATTTCCATAGTTTGTTTTGGTCAACTTGGGGACTTGCCCCGGCATTCCACTGCCCATCTCCATCCCTCCTTGTCACTTAACCTTCCGAGCCAACTCCCAGGGGATCCAACCTCCCTTTGATACCACTTGTTGGAAACGTGTATGGGTTCCCGCACTCACAACAAAACTTTCAAAACACTTCAAAGTAGTCGTGAGACCAACTTCGCGAGACCGCCAAGCAGGGACGGATCTAAGCATAGTCCAGGATGGGCAGCTGCCCACCCTGAATTTTGCGAAATGTTTAATAGATTATGGCGCACATTAAATTTTTAATATATATATATATATATATATATATATATATATATATATATATATATAAGAAGTTATCATTAATTCTAATTCGGTGTAGTGGTAAAATTTTTAGGCCTCATCGATGAGTTCCTGAGTTCGTATCCCACATTTTTCTTTTTTGCTTTGAATTTTTTTAATACATTAGATGTAATCCAACAACTGTAATTCCATCTCACTTCTAGTTGTTTTTTTAATAAGTCAACCATATCCCGCTCCAGCCGACCCTAAGCCATTTCTTGCGACTGCTCCTCTTCTCCTGATTCCTGCTCCCCTTTCCTCCTTTCTGATCGAAGCTCGTTGGTCGCCGCCCCGCCTCGCTGAGTCGCTGTCGATCCGACCGTCCCTGCACGGAGTCACAGCTCGTCTGCTCCTGTCTCCAGAGTGTCGACTGCCTTGCCGTCGAACCGACTGCCTCACTGCCGAGTGTCGACTGCCTCGCTACCGAGTGCCGAGTGCCGACTGCCTCCACTGTGAGCCTTCTCACTCCTCCCCGGTTCAGATTTAGTATTCAGATTGAAATTTTGTTCAGATTTAGTATTCAGATTTAGTTTGTCTATAAACATAGAAAGATTTAGTATTCCTTCTTTCTATAAACATTGAAAGATTTAGTACTCTAATTAGTTTGTCTATATATCATTTTTTTTCAAAAACATTACCTTAGATTCTACAAGTTGTGAGTTACTGAGTTGTGACATTATTGTTCAGATGGATAAGTATTTTAAGAAACTTCCAATTTTTAAATCATCTCTTAAGAAGAAAAGAATTTGTGAAGACGATTTAAAATCAAATTCAAAGTGGGGGTCAGATTGAAGCTAATGTAGACAACATAAAAGTCGATCCAGAGTTACGAGTTAGAATTTCATCTTATAATGTTAATGATAGAGATGAAATTAGAAGGCAATATTTATTGAAGTGTCCATGCCAACCACGACATCATCAGTTTCCACAGACAATTTTTGGGAATACACCTAGAAGGTTCAATTATTCATGGTTTGAGCAATTTCCGTCTTGGTTGGAATACAATATAGCAAAAGACGCGACATTTTGTATATTTTGTTATCCTTTTAACTCTGAAATGAGACAACAATCAGGGGGAGATTCATTTACTATTGACGGATTTAGAAATTGGAAAGATGGTTTAAATAGACTTCAGGAACATATTGGTGGTCTCAATAGTACTCACAATCAAGCTGTAGTGATGTGCACCAACTTAATGAAATCAAGCCAGCATATTGAGGTCTAGTTTCATAAACAAACAGATCTTGCTAAACAAGAATATAGAACACACATAACTGCATCAGTTGATTGCATTCGTTTTTTAATACAATAAGGTTTAGCATTACGTGGTAATGATGAATCAGATTCGTCAACAAATCAAGGAAATTTTCTCGAGATTTTACGATTTCTTGGAGATCATAATGATGGGGTGAAAAGGTGATTTTGCATAATGCGCCAGAAAATAATAAGTTAACTGCTACTGAAATTTAAAAAAATATTATCAATGCAATGACAATTGAGACAATAAATTGTATTAAAAGGGACATAAGAGATGATTTTTTTATATATATCGATAGATGAGTCACGAGATATATCTACTAAAGGGCAAATGACTATTGCTTTGTGTTATGTTAATAGTGAAGGGCAGGTAATTGAATGCTTTCGTGGAATTGTGCATGTAATAGATACATCGGCTCATTCTTTTAAAGGAGCATTAGAAGAATTCTTTTTATATCATGGATTCAACATTTCAAAATTATGAGAACAAGGATATGATGGTGCAAGTAATATGCGAGGGGAGTTTAATGGACTTAAAGCTCTAATTATGAAAGAGAATCTTTGTGCATATTACGTTCATTATTTTGCACACCAATTCCAATTAGAGTTAGTAACAGTTGCAAAAATCATGTTCAAGTTGCTGGCTTTTTGAATTAGTTGTCACTTTGATCAATATAATCAATGTCTCATGTATGCGTCAAGAGCTTTTGTGCAAGTCTCAATTTGTTAAAATTACTGAAGGTTTATAAAAAGGTGAACTTTTAAATGGTACTGGTTTAAATCAAGAAAGGACTTTAAAAAGGGCAGGTTATACTAGATGGGGATCACATTACTGTTCATTGGTTAACATAATTGTGATGTTTTCCTTCATTATAGATGTTATCGAGATTGTTGAAAAAGATTCACATTCAAGTTCTGATCATAAAACAACAACTTTTTCATTATTATATTCACTTCAATCATTTGATTTCATAATTATTTTATTCTTGATGGGAGAGATATTGGGAATAACAAATAGTCTATCACAGACATTGCAATGTAAAGAACAAGATATTAGTAATGTCATGCATTTAGTAAAAAATTCTAAACAATTGTTGCAGGATAAACATGATAAAGATTGGAAAGAGCTATTTAATGAAGTTTTCTTATTCTGTAATAATTACAAAATTAGTTCTCCAGATATGAATACCTTATATGTTTCAAGAGGACAATCAAGAAGAATGGTTCAAGAAATGACAAATTTATATCATTATCAGGTTGATATATTTTATAATGTGATAGATATGCAGCTTCAAGAATTGAATAACCGATTTATAGAAACATATGCAGAACTACTTTTTTGTGTTGCATGTTTAAGTCCGAATAATTCATTTTCTGCATTTGATAAGCAAAAATTGAGATGACTTGCTGAGTTATATCCATCTGAAATTTCAAATTTAGATATCATGGAATTGAATTGTTAGTTGGAGACTTATATTTATGATGTTCGACTTGATAATGACTTTGCACAAGTAAATGGAATTAGCGATGTTGCAATAAAGATGGTTGAAAAAAAGGATATTTTATATCCTTTGGTTTATTTACTGATGAAATTATCGTTGATTTTACCAGTTGGAACAGCTACAATTGAGAGAGCATTTTCGGCAATGAATATCGTGAAAAGTTGTCTGCGTAATCGGATGAGAGACTCAATGATGAATGAATGTTTAGTTACATATATAGAAAGAGATATATTCAAAAGTATTGATAATGAGACTATCATCAGAAAGTTTCAAAATATGAAAAGCCGACGGGGTCAACTATGAAAGGTAATGTTATGTGTTTTTAATTTTAAATTAGTTGAAATATTATTAAATATTCATGTGTTGTTTCCCTTATATTAATACAATTATTTGAATCATTTAAGTTAGTTTTTTTACTATATTATGAAAGAAATCTACTGTTTGCCCACCCTGACATTATTTCTTGGCTCCGTCACTGCCGCCAAGTCGCGCGGTTACCAATTCGGCGAGACCGCACCCCACTCGCGGCTAGACCACCCAAATCGCGCGGCGAGATCAACCTACCCACGCAACGTCGACGCCAACGAGCTCCTACTCGCTTGGCGAGTCCTCTAGCGAGCAGCTCCCCTCTTGCGAGCTGCACTCCTCCCGCGAGCACACAAGCCGCAAGCACACCCTTCTCGCGAGCTGCATAGGCGAGATCAATCTACCGAACCGCGAGTGCACAAACCGCCCGGCTAGGTTGACAAACCGCCCGGACACACACCAGCGCTGCAGCGCTCCTCTCTCTATCCTCTCTCAAACGAGAAATCCGGGAATGAGAAGGAATCACTTTCTCATCAAAAACAAATGAATTACATACATACCTATTTATAGGCAACCAAAATCAACCACATTCTCTCTCCTATTTAATACACACTCTCTCTCCTATTAATTATTCATACATAAAATAATATTAAAGTTCAAATCTTGACTGGTCAACAAAACAAAAGTCCAACATTACAGCTATCTACTCGGTGTCGACACTCAGTTTTAGTGTAGGCACCAGAAGCTATGGCCTTACCCTTCAGAAACTTCATGTATAGAGACCTGTATTGTAAACGAAGTCAAAAAATAATTGTAATAATATTGAAAGCAAAACAGGCACCCGCGCTTGCTCAGGCTTGCGGCTTATTGTTAAAAAGCAGGAAAAAGGAGATTGTTGATAGGACGGAAGGCTTCTCCACTTTGCACCTTTGACTGTTCTCAGTCGAGCCTATGCGAGGCTTTTTGTTCTCAGTCGAGTCTATCACATTGATGTTGGGAGTCGTGCCCTGCTCGAGATCTGCCTTACGAAAATAACATGAGCGAGCAGCCTCTTGATTTCCCCACACCACTTCTTCCCCGCCAAGGGTGATAAACTTCATCGTCAAATTTGGGATGGAGGGAATAACCTCGAACATGGTCTGGAGGGGTGACCGAAGATGACGTATGCAAAGTCAAATTCCACTGGCACGAATTAAACTTTATGAGTGACTTGCTTCGAAAATTGGCCCAAATTGACTGGGAAAATGACCGCTCCTTGTACTGGATGGGGTTGTTGTCGAAGTCGTATACTGGCCCTACTGATGGCTAAAGATGTTCTTTCGCAATCTTCATGCAGCGAAGGGTGGACATGAACCGAATGTCCATTGAGCATCTACTGTCCTTCAGTATCCTTTTGATGTTGAAGCAGAGGTCGATGATCACCACAATGATGACGTGGGGGTCTTGGTGAAGCAGGCGCGACCTCTTTTGGTCTTCGTCTTTGAAGGTAATTGTGATATTCTGTTGCGCCTTCTGAACTTCAGGGGCCTTTTCAGACTAGACAATGAAGTAAATTTGTGCAAGAACCTTCTAAGGATACCTTGTCTGGCAAGTCGCACAATCTTGTCCTCCAACCTAGTGTAATCTTCGGCACTGTGCTCGTGCGTGCGATGACATTCACAGTGCTGCGATTGATCCCCCATGTTCAGTATGAGGGGCTTGGGCCTGCGGTGCACGTTATTGTAACAAATGGAAATAAGTATGTTGGTCCTGGTGGTATTTGCAATTTTTGTGTTGGTGCAGTCATTGATCTTGACGGAGGTTGTCGCGACGTTCTTCATTACTCCTAGGAACCAGCGACGGTTTCTATTTCCTCTTCCTCTTTGAGCCACATTCAAACCATTGGCGGTGTTATTCGATCGCCTCGTTGGCCTCTATCTATGCTTTGACCCGGTGAACGGGGTTGGGATAGCTGGGCATTGTCTCCCTCATCAGCACAGAGTAGAAACCACTAGGTTGGATCCCACCAAGGAAGACATCACACAAAAGCTCTAGGCCGACTCCTGACATCTGTCGCGCCTCTGTGGTGAAACGGCGGAAGAAGTCTTTAAGCATCCCCCTTCGTTCTAGCGGATCCTAGAAAAGTGAGAGGGGTCTCAGATGATGCGACGATTGGCAATGAACTGATCGGTAAAGTTGTTGACCTCTCCTCTTTTATGGAATGTAAACAAGTGCGAGTCTGTCCCTTCAGAGTTGTCGAGAACTCTTGGTGTCGTGCTTGGGTGACTTGGTGCCCGTTACGCTCATACCCTTATTCAATCATGTTCCTCACTTCCTCGCTAGTGAGCTTTCTACAGGCCTGTGCGACAACTTCTTATGTTGGACGGGGGCTACGATGCGCGCATCCGGAAATCCCCTTCGGAAGCACGAGACGCGTGTATATGGAAGCTTTATACAACTCGTCCGGGGAGGGATCTCTCGATTGAGCAGCGTCTTCGGGAAAGACACGGTTCGAGACTAGCCGTGGTCAGACACCTAGACCTATGGCCAGGTTGGGGGCATGCGGGGCTCCTAAATCTCTCACTAGGATGATCAGGTGACAAAAATATGGAATCAAGATGATGTGTAGATTAAAATACTTATGATAGCATTAAAAATCTAAGTCATGAAGGATTCTACTTGATCTAAATGTCAAAATGATATCAAACTTTGGAACAAAGGCTAAATTAACTCAAGCACGGTAACAAAGGTGAAATAAAGGCAAATCATGCGATGTATTTTTGCAAGAGGCTGCTTCCAAGACTTGAACCTGTGACCTCATTGTCATATAATGCATATACATTAAGACTCCATTTAGCACGGTTCTTTTGATACGGTGAGTTTGGACAAACAACACCGTCATAGAATATATGTTTGGCATGACAACGATTATGACCGCCATAAAAAAAACAATTTTGAACATAAAAGTGGATGAAATTCCTTGGGTGGGTGCGATCGGTCGTTCACGAACGACAGTTCATAACCACCACGTTCATGACCGCCACCGCCACGCCAAACGATACTAAAAAGTGCAGGCTAAGATGGATCTTAATGAACTAGAGAAAAAGGTAAATGATATGAAGATGATTACATGAATGCAATAAATGTTACAGAAAATGATCTGGTATGTAAGAAATTAAGGCAAACATATTTAAGAGGAGATTACACTTCAATATAATAAATCACTCAACGCATTTAACCACAAGTCTCCATGACAATGCTCTTGATAAACCATTTAAGCTTCGTTTGGGGGAACTTAATTTCACCGGTCAAGCGGTTACGATCGCATGAACCAGATCTTAATTAAGGTCCAATTCATGCGGTCATAACCACTTGACCGGTGAAAATAAATCCTCACAAACGAAACCTTAATTTACATAACTTGCACACGTACATATAAAATAAACTAGAAACAACTCACAAGTTTGTTATCAAAAATAAGTATGGAGTGGGAACAACAATTTCTTCCCTTTAACCAATCACCAACAACAAACAATATGGTATTGATTAATTGAAGATGCAAAGCACTGCCTCTACATAGCAACTCATGCGCAGACGATTTGGTATATTAGGATGACCCAATCACACAACCTCTCATGAAATTTATATTTCATAACATTAACCTCCCCTAAAATTTACACTTTCTAACATCCATGCATTTACTTTGGGGGGGGGGGGGGGGGGGGGGGGAACGGGATCCTCTCCAGTTCACATGAACTGGAGAGGATCCAATTCACAGTCACGATTTCATCTCCCAAATCCAACGGCGAGGACTTGCTGAGTTGGCGAGTGCAGTTGCTGAGTTGGCGAGCTGACTTTTGAGAGATAAAATCGGGACGGTTGGATCATGAACTGGATACTATCCAGTTCATGCGAACTGGAGAGGATCCCTGTCCGGGGGGGGGGGGGGGATTTTGGTGCATGAATGTTATGAAATGTAAACTTCAGCCGACGACGCTACTGTTATGAAATGTAAACTTTAGACGAGGTAGAGGTGCAACCTATAATTTAGTAAACCTAAAGGGGAGGTCCCAATAAATGGCCCTTATTTTTTTATCTATTTTCTCACTTCGACATTATCAAAAAGGTGATGAATAGAAAGTATATATACATTAAAGCAGTAACATTGGAAAGAGATAAATAATTAATTACTGGTTATAGCAATTAACACATCAATGCATTAATAAGAACTCATCTATGCTCTGAAGTAACACAAGGAGCGCTATAAGGAAAAAAAACCATACAAAGTCTCAAAGAAGCATCAAAATGAAGAGAGCTATACTACTTAAAAAGAGAGTTTTAATCCGAAAATCAGGACAACAATATAATACAGACTAGAGTCACACAACCCCTGCAAAATAACAAATTGTAACAAAATATGATAAAGCAAGGGAAAGACTACCGAACAGTCAGCTGATATTTAAGTTTTGGACATATCCGTCTCTTCAAAGCCAAAGTCGCTTGCCTGCTATACCAGTCGCCCAATACTTGCAGCGGTTCACTAGAGCAGATTACGGAATTGTCAAAACATTAGAAACCTCCGACATATTGTTTACCATATGCTCCCGATGCATGACCACCTCCAGCAGATGACGATATGTTTCTTCCTCCAAAAGAGGAAGATGCCGAACTCAATCCAGGGCAATCCCTGGCCCAGTGGCCGGGCTGATTGCATTTAAAGCATACAGTTGACGAATTTCCACCATCCATTCCAACAGAAGCTCGATTAGTGAAAGTATTTCCATGACTATTGAAGCCACTTCCAGCAGACTGCCTTCCTTATTTATGCTCCTTGGGCAGTTCTGAAAATTGTGGCCGGACAAACCGCAGTTATTACAGAAAGGCACTTCTCTACTCCTCGAAAAACTATCATATTGACCCCCTTGGCTAGATGGATCCATTCTATATCGATCAAAGCCAGCAGGAGTATTATTCATTCCGGCTGCAGAAGCATATGACACATTCATAACTGGAGCCGCGTTAGCATCTTCTCTCGAAAGTCTCTCAATCATACTCAAAAGGAACTTGCTCTCTGATGAAGGATTCACCTTTCAGCTTTTATACAAGTGGACTTGACACGTTGTTCGTCACTAAATGTTTCTTCTTTTACTTTTAATTTGAATAAATATTGACTGAAAAGAACCTTCCTCACAACCTCTGCAAATTTCAACTCATCTTGTTCTTCGTACTTGAGGAAGTAAAGTTCCTTTGCAGGCACACCAAGAATTTCTTCACCACATTCTTGGAATGCGGTAACCCAGGTAACACCGGTATGGTCTTGGATCTGAAACTGGAGTATGTATCTATAGTCACATTCAGGAAAACTTTGATTGCACCGATCACAATGCCACGTTCCGTCCCCATTATTGTTGACTTTTTTACTGCATTGTCTGTCGACCACCGTTAAAGGGCAAGCCGTATAGCAGAAATTATCAACCTTCATGAATGAAATTGTTGCTTTCACCGTTATCCAGTCAGGCTTCTCGGATCTTCCGAGACCCTCATCCTTAATCTGTGAAACCACCTTACGCACATCCATTCTCCCCATTATTGTGGCTTCCCTAGATATAGAAAGGGTAGAATGATTCTTTCCTTCTCTATCATACCACTCCCTAACTTGGTGTGCCTGGGGGATATCAGGTTCTATTAAGAGCTGGCTAGAGCTAATTGTACCGACTGACTTGCCACTAAAATCACTAACCCGACCGGCTTTTATAGCCAACACTGGAAATATGCCAGAGTCACACATACCTTGGATCTTCTGCCCATCTGTGTTGCAAAAATTACCCCATAGAGTTATTTCAACACTCTTTCCAGACATATCCTTCAACTGAAGATTTTGTTTATGAGTTTCAATACCATTCTTCCTCATTATTGTACCAGCAGGATTGATCGAAGTGACTATACCAACCAGATCAACCATAGAGTTATTCTCCATGGACTCGATTTCACTTATAGCTCTAAAGCTGAATTGCTGCCTCGGAATAGTGTTGTCCTCCTCTGAACAAGGCTGAATAGTAGATGTCGACTCCAGCATGATTTCATATTCATTGTTAAGATGATTGAAACTTTTTTGTGATGGTCTCAAGGAACCTTTGGATATCAAGTATATACCACCTGGCTCTATCTGATCATAGAACTGGTCAGCAACATTATTGAAACAAGTTGCTCGAATTTCTCCACCATCTGAGTCGAGAAGATCAAAAGAGAAAACTTTCCCTTCACCTCTTGCATTATTATAGTGTCTGATATCCCCCTTCGCCGTCACACGAGCTTTGATCGTCCACTTTCCCTGATAAGGATTCAATGCAGCAATGGGAATAATCCTAGCTGGGGCTTCGTTCTTAGCAATAGGGCCTCGATTTGTATACATAGGAGCAGGTTGCTGAAAAGCAGGCTGAGCTGGGCGCACATAACTATTCCCAGGAGGTTGAAATCCTCCGCCTGATGAACCTGGGAATTTTTTTGGTTGCAGACCACCAGATTGGTTTGATTCCATAAAACTACCAGAAGCAGGATCAGCTTTAGCAGGTAAGTGATTTGAATTACTGGTATTCCTCCCTGGAAGAGAACCAGCAGCAAATGAGCCACTGTAAGATTGATTGTTCATCACGGACTCTTGACGGGGAAATGAAGAACCCCCAAAGGCGTGTTGCCCGGCATCCGGACCACTTGCTCGAGAACCTCCATGATGTTGAACATTATCGATGGATAAACCATGTTGGTTGGGCCCAGATGGTTGTCCAGGGCGGTTTTGTGGTATAGGGTTGCCTGCATCATAATTTTTTGGCTCCCCAATCACATCAGCCTTCTCAACCAAAACTTGCAGGCTGATTATAATGATGATTCTGATTTTGAGAATAAGGGGTAAGATTAATCAGCAAGGGAAATATACAATGATTAGCTTGCAACAAAGCATTCTTTCTATTAAATACGTAAATAAATTTACTCCTGCACAATTTCAAAAAATTATATGAATGCATGCATAACTGCATAAGTAGTTATGGAAGTGTGCTTTAAAAGCTAGTGCACCGGCACTGAGATATGCAACCACATAATAACCTAATCTAAATATACAAAGAACAAACATCAGATAACTTTAAAAGCCTTTAGGCTTTTAGCCACCATTTACACTTCAATACTTTTTGCAATGGAATGCTAGACACACAAAAAAGTAAAAGAGAGGCTTGCCTGGTTATATGCATTGAATATGCACAAAAAAGAGATGATACGAAACTAACTTCACAAAGATTAAACTAAAGTAAATGTTGAGAGTATTTGGTACTTCAGAGGACATGGGTCCTTCTGATAAGCATTGGGTTTATACTCCTTACATGACAGTGAGTAGATTTAACAATATACAACTATTTTTTGCTTATTTTTTTCTTTATTTTAATTCCATACTGAGTAACTTTTAGTTCTTGAGGTTTGAAATTTAAAAATCAGTATACAACAACAGGAGGGAGAGCACTGGAATGACCCGGCTACCCCATCTTGATCATTGTGAGGTAGAGCTTGGCACCCTCCTCGACGACCAACGACTTTGTGGTCCACCACCGGCCACTTCTGCCTACCTTCTCCACCACAGGGAAGTTATGGTCCAAGAAGGGATGTGTTGATCTTTCTCCAAGACTTCTCCCTTCCAACGCCATGCACATGATCTCAAATGGTTAGCCCTAATAAATTTGTATCAGAGCCTCCACGTCTCGGCTCCCCAGATGCCATCTCCTCAACCACTGCATGATCCCCACAACCTCTCCTAGCCATGACACAAGGCTTGTGATATGCACCCGCAAGTCCATCAACGTGCATTCGCACGTCGTTTCCGCGCCTACAAAACACTCACAGGCCGAGTCCCCCAGCCCTCCGGATCAAGCTTCTCAGCTATTGATTCCCCACGGTATCAGTACTGCAACATCCCTGCAAAATTGATGTAGACGAACACATGCGACACCAGAGTTTACTTTATGTATTTTATTAATGCCAGACATTGTTTTTATTTGCGCATTTGTTTTACGCATTTATTTTTTTGCATTTTTTATTGTAAAAGATGTGTATTCCTGATGATGCAATCATCTAAGTTGTATGTTTTTACTCTATGCTAGTTGGAGGCGAAAACATTTGATTATGTTGTATTTTTTAAAATCATTTTCCTAATCCCCATTTGAGCTTTAACATTAATCTTGATCATACACTTGTTTAATTTCCAGGAGAAGTTTTTGTTTGTTTAGCCTTAGTCCTGAAAGTAGCCTCTTGCAAAAATGCAGGGTAAGGTTTGCCTACATTTTACCCTTGTGGTGGGACCCTACCCCGTACCCTCGCTGCACGGGGATGATTTGTGCACCGGGCAGCCCTTTTTTTATTATAAAATCTGTTGAAAAAAAATTCAGAAAAAAGTTCAAAAAAGGGGAGAATCTGGCTAAAACTAAAACAAAATAGATAGAAGAAAAAATACATGATTTGTTTGGGCTGGACCAATATATCTGTTTCCAAACAGAAACCTATTCCAGTTTTGCTGAAAACAGCAGTTATGGGCATCGTGCCCAGTTATTATGTTGTCTTTAGGGTTTTAGACTTTCATTAGGTTTTATTGTCATTTATATCGTTTAAGTAAGCCCAAGGGTTCAGAAATTTAACGTTTATGTCCTTTATATCTCTTATTTAAAGGCTCACTTGGGCTAGTAAAATGTCATGGAAGAAGTAATTTTATTTCTGTCTTTAAGAGATTGTGGCAGCTCTCTCTCTCTCTCTTTCTCCCTCTTTAAGAGATTGTGACAGCTCTCTCTGTCTTTAAGAGATTGTGACAGCTCTCTCTCTCTCTCTAAGCAAACCCCACCTAGTGATGCACCCCTCGTCGCATCAGATGACGCATGATACCGTCACGCGTTGGTTATCTTATTTCATTTTATATCATGTATTTTTTCCTTTAGTGCATTAATGCTCATTTGTGAGTTTCCGTCTCACCGGTTTGACCTCCTGATGAGATCATGAATAAATGATCCAACAATTTTGAGTAGCGAGGATGATAAAAGCAAACTCTAATTAATTAAGGACATATACGGCAAAGTCAGAAATAATTCATTTAGACTATTTTAAATTTTATTCTCAATCTAACGCAGGACGAATCTACATGTGACGAACGTGCGATGCTCTAACTCAATATGCAATGCAGGCAACCTCAAACAAATGCATATGCCCTTGACAAGCCCTACAATGATAATGCAAATGTGAGCAAGCAGACACCACGCGGTCGATGAATGAAAAAATCACAACATAATCCCTCAAACGATGCAACTTTTCAATATTTTCAACACACAGTTAATTGAACAAGAAAATTTTAAATTTCATCAGAATTAATATCAGAAGTTCTAATTAGGTTGACAAGTAAACTGATTGTGAGTACTATGAATTAATGTAGAGTAATGAAAACACACACGAGAAATAAAAGAGTCAAACTAATCAAGCACGAAAATACTAGCAATAGAAGTGTATCCATATAAATGTAAAAGACATGAAAATAAATGCGGGTCTGACCATGTAAGGGGTTGTTGGCATAGAATTAGAGATTCTGTGTTTGTAAGAGAAGTGGAGGCAATCCGAGAAGACGATAATTGTTGTATGGTGGTCGTCGGAGGAGGGAGTGGTTGTTTGGAGTGTCTAAAGGTGACAATGGTTATCGTCGAGATGCTGGGAGGATGGGGAAGCGACAGACAAGGGGTGTCACGCAGGACGAATTTATAGGTGGCGGATTAGCGATGCCCTAACCCTACATGCAATATGAAAATTCATGTAACGGTTACAATGAGCCTAAACACCCTCTAATGAAGGGTGTGCGACTAAGTAGCTTTCCTGTATGTAGCATGCAAACAGGACGCGACAGAGAGAACAAACAATTAATAATTAATTAAATCACACGCATATAATTTTAACAAAATTAAAATTACTTCTTTTAGGCAAATAAAGCTTAGGTTTTCCTTCATGTGGCGGGTCAAAGCGAGAGAGAGCGGCGAATAGTTCCTACAAGCACAAGATATCCCAAAACAATATTCCACAATGCAATAGACCCAAAAGAGCTAAGTTCACAATACCATATTAAATCTTGAAAACAAAACTCCATACAACAATAAAACACTAACCGAGCAAGGGGATGTTGTCGCGGAGAGGATATCCGGGTGGTAGCAAGTGTTGTTCGAAGGGCGGCAACAACGGCAAAATGTTGATAATGACTTGGGGAGGTGGTGGTTTAGAGGAAGATGTGAATATGTAGGTTTAGGTCCTGCTGGAATGTTTACAACATCCCCATGTAGGTTTAGAGGAAGATGTTTACAACAGTCCCCCCTACATATGTAGTTTTACAAAACCTATGTGTATTCACATCTTCCAGCAGGACCTAAACCTACATATTCACATCTTCCTCTAAACCACCACCTCCCCAAGTCAGTATCAACATTTTGCCGTTGTTGCCGCCCTTCGGACAACACTTGCTACCACCAGGATATCCCCCCCCCCTGCTTTTTTTCCTGGATACAAGAATTTCTGGCTGGAATGGAATCGCGGGACTGAATACAGAGATGGGATCCGGATCCAGAAAACAGGGCATGGGATCTTGCTGGGAGGGTTCGCGGGGAAGGAAATAGGTGTTGTTTGCTTTAGTTGGATTCACGGCTAGAAAAGGGGCGCTCTTTTCTTTTTCTGGAGATTCACAGGGGTGGGGTGGGGTTCATGGGAGATGAAACAGGGGAGGAGTGGCTTCAAGAGTGGGGGCTGAAGGGGGTAAACTTCTAGGGATGCTTACAGGAAATCATGCATGGCAGGATTTAACGGGATTTCACGAGATTTTCAGATGGGGAATCAGGAGATGTGGGAAGGGATGCCAGGGGAAATACAGATACAAACCTAAGGAGTCCACCTTATGGCTTCGCAGCGCCGCAGCACGAAAGATCGCCGGATTCCGGAAATTTATTTTCTCCAAAATCACCAATGAACAAAATGACAACCCCCTACTCCTATTTATAATAAAGGATATTAGGACACCCTGACATCAACGGTTATGATTGGTCGAGTGTCTGGTACCCGATTAGGCTAAATAATAATTGAAAATATAAAAGTTATATATGAAAAAACATGTAAAGAAAATCTAAACGCATCCGTGGAGTCGGATCGTCGATCCGAAGAAGCTAAATATGACAGATTGTTAATCGGCCTCGAACGGGCCCAAAACATGTGTTTCATTGCGGGTTCGCGCTATCATTCCGCACCAGGGTGTCTCCCCTCCCTTGGAGGTGGGACCCGGTGGCTTCGCATTGAGCATGGATCCAGTAGCACCCATCTGGAGTAAACGTAATTTCTCGATACCTCTAGGGAAATCAGTTGCTGACATAATATGGGGTAATTAAGTTAAATGATCTGATAACTCAAATCAGCTGATCGCATTACTTGACTTAATTCCCAAAATAAACGTTCGAAAAATAAATACATGAAAAAATGTAAAAATGAGTCTGGCGCGATCACAAACTCTGTCCGTCCATCTGACAATCCAAAAAAGTTGATCCAATCATCTTCTTAACTGATACGTGTACGATCTCCATGACAATCAATACGAATCAATTGGAGGAATATTCTAGGAAATATATGACGGAAAGTTTAGAAAACAAATTATTTGGTTCACTTTTGGGTTTCTCATAAAAGAGCCCAAAATTGAAAGAAAGAGTGCCGAAAAAATAGAGGAAGCGAGTGTTTCCTATGTTAATCGGCGGAGAAAGAGAATCGAGCCCTAATCCCGCTTTCTGTGAACGTCGATTTGTGTGCATCCCACTCATCTTCCTTCACGAGCCTGACAGAGCCTCCAGAATCAGTGTATATTTCGTTGTTTGTCTCCTCGCCGTCCAGAGCCGTGTAACTTTCCTCATCGCCGACCAGCCATGATGAGAACAACTGCCTTCCTCATGTTGTTGTCGACCTCAGCCCTCCGTTCTAGCGACCTGCTTACCCCGCCTGCTACATCAGATTATCTTCAATTGCATCCTCTACTCCGACAATCTACCTTGCTAACAGCCATCTTGTGCACTTCAAGTAATTGAACTTGATGTTGCCTGCTCCTTGTCATAGCTTTGTGTATACCATGGATGAATGCTGCCTTTGTCTTCAACATTTAACTAGTTTAACCTCATGAGATTCATCTAATTATCAGAGTTTGTGGTGGAGACCAACCTAGGTCAGGCAGCCGAAAAATGCCCGACGCCGCATTCGACCGGATCTTTACCGTTCTTGAATGACCGCATTTTAATTTTATGTTAATTGCATTTTATTTTTGCAAATTTAATGTTGTCAATTTTAGTTGTCGCACGCCTGTGTATGAAGTCATGATGTTACGCGCCTGCGCGCGTAGCCGTGGGAGTTTATTTTACTCCATATATATATATATATATATATATATATATATATATATATATATACATAGAAAACTATACACATGTATATATATAACAATATACATATATTAAATATATCTTTATACTATAAGGGAGGACCTAATGAGGGGGTGGTGTAACATTTTAATACAAAAATGCCCTCATAAAACTGTTTTGGTGGGTTAATTTTAGGGTATTTTTGTCTTTTGGCCGGATCAAGCTTTAATTAATATACATTTCATCGCTCACTCCACTGTTCACCAACTTCGAATTCGCGAAACCCGACTTCTTCCTTGCTTCTTCGTCACTCCAATGCCGCGTACACCTCCGTCATTCGCAACCCCGTCGCAACCCTACGCCGTCACAAGCTACAGGTTAAAGGAAGGCTGGGCTTCTCCCGGTTCTCGATCCAACACTGTGCTTCTTCCCTGTACAACCCCGTGTTCGTCGAGCGGGTCGCACCAGGAAGACCGAACGGACCTAGCCTCGCGACCCGCACCCAAGCAGCGGGCAGACATGCGGCAGGGGCTGGTCCGCTCCCGCTCACGTCAGGCGAGCGAGCCGGGCGAGACGGCTCCCCTACTCTCCTGCTCGCTCAAGAGAATCGCCGGCCAGAGCCAGGTGTGCCCTTCGTCGCACCAGCACTGGCGAATGGGCTCGGCAACCCGCGACCTGCGAGCTGATCGGAGGGTTGCGATCGCCACCGGTCGCCCCTAAGCGCGACCTGGTCGCCTGTCCGCCCCGGCAGAAGACTGGCGGGCCGCGGTGGATCGGCTCGCGATCGCTCAAGAAGCATAGGCGAGCCACTAGAGCCAGGCCGCGCCCGCCTCCCGCGGAGGGGAATGGGAGGCGAGCTGACTCCCCATGGGTGCGAATAGCTTCTCAGGACAGCGGAGCCACGCTGTTGGCAGGCCAGGTTGGACTGCGCATAGCTGTTCAGGACAGCGGAGTTTGGCTGTTAGCAGACCCAACCCAGGGCTTTTTGGTATTTTCAGGTCAGCTCTTCTGGTTATTGGCAGTTCAGATCCCAAAAAACTATAAATAAGACCCAAGGGGTACCTCAGAGGGGACGTTTGATTGCCTCCCTACTCCTGCTTTTAAGTGCCTTCTGAGGGTACCTTAGCTCGGCTACTGGCTAAGGAGGGGAAGCGCTCAGAGATCTTCCGGGTTTGTGGTGGGACCTCCCTGCCGAGCACTTGGGTCTGTTTCTTCTTGCTTTCCTTGTTGTTTTTCTTGCAGTAGCAAAGTAGGCGCGAGACCACCCCTTCCCCAAGGGTCGAACTCCACAGGAGACCGGATTCCGGTTTCAACATTTTGGTGCGGTGAGCGTGGAAAGTGGTCAACGCAGAAAAGCTTCGGCGAGCTCAATGACGGGAGGACAAGGATCTGACAGGCAGGACTCGCCCCCCCCCCCCCCCCCCCCGCCTCTCGCAACGGTGGGGATGTTGGAAGACTTCAGGAACGAGGTGCTGGGCCTCGTTAAATTCGCACTCGGCGCGCGGGCCGAGTGCTCGACTCCGGCAGCCCGGATCGCGGCCGCCCCCTCTTTGGGCGAGGACGCTCCTGGCCGGCGAGCTGGGAAGGAAGTGGCCGAGGAAGGCCGAGGGTGCGAGCTCCCGGGGCGCGAGCTCTTCCCCGGCTCGGCAGGACGAGGCAGGTTCGGCGAGTTGGGCTCGCGAGACTCACCGGCTTGTCCAGTGGGGGGGGGGGGCAGTCCCTTCAGCGAGCTGGTCTCCTCAGCTCCCGTCCCAGATGGGTTCAGGGAACCCGAGATGTCCTACTACACCGGGAAGGGAGACCCGGTCCAGCATGTCCAATGGTTCGAGCACGTGGTCTCCATCCGTCAGATGTCGGACGGATTCAAATGCCGACTCTTTGCCATCACCCTCCGAGAGAAGGCGAGGGAGTGGTTCCACCAGCTGCCGGCTAGTTCCATCTACTGCTTCGAGAACTTGCGCAGAGGGTTCATGCTGAGATTCACTACTTCGAAGAAGAGGAAGAAGGAGTCCGAGTCTTTGTTCCACATTAAGCAGGGAGCGAACGAGACGTTGGGAAGCTACGTGGACCGATTTCAGGAGGAAGTCACCCAGGTCCAGGAGATGTCGGGCCATAGTCTGATGATGGCTTTTACCCTGGGCCTGCAGCAGGGTTTCTTCTGAATGGAGCTGAAGAGAGTACCCCCCTCTCTTACGAGGAGTTGATGGAGAGGGCGGCGAGAGAGGTCGACGGGGAGGCGTCGAACCCGGAATTTGCAAGGAAACTGGCCAGATGGGCAACCGAGGAGGAAAAGGAGTCGAAGGGAGGAAGAGGACAGGAAGAGAAAAGAGGGGATCCTAGGCAGAGGGAGCAGAGGCAGCTCCAGTGGCAGTAGCAGCCGAGGTGGGGGCACCAGGAGCCCGACCGTCGGCTAGGCTGGAGACCTGAATGGCAGGGGCAAGGGCCGCCGAGAGGATACTACGGAATGGGTCACCATCAGGGGAGGCAAGATCAGTTCCACCCTCCGGGCTGGAGGCAGGGCCAGAGGCCCCGGCTCCCCGATCAGGAGGAGGCCATGGCCATAGCTTTGGGAGCAAGGAGGGGGATCATGAGGAGGATGAGAAGGGAGGTCAGGGTAGAACTGCCCTATTGCGACTTCCATCAGGAAGAGGGGCACGCAACGGCCACGTGCCCGAAATTCTTGAAGATGAGAGGGAATAGGGAGCGGCAGCAGCAGCAGCAAGAGGCGCGGCAAGAAGTGAGGATCGAGGAGGTCCTGCCTCGGGTAGAGGAGGATCGTTGCGAAGACCGGGTGGATGTCGGGACCCGAGGAGGGATCGGAGTGATCCACGGGGGAGTGGGGGTCGAGGCTTCCCGCAAGGCGAGTCTCCACACCATGTACCGGCGGAGCGTCGCCTCTACATCCCAGACCCCGCCACCGGAGGAGAGGATCACCTTCTCCAGGAGTGATATGCCAGACCACGAGGATCCGTTCTGTGATGCGCTGGTCATCAAGGCCACCATCGAGAATTTCACTGTCTCTCGGATCCTCGTGGACAACGGGAGCTCCGTCAACGTCGTCTTCAAAAAGGCGTTTGACGCGATGAAGGTGGAGGCTAAGAGGGTGTTGGTCTCAGACGGGCCCTTGTTCGGGTTCTCAGGAGAAAGGAAGGAAGTAGAGGGAGGAGTTGGCCTCCATGTCACCTTGGGGGGCAGTCCCGAAACTGCAAGTTCGTCATCGTGGACGCCCCCAGCAGCTACAGCGCCATCTTCGGGAGGCCTCTTATCAGCGCCTTCCGCTGCGTCCCCTCGTATTTCCATCAGTGTTTGAAGTTCAACGCTGAGGGGGTCCAGGTCAGGGTCAGGGGGGACCCAAAGGTGGCGCGGGAATGTTATGTCACTGCGGTGAACACTATCTCTTGGCAAGAGGGAGCCGAGGAGATGGGGCGGAGGATGGAGGAGGTCGAGCAGGAAGCAGGAGGGGAGGAGCCAAAAGTGAAGGACCACGCAGGAGAGGCGGCAGGAGGAGATCTTGAGGAGGTGGCCGAAGTGAGGGCCGTAGGAGGAGAGATGGAGGTAGAGGTCCCCATCCCAGAGGAAGGGGATGCCGAAGGATGGGGGGAGCAGTCCAGGCTGGAGGCAGCAGAGGAAGTGGTGGAGCTGGAGGTGCTCACCCGGGGAGGCAGGATGGAGAAGATCCGCGTCAGCGGAGGGCTGACCCCGGAGGACCAAGGCAGGATGCTGGAGTGCATCCAGAAGAACGTGGACATCTTCGCCTGGAACGCCGCGGAGATGCCGGGGGTTGACGCGGATGTGGCTTGCCACCGCCTCAACCTGGACCCGGGAACACGCCCCGTTCAGCAGAAAAAGAGGTCCACGGCAGACAAGCTGGCGGAGCCTATCAGGGAGGAGGTGGCAAAGCTTCTCAAGGCTGGCTTCGTGTCCGAGATTCAGTACCCCGGCTGGGTCTCCAACGTCGTGATGGTTAAAAAAGGAGACGGCCGATGGAGAATGTGTATCGATTTTTCCTTACTTAATAAAGCTTGTCCTAAGGACTGTTATCCTTTGCCTCGGATCGACGCGCTGGTTGACTCAGCCGTCGGCTTTTCTGTAATGAGTTTTTTAGATGCCTTTTCAGGTTACCATCAGATCAGGATGCACCCCCCAGACACCAAGGATGTCTCGTTCATCACAGGGGATGGCTGCTACTGCTACAAGATGATGCCTTTCGGGCTGAAGAATGCTGGGGCCACCTACCAGAAAATGATGGATAGGGTCTTCAAGGAGCAGAGGGGAAGGAATCTGGAGGTGTATGTGGATGACCTCATGATCAAAAGCCGGGATGTGGACTCCCACCTCCGGGACCTGGAGGAGACTTTCGCCACCCTGCGCAGATACAAGATGCGGTTGAATCCCCTGAAATGTGTCTTTGGGGCCAGCAGGGGAAAGTTCTTGGGACACCTCCTCACCCCCGCGGGGGTCGAGCCCAACCCAGATAAGGTCAGGGCTATCTTAGAGCTGGGGTCCCCGCGGAATGCGAAGGAGGTCCAACGGCTGACGGGAAAGCTAGCAGGGCTGAGTCGTTTCCTTTCTCGGGCAGGGGAGAAATGCTCCCCCTTCTTCAAAACGCTGAGGGGTGGTCAGAGGTTTGAATGGACCAAGGAATGCGAGGAGGCGTTCCAGGCCCTCAAGGTGCAGTTAACACAGGCTCCGCTGCTCCAAGGGCCGAAGGAGGGGGAGGATCTGTTCTTATATCTCGGGGTCGGGGCAGAGGCTCTGAGCTCCGTCTTGGTTCGAGAAGAGGGAAAGAGAGCTCCCTATTTATTACGTCAGCCGGGTCCTGAGGAAGGCCGAGCTCTGGTATCCGATCTTGGAGAAGCTTGCATTCGCCCTAATCATCTCGGCTCGGAGGCTGCGACCTTACTTCCAGGCACACTCAATCCGAGTGGTGACCGACCATCCCCTCCGCAACATCTTCGAGGTGGTGGAGCATTCAGGCCGGCTGGCTAAATGGTCGGTGGAGCTGAGCGAGTTCGATGTCTCATTCGTTCCGCGGCTCTCGATCAAAGCTCAGGCGATGGCCGACTTCCTGGCCGACTACGTGGTGGAAGTAGCGGAGGAAGAGCTCACCCGCCCGACTCCTTGGAAAGTGAGGGTGGATGGAGCCTCAGGGAGGCATTCCCTTGGAGTGGGGGTGGTCCTAGAAAGCCCTCAAGGGACTCGAATTGAGCAGACGGTGGTGGTACACTTTCCCATTACCAACAACCAGGCCGAGTACTAGGCCGTGATAGCGGGGCTACGCCTGGCCAGGGAGCTGGGGGTGTCGGATGTGGAGGTCCTTACTGACTCCATGGTAGTAGCTTCCCAGATCAACGGGGAGTTCGAGGCAAGGGAGCCCACCTTGCGATCATACTTGGCCAAGGTGAAGGGGGTCATTGGCACCTTTCAAACTTTCATCATCCGACACGTGCCCAGGGAAGAGAATGAGCAAGCCGATCAGCTGGCAAAGCATGGTCCTCAGGTGGGGGGCACCATCACCGACCTGTTCCGCCCCTCCATCGAAGAAGGAGAGCTTATGCAAATCGACCAGCAAGCTTCGTGGATGGATCCAGTTGTAGTTTTCCTCTCCACGGGGGAATATCCGGAGGGGGTAGATAAGAAGAAGCTAAGGCACAAGTCCGCTTATTACCTCCTCCAGGACGGGCAGCTATACAGGAAGACCCTCTCTGGGATGCTGGCTCGCTGCGTGGCTGAGGCCGAGGTGCAGAGGATCTTGGAGGAAATCCACTCCGGCGAATGTGGGAGTCATTCCGGGAGTCGGACCCTGGAGGGAAGGATAGTCAGGCAAGGGTATTTCTGGCCCACCCTGGGCCGAGACGCCGCGGAGTTCGCGAGAAGATGTCATAAGTGCCAGCTGTTTGCCCCTCTTCAGCTACAGCCGGCCCAACGACTCAGGAGTATCACGGCCCCCTGGCCCTTCGCGATCTGGGGAATGGATTTGGTTGGGCCATTCCCCCAAGCCAGCGGTCAAAGAAGGTTCCTCCTAGTGATGATTGACTACTTCTCCAAGTGGGTGGAGGTGAAGACACTGGCCAAGGTGACCTCCCAGGTGATCAGGAACTTTGTTTGGGGGGAGATCATCTGTCGCCATGGGCTGCCCCAGGCCATCGCCACGGACAACGGGCCCCAGTTCGCCAGTACCGAGTTCACCAGCTTTTGCGGGCAGCTGGGGATCGACCTCAGGTTCGCCTCGGTCCATCACCCCAGGAGCAACGGGCAGGTGGAGGCCGCGAACAAGATCATCGTCAACCTCCTCAAAAAGAAGGTGGAGAATTTGAAGGGGAGCTGGGTGAAGCAGCTCCCCGCAGTTCTCTGGGCCCTAAGAACCACCCCTAACACAGCTACAGGGGAGACCCCCTTCAAGCTCTCCCATGGGTGCGAGGCAGTGCTCCCCGTGGAATTTGACGTCCAAACGCCGCGAGTCGTGGCGGCCAAAGAGGGCCGAGAGGAATGGCATGCCGATAACGAGGAGGAGCTGAGGCTCTCCCTAGACATGGTGGAGGAGCTGAGGGACCTTTCCGCCATCCGGCAGGAGGAGGTGAAAAGAAGAATGGCCAAGTACTTTGACAAGCACGTCAGGGTCAAGCAGTTCGTGGAAGGGGATCTGGTGCTGAAAAAGGTAGACGCGGCAGGGAGGTCAGCATCCGTAGGGAAGCTCAACACCAGCTGGGAGGGGCCATTTATTGTGAAGGAAGCTTTGATGTCAGGAGGCTATCGGCTCCAAAATGTAGAGGGCGAGACCCTGAGTCTCACCTGGAGTGGAGACGACCTAAAAAGGTTTTTTCCCTAAACGCCTGTAAGCGACACTTTGATTATAATGAATTCCTTTCCCCACCAGTATTGTCGTAGCTAGCCTGCATGGAGAGATGGGAATATGTTTGGACCCCGAGAAGATCCCGCTGTCAGGCTCTCACCTAGCTGGCAGGGCCGGAAGTCACTCGGTGTCATCCTTGGCCTCGAGAAGATCCCGCTGTCAGGCTCTCACCTAGCTGGCAGGGCCGGAAGTCACTCGATGGAATATGTTTGGACCCCGAGAAGATCCCGCTGCCAGGCTCTCACCTAGCCAGGCTCTCACCTAGCTGGCAGGGCCGGAAGTCACTCGGTGTCATCTTTGGCCTCGAGAAGATCCCGCTGCCAGGCTCTCACCTAGCTGGCAGGGCCGGAAGTCACTCGATGGAATATGTTTGGACCCCGAGAAGATCTCGCTGCCAGGCTCTCACCTAGCTGGCAGGGCCGGAAGTCACTCGGTGTCATCCTCGGCCTCGAGAAGATCCCGCTGCCAGGCTCTCACCTAGCTGGCAGGGCCGAAAGTCACTCGATGGAATATGTTTGGACCCCGACAAGATCCCGCTGCCAGTCTCTCACCTAGCTGGCAGGGCCGGAAGTCACTCGGTGTCATCCTTGGCCCCGAGAAGATCCCGCTGTCAGGCTCTCACCTAGCTGGCAGGGCCGAAAGACACTCGATGGCAGCAGTTTGCGACCCAGAGCGAATCACGATGTCGGGCTCCCCACCAGCCGGCAGGGCCGAAAAACTACTCAAGTGGTGTTAATAATGGATTGGAATCACGAAGATTAACCGAAAGGGGGGGGGGGGGTCTAGCATGACCACCCAGCCCACAGATTAGCGACCAGGAGGAGGCGAGCACCCGGGTCGCGTTGCAAAGGGGTCGACCCGCCAGGGATCTGATGACTCGGACAAACAGCGAACCGCCTCGCCTCGCCTGGTCGGCGAGTGGCATCGGCAGCAGAGGTCGTGCCGCTGATACAGGTCGCCCACAGCAGGACGACCTGCCCGGCCCCCTATAACTCCTAAGCCGAATCCGTAGGCATACGACCTCGTTGACGCAACGCGAGGTGAGCAGCGGCGAGCGGGAAAGCAGAAAAATTGCATCGCGCGATAACAGCAGACAGACGTAAGTAACGAGTAGGGAAGCATGTTTAAGAGCATTAATAGACGAGAATCAAAAATTAAAGGCGCGGCCCGCGCTTACATCTCAAACAGCAGAAAGAACATAGTGTATACACTTAACAAACAAATATCAAAAAGCGGGGGCGGCGCGAGATCCGGGGGCAAGAAGTCCTAAATGCGCTGGAAGGACTGGTCTCCAGGGTCCGGTACGGGAAGGAACAGCGCCGGCACCACGTCGTCCGCCGAGAGTTCCGCCGCCTCGCTCTTGAGAAGATCCGCGCGCCGCAGCATCTACATCGTGTACTTTGCGGCGCTGGCGGCGTTCTTTTGCATCAGCACCTCCAACTCGTGGTCGGAGTGGTGTGCGAGCGGGCAGCCCCTGTTATCTGGCGGAGGGACAGCGGCGGCGGCCTCCAGCTCACGTACCCGCGCCTCCAGCGCCGATTTGTCCTGACCCAGGGTGGCGATCTCGGCACCCATCCGGCTCGCCGTCGCCGCGTCCTGGGGAAAGGGGAGAGAGTCATAAGGTGAATTCGCGAGAAGGGGGTGTTATCGAAGGTGAACACGTACCACCCCGCCCAGATACTGCGCGAGGGTCTCCTCCGCCGCGTCCGCCCGTCTCCTCTGAAGATCTGCGTCCTCCTGAGCAAGCTTTCGGGCCTCCTCCCTCTCGTCCGCCAACTTCTGGAGAGAGGTGGCGTTCCGCTCCAGCTGGGTGCAGCGCCTCCCAACCATTTGGGCTAGCTCCAGGCCGCGCAGCTGGGCCCGCACGCTCTCGTAAACCAGTACTCGCGTCGCCTCTTTGTCATAGATGGCGGCGTCCTCTCGCGAGTACAGGCCGAACGAAAAATTGTACGCCTCCCCGCCGATGGTATCCTGCTCTAGCCAACTCGGCAACAGAGTCGAGACCACCGCGCGATTAGACTCCTTGTCCCATGACAGAAGCGGGACGCCGAGCTCGTCCAGATATTTCTCGTCGTAGCCGAAGTTGCGATGCCCTCTCGGCACCGGCCTCGCGGCGGTTTGCGACACATCCGGCGGCCCGGAAGTACCCGCCGCCTCGGCGGGGATGTCGCTGGTCGACGCGACAATGGGGGGGGGAGCCCTCGGTCGGTAGATCAGCCAGGGCCTTGCCTTTCCTCTGGCCCCGGCTAGTTGCTGACCCGTAGACTTCGCCGTCTTTGGCGGGGGAGCGGGCTGCTCGCGGCCCGGCCTCTTCTTGGCAGGGATCGACGGGGCCTCGCGCTGAGCGGCGTCAGCGGCCTGAGCACGAGCGAGGACCCCGGAGGCGACCCGAGCACTCTCATAGGGGGGATGAAGGGGCACGTCTCGCTCGCCTGGCGAAAAAAGAGGGTGAGACCTAAGGAGTAAAGAGCGAGACAAGGGTAGTGGCGAGTGGCAAACCTCCCCCAGGCGGGACGGCAGCAAGGTTGTCAAGGTTGCGGCGCAGGTACGCGACCTCGAAATTCTTCCCGGAGAAGAACCCGCACAAGTCGGCTTCATGGCCTCCCAGGCTAGGCGGGCGGTAGCTCGCCTCGCTGAGCTGCACCGGCGAGTAGGGAACGTTGCCGAAATCCCCCTTGACGAACAGAAATTTCTTGAGCCAGTTATGACTCTTGTTGACGGTCTCCCGCACCTTGAGGTGGGCGCTGGAGAAGTAGGCGGTGCCATCCCGGTTCGCGCGGAAGGAAAATAGTTTGCGGAAAACCGCGAGATTAAACTCGATCCGCTCCTCCCGCAGGAAGCAGGCGAACCCGACCATAACAGCTACAGAGTTCGGGGTCATCTGACCTATAACGACCCCGAAGTACTTCAGTACCTGACGAACCTCTGGCCAGAGGGGGAGGCGAAGACCCACCTCAAAGTGGGCCAGGGGAACGGCGAGCTCGTTCCCGGACAGATCGTTGATCTTCTCGCCCTCCCCGGGCCGTCTCGCCGAGAACCCAGCCGGGATGTGGTCGCCTAGGGCCTCTAAGTATTCGCGCTCTGAGATAATAGCGCGGGGAAATTCGTGCTCCGAGAAGGTCCAGGCACATTTGCTTTGCCCGTCCGCGTCGCCGCCGCCGCTGCCGCCCATTCCGCCGAATTGCCGTCGTTCGAGCGAGACAGACCCAATGGGCGAGCGCGAATCGTGCTTAGCGGAGAACAGGAGGCGAGTGAGTGCTTTGAAGCGATGAAAGGATAAGAACCGGCCACGCCTATTTATAGGGAGAAAGAAAGGGCGGGAAATTTCCCGCCAAAAGGAGAGGTGCGAGTAGCAAAAATCGGGCCTGACGGTTCGACTCCCCGACGCGCGGCCGCAGCGCCGGGACCGTTTAGCAGCAGGTCTCGCTCGTCCGCATCCGCGCGAAGAATGAGCGGGCGAGACTCAGCACGAGCCCGCCCAGGATCCTGAGCGAGTCGGAGAGACTCGTGGCTAGCGAGCTCCTCGGCCCGCTCCCGCTACGATCGGAATGGCGGGTTGAGCGAGGTCGTCCCCAGACCTGCCCTCACCCCAGGAAGTGGACGAGGGGCGGACGCGAGTACCCTCGAGCCCGCCTCAAGGAAAATAAAAACAGCAACACGATAATTTTGACGTGCGTCAGAAATCAGAAATCAGGCCCACAGGCGGGCGAGAAGAGTTCAAAATTGTTACAAATGCAGGATGAGGCTTTGAAATAGTAGAAACTCCGCGATATCCCGCGAGCGGGGGGAAGAAAGGCTGGATCAGTACTGGATCCACTTCCACCTGCCCCGCCGCTGCGTTGCTGATCGCGGCGGCACGCGAGGATAGTGGTAATCGCGCACCGCCACCAGCTCCTGCTGAGCCAGGCCAACTTGTTCTGAGGCATTCCTAAGACGCTCCTCGGCTCGCGTAATGTGCACGCCCGGCGAAGTGACATCGCCGCCTTCTGCTGCGCGCGGGGCTCCCTCCAAGGCCGCGAGCCGAGCCTCGGTGTCGGCCTTATCTTGATCGACCCTCTTCACGAGCTCCTGAAGCAGCAGCGTGTGCTTCTGGAACAGCCGCGTCACCTGCCTCTTCATCCCCACCGCATCGGTCGGGTCGCCCAGGTAATCAGAAACACCCTCCACGTCGGGCGGAGGCGAATACCCCTCGCTCATCTCAGTTTCGGAGGAGACCATGTTGTAGCCTGCAAAAGGGCGATTCAGAAGGAGCGAGCGAGAACAGGGCCAACGGCGAGTACAAGCTTACCAGGGGTTGGCACGTTGTCCACGCCGATGGAAGGACGAGAGGAACCCGGCCGACCCTGAAAGGCTTCTCCCTCGAGGGTCTCAAGAGATTTTCCCAGTCCGTGGGGGGCCGGCGAACGAGAGGTTTTCGGAGGTGGGTGGTCCAGACCTGGGGGACTAGCAACCCTCTCAGACGACAGGGGAGGGGGGCGATCCTCCCTCCCGTTCCCCTCGTCTTCACAAGGTATTGCCTGCAAGACGAAGGATCAGAAATGCAACAGCAAACCGAAGAAGAAGGTCACGTACCTCAGAAGCGGCCTCCACACCCGCCGTCGAGCTGGAGCCCGGGAAGTTACTCGCCGGAGATCGCCTCACGATCTTTCCCTTCGCCGGCCTAAAGAGAGGGCCGGGAGACCCACGTGCTAACCAAGGGCGGCCTCGAGGGCCTCCTCCCGAGTCTTCTGGCCCGCAGCCGCCAAGCGAGCTCGCACTTTTTCGCTGACCGGCATCAAGGAACTGCAGTCTGTTCAAGAAAAATGAGAGGGACTGGGGAGCCCCCCTGGGTCCAGCGGTATATTTATAGCCGAATAGTGGGGCCCGAGCAGAAGATTCCCTGCCAGCTCAGCACAGTACTCGCCGAACACGCGGGTTGGATGATTTTTTCCGAGCTTGTATCAAGCTCAAAAAGAGCGGGGATTGTGTACAACCCCGTGTTCGTCGAGCGGGTCGCACCAGGAAGACCGAGCGGACCTAGCCTCGCGACACGCACCCAAGCAGCGGGCAGACATGCGGCAGGGGGCTGGTCCGCTCCCGCTCACGTCAGGCGAGCGAGCCGGGCGAGACGGCTCCCCTACTCTCCTGCTCGCTCAAGAGAATCGTCGGCCAGAGCCAGGTGTGCCCTTCGTCGCACCAGCACTGGCGAATGGGCTCGGCAACCCGCGACTTGCGAGCTGATCGGAGGGTTGCGATCGCCACTGGTCGCCCCTAAGCGCGACCTGGTCGCCTGTCCGCCCCGGCAGAAGACTGGCGGGCCGCGGTGGATCGGCTCGCGATCGCTCAAGAAGCATAGGCGAGCCACTAGAGCCAGGCCGCGCCCGCCTCCCGCGGAGGGGAATGGGAGGCGAGCTGACTCCCCATGGGTGCGAATAGCTTCTCAGGACAGCGGAGCCACGTTGTTGGCAGGCCAGGTTGGACTGCGCATAGTTGTTCAGGACAGCGGAGTTTGGCTGTTGGCAGACCCAACCCAGGGCTTTTTGGTATTTTCAGGTCAGCTCTTCTGGTTATTGGCAGTTCAGATCCCAAAAAACTATAAATAAGACTCAAGGGGTACCTCAGAGGGGACGCTTTGATTGCCTCCCTACTCCTGCTTTTAAGTGCCTTCTGAGGGTACCTTAGCTCGGCTACTGGCTAAGGAGGGGAAGCGCTCAGAGATCTTCCGGGTTTGTGGTGGGACCTCCCTGCCGAGCCCTTGGGTCTGTTTCTTCTTGCTTTCCTTGTTGTTTTTCTTGCAGGAGCAAAGTAGGCGCGAGACCACCCCTTCCTCAAGGGTCGAACTCCACAGGAGACCGGATTCCGGTTTCAACATTCCCGATCTCCCGGCTCAACCATGGCGTACATCTAGGGCTCGGCGTCAGCAACTCCCAGCCCTCCTTCTCCGCCAAAGGCATTAGCTCCGCACAACTTCCGCTCCACGATCAAGCCACGACCCCTCTCCGACAATTTGGCCATGGTTCCAGCCAGGAACGCTGTCATGATGCCTCTCCCTGGCAGTTTCAGCCATGGTCGAGCCTCCTCAAGCCGGTATTTTTTTTTCTTCTTCTTCTTTCTTTTTGATTTTTCTGTTGATGCCCTATAAAATGGCAAGGAAGACGAACTTGAATTTCTGTGCTGCCGCTGCCTTCTTGAGAAGAAGATGAATTGTGATGCTGCGTTATTTTTGATTCCTATTAGAGTGAAGTTAATGAATGTCAAATGGCATTTTTTTGTAAATCTAAAATTATCTAAAATGCCTTTACCTGTGCTAATGCTGAAAATTTGTTTTCTTTGTGAAAAAATGAAAAATCTGATCTGTTTCTAAAGTGTCTTCTAAAGTGCATTTACCTGCTGAAAAATCTGATCCCTTTCTTTGCCAGACTTGCGTGCAACAAAGTTCTAAAAATGCCTTTACCTGTGCTAATGCTGAAAATCTGCTTTCTTTGTGAAAAAAAATGAAAAATCTGATATGTTTCTAAAGTGTCTTCTAAAGTGTCTTTACCTACTGAAAAATCTGATCCCTTTCTTTGTGACACTTGCGTGTAACATCATTATAAATAGCATTAACTCAATGGGCAGGCGTACCCATCAGAAACCTATTACTTTGAATTCCAAAAAAGGCATTACTGTTAAGCCCTTTGAAGCGTGATGCTTTGAATTCCTCTCTTTTAATATAGTGCAGGACCTTAATGCTCAAGCTTCTTTTCTAGAGCTGGAAAGCAAATCAGTTGTTTCAACAGTAACTTTTAACATTCAGTTTTTTCTTATAAACACGTTCAACATTAAGCAGTTGCGAAAAAAATTTTGTAAGTGCATGAACTTAATCATTTATTTAAAGTGCATGAGTTGTTGATTAACTTAATTATTTTATAACAAACATCCTGTGTGAATGTTTTTGTACGAGGTTAATGAAATGTGAGATTGTTGTTTGCTATTTGATTCCCTGTTTAAAGAGAGTTGTTGGTTATTGAATTTCCTGCTCAACCTGCTTGAACCGTGGAATTGTTTGACGCCTGGGGATGCTTTGTTAAATTCCATTGAGTTTTTTACACAGTTTTTTGATATAATGTTTTGTTCACATATTGTTTATTCTAATGACATAAAGTTCTTTACACAGTTTTTTCCACTCAGTTTTTGGACAAAATGACAATGTTTATTCTGCATAATGTTCATATTCTTTCACACTCGGTTTTTTGAACACTCTGTTTTTTACACAACCGCAGAATATGAACATAAAGTGACATAATGTTCTACTGCTATAACATTCCATGTAGTCTAGAGGTAACATACTACAGGAACTCTTGGTTTGCACTTTTCTGACATGAAGGGTATAGTTTTGTTAATAGGAATTTTCTGTATGGAGATAACATAACATAGAGCAAGGAATGTTCTGTATGACCCTCATCGAATGTCACTCCCGCGACGAATGTCACTCCTACGACGAATGTCACCCCCACGATGAATGTCGCCCCCACGATGAATGTCGCGCTCACGACATATGTTGCGCCCACGAAAAATGTCTCGCCCACGACGAATGTCGCTCCCACGATGAAGTCACGCCCCCATGACAGATGTCGCCCTCACGACAAAGTCGTCACCACGACAAGTGGCGTCACCACAACAAGTGACGCCCCCATGACAATTGTCGCCCCCACGACAAATGTTGCCCCCACGACAAATGTTCCCCGCACGAGATACTTTTTGTTGGGATTTAGCTTTTCAGACGAATGTCTCCCCCACGACGAATGTCGCCCCCGCCGATTGTAGCCCCCATGTCGAATGTCGCCCCCGCGACGAATGTCACCCCCACGGCGAATGTCACCACCATGACAAATGTCGCCCCCACGACCAATGTCCCCCCCCCCCCCACGACCAATGTCCCCCCCCCCCCCGACAAATGTCGCCCCCACGACATATGTCCCCTCCACGACAAATGTCGCCCCCCACGACAAATGTCGTCCCCTCGACAAATGTCACACCCACGACGAATGTTGCCCGCACGGGGTCCCCGTGCACGACTGCTTGTATATACATATAGGAGGTGAACCCGGTTCAGCTGCAGGAGTCAAAGAAAAGCCGACGAGATTGTTCATCTTCTCGATCTTCCTCAGTTCAGCAATGGAACGCCAAGCACAGTAGGGCTCAGCTCAATCCCGATTTCTACGGCTACAGGGGTGCGAACATCCAGTGGCTTCCCACGATCCAACCGCTCACCACGTCGCGCGACCTCCGCCCCTTCTACACTCGGCACGAGCCCAACTCCCGACGGTTTCAACGCCACAATCAAGCTCCGCCATGGCCGTCCTGTTTTCATTTTTTGTTTTTACTTTCTATTCGAACCCTATAAATGGGATATGTTTGTATTTCGTTGGAGGTGATGTTGAATATGAAATGAAAATTGTTGGAATGTGTTTCCAATAGAGGTTGCTGTGTGCTTGCTGTTAGGCGTTAGGAGCGATTAAAAGCTCTGTGTGAGCATTGTAGGTGTTAGGCGTGTGAGATTTGTAGGAGTTAGGGTTGATAAAAGAAATGACAGCTGTGATTTGCTTCTCTGTTATGTTGATGAAAATCTTGTTGTAGCTTCCTTGTTTCTGTAGAAATTTAGAAGAAGATGAATAGTGCTTCCTCTAGTCACTGTTACAACTAAGTGAAGCCGATGATGAGTGGTGAAAGTTCGTCGTTTTCGTCTAATAGAGGTGAAGAACAGTTAGACTGAGGTTACTGTGGTATAGGGGATAAGAAACTTGAGCAATTGAGATTTCGTGGATACACCATGAGTTTTTGAGATTTCGTGGAACCACCTCTAGTGTAAGAGCGAGTGAATTTTAGGTTTGTTAGTTTGTGCCTTCCTTTCTTTGTTCAGTGATTTCATGGAACCACCTCGTGTGAGAGAGTGATTTAATTTCTTGTTGCCCGTGTGCGATAACGGCCGACCTCGGAGCGGAGATCGAAGGTGACGAGGACTTTCTCGCATGATTGCCATCGATTTCGGATACTGAAAGACGCATCTTTTTGTGGGTAATTGTTTCTATCTTTTCCTTTGTGTGTGCCTCAATATCTTCTCGTAGGATAATAGACTATTTGCTGGGATTTCGCTCGGATTTTGTCAGCGAATGCAACGTCGAAAAACTCCAAACGAAAACGTATTTGGAGTTCACGATTTTCGTTTGCTACGACAAGGGGAACGAAATGAAAATTGTGAACTTCCTTCCCCGGATTTAAAATCAAATCATTATTTTAAAAAATCATTTTTTAAACAAAATAGTGATTTTGTGCTTAAAAAATCCAAATTGCGTAATTTCTTAAGTGTCGTGCCCGCTCTAAATTTGACAAAATTAATTATTCATCGCATGCATTTAGGGTTTGTTAGAAAAAAAAAGCCGACAGACGCGCAAACACTTCACGCCGTGCTGCATTAGTTTGCCTAGAACGTTTTGTTACTCCTAATTGTTATGGTTATTCATAAATAATTTGATGCGATTAAGCTTGTGAGAAAACACATGCTGCTTCGATTCAATTTGTACACATACGAGAAACTTACTCTCAGTCACTCAGATGACGATTAATGACTTGTGAAATTTCACATGTCGAACGTGACTACGCGCGTGAAACCTAGATTTGCTCTCTCAGTTTATACCAATTTGATATCAGAGCATTTTAATTGACTCCTTACATTCGATCCTTTTAAATTAAAAAACAACTCCATAAGAGATGTTTCACCTGATTATTTACGGACCATATATCATAGGTTTCACAACCTACGACAAGATAAATTATATGTGGACAAATACATAAATGAATTTCTCGTACTCCAGTCTCGTCTCGACCTCCAAGAGAATGATGACATGATTATATCCCGATATTTGAACGACTTACGATACTCTATTAGAGATTGTGGGTGTAAGTATAAACCAATAGAACCATCGAATCGAACTGAACTGGAGGGTTCGGTTTTAGTGGCTACGGTTCACTTACGATATCACTTTTTAAAAAATCACACGGTTCAGTTCGGGGTTATTAATATTAAACCGAACCTAATAGATATTAAATTATAAATTTTTATATATATCATAAATGATGAGGCTTTACCCTTCAACACTTACCAGTTTAGGTCTTAACTCTTAAGCTATTAAGAGTTGTTTTAACTCTTAATTTTTAAAATATCTTCAGTTTTTTTTTCTATTTCTAAATAGCTTTTGCGGTTTTGCCTTTAGAATTTCACTTTTTTGAGTCTTCCCTGTTCCCACTTCCTGTTCGGTTGTTCCCATTTTTCGAATCTTTCCAGTTCCACTTCCTGTTCGCAGTCGCTGCAACTCGCAAGCCCGCAGACCGCATGCCCGGCGACGCACCTTCGAGGCTTCGACGTTGCAACTCAAGTCCTTCCAGGCCTCCAGCTTGCTACTCCGGCCTCAGGTTGCATTGTGCAGTTCCTACTTTAGAGCTTGTGCAACATTCCGACCTTCTGTATGGTTCCTAACCAGCCACCCCTTTCCTTCCTATCTTGCCCTGAAAATGTTTCTTCTTTTGCCCTGAAAATGTTTCTTCTCATGCCCTTAAAATGTTTCTTCTCATGCCCTGAAAATGTTTCTTCTCTTGCCCATAAAATTGTGTTTAAATTTGTTTCTTCTCTTGCCCTTAAAATGGTATCCAATTTCAACTTTATGGTCGTAATTTGTGGTGGAGAATGATGTTCATTCTCGCCCTTCAATATTTAAGGTTGTGATTTATACTTATGGTTGCGAGTTATCTAGATTGTTTTTCTTCCAGCCCTTCCATATTGTTTTTTATCCATCATTGTTAGAGAAAGCACTTTCTAATTTCTATTAACATATGATTTTTCTCTCTATAGATAATTGGTCTACTTCAAAATTTCTACGATCAATACTAAATTTGAAAGCTTCATCGTGGATAATATTTCTTGCTCTCATAATTAATGGCGGGCCATGAACGACGCACGCATACTCCTGTAGAAGGCGGTGATCCGCTGCCCAGTCGGACGATCCGAGTCTGTGGTTGTGCCCGGATGGTCAATCCGAGTCGAGTCCATATATTATATTATATTTTATGTTGTATTTGTAAACCGATCGGTCTAGATACATGTGAGCCGTCCGATTGCGGTGGTTATTTGAATTCAAATACAACACTTATTTTCTAGGTCTTAAATAGTGCAGGCGGCGGATCGTGGGGGCGATCGAGGGTTTGCGTGAAGAAACTGTAGCAGTAGGTCTCTCGCTTCTCTGGCGTGATGCCAGAGGGTTCGCTGGCGTGATGCCAGAGGGTTCGCTGGCGTGACGCCAGAGGGTTCGTTGGCGTGACGCCAGAGGGTTCTCTGGCGCCTGGTGCGATCCAGGCGGGTGATCTCCTCCCCACCGCCCTCTTCCCTGCCCCTTCTCCGTCTGCCAATCTCCCTCGTCGTTCTTCTCTATTTCCCCATCACAGGAGTCCCTTTGACCTCCATCATCCCCGTCCAGACCGCCTTCCACTCTCTCGTTCCTCTTATCTCCTACTCCCACTCTGTTGATTCCAACTAAACATCTGCCTCCTTTCCCCCTTCGAAGCAAAACAACTATTTCACCTTCTCGTCTTCCGCGTACCCTCCTCCCTCAAAGTAAAACCCTGATTCTCCATCCAACCTCCTGCCCCTCTCCCGCCCAGAAATCGGCCGACCAATTTCCCCCTCCTCCCTCATTAGCCTTCCCAATCACTCTCTCCACCTTCCATATTTCTCTGTCGTGGATCCACTTCAAATCAGCCGGCTCCGACGTTACAGCGGCCTTGGATGCCTTCCACACCCTTCATCGTCGTTGCATGCACCAGTGAATCGTGGTATAAGTTCTTATCCTTTATTGTTGTTTATTTTGGTAACTCATATTGTGGTGGTCCTGGTGGATATCAATCGTATTGTGTTATTCTATGAGGCACGGGTACTCCAAAAAATGTCTCGTACGCGTACCAGGTACTTTATGGGTGCTGGTACGGCTCGTTACGCCCCGATACGACCCAGTGCGGCAAAATACGTATCAGTACTTTTACTATTTTTTTGTATGGCCCGGTACTCCCGGGTACTTTCCGGTTCGGCCCAATACAACTCGGTTCACTGCCCGGTCCAAAAAAAATAGCGCTTATTCACGGAGCCTCATCGCTAGGGCAAATTATCGATCTGGTAGCGCGAGTATTCATAGTCTTCGACCTCGACAAACCGCCGACAGTGGGTCTTCCTCCCGACGACAGCGAATCAACGAATACCAGTCTCTTGTTTCGACATCATTGGCTTCTGCGAGCCCTGTCGACCTCGACGGAAAGTCAGGGCTCTGTCGTTATCTATACCAGAAGCTCGGTCGGAGCCCACCCTCTTCCAGCTGCGCAACTCCACCATTCCAGGGCTCGTCGCCACTAGCAGGGCGCGTTTCAGTCCTCGGCGACCCATCCAGGCCATTTCCCACCATTTTAGCAGCTCATGGACTGTCCCCTTCACGTGCCGCTCGAACCCGGCCTTGGAGTTCCCCTACCACTGCTAGTTACAACAAAACCTTCCCCCCTCCTACCAGAGGACTGCTCAGTCACTGCCACTCCTTCCATGGTATACCTCTCCATCCTCCCGCTCTCAATCAAAAGTTAATTTGTTGTGTTCACATTTAAAATGAGTTGTTAATTATTGGAGCTTGCCCTAGATAATTATTATCTTCTTGATTATCGTTAATTTCCAACTCTTGAACACCACCACCCAATTTCGTTGTCTGTGGAATTATGCTCATGACGTCGCTATAATTGCGTGGTAGCTTTGCATTCATGAGCAACGCCTAGGTCATTTTATCTATTTAAAATCTGTAGCTTTGCGTTTGTGAATTATGACAAATATTGTTGTTATCACTCCTTCATGGTTTTTTTTTAGTTCAAAATGAGTGCTTCTACATCAAACTCAATGGGTTCAACTAGTGCAAATGTGTCTTCAACTAATCTTGAAGAAGATGAATTTTTTTCGCTTTGGAAGCACATTACATTGACTCTAAAAAAGTGGGGAGAGAGGGAAATTCAAAATGGAAATGCAATTATTGCAACATGGATTTTCAAGGGTCATATGTAAAAGTCAAAGCTCATTTGTAGCTAATAAAGAATGAAGGTATAAGGGTTTGTTCTGTTGTTAGTAGCAAAGTTGATATTCTTTCGGAGTTACGAAAAACAAATGAACAAGATGAAAATCGAAAGAAACTGTCAAACACTAAAATGGTTCATCTACCACCTTCCCTGTTTAACACTACAATTAGATCAATTGTTGATAATACAGGTGATTTTAGATTAGAAGGATATGAACCAAGGAAGAGAAGGGCATTGGGCAACTGTCCCTTAGAGAAAGCGATGAATATGGGTGCTCGTGAAACTTTAAACTCTATGATTAATTGCATGTTTTATTCTGCTGGGTTGTCTTTTCATTTAGCAAGAAATCCTTACTTTGTAGATGCTTTTAGATATGCTGCTGAGAATAATATAGCTGGGTATGTCCCTCCTGGATATAATTTACTACGGACAACACTTCTTCAAAAAGAAAAGACAAATATTGAAAGATTGCTAGAGCCTATTAAAAAATCATGGAGTGAGAAGGGTGTTAGTATTTGTGTTGATGGATGGAGTGATGCACAAAAAAGACCTCTTATCAATTTGATGGGAACATCACATGGTGATGCACTTTTCATAAGAGATTAATTGTGATGGTGAATATAAAGATAAAACTTTTATTGTTAAGTTGCTTGGAGAAGTTATTCATGAAGTTGGGCATGAAAAAGTTGTTCAAATTATCACTGACAATGCTGCTACTTGTGCTGCTGCCGGATCTATTATAGAGGACATTTTTCCAAAAATATTTCGGACTCCATGTGTTGTGCATACATTAAATCTTGCACTCAAGAATATTTGTGCTCCCAAAGAAACATGAATAGCTAGTTTTGCTTATGATGAATGCATTTGACTTAAACTTATGATTGATGATGTCATGTTTGTTAAAAATTTCATCATGAATCATTCAATGAGACTAGCTATTTTCAATGAATTTGTAACATTAAAGTTACTTTCAGTTGCTGACACACGTTTTGCTTCCTCGGTTGTCATGATGAAAAAATTTAAACTTATTTCTCGTGACCTTCAAGCAATGGCCATAAGTGAGAGGTGGTCTTCCTACAAAGAAGATGATATTGGGAAAGCAGCAACAGTGAAAGAAAAATTGTTAAGTGATATTTGGTGGGACAAAATAGATTGCATACTCTCGTTCACATTGCCCATTTATGAGATGTTGAGATATTGTGATACCGACAAGCCATGTCTTCATTTGGTTTATGAAATATGGGATGCAATGATTGAAAAGTTGAAGGCAGTTTATCTATAGGCATGAAGGCAAGTTGGAAAATGAGGAGTCTATTTTTTATGATATGATTTATCAGATTTTAGTTGAGAGGCGGACAAAAAGCACCACACACCTTCATTGTCTTGCATGTGTATTGAATCCAAGGTACTATTTTTTTGTTTTTAAGATATTATTTTTTACTTAAATTACATTGTCTATCAATAATATATTACTTTTTTCTATTATATAGGTATTATAGTGAGGAACGACTTGTAGCAAATCATATTCCTCCTCACATGGATGAAGAAATTTTTGTTATGCGAATAAAGTGCTTTAAGAAGTATTTTCCGAATCAAGATGAAAGGAGGGTAGTCAATACTGAGTATGCTAAATTTTCTGGATGTCTAGAACATTTTGGGAATGCGGACTCAATAATTGATAGAGGTGCAATCTAAGTTATCAAAGGCGCAAGACGCACTGAGGTGCCCAATTCGCTGAAACTGAGCGAATTGGGCGCACAATTCGCTGAAATTGAGAGAATTGGTTGAAATTCGGCAAATGGGCGCCCAATTCGCTCAATTTCAGCGAATTGGGTGTCCAATTCGCTCAATTTCAGCGAACTGGGCGTCCAATTCGCTCAATTTCAGCGAACTGGGCGTCCAATTCGCTCAATTTCAGCGAACTGGGCGTCCAATTCGCTCAATTTCAGCAAATTGGGCACTCAAGTGCACCTAGGGGTGCATCGGGTGCGTCTAAGATCATGTTTTTGCCCATATAATTTTTTTAAAAAATACCTTGAAAGGCCCGGACGCGCCTGGGAGCCTGTAAGGCGCGCGCCTGGGCGCGCCTGCGGAACATTGCCCGCCTCAATCGTGCTGAGGCACGGCCGGGTGCGTCTGGTGCGCCCGGCGCCTCAGGCGCGCGCCTTGACAACTATGGGTGCAATGGAACCAATAGTTTGGTGGTTAGCTCATGGAGCTTCAACACCTATGCTACAATCATTAGCCCTAAAACAGCTTAGTCAACCGTATTCATCTTCATGTTGTGAAAGGAATTGGAGAACTTACTCTCATTCATTCCATGAGGAGAAATAAGATGGCCCCACAACGATGTGAAGATTTAGTCTTTGTGCATTCTAATATTCATCTTCTTTCAAGGAGAATGTCACTTTATACTAAAGGAGACACCAAACTATGGGACATTAGTGGAGGCATTTTATTTTATGGAGGGTGCTGGTATTCTTGAAGTTGCTAACCTATCGCTTGATGAGCCAGAGATGAAAGACATGCAATATCATTTAACGATGAAGAAAATGATGACATTGAAATTCAAGAACTTTAGTCATTATAGGATTTTTATTTGTTTTGTTGAACTATGCATGTCATGTATCTTCATTGGATTTCTTGTGTTTGTTGAACTATGTATGCCCTATATTTTCTTTTGGATAGATTTCTTTTATTGTGTGTTTCTAGAGAATATTTTTAGTAAAATTCTCACTTTCATCATTCCTTAAATTAGTCTAATTTTTTTTTGTTTATGTGGGCAATCTTGTGCACGTATTGGTGATAACTGATGACATTTCATTGAATATATTCTTGCTGTGAATTAACTTATTATATGTAATTTTTATTTTTTTTCCACATACCCAAACGTACTTGTACCATACTATTTTATAATTTTGCCATACCGCGCGCCGGTACACATACCGTGCCCCGGTATCCGTGCTTCACAAGTGCTATTAGTTCATTTGTTATACAACTTGCGAAGTTTATGTTGTGTGCTTAATTAATTGTGTTTCGTTTGGTCTGTGATCAATATTTGTTATATTACATCAAAATTTTGGCAAAGTTTGTGAGCCTGCTACTTTTTTATAATAATAAATTATAGCTACGAATAATAATTCAGACCTACTTTGGCATATTTTATAATCTTCATCACATTTAGGTTTGCATATAATAAGTCCTCCCCGGGTTGACCTACCACTGCATCAAATTGGTATCAGAGTCCTAGGTTAAGGTCACTTGCATGTTACATAGTGGTAGGGATTATCGTCAGTCCACGTCGAATCACAATCACACCGACGAATGATGATAGGACCGCCAGTTCACAGACAGACATGACCTCCATTGAGTTTCAACGACTAGCTCTCGACTGATTTGATCGGATGGGAGCCCAATTCGAAACCCTTAGGGGTGACATTGTTAGGGTTAGCACGAGGGTAGATCAGTTAGAGATACCTAGAGGTTGAGCGACTCCTCCCCCTAATGAGAAGCTTCAAAAGGATCCACGAGATGCTACATCACCTCCCGAGAGGTGTGGTAGATGCATTCCTCACCGAGACCCCCCCCCCTTCCTTTGTGAGAGGGAATTATCGTCGTGGCGAGCATCGGCGAGATCCAAGGAGAAATTATCGTCCTCCTGATGAGTCTCATTCTCCCCCACCTCGTCGTAAAGATCGAACACAATATGAATATGATGATGAGTATGGTGATTACCGTGAGCCGCACCATGGGATGACTCCTAAGGAGGATGACATCACCCGGTGTATTTGCATTGACGCGCCCTCGTTTGACGATCACCTCGACCCAAAGACATTTAGTGATCGGCTCATGGACATGGACCACTATTTTGACTGGTTTGAGATGAGCGACGAGAGCCGAGTGCGATTCACCAAAATGAAGTTGATCGGCTAGAGAAAAATTAATTGGTCGAGTCTCGAGAGATCTCTTGAGCGGGATGGCTACTACCCCTTCACCTGATGGGATGAGATGAAGCAGCGCTTACAAGATAAATACCTCTCCTCTTCATATCGAAATTATCTCTACGCGCTACGCCAGGGGACCCTCTCCGTTGCAGATTATATGTCACGATTTGACAAACAAGTAGTTCACAGCGATATCATGTAGGAGCTCGTCGCCGCTGCATCACGCTTTCATGTTGGGCTTAGAGCGGACATCCATAGGGAACTAATTCCCCACAGTATGGAGATGGTTGAGTAGGTCTTTCAGCTCGTGCTAGAGTACGAGCAGTATTTACGTACTACTGGCCCGAGCCAGGTCACCACTCGACCCGATGCCACCACAGCTAAGAGACCCCCTCCTACCACGACTACGACACCCCTCAGACTCCCACAAATGCGACAGGAAAAGCTTCCAAATTTAAGGAAGCCCCAAGCCTGGGGCGTCCAATATTATCGGTGTTCCGGCAGAGGGCATTTCGCAGTGCAGTGCCCGACTAGGAACCTACTGATTGAGGATTCGGGCGAGCCTAACGCTGAGGCTGAGGACACCGCCATTGAGGAGATTACAGTCATCGTAGAGGATGGATGGGAGAGCGATGCTGAGAGATCACTAGGGTTAGGAGTCCTCCACCGCCTTCTCCACACCCCATGCACAGAGGAGGATTGACGCTGCACCACTATCTTCTTCACATATTTTCTGAGCGCGGGAGGTCCCGGCAAGCTCGTCATCGATATTGGTAGCTGCGTAAATATAATTGCTAGAAGGGGGGGAGAGAATGCAGCTTACTGTCGAGCCCCATCAGCATTCGTAGCGTGTCCTATGGGTGGACAAGTCCACCATCCAGGTTTCACAGAGATGTCTAATGCCGATTCGTCTAGCGACCACAGAGGACCAGGTTTGGTGTGGCGTTATCCCCATGGACGTCGCACACGTTCTTCTCGGGCGACCCTAGTTAAATGATCGCGATGCCACGTGTTATGGTCGGTCCAACACGTGTGTATTATTCGACAAGTGTTGAAAGATTACCCTTACCCCAACCCAGCCCAGGGATCCCCCCAAGGGCAAGGTTGAATCTTCAGCTAGTGCGGGATCTTCGAGACCCCTTCATATCTTGAGGAAGAGTGATTCCCTGAGAGAGACTGAGACTAATGAAGTCATTGTTGAACCTCCAGATAAGCCTCCAGATGAGCCACTACTCCCTTGGGAGGTTCATGAGGATATTGTTGACTATGTTATAGGTGACCTACTTGTTCCCATGAACACTACCGTTATTCATGATTTCCTCTTAGAGGGACATCAGGTCATTGTTGACCCCATCGGGATTAAATCCCCGAGGGGCTCATTTGACGAGCGTCCCTGCCTACTTTTTAGCGATGGGTTGTATTTTTGTTCTAGTGATCATCTCACACGCGTTGACTTTTGGCATACACCCCCTGGTGAGCCACCTGACGGTTTTATCATTTGATTGGTACCCATCACACCCAAACATCGTGCTCTTTTGTCATCATCTACGACATCCCTACGGGTGATGACGTCATTTATGCCGAATTTTTCTATCGACTACCTGGCGAGCATCCTGATAGACCGCTCCATGTTAGAGATATCCAAGTCATTGCCCGACATTCCCTTAGGAAGTGTCTCGATTATGTTATGCTTCATTTGCATCATTCACTTCGTTTTTATGAGTCGGTTGATTCATTCATTTTTCATTTGCATGCACTCCATGAGTTGGTCCGTAAAAAATTGTCGTTAGTAATGAATATTACAAAGATCAAGCAGACCAGCACAGACTGAAACAAATCTTTGAGGTAGGGGAACAAGTATTGATTCACATTCGATCTAAAAAGGTCCTGCAAGGACCAGCAAAAAATTAAGCGCTCGCAGAATGGTCTCTTACACAGTCGTACAATAGATTGGTACGAACGCATATGAGATAGACATCTCTCATGGTATGAACATCAACCGAGTATTCAACGTAGAGAATCTGACTTCTTACTACGAGGAGTGTGTGTATATGGAACCTTTTTCCACACCTCAACCTCAGCAACCACTAGTCCTTCCCTCTTGCCACCCGCGGAGTCATGCTATAAGAGTCGCATTGCACCATCGACGGTTCCACCGACACAGCAACCAGACGGAGATACATTATGGTCAGACGAAGATACATTATTGTCAGACAGAGATACACTATTGTCAGACGGAGATACATTACAGCCAGAGCGACGTAGTTCTACAGACGATGTTTTTTAGATCATAGGCCACGACTTCTACACCGCGGGCGGGCGAGATATTGTGTGTTATCTTGTCCGTTAGAGTGGTCGATCTCTACACGAAGCTATGTGGATTGCTTTAAAGGAGCTCAAGAAACACGCCCCACGGCTACACAGCGAGTACGACCATCTTAACTTACCGGAGATGAGTGCTTTCAAGCCGAGGGGAGTTGATAGCGTGTCACGACTGACACACGTGTATTCACACAGGAGGCGGTGATCCACTACCCAGTCGGACAATTCGAGTCCGTGGTTGCGTCTGGATGGTCGATTCGAGTTGAGTCCATATATTATTTTTATACTTTATGTTGTATTTGTATCCCGATCATCCTAGATACATGGGAGCCGTCTGATTGTGGTAGTTATTTGAATTCGAATACAACAGTTATTTCCTAGGTCTTAAATAGTGCAGGCGGTGGACCGTGGCGGCGATCGAAGGCTTGCGTGAAGAAACTGCAACCGTCGATCTCTCGCTTCTCTGGTGCGACGCCAGAGGGTTCTCCGACGCTTGGTGCGACTCCAGGCGGGTAGTCTCCTCCACACCGCCATCTTCCCTGCTCCTTCCCCGTTCGTCGATCTCCCCCATCATTCTTCTCTATTTCCCCTTCCCAGGAGTCTCGTCAACCTTCATCATCCCCGTCCAGACCGCCTTCCACTCTCTCGTTCCTCTTATCTCCTACTCCCACTCTGTCGATTCCAACTGACCATCTGCCTCCCTTCCCCCTTCGAAGCAGAACACCTATTTCTCCTTCCTGTCTTCCGCCTCCCCTCCACCCTCTAAGCAGAACCCTGATTCTCCATCCAACCTCCTGCCCCTCTCCCGCCCAGAAATCGGTCGACCGATTTCCCCCTCCCTCATCAACCTTCCCAATCACTCTCTCCACCTTCCCTACTTCCTTGTCGTGGGTCCACTTCAAATCAGTCGGCTCCGACGTTATAGCGTCATTGGATGTCTTCCACAGCCTTCATCGTTGTCGCCTGCAATAGTGAATCGTGGTATAAGTTCTTATTCTTTATTATTGTTTATTTTGGCAACTCATATTGTGGTGGATATCAACCGTATTGTGTTATTAGTTCATTTGTTGTGCCACTCTTAGTTATTAAAGGCGCAAGGCACACCAAGGAGCAAATAGGTCTTGGAGCCTAGGCTCAAGGCGCAGACGCGCACCCGAAGAAGGCAAGACGCAATCACATTCATTTTAAATAATCAACATCAAACATTAGTTCATCTTCTTAAATACATTCTTCATATATTTTATTCATTAATCATTCATTTCTATCATTTATATCTTTTAAAAAATAAAATTAATATGGTCTCTTGGATCATATTTAAGTCTCAACGATCGATTATGTTTCACAAACACTAAATCATATAAAAATTATTGGGTTCTTGCATTATGTTTTCATTATTTTGAAAAAAAGTTTACAACAAAAATTCATACCCAAACGCGCATTTAACGTCCAAAGGCGCAAAAAAGGTGCACGAAGGCACAAACCTTTCAGCCTGCTGAGCCTGGAGCCTTAGGCACGCCTTTAACAACATAGGTGCCACTTGCGGAGTATATGCTGTGTGTACTTAATTAATTTCGCCTCGTTTGGTTTGCGATCAATATATGTTATATTACATCAAAATTTGGCAAAAATTTTGCACCTGCTAGTTTTTTATAATAATAAATTATAGCTGCGAATAATAATTTGGACCTACTTTGGCATATTTTATAATCTTCATCACATTTAGGTTTGTGTATAGTAATTCATCCCCGAGTCGACCTACCATTGCATCAATAACCCTCTAAATTCAAAACTTAATAAATAGTTTATTCTTTCATTTATTTCAGTCTACTCAAGAGACTCGATCACCATTGAAAGGGAAAGATGTTCATTCTACTCAAGAGACACGATCAACTTTGAAAGAGAAGGATATTCAATGTACTCAAGATAATCAACTTTGAAAGAGAAGGATATTCAATGTACTCAGGATAATCAACAAGTCACAAAGATCACGCGTACTGCAAATTATGCGGAATCAAAAACGGAGGTACAACAACACTCAAGCCTTTATCCCACTATGGTGGGGTCAGCTATATGGATCCTTTGTTGTCATTGTGCCCTATCTTTTGTCATAATTTCACTAATGCCTAAGTACATCATGTCTTTCCTTACAGTTTCATTCCAAGTCTTTATTGGTCTACCCCTCCCTCGTTTAACATGCCAAGTGACTAGGCTCTCACAAGAACTAACAGGTGCCTCTAATGGTCTCCTTTGAACGTGTCCAAACCATCTTAGACGAGCTTCTCGCATCTTCTCTGCAATTGGTGCTACCCCTGTCTTATCCTTGATACTTTCATTACTAATTTTATCCAATATTGCGTGTCCAGGCATCCACTTAAGCATTCTCATCTCCGCAACTCCCATTTTTTGCTCATGTACACAATTCACTGCCCAACACTCAGAACCATAGAGCATCGCAGGTCTAATTGCAGTACGGTAAAACTTGTCCTTAAGTTTTAGTGGTACTTTACGATCACATAAGATCTCTGACGCGCCTCTCCACTTCAACCAACCCGCTTGGATTCTATGTGTCACATCTTTATCAATACCTCCGTCTTTTTGAACTATCGATCCAAGATATTTAAAACACTCACTGCGGGAAATATTTTGATCACCCAACGTAATAACAAAATCATTCGTCCTTCTTGTACTGCTAAATTTAAGCTCCATATACTCCATCTTTGCCCTGCTCAACCTAAAATCCTTCTTTTCTAAAGTATCTCGTCAAGATTTAAGTTTTGTGTTTACACCCTCGCGCGTCTCATCAACCAAAATGATATTATCCGCAAACAATAAACACCAAGGTATTGCCAGTTGGATATGTCTGGTGAGCTCATCTAAGATAAGGGTAAAGAGATAAGGGCTTAAAGCTGAACCTTGATGTAAGCCAACAGTGATAGGGAATTCATGTGTTAATCCTTTATATGTCCTCAGCCTTGTCATTGAATTTGTATACATATCTTTGATTGTGTCAATATATGATATATTTACACCTTTCTTTTTAAGACTCTTCATAAGATCTCTTTTGGAACTCTATCATAAGCCTTCTCAAGATCAATAAACAACATATGCAAATCTTGTTTTTTTTCTCGATAGGTGTCAATGAGTCTCCTCAAGAGATGTATAGCTTCCATGATCGACCTCTTTGGCATGAATCCAAATTGATTCTCCGAGATATTAGTCTCACGTCTTAATCTTTTTTCTATTACTCGTTACCATAGTTTCATGATATAACTAATCAATGTAATTCCTCTATAATTAACATAATTTTGTATATCCCATTTATTCTTATACAAAGATACCAAGATATTTTCTCTTCATTGGTCTAACATCCTCTTTGACTTCAGTACCTTATTGAAAAAACATGTAAACCACAAAATTCCTTCATTTTCTAGACATTTCCATACTTTCAGATAAAAAAAACGGAGGTAAGAAGTAAAAAAATTTAAGTCAGGGAAAAGGGAACACTTTCAGAGAATTTATACAAAACCTACGAATAAAAAGTATCAACATGCAAAATGCAATTATTGTATGAATAGAGTGTATGGACATAACACATTGACGGCTACCCTTTTTGGTCACTTGAATAGATTTAGATTATGGCTCTATTTGTTTGGGCGTTTCGCTGATCCGTTTTGGGCAAACGCCGCCGGAAGGAGGGTAAACAAATGAACCTTTGGCGGCGTTTGCTCCGTTTCCACACGCCCGCCTTGAGAAACGCCCCAAAAAGCTCCGTTTAGAGCAGCCGCCTCCCCCCTCTGTTTCGAACACTTCGTTTCCACCCGCCGGATCGACCCGCCACCGCCAAAACAAATGAAGCCTATATCCTCTTAATAAGGTTAATAAGAAACAAAAAACTCTTGAATCATTTAAAACTGAAGGAGAAAACGCATTGATTTCTTTAAGGTTTGATCAAAAAGAGTATAGAAAGGCTATTACTAAGATGATTATTACTGATGAGTTGTCATTTAGTTTCATAAAACGTAATTTTGTGATATTGTTGTGCCTAGATTACAATTGGTATCTTGTGTCACTATTGCAAAAGATTGTTTGAAAATTTATGCTGAGTTGAATAAACAATTAAAAAGTGATTTGATTTGTAATGCTCAATGAGTTTACCTCACCACTGATGTTTGAACTTCTATACAAAATTTAAGGTACACGGTTATTACATCACATTTTATTAATCACAACAGGAAATTGCACAAAAGGATTATATCGCAATTGTACACGGTTATTACATCACATGTTAAGGTACACGGTTATTACATCACATTTTATTAATCACAACAGGAAATTGCACAAAAGGATTATATCGCCATTGTACACATGAAGAAAAAACTTTCTAAGAAAATGCTTTTGTTTTAGATGGTGAGTATTTCTACGTAAGAGTGTTGTGTGCATATTTTGAACTTAATAGTGAGATTGAATGAATGAGGAAGGAGGTTCTATTGAAAAGATTCGCTTGCCTGTAAAGTATATTATAGGATCTCCAAAAAGAGTTGAATAATTGAGAACTTGTTGTGAATTAGATGAAATTTCATGCACACATAATTTGGTTCTAGATGCTGCAACTAAGTGGAACTACACTTATCTCATGTTAGAGACTGCGCTTAAATTCAAAAGTCATTTGAAAGATTTGAAAGAAAAAGACCACCACATTATTATCTTGAACTTAATCAAAAGGTTCCTGGGGAATTTGATTGGAAAAATGCTCGACTTTTTGCAAGTTATTGAAAACTATTTATGATGTCACCAATAGGCTTTCAGACTCTCTTTATGTTACAACTAACTCATATTTTCATGATGTGATTAATATTCAACCAACTATTAAATCTTGGTCGACAGTAATGATTCCATATTGAAAAACATGGCTTTGAAGATCGATGCAAAATTTAATAAATATTGATTTTGATGGTGGTGGTGGTGGATCATGCTTCAAGTTTAAATATCACATATTGTTATGGAAAGATTTATCACAAGATGTAGTCGATAAGGTGGAGAATAAACTTATGAAAACAAGTAGCATATAGAGCTTGATTGTCGCTTTATTCGGAAAAAGGTACAACTCGGGAAATTGGACTTGAGACATGTTCCTGCTGCAGAACAAGTAGCTGATATTCTTACAAAGCTCTACCACGACCTTTATATTTTTAGTTCTTGTTCAAGCTTGGCTCCTACAACTTGTATGCTCCAGCTTGCGTGGGAGTGTTGAAGAAAGTATAAAGAAGCCCATCTTAAAGGCCCATATAAAGCTCTCTTAGGAATTAGTCCCACATCTTGGAATAGAATTTTGGCTCTCCCTTCTCCTCCTATATATATATATATATATATATATATATATATATATATATATATATATATATATATATATATATATATATATATATGTATATATATGTGTGTGTATAAATACATATGATGTAATATAAGAATTAATTTAGAAATTAATAAAATCTTTTTTTATTTCTCCTTTTTGGTGTGTTTCTACAGTAACATATTTCTATTTTATATTTTTTTAAACCACTCGAACCAAACCGAGCCATACGGTTCGGTTCCATATTTTTGGAAGTGTGGTTTTGATCAAAAACTGAACCGTTACACTCATATTAGAGATCATTGGAGCTTCATGACTACAAGGACTTAGGAGAGGTCTCAAGTCGAGCACGCAGTGTAGAGGCCTTGTAGAAAAGACTGTCCAGGATGAAGTCTCCTGATAGAACCCCACCCACTCACACATCTACCCTATGAAGCACTGGTATGAGTACGAGTACCGAGTACCATACGTATCTAGTATGGTTATACGTGAAAATAAAAAATACGAATACAGGTATGTTTAGGTATAGCGTAATTAACATTGATTTATATAAATATACGTGTAAGATGTCCATGTATATACATGCACATATACATGTATATACAGGTTCGTGTGTTTATACATATGCACATATACAACAAAAATAACATTCAAGCCTTTATCCCACTATCACAATTTCTCAAATAATCCATATTCGTAATGGTGACTAATTTTTATGTTAGTTCTCTACGTAACACAGCCTTTATCATTTTTCATCTCGGCTTGCACATGCATATAGTAAAAAAACAAAATAATAAAATTTAAATTAAATTTTTTATAGTTTTAACGAAAAAAAGATACTTAAATTTGAAGCACATTTTGTTATTATAATAAACAAACACCGCTAGTTGCATTTATAGTTCATAAATTCTTCTATTCTAAAAGACACGGAAGTCTTTTACTTACTTTAGAAAAACATACTCTATCGCAATATATAGAAAGATCCGGCAAGTCAAAGTGTATCTACAGACTAGAGTAACAAGTGTATCTGCAGAATATTGGGTACGTATCGGTACCATATGTGTATCCAGTACGGGTACGTGGCCCTCAAGGAAGTATTGGTGCTTCATAGCATCAGCTCATGCGGTTAGGACCGTCAGACACTCTCGTCCAACCATTCCCCTGAGTACATCGTACTTCCTGTAGCTCCCTTTAGCGGCAAGGGGATTATAGGGACTAGACCTCATCTTGGTGTAGTTAGATGTTTTAAGTATATGAAATCGGGTCACAAATCATTCTAGGAAATACATGCCTCGAAGTTTAGGAAATAAATTATTTAGTCCACTTTGGACTTCTCATAAAAGGACCCAAACCGAAAGAACATACCGAAAAATATAAAGGAGACAAGCATTCATTCGTTCCCTCTGTTAATCGGTAGAGCCTGAGAATCGTGCCCTAATTTGGCTTCCATGATCGTCGATCCGAGCGCATACCAACGGTCTTCCGTTCACAAGCCCGACAGAGCCTCCAGAATCAACGTCCCTTTCGTTGTTCACCTTCTCGCCGTCAAAGTTACGTGACCTTCCTCCTCCGCCGACCAGCTATACTGATAACGACTGCTTCCCTCAGGCCGTCGTCGGCCTTAGTCGTCCGGCAACCTGCTTACCCCGTTTGCTACATCAAATTACCATCGACCGCAATCTTTACTCTGACAATCTACCTTGCTGACAACCATCTCAACCTCATTGAGCAACTGAACTTGAGGTGGCTTGCTCCTTGTGGTAGCTTTGGGTATATCTTGGATAAACTGCCTTCCTCTTGCCCCATTTAATTAGCTCAATCTTATGTGATTCAACTAATTATCAAAGAGCATGCCTTGAAAGTTCTTATTACTACTAATTATTGTGATTATTCAAAAATTAATTAATGCAATTAGCGTGTGGGAAAATACAAACGTCGCTTCGATTCGAACAGTAAACACGAGAAGCTCTCTCTGATAACGGCTTGTAGTAGTTCAAACATCAAACGTGATTAGGCGTGCGAAACTCGGATTTTCTCTCTTAGTTTACATCACTTGGGCAGTCGTGGTTCCGTCTCCATAATATTTTTTACCACTGCCACCCACCTCCGGCCATCCTACAATGACTATACTGACGTTACAAAATATGGTCATAATAACTTCGTATCAGAATTTCTCATTCTACTACCACCAAAAGCCTCGTCCCGTTCCGCTCTGGTGTTTATGAACGACTACTGTCAACTGCACAAAACCTAAAGAAGTGAGACCCTCCTTAAGAAGCAACCAAAATACTTGTCGATTGAAGAAGTAGATGTCATCTCGCCATCTTCTTCAAGTGTACCAGTTCCGTAACCACCGAAGCCCTCGTCAACCCAGAGCGAGATTCGAGCTTTCTTCTAGCAACCACAGGACACGGAGTCGAACGACTCTGACTCTAGTGATTTTAACCAAGTCAGCAGAAGCGCCACCGTACTCCTCAACGAGCTTGTTAGCGTCGTCTCCCTCATTTGCGATCTCCCGCATAAATTCGTCGCCCTGTACATCACATGACGCCTTCACTATTATCCTGTATCAAACCGGTTTTTGTACTGTTCCCATCAAGGCCACATATTCCTCCACGATTTGGAGTCCTGTGCACGCCACAACATCTGTTTGTCATATATTACAGTTGGAGGGGGTCTACACTTATTAATTAATCTATTTTGACTAATTAACTAATTCAAAGGACTGTTTGCTTTGGAGGTTTTATTTGGATTCAATATAGGGAAGCGTCACGGTTCAAGTGGCACACCAAGTTCGAGTACGTCGATAACGCTCGCTCCGCAAGAATCAAGCAGACTAGTAACTCAATCCATTGCCCCTCACGCAACATGGGCAACTCGTCGGGTCAGTTGAGCCATTTTTTGATCATAATGCAAGCCCTTATGGCACATCAAGCTGTCGTTGAGGCACATCATCAAGAGACCATTGTTGCCCTCTCCAATCGCCTCAATGATCTCACATCTACTCTGCCAGTCTCCAGCACTCCCGCACATGAGCAAGCTTGCAGCAGTCAGGCGCCTCCACCGCTGCTTCTTCAATCTGATCCTCTGGCCATTGTACCACCTGAAGTCAACAACGTGTCATGTTACACCAAATTGGCATTCCCAACTTATGACAGGAAGGATGATACCTTAGGCTGGTGTTAAGGGCCTTCACTTGAGCCCTCATTAACCGAGGAGGGGGAGGGAAGTCCCGCAAATGATCAGCGTGACTCTTGCTAAAACCTATCTCGTCGGCAAGGACTGACGAAGGATGTGACTGGTTGGGGGATGACGGTCGACGTTAGAGACGGAAGGAGAGAAGCGCGAAAGAGTCGTGAGTGGAGGAAGCGAGCAAGAGGTGCGGCTAGGGCGTCGAGCGATGTTTCCGTGAAGGTAGAGAGGGAATTAGAGAGAGAGGGAGATTTTGAAAAATGATTTCATAACCTTCCAAGCAAGAATGTTCTCACCCATATGGGTTGGAGACCCAACCGAACCCAAAGTCTAACACAACATAAAAGTACAAAATGCTGAAAAAAAAATACACAAGCTGACATCGAGGATAAAACTTAAGCGGTGAGCGCCGAGTTGCAGCGTTTGTACGTGATCTCCCAACATAAGTCTGTAACATCTGTAATTGTTGGCTCACCAGATGAGAACAATTTTTTAGACATCAGCAGGCACCGGCGACAATGGATCAGTCTGGCCTCCTTCCATATGATTGTTATCGGCTAGAACAGTTTCATAATTTTCTGGCTCACATCACGATATCCCCGTAGATGCGGGTCGCCATCTTTACGTTTGGGCCTTGCGATCAACTGCACATGGACGTCAAATTTAAGGCTCCTCGAGACTTTGTGATTGTTATGAGTTTAGCTAGATTGTGTGAATGTCTACTTCAGCTGGATCAGGATGTCTACATCACCACAGACACAGTGACTCGGGACAGACGTACTGAGGGTACACCTCACAGATCTGTTGATTGCCTCGTACAAAAATTCTGGTCGGCGTACACAAGATTTACGTTATAAAGGCGATGAGTAGTATACTCGCAGACATCGATGTAAGAGATTTTTTTTATCTGCGCGTGGAGGATTATGATATGATGAGGGAATCAGGTGAAGTTGAAACCGTCTTTGATCTCCCTTGAGCTTGAGAAAAGCTCTTTTGGCACGACGATAGAGATGTTATAAGCTTCATGTCCAGTTATTATGTTGTGTCTTTAGGGTCTTATTACGTCATTTTTAATACGTTTTATTGTCGTTTAAGTCCAAGTATAGTTCAAGTGTTGGGAATTTAATTACGTTTATGTTCATTGTATCTCTTATTTAAAGGCCTCACTGGGCTAGTGGAATGTCATGAAAGAAGTGATTTTATTTCCTTGTCTTCAAGAGACGGTGGTAGCGCTTTCTCTTCGAGCACACCCCGCCTGGGCAGACATGGTTCCGGCTCCACATTCTTAGTCATCGTAATCCCCGCCTCTGGCCATCCTTCGACGACTATACTGTTGTTACGGACTAGGTTCATAACAACAGCCACCTGCGAGACTCTCCCTCCTCCCTCTTCTTCCCTACTCTAACATAATATTTATCTACCTTCCCATCACCATCTTGGATCCTCCTTCCGCCATCTCTCCACGGATTTCTACGTCACTCTACCTCCTCATCGTTCCACTTTCCTTGCAAGCTGACGCCGCCTTTTACATCGTTTGGGCCGTCATTGTGTAGATTAGAGTAATTAAGTTAATGTTTCCGAGGGAAGCTTAATTAGTTGTGTTTTCTCTTTACCTACAAAATTAACATTATCTCGCACAATTAGTTTGCAACTTTGGTTCATATTGATTTTGCAGGATTGCTGATCGTCGTAGGCTTTGCATCGCTAAATGAAATTAAATTTCTAATCTATTGCAGGTTGCGCTCCAAATGTGCTTTGTTGAATCTATTGTTGCTTTAAATAATTTAAATTGCCTCTAAAATTATTTTTGCATTGCATTATTCCATTGGGTGTGACTACATGTGCATCAAATGGTATCAGAGTCAAGCTAGCTTAGAGGTTTTGGTTAGCACCTACTTTGAATTTTCTTTTGAAAAAAATCACAAAATCGCATTTTTTCCTTTAACTGTAGCAATATTAACTTGCTATCCAAAATTTAAATTGTCATTTCGGCATAACTCATAATATCATTTTACATTAAGAGTGCGTCATATGATCCATATTGCATATCAATTGTATCTCTATTTCATTTTCACATCTTTTCATGGTTAACAAGGGAAATCAAGGGCAAATTACAACCCCCACCATGGAAGAGAGGTGGCATGACGTGTTTGTTCGCCAACAAGAATTACTAAAAAGGCAACAAACCACCTAAGATGGCCTTAGGCAACAAATAGAGATCCTCATTATCCCACTCACTACGGGAAACATTTCCCAACCTATCATAAATAGGCCGAGAGAATATAAAGCACTTGTAGATGAAAATTTTCCCGAAAACTCTCATCAAATCGAGAGAAACCATAAAATTGAACATGATGACTGGAGTTGGGAACAGAGGATTTGAGTTGATCTTAATGAGTTTGGAGGGAAATTGAATCTTGTTAAGATTTTAGAATGGGTAGAAAAATTGAACATTTGAATGGAAGGAGACGCATGATAATAGGAAAGTCAAATTTTTGAGTCTTAAACTTACTGGTCATGCCTTCGATAGAAATCCTTACAAACAAATAAGGTATGACAAGAGTATGAAAAGATTGTAGAATAGGATCAAATGAAAACAAATTTATTTGACAAATCGAGAGAAACCATAAAGTTGAGCATGATGATTGAAGTTGGGAACAGAGGATTCGATTTGATCTTAATGAGTTTGGAGGGAAATTGAATCTTGCTAAGATTTTAGAATGGGTAGAAAAACTTGAACATTTGAATGGAAGGAGACACATGATAATAGGAAAGTCAAATTTGTGAGTCTTAAACTTACTGGTCATGCCCTTGATAGTCCTTACAAACAAATAAGGAATGACAAGGGTATGAAAAGATTGTAGAATAGGATCAAATGAAAACAAATTTATTTGACAAATATTTACTTGTTGATTATAAGCATACACTATTTCAAAATTTTAATTATTTGAGATAATGGGTACGATATGTTTAAGAGTATACTGAGGACTTGAGGAGTTTTATACCTTACAAGTTAGAAATGAGTTAGAGGAGTCCAAAGAGAAAACTATAGACCGGTACTTAAATGGATTAAAATGGATTAAAATGGTCTATCCAAGACCAAATTGCCCTACACAATGTTGGAAAGATTGATCAGACATATCACATGACAAAACAAGTAGAAATAGAACTATAACAATCTAAACAATCAAAAATCTGGAGCATTTAGGTCTGGTATGAGTATGATAGAACGAACCAAAACTCCTAGACACCCTATCAACACTTTTAAGCTATTGAACAGGCTACTAGTCATCCACTCATCCAAGGGGCAAACTAAATTGATGAGGGTAAAGGTGTAATTGGAGCAAGATCAATTGGTCCTTGCTACAAGTGTGGTCAATATGAAGACCTTCCTTCCCCTTATAGAAGGAACACGAACAACCAACCTAGAGAGAATCTGATAGAACATGACAGAGATGATGTAGAGAAGTTTGAAGAAGTTGAGGAAGAGCTTCGAGAAAAGGTAGCAGAAGAGGAGGATTCACTTGAGGTAGACACAGATGGTAACTTCTTAGTTATCAATCGTACCGTAGCCACACATAAGGTAGACACTAGAAATATGTGATTAAGACATGATATTTTTCGCACCATGTGCACACATGAATGGAAATTATGTAGCCTCATGATCAATAGTGGCAGTACTAAATGTGTCTCGGGAGATGATGACAAAACTGAAATTGAAGATTGAACCTCTTGTAAAGTCTTATAAGGTAGGATGATTGAAAGGAGGCAAGAACCCAGTCTCGCGACATTGTTTAGTTAAATTTTCCATAAGGAAATCATATCAATACAATATTCAATGTGATGTTATACCAATAGAGGTATGTCATATCCTTCTTGCACGACCATGACAATGTGATAGAAAGACATGTCATGATGGAGAGTTAAATACATACATATTTGTTTAAAGATAACAAGAAATTTGTCCTTCACTCTCAGAAGGAACTTCCTAAACCAAAGAATAAAGAAGTGTTTACTACGAATACCACCACTTTAGTTCTCTCCGCCACTGAACTTGAGGCAGAGGTTAGGAAGTCTGACTCTTTTTATATCTTGGTAAAGAAAAAGATGGGAACGGAGATTGAGATTCCACAGGAGCTTCAACCCATATTTTGGGAGTATTCCGACTTAACTCCTGATGAGTTTCCCAATGGACTACCGTCAATACAAGACATACATGATATGTTAGACATGTTGCACGGTTCTGCTATCTTTTCCAAGATTGGCCTTAGAAGTAGATATCATCAAATTAGAATTCAACCTAGGAATGAGTGGAAGAAAGCCTTCAATTCACGGAGGGACTTGATGAGTGACTTGCCATATCCTTTGGTTTATCGAGCACACCCAATACATTTATGCCTGCAATGAATCAAGTGCTCCGACTTTTCATTAGAAATTTTGTGGTTTTATATTTTGATGACATTTTAATTTATAGAAGTAGTCCTGACGCCCACATATCTCATATAAAATAAGTACGATCGATCCTAAGAGCTCACTTATACATCAACCTTAAGAAATGCTCATTCATGACCGACAACTTGATATTCTTTAGTTATATTGTTTCGACTGAAGGGATCAAGGTTGATCTGATAAAAGTGAAAGCCATCAAAAGTTGCCTGCCCCAAAATTTATTAGTGAGACGAGACGGCTTCATGGGTTAACATCATTTTACCGCTGATTCATTTGGAACTTTTGCATCATGACTGCACCATCACTGATTGTCTAAGAAGGATATATTTAAGTGGACATCAGAAGTTGAATAAGACTTTAAGATAATAAAAATCAAGATAACACAAACATCAATTTTGGCATTACACAATTATGATAAAGTCTTTGAAGTTGATTGTGATGCATCCCATATTGGTATAGGAGATGTTTTTAATTAGGAGGGGCGCCGAATTGCATTTTTGGTAAAAAGTTGAAGGATGCACAATATCAATACTTTATTTATGATGTAGAATTTCATGCAATTGTTCAAGCTCTCAAATTCTAGAGGCATAATATTATTCAAAAAGAATTCATATTGAACATTGATCACAAAGCATTGCGTTATCTGAGATCCCAAAGACATTTAAATAGGAGGCATGCTAAGTGGTCATCATTTTTGCAAAAAAACACCTTTCATCTTAAACGTGGAGCGGGATCTGTGAATCGAGTGACTGATGTTTTAAGTAGGCAGGCAAACCTATTAGTCACCTTTAGATCCATTGTGGTATCACTATATTCTCTTAAGGACCACTATTCGACTTGTGTCCATATTTTAGACCTAATTATGAGTTCTGTTTAGATACTAGCAAAAACACGACTAAACAGTATTTGATTCAGGATGGGTTTTTATTTAAGGAGTCACACTTATGAGTCATCGAATGACCACTTAGGGAGCGTCTTATTCGTGGAATTCATAGTGGGGGATTAAGTGGACATTTTGGTGAGACCAAGACTATAGCCTTTGTTGAGGATAAACATTTTTGGATAGGCATACAGGAGATGTGTGTCACTTTATTAAACGATGCCCTACAAGCGAAACCTTCAAAAGCATTGCACAAAATATTGGGCTATACTCACTTCTTTTATCCCGAGCAAACCATGGGAAGATGTCATCATGGACTTTATCTTAGGATTTCCTATAACTGCTAGGAAAATCAATTATGATTATGTTATTGTCGATACGTTTAGCAAGATGCCACATTTCATACTATGTAGTAAAATATAAGATGTATCATATGTAACTAATTTAAATTTTAGGGAAGTTGTTCAACTGCATGACATACCTAAGACATTCACGTTTGAACACGACACTAGGTTCCTGAGCCATTTTTGGAGAATGTTACGGACAAAATTATAAATCATACTTCTATTTAGCAGTTGATATCATTCCCAGGACAAAATTATAAATCATACTTCTATTTAGCAGTTAATATCATTCCCAGGACGATTGGCAAACTGAAGTACTCATTAGGAGCCTAGGTAACTTAGATGTTTTGCGGAAGAGAGACCAACTTAGTGGGATTTAATACTACTACAAATTGAGTTTGCATGCAATAACTTTGTGAACCGTTCCACTGACAATATCCCTTTGAGATCCTTTATGGTCGGTCCATCTCCACCTACTAGATAGGACTCTTACCTTTTCATGGTACGATTAGTGCAGAGCCTAATGAGCTTAGCGACTAAATCCTAAAGGTCCAAAAGGAAGCACTTGAAAGACTGTGTATCTCAAATGCACGCTATAAGGCAATCGTTGACGAGCATGAGAGAGCAACATTTTCTTAAGAAAGATATGGTGATGACATACTTTCGGCAAAAGAGGTTCCAATTGATACATACAGCAAGTTGAACCGGAGAAAGTTTGGCCCATTTTGAATATTTCGTAGATTGGGAACTAACACTTATTTGTTAGATCTCCCACATACAATGGTCACTTCCCTCGTGTTCAACATTGTCAAACTGAACATGTATACAAAAGACATGACATGTGATGTGGATTTAGAGACACTGTCATTTACACGTGAGGAGCAGTTAGAGATCGAGAAGATAAACAATGTGGTGGATATCCGTATCACTTAGGCTCGACATGGGGGTACACCGACGGTTCTTAGTAAGGTGGTGAGGATGGTCGTTAATCGATTTTTTGTGGATCAAAGCTGAAGAGTTATCAAGTCGTCACCCTAACATATTCCAACATATCACTTAAGCTTTCTCTACAGGGGATGAGATTCTCCCACCTGGGGGAATTGATGCAGACGGACGCATGTGACACCAAAGTTTACTTTATGCATTTTATTTCATTTTATTTATATCGGATATTATTTTTGTTTGCGCATTTGTTTAGCGCTTTTGTTTTATTTTTTGCATTTTTTATTGTTGTAAAAATTGTAGTGGTGTATTCCATATGATGTAATAATTACCTGTGTGACACCAAAGATGTTGCATTTTTTAGTGTCGTAAAAATTATCTAAGTCATATGTTTTTACTCTAAGTTAGTCAGAGGCGAAATCCTTTGATTCGGTTGGATCAAGCCAAATTCGTTTTCCTAATTCCCTTTGAGCCTTACCCATAATCTTGAACCCTAGGCAGTCCAACGTCTATGAATTAGGGTAGCTTCTCCCTAGTCATTACCTTTGAAGCTCTTGGCATTCGCATCAAAGACACAACTACAAGCACAACTGGCAATTAACTCCACCCATTGAGGTCAAACTTTTTCGAATGGACCCACGTTCATGGGGAATTGATTAGAAGGCAATGGGATGACGAGTTATGTGAAGCTTGACTTTCCTATCTTTGATGGTCGGGAGAACATTTTGGCTTGTCTCACAAGGTATGAGCAATGTTTTATCAATCAATGCACGTCGTGGCAGGAATGGATTAGCTTGACTTCCTTCCACTTCATAGGAGTAGGGTCGGCTCAATTGTGATTTGTGCAGCTTGCACCGAAAAAGTACAATATGAACAGGAACAATTACAAGTACCATTTAACCATGCGTTTTGAACTTTCTCTTCACAAAACTAGTGGACGAATTTGTCGTTCTTAAGCAAACGGGGTTCATGGACGAATATCTGGAAATTTTCCAGAACTTGTTGGCATGTGCGCCCTCTATTCCTCTGGAACATCAAGTGCCCATCTTCACAACGGGCTTACAATAGCAGTTGCGTCTCGTCATGGAGTTTGAAAATTACCCAAACTTTATTATAACTATGAGCCTAGTGAGCATTTCTAGGAAGCACATTCTAATGGTCAAGCTAGTGACGATAGTCACCACTCACAATGGATGTATCTCTTCCTCCAATCACATTGGTAGCATACCCACAAGCCCCAAGGTCAAAGATACCCATCAAAACTTAGTCTTCAAACACTGAAATGCGAAGAGACGATCGAGCAGCGTAATAGAGGACAATGCTTCAATTTTGATGAGTCGTACACAATTGGTCACAAATGCAAAAGATGTAAAATATCTATTCAGAAGTGGGACTTGCATCTCAAGATTTTAAATAATAAACTTTTCATATTTCCCCTCTTCTTCACTTCTCTGTATTTTCTTGAATTCATAGTGTGTTTATCCTCACTACCCTATTTATTTCTCAATGCTATGATGGGACAGATCTTTCACAATTAAATGGGCAAAGAAATGATTATCGCACTCCCGTGTTGCATTACATTATTGATGACAGTTGACAGGGGCAGAAAAATTATTCTCACATTCCCAACTATTTCCTTAATCTTCAGTATTCATTGTTTATCCTCAACCTAATGTATCAAATCATTTTAATGAAATTCTATTCCCAGCTATTTCCAAACAATGGACATGAATCAAGTAGTTCCATTGATCACATTATAATATATCACTAAGTTTTTGAATGATACAGCAGTTGCCGTACTATGAGTTCAACTAAGACTCTTATAGATACAGAGAATGACAACAAATCACTAAGTTTTTACATGATCGAGCAGTTTCCGTACTATGAGTTCAACTAAGTTTCTTATAGATACAGAGAATGGCAACAAGGTTAATCGGGAGGGAGTGAATCGTTAATATCAGTTCATAAAAGAAGAGCACCACCAAACATCCATTCTGAATGGAGCACAATCTCCAAGATTTTTCAGTGTAACTGAGATTCTTAAAGTGAAAACAATAGTATAGCACAGAAACTACCTCCGATTTTGGATGGTGTTGCAGATGAATTCGCTTAGCTGGACGATGGATCCCTTCAGCAGCTGACCGGATTTGACAATCTCATTCATCTGCGTCGCGAGCATTCCCTGCTGATGGTGGACGCCATCAGAAAGAAGCATCCGGTACCTCTCCGCCGAGCTCTGTTGGGTATTCACCAGTCGAATTTCCACTACCTGGAGAACGGGTTGAAGTTTATCTCCTGCACCTTGAGAAATCTTCGCAATCGCACCAGTCGTTAGGTTTACCGATGCCATCCTTTGCCCTGTCTCACCGGAGAACCAACCGGAGAGGGAAAGGAATAGAATAAGAAAGCCTAAAAACAAGTGTATAAAAAGAGAGAAAGATGAAGACGAAGAACTAGATGGGGCAAGACGCATAGTAATGATAAAAAAATTTCTCAGAGATCGAACAATGGAGAAAATGGTAGATATTAGGAATTGGAACCTGGATAAGCTTCCGCTGTTGCCTCCGGGGAAGAGAAATGGTAAAGAGGGAGGAAGAGAAGCACGCTGGATTATATAACTAACCCTAAGCTGCGGACGGAACCGCCAAGTTCGGCTTTGAGAGGGAAAATGCAGCAGATGGGCGCGCCTATCTAATTTCGAGTTACACGATTTTACTGAACACGTTCCTTTGTCGGTGGAGAGATATTTAAGACTATTTGGTTCGGCGTTTCGCTGTCTTTATTTCGCGCAAATGCCGCCAGACGGCGGCGGTCGGCGGCGTTTGCTTCGTTTGCACCCGCAGCAAGGAGGAAACGGTCCCGATCCGCTCCGTTTCGACCCCCACCTCTTCCCCTCCGGTTCCAAAGTGACGTTTCGACCCACCGGATGCACCCGCCCCCGCCAAACCAAATATAGCCTAAGTACATGTAACACACAATAATCATAATAGATCACCGTGTACATCAAATATGGTTGTATGATTCATGATTTCAAATGTGTATACTATTTGCGAAAATATACGGACATTTTTGTGGGATGCACGATCGTATTTAGATCAAGTCGTGCACGATAATCTAAAATTCGTTACACATGCCCAAAAAAATTTCTGAGCAGTAAGACTAGCACTCCCGAGGAGAATCAAGTGCGCCACACCTACCAACCAAACCAATCTTGTTAAAGCATCCGCTTGGCGGTGGCAGTTGTGGACATGATGGTTAAGAACCGGCATTCGTCAACTTTATATAGACCTCTATCCATTTTTATGTTTAGAACTGGTTTTTGTTTACCGTTGTCATGTCAAATATATATTTTATAAAGGTGACGTTTTTGTTCAAACTCATCAAGCAAAAATACACACGCTCACACTGTAAGCTGGTCGGCGGCGGGTGGCCGGTTCATAAAACTATTAGATAACGATAACAGAAAACTATTATTAACTCCATTCTTAACTAAGTACAATTAGTTCTCCTTATTTTATATTTACGGTCATCTAATACAGTCGTTACAACTATTAGCTACTTAATAGTTGGATCTAGGCAACTTGTCCCTAGGATTGGCTTCACGTGGATTCTGTGTTTTGGCTGTTACACATTCTGTTTGGGAGAGCAGTAGCGGTAGGGAAACTAGTGATTGTAAATGGAGGGAAATAGGTGTTGGAAATTACTCATTTCGGTGGACTCGATTCATCGAGACGTCCTGGTAAAGTCATACGTGAATTTTAAGTCTATTCGGACTCCCACGAGCGCGCGTTAATTCACTCGCGTGAATGGTCGAAGCATGTGATAGGTGTGTCCGACCGTCTCGTAATTTCAGTCGCGACTCGCGAGCTCGGTCTCGCTCTTGACATATGAATGGATATGATATTTAAATCTCAATTAAGTTGATGAGATTTAATTTGAATTTCAATTTGGGAGTTGTGAGATTTATGCTCTATTTGTTTGGGTGTTTCACAACTTTGTTTTGGGTAAACGTCGCCGGAAGGAGGGTAAACAAATGAACCTCTGGCGGTGTTTGCTCCGTTTCCACCCGCCCGCCTTGAGAAACACCCCAAAAAGTTCTGTTTGGAGCAGTCACCTCCCCCCTTCGGTTCGAACTCTCCGTTTCCACCCATCGGATCGACCCGACACCGCTAAAACAAATGAAGTCTTAATTGGCCTCATTTGGTAACTCCCAATAGGGCTTCCCTATTAAGCCTAGAAAATTCATTTTTCTTTTCTCCACGGTTATGAACAAGATTGAAACGGCGGGCTTGGCAAAAATCTGGATCTTTTTCCTTCTTTATCGTGAAACCGACCCTTTTCTCCCGTTCGACTTTTGGGAGAACATTTCGCCGGAGTTCAAAGGTGCAGATCGGCGTTTGGCTCTTGCTGCACAGTTCGCCGAGTTCATATATATCTTCACCGCCGCCTCTACCAAACCACCGACCGACTTGGATCTTTTCCTCCAGAAAAACGTCGAAGGTGTAGATCGGCGGTTGTTTTGTTGCACTGTTTACTGGCGTATATCCAGACCATCAGTTCATTGGAGAAAGTGCCGACTGGAACCAGTCCAGTGAAGATTTGCAGGTCAGGTCTTGGAGGGGGAGGAAACTGTTGGGAAAGAGAGCGAGCAATCCCGACCAGAACACCTGTTGCAATTTGAGCAAGTGCAATACAAAAATGCAGTGCAGAAAGTAATAAAACCACACAGAGAATTTTTACGTGGAAAAACCCAAATTGGGCGAAAAACCACGAGACGATCAGAGCCCAACCCGAAAAGTCTCCACTAAAGATGTGTGAAAAAACACACGCACGGATTACAGGCTTTCCCCCCACCGATACACAAAGGATCTTCACTCCTCCACCACAAACACGATCCACAAAGGACCCACACAACCGCGATCCAAAACCGGATCTACACCACAATCCTCTTCTCCAACAATTCACACAAATAACAATTTGCAAGAATAAAATACAAAAGGTGTGAGGAGTCGTTACCCGGACGGATTGAACAATCCGTCCCAACGTCAAAGATGACGTTCACCAAAACCACAAAGAAAACGGCTATGCACAGCCCCTCCTTCTTCGTCTTCAACCTCCAAGCCACGAACAAGATGCGGTAATGAAACTGGACAGCACCAAAAGGACTGCTCCTTCACGGATGGCGGCGGCAATGTCGCAGCGATATGGATTGGCGACAGCGGCAGCGGCCTTGACGGCGATGGCGGCAGTGGTGCAACAACGACGCACAGGGGCGATGGCTCTCTCGGGCGGTGGCTCTCTCGATGGAGCACTGTTCTGCCTCCCCCCAAAGAAAAATGCAAACTCCAAATAGGAACAGGCCGAAACAAATTGGCAAAAATGAACAGTAGCCAAAATCTGGGAAGGAGAGAAAGCGGCTCCTGTTGCTTTTCCTTTATATATATATATATATATATATATATATATATATATATATATATATATATATATATATATATATATAACGGCACGCATCCCCTCCCCCGATTCCAATCAGTAAAAATAAAGTTGCAACAACGTTGCAACCTATTTTTCTTCTTTCTCCTTTCAATTTAAAATATAATCTAGCGGAAGATATCACGAGCCGCACCCAGTGCGCCCGGTGATTTTTACCGACTCGGATGGGAACTACACCCAACAAATCTCCCCCTTCACATAGACGCGAATAAACCGTCATCCCGGCGATTCTAACGCAATGCTCGAACTTCCCCCTTGGCACGGTCTTGGTCAGCATGTCTGCCCCATTGTCATCAGTGTGCACCGTCTGAAGATCAAGCTCCTTCTGCTCCAGGACATCTCGTATCCGATGATACCGAGTGTCGATGTGCTTCGACCTCGAGTGAAACGTGAGGTTCTTCCCCAGGTGAATAGCACTCTGACTGTCACACAGGAGTGTGTATCGGTCCTGAGTGAAACCAAGTTTTTTGATGAATCTCTTCATCCAAAGCAACTCCTTCCCAGCCTCAGTAACCGCAATGAACTCAGCCTCTGTAGTGGACAGTGCAACGCACTTCTGCAATCTCGACGCCCACGAGACAGCTCCCCCTACAAACATAATCATGTACCCCGACGTCGATCTCCTAGAATCCACATCTCCAGCCATGTCAGCATCAGTGTAGCCCAGCAGCTCTAGCTCACAATCTCCAAATCTCAACATCAAATCGGACGTCCCCTGCAGGTATCTCAGAATCCACTTCACTGCGCTCCAATGCTCTCTCCCAGGATTGGAGAGATATCTACTGATTGTCCCAACGGCATGTGCAATATCTTGCCAGGTACACACCATAACATACATAAGGCTTCCAACTGCAGATGCAAACGAAACATTCTGCATCGCCTCGATCTCCTCGGGTGTGCTGAGGCACTGATCAGCGGTAAGCCTGAAGTGAGCTGCAAGCGGCACTCTCACCTTCTTTGTTTGATCCATATCAAACCTCTGCAGCACTTTGCGGATGTACCGCTCCTGTGATAACCAAAGTAGTCTGGCTCCCTTGTCTCTGCGAATGTGCATCCCTAAAATGGTCTTCGCAACACCCAGATCCTTCATCTCAAAAGTGAAACTCAACTGCCGCTTCAACTCAGCAATGCGAGCTGTGTTCCTCCCTACGATCAATATATCATCCACGTACAATAGCAGAATGATGAAGTCCTCTGAAGCATACTGCTTGATGAACACGCAGTGGTCAAGGGTGGTCCTCCTGAATTCGATCTCCCCCATAAAGGAATCAAACTTCCTATACCATTGCTGCGGGGCCTGTTTCAGGCCATATAGACTCTTCTGCAAGCGGCACACCAGACCTTCCTTCCCTTTGACACTGAAATCCTCAGGCTGCTCCATGTATAGCTCCTCCTCAAGATAGCCATGCAGAAAGGCGGTCTTGACATCCATCTGCTCTATCTCCAAGTCAAGCCTCGCAGCGAGGCCGAGTACCAAATGAATAGATGACATCTTCACCATAGGCGAGAAGATCACATCGAATTCAACACCCTGTCGCTGTCCAAAACCTTTCACCACCAGCCTGACCTTGTATCTGGGAGGTGTGGATGAGTCTCCCTGCTTCACCCTGAAGATCCATCGATTCTTCAAGGCCTTCTTGCCCTTAGGCAATCTCACCAGGTCATACGTGTGGTTCTTCTGCAGTGACTGTATCTCCTCCTGCATATCAACCATCCACCGACGCTTCTTGGTGCTCTCCACAGCCTCGTCATAACTCTCAGGCTCCCCCACATCAGTCAGCAGTATGAACTCTGATGCAGAATATCTAACGGATGGGTGCCTGGTCCGATCTGATCTCCGCAGGGTAGGCTCAGGTGTCAGGGCAGGCATATCATCAGTAATGTCCTCAGCAACTCCTGGTTCACCATCAGTGGTGATATCATGATCCGGAAGGGTATCAGTACCCTATGCTGGCACAGGCTCAATGGCCTCCTCAGTGTCATCAACTCCAACCATAAGTAACTCTACAGTAGTGCGAGAATCAACCTCAGACTCAACAGTCCCCTCAGGATCACCAACAGTCTGATCTTCACAGAAAACAGCATCACGACTACGTACAAGCTTCTTCTCAACTGGATCAAAGAACCTGTACCCAAACTCTCCACTGTAGCCGTACCCCAAGAAAATACATTGTCGGGTCTTCGGATCCAACTTCGATCTCTCGTCCCTGGGGACGTGCATAAAGGCTTTACAGTCAAATATCCGCAAGTGACTGTAAGAGAGGTTTTTCCCATACCAGACCCTATCTGGGACATCCTCCTGCAATGATGAACTCGACGAGAGTTTGATGACATGCGCTGTAGTAAGAAGAGCCTCGCCCCAAAACATCCCTGACAGCTTCGACTCAGATAACATGTACTGAATCCTCTCCAACAGTGTCTGATTCATCCTCTCAGCTACGCCATTCAGCTGCGGCGTCTTCAGCGGGGTCTTCTCATGTCGGATGTCATGGTCCCTGCAGTACTCGTCAAACGGACCAATGTACTCTACCCCATTATCGGACCTGATGCATCTCAGCCTCTTCCCAAACTGTCTCTCTACCTCAGCATGGAATCTCCTGAAAGTATCGAGGACCTGATCTCTGGTCTTGATAGCATAGACTCAAAGCTTCCTCGAATGATCGTCGATGAAAGTAACGAAGTACAAAGATCCTCCTCGAATTTGGACCTTCAGAGGTCCGCAAACATCTGTGTGAACTAGCTCCAAAGGCTCCGATCTCCTGGTGGACGTGTGGCTGTGGAAGGAAATCCTGTTCTATTTCCCAGCCATGCAGTGGTCACACCTCTCCAAGTGATCACCAGAAATGTCACTAATGAGCTTTTTCTTCGCCAGGCATCCCAAACCCTTCTGGCTAATGTGTGTTAGCCTCATGTGCCATAAGGAAGTGGATGCCTCATCCCTGGCGGAGTTGACCTGAGCAGCTTCAGGCCTCCCCTCCATGTAGTATAGTCCAGAATCTCTATAGCCTCTGGCCATCACAAGTGATCCCCTGATCAGCTTCCAGAAGTCTCCTCCAAAGACACTCAGGTGTCCTTCATCTCCAAGTCTGCCAACAGATATCAGATTGAAGCGAATGTCTGACACATGTTGCACATCCCTCAGAACTAGTAAGTCTCCAGTACTCGTCTTCAAGTGCATGTCTCCACGCCCAAGTACCTTGGACGTATCCTCATTGCCCATCCTCAACACTCCACAATCATGAGTGGTGTAGGTGGCAAATAACTCCTTGTTGTGGGAGACATGCGCAGAAGCTCCGGAATCAACGATCCAACATCGGTCATCACACGCAAGTGCAGCAGTGACGTCGTCGCCAACAATAATGACGATGTCCTCCTCAGTCGAAACGGTGGCTGCTGTGTGACCCTCATCTTTGCCCTCAGTGGTAATCCCCTTATTCTTCTGATCGTTCTTCAATGAGTAGCAGAATTTCTTAATGTGGCCCTTCTTATGACAGTAGTGGCATTCCACGTTCTGATAACGTGACTTCGACTTGCCCCTACTCTGACTCATGTCCTCGTTCCTTCCTCGGCTCTTACTCCTTCCTCTCCCCCTGGACTCAGTAAAGAGAACGTCAGCTCATGAAGAAGAGCATGAATTCCCCTGAGATTTTCGTCTCACCTCCTCATTCAAGATCCCACTCTTGGCGATCTCCATGGAAACAATCCCCTGGGGGGGAGGAATTGATCAGAGAAACTCTGATCATCTCCCAAGAGTCTGTAAGTGACTTGAGAAGCCAGAATGCATTCACCTCGTCTTCGAAAGTCACCTTCATAGCAGTCAGACGATCAATAATGCCCTGGAACTCGTTGACATGATCCAAAATAGGAGAGCCCTCCCGGTATCTGAACTCTCCAAGCTTCTTCATCAAATATAACTTGTTGATGCTCGTGCTCTTGGCATACAAGGTTTCGAGAGTCTTCCACAGATCCTTTGCATCATTGATGCGAGCCACATGGTTGTAGACATTCGGCTCCACGAACCGCCTGATGAACCCACACAGCTTCCGATGCTCTACCTTCCATTTTGCTGCATCTGTGTCCTTTGGCATCTCCTCAAAAGCAGGAGCACGTCAACCCTTCACGTATATCAAATCCTCCATCAGTAGATGCCACTGGTGATAATTGGCACCATTCAACTTTATCATCTGCTCTGAACCGGATGTAGACTCCATCCTGCTCTGCCAACTGGCCGGACCGACCACTGATCTTTGAGTTGACTATCTCAAAGTATACAACTGGAGAGGGTAGCCAGCGGGCCAATGGTCGTAAACTACCACTCCCAATTGCACACTCGAGATCCCGATCGACTCGTCCTAAAACCCTAATAGGTCAACCCAGTAACTACCCTATCACTGAAACGGCTCTGTCACTGAACATGGCTCTGATACCACTTATTGGGAAAGAGAGCGAGCAATCCCGACCAGGACACCTGTTGCAATTCGAGCAAGCGCAATACATAAATGCAGTGCAGAAAGTAATAAAACCACACAGAGAATTTTTACGTGGAAAAACCCAACTTGGGCGAAAAACCACGGGACGATCGGAGTTCAACACGGAAAGCCTCCACTAAAGATGTGTGAAAAAACACACGCACGGATTACAGGCTTTCCCTCCACCGATCCACAAAGGATCTCCACTCCTCCACCGCAAACACGATCCACAAAGGACCCACACAACCGCGATCCAAAACCGGATCTACACCACAATCCTCTTCTCCAACAATTCACACAAATAACAATTTGCAAGAAGAAAATACAAAAGGTGCGAGGAGTCGTTACCCGGACGGATTGAACAATCCGTCCCAACGTCGAAGATGACGTTCACCAAAACCACGAAGAAAACGGCTATGCACAACCCCTCCTTCTTCGTCTTCAACCTCCAAGCCACGAACAAGATGCGGCAACGAAACTGGACAGCACCAAAAGGACTGCTCCTTCACGGGTGGCGGCGGCAATGTCGCAACGATATGGATTGGCGGCAGCGGCAGTGGTGCGGCAACGACGCACAGGGGCGGTGGCTCTCTCGGGTGGTGGCTCTCTCGATGGAGCACTGCTCTGCCTCCCCCCAAAGAAAACTGCAAACTCCAAATAGGAACAAACCAAAACAAATTGGCGAAAATGAACAGTAGTCGAAATCTGGGAAGGAAAGAAAGCGGTTCATGTTGCTTTTCCTTTATATATATATATATATATATATATATATATATATATATATATATATATATATATATATATATATATATATATATATTAGGAGAGAGAGAGATCTGACCAATCACCTCAATAACCGCAGGCATCCCCTACCCCCCAAAACGCCTCTTCCAATAAAAACGCTTTTTCTAAAATTTAATTCCAGATTCCAATCAGTAAAAATAAAGTTGCAACAACGTTGCAACCTATTTTTCTTCTTTCTCCTTTCAATTTAAAATATAATCCAGCGGAAGATATCACGAGCCACACCCAGCGTGCCCGGTGGTTTTTACCGACTCGGATGGGAACCACACCCAACAGAAACTAGAAGCTTTTAGTTTCTTGAGCTATAAGCCTAACAGAGATCGTATTTCAGGTATATCATTGAGCTTATTAAATAGACATCTTTTAAATAAATCTTTTATCCGCTAGAGTTGTCAAAGCCCAGATCTACATTTTAGTGTAGGTTCACGGGTTTTATTCTAAAACCTATAATCAGATCTAGTGGGTAGAAACCACCTTAGACAAAATCATATAAAGTGACCTATGCACTCTTATCTGTTGAAAGATCATTATGCGTGCTAATCTCTATTTGTTGTAGAGATTTAAACAACAGGTAATTTTTATGCTAACGGGATCTGCAAATGCCGTTGAATGTTATAAGAAACAATACATCACAACTGTTGCAAATTCTGCGATCATGAAGAACGAGCAAGAATCTCAGAACGGTATAAATTAATTTCCGCTCTTTTAGTTGCCGTTCGTTCAATCTCACTATATTTTTGTGTTCATAAGTTTAGGAAAATAAATTTGTGTGTTAACTCCGATAAAAGACGAGTAGTGTTTGGTTATAATGATCCTCTTAGGTTTAAGTGTTGTTACATTCATATAAAATTTTAATAATAATATTTTGTCGTAGCGACGATTATTCCTAATTTTTTATAACAATAGGTTGTAGGAGATTATCTATTGCAGTGGATATTTATTTGAACGAACTTTGTTGACAGAGCTGTTCAGATCAGAGATGTTTTGAACTGTTTGGAAAATAGTAATGTGATGGTTATTTTAAACCAAATTTCTAAAATGTATTTATCAGCGTGATTATATTACTCATTGTTATAGGATAGCAAGACTAGGCTTCGTTTGGTTTGGCGTTTTGCTCCGGTGACGGGAGGAGAAGGAGAGCTTTTGAAACCGGAGGGGGAAGGCCGCGGTTGGAATTCCTCCATTTTCTATGGCGCGGTGGGTGCAAACAGAGTAAACGTCCCCGCTGACCATTTGGTTACCTGCCGTGCGGCGGCATTTGCCCCAAACGGACAGCTCCAAACACTACGATGACAAGACTAATTTTTGTGTTTGTGATTGCGGCATAAGGGCTCTTGGTGACAGTGACGGACACAAGAATTTTTTCTAATGCCGGCAGACATATAATGGCAAAAAAATAGAAAAATATGACTTAAGAGATTCCATCTACAAGACTACAACATGATTCACTACAACTGAGAAAACAACTCCATTAATAATCACCGGTACTTAAAAATACAACAATTTAGAAGAGAAAATACCTTTAAATGAGAAGACATTGTTCACAGGAATATTGCTCTCAATAATAAGAAAATTGTGTTAAAGGACTACTCAAAACGAACATACCCTAATAAATTTTAAAATCAAATGCTTTGCATTCAAAATTTACAAGCAAGACATGAGAAATTTTTACATATACTACTCCTTGTTCATATGACAATCTTCTTAACAGAGCTCACCTAACAAATAAATCCACAAATTATGAATGAAAATGCCGTGCAATGTGTTTTAGGACAATTTGAGGATACAAGTTTTATCAAAATGAACATAGGATAATAAGTTAATAAGATTTCAAATAACTGAGTAATAAATCCTCTCATTATCGGCATGGAAATTTCAATGCCGATAATGTTGCAAGGTGTTCCTAAATATTTTGTCAAAATGTGTGAAGGCTGAGGTGCTCGCCGAGATCGATTGGGAAGACAGTGGTGCTTTGGAAATGCATGAAGGAGGTCATCACATAAGATAGGCAAGTGCATGCGTGCAGTGACGACAAGGATTAGGAGGAAGGAAAGGAACCCTAGTTCGACGATGGCTCCTTTATCAGAAATGGAGGAAAAAAGGCCTCTAGGTCAGGAATCCTAGCGGGAAGAGGAAGGAAGATTGGATCTTAGCTGCGAGTCTCGATTTATCGAGTGTGGGTGGTTGCCCAGACTCGCCCCAACATAGGTCCTCCCCTGCTTGGTGGATAGGCCAGAAGATCAAGTTATTTCCTCTCTAAAACATCCCAAATCAATCATAGATTAGTAATCAATGTATAATTTTTTTTCTTCCACATTATGTGATTTTAAAGTTCCTACAATGATACCAGAGGATTGCTTAAGTTTTAACGATCATCACATTTTTTTGAAATTAATTTTACATAATTTCTTTATTGATCTATATGAACAAAATGTAAAGATTTTGGCTCCGTTTGGGAGGACTTATTTTCACCGGTCAAGCGGTCACGATCGCATGAACCGAACTTTAATTAAGGTCAGGTTCATGCGGTCGTGATCGCTTGACCGGTGAAAATAAGTCCTCCCAAACGGAGCCTTTATTTTGTTTTCTTGTTCATCTTGTTTTTGACATAAAATTTGTATTCCCACTAATTTCAAGATCTTAGAGAAATGTAGTATTTCTTGATTCAATGATTGTAAGTGTATAAAAGACAAAACTATTTGCCCTAGACAATGAAACATTCATTAACTATTCTAGATTCTAATTTCTGTATGTTTAGGTTATAGATTTTTACTTCAACTAGGCATCCTTATATATGTATATGTCTCAAACTAGGTTGTCATTCATTCATTACATAGTTCAAAAAATGTTTTTGGAATTACCTTTAATAAAACTTTTATTAAAATGTATACCGCTTACTTTAGTGATTCGTTACATAAATTTAATGTAAAATTAGAGATATTGAGCAAACTTTTTACCATATCCATAAGGATTGGATTTCTTCTTTCTATCATACCCTTTTGTTGTGGTCTTCTTGACATGGTGTATTGAGCAACAACACTCCCATTTTGAAGAAACTTAGCAATTGAACCTGATATTTGTTCTCTTTCACATAAAATAATTAATAAAAAATGACATCTAATCTTTCGATTAATTTATAAATATAACTACTCGATCTTACAGAGGTGATTATAAATTTATATTTTAATTTCAATAAGATTATTTGTATCATGAGTAGAAATTTTTATGCTCAAATGTACAAAATATTAACAATTGATGTTTTATTTATTAGTCTTATTATTCAAGTAAATATTAAATTTATGCATATTTAAAACCTCTAGCCACATGAAGGTTAAAATTTTTTATCACTTATTTGAATTTGATATTGAGTTATTCAAGTATAAAGTTAATTAATCATAATATATTTTTTATATTACCATTGATTATTGCAGCTAGTTCTACTTGTTGGGAAAAACTCTTATGATTTATCTTAACAAATTATTTTTAGTCATTTTACATTTTAGGTTTATTACACATAATGTATAGTGAGGGTAATTTGGTCTTAGAAATCTTAGGATGTCATTGATATAAAGTACATAAGAAATGCATACTGAATATAAGAGAAAAGTAATGAATTGTCAACATGCGTCGACTAGAAGTCGGCGAAACTTCAACTGGAATTCGACCCTACTTCAAATAGAAGTCAGCGTAACGAAATTTGATAAGTCGACGACATCCAGGGACGGATCTAAGGGGGTCGCCCCCCCCCCCCCCCCAAGGATTTTGGCAAAATAGATGATGAATTTGGGTTCCTAGCCAGTGGCAGACCCACCTTGGGGCGAGTGTGGGCGGCAGCCCACACTCATTTTTTTAAAAGAAAAATTGAATAGTACTTGTCAACTCTATTTTTTAAAAAATTAACAGTATTAGCCACGATTTAAACCGTGGATAATACCATGTTTTTTTAAAAAATTATCCATATTAGCCACGACTTATACTAGAAACCGTGGCTAATACCCTGTTTTTTAAAAAATTAATTGTATTACCCTCGATTTAAACCGTGGCTAATACATTTTTTCTAAAAAAAATATAGTATTAGCCTCGTTTTAAACCGTGGCTGATACCTTATTGTTCAAAAAAATAGTATTAGTCGTGGTTTAATTGTATGAATCAAGCAATTTTTAAGTCCGCCCACACTAAAAAAGTTTCTGCGTCCACCACTGTTCCTAACCAATAAATTTTGACTCCTTATACGTCAAAGATAGTGTCCGAATAAGGGAGAAAAGGACCCATAAAGGTGGCGACATTTAAATTTTTTTGATCGGAAGATGAGAAAGTTGACATGAAAGCTAACTTGTTTAATTAATTTGTGTGTTGATGACATATATAAATCCAGTTAAGATAGTTGCAACAAATTTTAATCCTGGCAAGTCCACCTTCTTCTTTACTCATAGTTTCTTTGAAATCTTCGAAAGAAACACTATTGTCATCTTCAACACAATATTACATAACATCTTCTTTACTTAACTCTTGTAATCATACTTATTTTACTGTCTTTTTTATTACACCATAAGAGTACACGAGATCAAAGCCAATAAATTTTGACTACGTGTTTCTCAAACTTCTTGAATAGTTCCCCCCCCCCCCCACCATGTTGAAATTGTCATTCTCTATAGTAGGAGCATGCTTCCACACTTTTGTTTTGAGTTCATTGTTGAAACCAAAACTTGGCTTCTAGTGGAGTCCGGACCCAAGGGGGTAAGCTTGCACCTACTTCTTTCAAGCGAGAGCACCTGGCCAGCTGCTTGGAACTAAGAGACAAACCCCGATCTACAGTGAGGAGGTCCCGACACACACCCGAAAGATCAAAGAGAGCTTCCCTTCCCTAACCAATGCTGAGCTGGGCACCTTGGTGGTCCTTGAAAGCACTCGCCAAATGGAGTCAGCCTTTGGGGGGAGCAAGAAGAAGCAGTTCCCCCTCCAAGGTGCCCATGTGGGTCTATTTATAGTTTTCTAAGTTTGGCCTGCAAATAGCGAAATCCCTCATTTTGGTTTTACTAAACACAATCCAAAATGATATGCCAACCGCGTAACTCCACTATTTGGAGGGGATATTAGCAGACCTAAAGAGGTATCCCGAGGTTGTCGAGTGCCCTATGAAGCTGGGACTCGCCACTCGCCCCAAACCTGGATCCCTCCCCTATAGGCGCTGCACTCGCCCAGGCAGCCTAGAACTCACCCCTAGCGGGATGCACTCGCCCAGGGAGCCTGGAACTCGCCCATTGGGGGCTGCACTCGCCCAGGGAGCCTGGAACTCACCCCTAGGAGGATGCACTCACCCTGGGAGCCCGTAACTCACCCCTAGGGTATTGCACTCGCCTAGGGAGCCTGGAAGTCGCCCCTAAGAGGCAGCACTCGCCTAGGGAGCCTAGAACTCTCCCTTGGGAGGCTGCACTCGTCCAAAGAGCCTGGAACTCGCTCCCGGGGGTTGTACTCACCCCTAAGTGGTGACTTCTTCTGCACTCACCCTAGGTGGGTGCGATCATCTAGGCTATCATCGGTCGCTTCTGATCTCAACGAATTATGGGTTATACATTCGTTTTAATACGAAGTTCTCTTATTCGAGGAGGAACTTTCATATGCTCTTAGTGGTGTTGACAAATGATGATGGCAATGAGACCAGTCAAATGTTTAAATACTGATGATAACACATTACACTTTTATTGCAACTCATACTTTTTATAATAGATTGATTTAGACAAAAAAAGTTTGGAAGATCATCATCAACAATTGAATTTCAACTATCAATTAGTCGATTGTTAGATTGTTGTTGAATATGCAAAAGAAAATTAGTTCTTCTTCTCATAAGGAAATCACATTAGATTCAGAGAAGATTCAAGGATATTCTGGAATTAGGGCATATAATCTTTGTGATTTTAATATTTAGAGATTCATCAGAAGTTCCAAATACCATCACTATTACTCCTCAGAAATTGTTGAGAGCGCACAGAAAGAAGATTAATTCCATCACAAATATTCTTTCATTTTCTTTTTACTCTTAAAGTTTTGAGAATCCTTCTTCAAAAGATTCAATGAGATGTTCTAAGAGTCTCCTTGAGAAAAGTCTCAGATTGTATTGGTTCAAGATAAACTTATCTAAAGATCTGGTGTTGATTCTAAGAGTCTCCTGATTAAAATACTCAGACACTGTGATAGTGAATCCTACTAAGGAGGTAAAAGAGTGAATGTACCCAAATTGATGGGAACTACTATAATCTTTGTGTCTTTTGTGTTCTTATATTTATTTTTAATTATGTGCTCTGATTTTATTTACATGCATCTATTTCTGGTTGATTGTTAATGTATATTCAAATTCTGCGAATTACACTAAGTATTTAAAACAAAAATTTAATCTTTATTCACCCCCCCTCTAGAGAAAGCTCTGAGGTATTTAACAACTGACCTCCTATTTCACTACTATATTTATTTCAACACAACTTCCAATTTTAACTTACAAAACTTGTTTGATTATCTCGGTCGGCAATGGCCGCACCTCGTGAGCATAAACCAACGGTCTGCGTCTGCCTTCCCAGCCGGCAGGCGCAACTTTTCTTGCTAAGGCCAACTGCCCTCCTTGCTCGCTCGCGACCTGCCGTTACACCAGCCATGGCTCCTCTTCCTCCCCCAGCGGTCGGCCGCTGCCAAGGGGTTGCCGCCCATTTATGGTTATCCCTTTCCACCATCCGATCATTCCTTTGCGATCACCGTCGTACGTTACGTGGGTAACCACCCACATAACCACCATCGTTAGTGGGTGATTTATTTATTTAATTACGATATGAACGTAAAAAATATTAAAGAAATAATACGTGTTTAAAATCATGCTAAATATGGTCTGCACTCATAATTTGGATGGTTACGATATGCAGATAGCCGCGTAACTACCGTAATTATCGCCCAGAGCCTATAAAAAGACTCTCAAACCCCTCTCATTTCTAACATTTTCTCCTCTCAACTTTCTTCTTTCTCAGGTTGGAGCTCTGCCAAAATCCTCATATGAGCCACCTCCTCCCGTCGAGCCACCTAAGAATTCGTCTAAGTCTATAACGCTCAAAGGAAGAAGACATCATGTCGGTTACTCTGAGAATTCTCCTATGCACGCAACATCTTGCAAGGCTCCACCAACACATCATTATGAACCTTACAACAGTACTAAACAGCCCGATCGCGTCCGAGAACGTTCGCCACCGCTAGAAAGTAGTAGGAACTGAGCTTCGTGTGAGACAGTCTGTCGCCCACCAAGCATAGCAAGATTCTCTCACATCTCTGAATTGTAACGAGGAGCAGCCCGTCTCCCTCGATTTCACTCACAATCTGTAACCCGCCGCAAATAGCGAAGTTTGACTGACACTAAATCGGTCGCAAGGTTTTTTATTCAGTTGAGGTGTTTTTCACGTTAAAATCATCATGTGTACTTCCTGTTGAAGCCGGGAAATTTCCCAACTCCAAAATTCGGATCAAGGCAACCTAAGGCTACTTGCTCCGCAGCAAGACTAAACGGTTAAGGAGACTAGGATGAAGAAGAAGTAAACAAACAGGACCCTGGATGCATCGGCAATAAGGTCCCACCACGTACCCGGATGCTTGGAAGAAGCAACCCCTCCATAACCAAAATTGGTCGAGCAAGGTACTAGGGAGACTAGATGGTAACTAAGTCGCGAGGTAGATACCTGATCTCTAAGGAAAAGGAATCCAAAGGCCCAGCTGATATCCAAAAAGTAGAGCTCGCGAGATCCTTGCAGGGATTTTCAATCTCTCTGCATACCCCTGAGGTCTTATTTATAGGGAAATCCTGGGGGAGGGGGGGGGTCTATTTATGCCCCCACCTCCCGGTGACCAGGCAACTTCCTGGAGGAGCTCGCATATCTGGGCGAGTAGCTCGCCTAGTTGCCTACCTGACGAGTATGCGATGGGTGCTCGCCATACTCGCCCAGGCCTGTCTGATGAATACGGGTTGTACACAATCCCTGCTCTTTTCGAACGATGTAGGAACTTGGAAAGAATCATCCAACACTTATTCGGCAAGCTGCTATGCCGAGCTCCTGAGTTACTCGCACCTTGTAGATGCCTGTCAATCTCTATAAATAGGGGGGCTGTTTTTCGAGGTACACCTTTTGAAGCACGCATACCATGTTGACAACCGACGAGGAAGTTCTCAAACAGAGCCTCAACGTGTTGTCGGGCTTCTTCCAACCTTCCAAGCTGAAGAGGCCGCGAGAAGGTGAAGTCACCGCCGATTTGCCTCCGAGCAAGAAGAAGAAAACAAAGAAATCGAAGAAGTCGCTCGCCTCTAAGGTCGATAACCCGCCTTCGTCGCCGAAGGATGTCGCCGCAACGACCAAGGATCCCACACCCTCTACAAGCACCCAACAACTCCTTGACGAGCTCGGGCTGAACGATATTCCTGACCTATCCGTCCATAACCCCGAGCTTTTGAAATCACTGATCGTCCCCCTGCCCCCGAAGTCATTGATACCGGGGCACAGGAGCAGGTCGACCTTGCTGTCTCGCCAGGTTGCTATCTCGCCGATGCTATTGAAATTTTTATTGGTTGCCGAAGCTTTTGCCGACTCGATTTTCGCTGATATGCAGATCCTTCATGAGATGACGCTGACGTGGTGCTCGACGCCACTCCTCTGCGGAGAGCACCATTGATCGCTCTCGAAGCCGGGAAGCGAGGCAAAGACGCGCACACTGTGCGGATCAATGTTGACCCCAAGAAGGCGACTGAAGTACTGGCCTCCTCGGCGTGGGAGATTCCTACAGTAAGTAAGTATCCCCCTGTGAGAAAGAATTCCACGCCGGCCAAGACACCTCAACCCGGGACGGGCAAGACTCCCCTCGTCCCGGTAACTGCCCAACAGCTACCGGCGGCGAGTACCCCTTTGCCGCCCCACTTCATCCGGTCTCCAAACCGCAGCTGGAGGCGAGTATCCCTGCACCGCCGCCAGCCCCTGCCGCCCCTTTAACCTCGCGACAGCTAGCGAGTATACCTCTTCCTCCGTTGCCTCCCCTAATGAGCTTACGAACACCATTGCTAGGCACGGTAGCTGCCACCAGCTCCTTCGCTGGATAGCTCGGCTCGAAGGCCGGATAGACAGCGACCTAACTACTTCCTGCCGAGGAACGGGGATCGCTACTACGGAGGTCACGGGGATGGGAGGCCCACTGAACGCTCGGGCGACTCTTCTTCAGGCCAGCGAGAATCTTCAGGTCGCGGCCACTCTCCACGACGATCTCGATCACCATGACAAGGTAACTCGCACCACCATTGTGCTGGCTTGATTAGCGATGTCGACCTCTAACTTGGTGACGTCCCTTCTGATTTATAGATCATCCTGCGACTTATGGAGCGGCCTTTATCAATGTCATCGGGCTGTCTAGGAGCGCATATCCCCATGTTGCCGCTCTCCCCTATCTGGAGTTGGAGATCAAGTTCTACCAACTCACTATTTGCGAGCCTCATCGTCAAATCTAGCCTTTGAAGGTGAAGATGACGAGGATGGAAGTCCTTCGGTCCAGCCTGGAGAACTACGAGACCCGCTTTCACATGATCAACAATATTGATCAGCGGATGTTGATGAACGACCATCGTATTCAGCTCGCTCTCGACGAGCAGGCGGGTATGCGCGCGAGCATGGGCTCTACCGGTCGGCTGGCTAGGATGGAGGAACAACTCCGGCTCGGCGATGACGCGATATCGGTGGTGACCGACCATTACCGGCGAGCTCGCGAGATGGGCTGGGCTGGGCGACATCCTCATCCTCCAAAGCGGCCTCCTAGGACTTAGATTTTTTTTCTTTTTTATTAGCTAAACTCGCTTCTGGCGACTATGTAATGAACAATATTCTTTATTGTAATAAGCGAGTTTTAATCTTGCGGTAATTATGTTGATGGTCATTCTTTTTACTGTACGCTCGTCTTCTTTCTGCGACTTTCTGTGTATGTCTTGTGCAGGTTCTGGAAGGATCCTGGAAAGCATTATGCGAGATAGGCCTAGCAGTTAGGGTTGATCTCTTGGCTAGTGCACGACTTAGGTAGGTGCTTGTGCGAGGTTGATATACCTCCCCCTGCCTTGGACTATAAATAGAGGGGGTAGGTAAGTCATAAGTACAATATTGCAATTTCTTAACTTATACTCGCGAGTAATTCCTGCTCGCCTTTCTCCTTTACTTTCTCTCCACTCACTTCTCTCTCGCAAATCCAACTCGCTCCAGATGGTCGGGGATGATGCTAGCACTACCGACAAGCCCACGCCGCGAACTTCACTGATATCGCCCTCAAGAGATTTATAACTTCGAAGCGAGATCTGGAGGAGTTTCATCAGCGCCATCTCGTCGGGGGCTACTCGGCCAGACTCCTCGCGCGGTCTGAGCGACTAAATACTTATATCGAAGGCGGATTGGTATTTTCTCTCTACCACTTTGAGGCTGGCTTGCGACTTCCGTTATGGCCAGAATACCGCCAGATCCTACGATACTTTGGTATCGTGCCTGCTCAAATCAATCCCAATGGTGTGGCGATCATTATGAGATTCTTATGCTTCCTGCGAGAAGAGTGGATCGCCTTCGACCTCTCTGCCTTCAGGAAGTTGTTCGCCTTCATGATGACTTTGGAAGGGATCGTTTTCTTCAACAGCCATGTTTGCACGCTAGTCGAGACGGTGAACAAAGTCCACCGGTGGAGCGAGTATCTAGTCGTCGTCACCGGTGACTTCGATGACATGCTGGCATGGCCGCATCAACCCGCGGACATCTCCTTCCTGCCGCTGATCTTGGAGGGCGCTCGCGAGAAGCTAGTCGAGGTTTTCCACGGGCGATGATTTGATGAAATTCATTGGCGAATCAACGTCAATGTTCTTGAAGAGATCCACCCCTGCGAAAGTAAGTCTTCGAAGTTTGATTATACTCGCCTACTTACCTCTGCTCGCGGTTAAAAGTCGCGCTAATTTGCCTTTGATGCTCGCAATACCGTCTGAGCTCCCGGCGAAGCCGCTTCCTTCGGCCAAGGAACTCACCTCATCACACCCGGAACCCTCTAACCAGTCGCTGAAAGTAAGGAGAAGAAGAAGCTCGCCAAAGAAAAGGAGAAGGTCAAGTCGCCAGACCATGCGAGCAAGCGAGCTAAAGTATCTCTCCAGCTATTCGAGGACCAGGAATCTCCGGCTAACGTCGGGGTGCCTTACCTTCACCCAAACTTCAACCTTGGGCGAGAATTCAGGGATGCCTTCGGCTGCCCGCTGGTATCCTGATCTACGGACGAGCATCGGGTGTCTCTGAGCACCAACCTCTCTGCTTGGTCAGAGGATTGTGAAGACAAGGGGGAGGCCTTCGACATCCTCCACGCCATCTATGGGTGATCTGATGCTGAGTTAATGATGGAGCTCAGCCCAGAAGAGCTCGCCCAACTAACCTCGTGTTCTATTCTGCGGGCTACCGAGCTGAGCCATTGCTCGATGAAGAAGCTTCTAGAGACACATGGGGCGCTAAAGGTCATCTCCAAAAAGTTGATCGACCTCAGAATGCAATCAGCTCGCTGAAAGGAGTATGAGGTAAGTCGCCTCCTTGACACGACATTATTGACATTAACATGCAGTTTTGCTAACTGGTGGTCCGCTGGTACTCGCAGGCTTCCGAGGTCGAGACGACGAAGATGATTTATGTGCTCGAGTTAGAAGCTTCCCAAGTCCGGGTCGCTGAACTTGAAACTCGGCGGGTCGCTCCTGGAGATCGCCCCGACTCTTCTAATTCTCGCCCGGTGATGTCGCCACAGGATGTGATTGACCATGGGATGGTTAAGAAGGTCCTCCCTCATGGGGACAAGATGCCTCTGCTCGCTTATGAGGTTGTGTTGCAACCCCTCCACATAAGCTACCTTTGTGATGATGATTATGTCATTTGAGATATTACCATAGCCTCTGGTTATCCCCTTGTCTGAGCCTCCAAAAATGACCTTGGGTCCATTCTTTACTGGAGTGTACTCCTTTAATAGCTCCTTTGTTCCAGTCATGTGTCTGGAAGATCCACTGTCCAAGTACCATTTAGGGGATTTGGTACTTGAACTAACCTGAAAAGAATGTAAGTCACCTTACCTTAGGACCCCAATTTATGTTGGGTCCTAGGTTCACATTAGCCTTGAAATAACCATGCCTTACTGCAGAATTCCTGACAGGTTGGCAATCTATGGACACTGATGGATTGTGCCAGCAATCTACAACATAGTGGCCCACTTTGCCACAACACCAACACTCATAGATATTATATCTACTTTTCTATTTGGGACCAGCATTTGACTGTACTGCTTCCTGAATAGTGGGGAGATGTGCTGCTCTATACTTCTGCCTTCTTTCAGTAGCAATTTGACCGAGGGACAGTCTTTCAGCTGGCTGTGTTGGTCTTCTCTGAGAACCATCAGTTTCATGTCTCTTTTCAACTAACATGCATCTGATATCATCTGAGATTGTCATTCCAGCCCTGCTAGAAGACTCACCTTGAGTCACAACATTTGTTGGATGAGTTAGATTTTTAGCAGCAGCAATATCTTTGAGTTTTGGGGCTGGGGAACCAAAAACAAATGGTCCAGGATGGGCCATTTGGATTTCCCCATGGGAAGCCTTAAAGGCTTTCACATGGCTGTACCTTCCACCATGGTTGGGGCCACATTGGTCCATACCAGTGGATCTGTCGTTCTCTCAGTGACCATAACAACTTTCATGGTCATACTTGTTAGAAGACAACAACACTCTCTAAAAAGGAATTTGAGACAGTGAGGCCAGAGGCACAACTGCTACCTTCCCTTTTCCCTTTCCTCTTGGATTGGAAGGTCTAACAGGTCCCTTAAATCCCAACCTTTCTTATTAGCTTGGGTAAGGTGGGTATCAATTAAGGGCAACACAGTACTTGGCTTAGAAGATTTGCTCACCAGCAATTTCTCATTTAAGAGATCATTTTCAAATTTCTGGATAAGTTTCTCATTTTAGACTCTTACCATAGACTCACTGTCAATGATTTCCTTGAGCTGAGCTGCTTGAGCAGCCATATCAGTGAGGGCCTTTTCTTGGTCTTCACAACTGCTTTTAAGACTAAGAAGCTCTTTTGCCCGTCTCTTGGCAAGTTGCTTGCATTTCTTGAAAGCCTCTAGAAGTTCTCCATACTAGGCAATTATGGATTTTACATCATCCTCAGTGTCTGAATCTCCTTCATCTCTTGATGATTGAGCTTCAGAGACTGAGTCAGCCTCATGACTAGAAATAAAAGAATGTGGTTTAGCATGTACCTGAGTCTGACCATGCAGATCCTGGCTGCTTTCTTCATCTGTCATTGCCATCAATCCATGGCACTGAGCATCTCCTTCCTCATCTTCATCCACCTTTGAGTGTGACAGAGGGGCCCTGATCCCTATTTTAGCAGCAGGGAACTCTTCAGGTTCCTCTTCAGCAACAACAATAAGACTAATGTAGACTTCATTTTCTTCACTGTCCGACTCAGAGGAAGAGTCAGACCAGGTCTTCTCCTTCTTGGCCACTAGGGACTTCTCTTTCTTCTTTTTCCTTGTGGTGCTTCTTCACTCTTTCTTCTTTCCTCTTTACTGGGCAGTCAGCAATTACATGCCCAGGTTTACTGCAGCAAAAACAGATAATATTAGAGGAAGATTGTTTATTAGAGTTAGGAGCATACCTGTCCTACTTAGAGGATTTCCTTCTTTGCTGAGAGGAGGAATAAGGCCTTCTGTTCTTCCAATGCCCCTTCTTTATGAATTTCTAAAACTTATTGGAGAAGGCAGCAAGGTCCTCATCAGATGTATGGTTGTCAGATGAGCTGGACCTGGAGCTCTCAGATTCTAACACAGCAGTTCTCCTCACTGGAGAGATCTTCCTTCTGCTCCTGGTTGAAGCATCAGCTTTGGAAGCCACATATTTCTCCTTACTTTGTGACTTGCCGGTCTTCTCTTCTTCTTCCTTCCTTGCAGCAAGCTACATCTCATAGGATAGTAGCTTTACAAACAAGGTTGGAGGTGGTGTGTCAGCTAGCTTGCCCATCTCCCTGATGGTACAAATCTTTATGTCTCAATCCTTGGCGAGGGACCTGAGAAATTTCTCATTCAGCTCATAAGCGCCGAAGACCCTTCCATATGTTCTCAATTCATTGACAGTTCTGAAGAATCTCTCAAAACTTTCAGCAATGCCCTCAGACTTTCCTTATCTGAAGGCCTCATACTCTTGGTTGAGCATGAATTTTCTATCATCACTCACCTCTTCTGAGCCATCCATGAACACCAATAAGGCATCCCACATCTCCTTGGAGGTCTTGAAGTGCACCAGATTCTGGAATGTAAAATCATCTACTGCACTGACAATGATATTTTGAGCTCTCTTGTCTATGGAGGCAAGGAGGAGCTCATCCTTGTTCATTTCTTCATATGATTTAGGAGTCTGGATGTTGGCATCCAAAACTGATATCTTCATGGGGATGAAGGGTCCCTCTTGGACTGTGATATAGATCCTAGGGTCAGCATCTTCCATGAACATCCTGACCTTTTCCTTCCAATGCCCAAACCCTTCCTTTCTGCAGATTAGCAACTTCATGCCTCCTAATTCCTTATAGTTTACACCAGACCCAATTACTTATATTTTAGCTAACCTTGGAGGTATACTCAGATTGTTAAATTCTTTTTGAGTAACCTCCCTATAATATCACTTGAAAGTTATTTAACTTTAGGTTAGCTAATCACCTAGAGGGGGTGAATAGGTATTTGAGCTTTTAATAAATCTTTTGTTGTTTTCAACTTGTTCTATCTAGAGCTTGCCCTTAAGTCCCACAATCACAAAGAAAAAACAAGCATACACATCAAACACCAGAATTTATAGCGGTTCCCCAATTGGGTATATCCACTTTCCCTCTCCACCTATCCAACGTATTTGTTGGACTCGACACAAACTCCTCCACTTATGCTCCTCATAGCTTACACCTCAGGCCCTCAGCCTTACACACAGATTTTTCTCAGAATCCAACTCAGAACCACAAGGGTTCCGACCTCAGAGCTCTGCAGAACTCCTACATCTCAGTGATCCACTGATCACCTACCTCAGCCTTATTTTTAAGGCCTACACTCAAGCTCTTCAGCCCTACAGCTTCAGGCACACGACCCTACTCTCAGAGTGCTGCAACACTCCTACAACTGACTACCCTTTCAGGTACCTACAACTCAGCCTCCTCCAAGGCCTACAATCTCAGTGACAAACTTGTCACCTACAGCTCAGTGACTCTTCAGTCACCTACCTCAGGTACAAGGCCCTACACTCAGGTTGGGAGGACAAACCTACCTCAGATCCACACTTTGATCCTACCTCAGAGAGCAACACTCTCCTACCTCAGGCACTTAATCCCTATAGCTCAGGTCCTCACTTGAATCCTACCTCAGTGCCCTAATAGGGCACCTACCTCAATTACAAATTTGTCACCTACCTCAGACAAAAAATGTCCTACACTCAGATTCAGAAAACCTGAATCCTACAGGAAATAAAACAGTAAGTGAAGAAAATAAAATAACTGACTCAGAGAAATAACACTGAGTCAACTTTGCTGGACTGAACATATTTCAGTCCAGCTCACTTGCAGTAGAAGGAATCAGCCTTCTTCTACAACTATCACTTTTTACCGCTGCACTGATGAGCAGCTTCCACCTTACTGATGAGATGAACCAGCTAAACTGTTTTATTGAGAACAACCTTGCTGAGCTTGAAGAGCTTCGGCTATCCTTCTTTGCCTTCAGGCTATCTTGGCTGGACTTCAGCTTTCAAGCTTTAGGGAAGATCGTCCAGCCGCCTCTATAAATTTCTCTTTCTGTTCCTTTGATTCGTAACCCTAATCCCTATACTGTTTCCCCTTTTTATGTGTTAATTTAAATTAACGACACCATAGTATGTGGGCCCACCAAGGATTGGTGAGCACCAACTCCATAAGAAAGGGACAAAACATCTTTCAACATAGTAGCAGCTTTCTCGCAACAGCTCCTTGTAATTTTGACTTTGATGATATCAGCAGTGGTCATCAACATCTGGACTTAGAAAATATTCCAGAATCACATCAAGCGTTGAGTAATGTTGAGACACTCAACGTCATCAGCCTTGGCTCTCAGCGCTTCTGGACTTAGAAATTTTCCAGGCTTTATCTCAGCGGTTTCAGCGGCTTTTCATTATCTGCTGAGACAAGCCTTTGTCTTAGGGCTTTCTTCTTATCTGCTGTATCAGCAGTTTTTGCACTTAACTATCTCAGCGGTCTCAGCGGTTTTTCATTTATCAACTGAGACAATCCTTTGTTTCAACGCTTTCTTCTTATCTGCCGTCTCAACACTTTTTGCACTTCACTGTCTCAGCGGTTTTCTTCTTAACTGTCTCAGCGCTTCCTTCTTTATTAGAAGCGTTGAGTGAACATGCTTCACTCAATGCTTCTAGACTTAGAAAAATTCCAGCTAATTTGTCTCTGCTGTCTCAGCTGTATCAACGCCATCTTCTCAGCTGTCTCAGCTGTCTCGACAGTCTCAACGCCATCTTCTCAATTGTCTTCAGCTGTCTCAATGTTATCTTCCCAGCTATCTCAACTGTCTCAGCGGTCTCAACGCCTTCTTCTCAGTGGACTCAACACTTTTTGCCTTAGTTGATTTTTCTGGTTTTAGCTTAGCAAGAGTTGAGCTGAGTTCAACGATTTATGGGCTGAGCTCGATGAACTTTAATCCTCTCAGTAGTCTCAGCACTTTTTGCCTTAGTTGACTTTTCTCTTGCTTTAGCTTGACAAGCATTGAGCAGAGCTCGACGAACTGTAGCTTGAGTTCGACGAACTCTGAGCTGAGTTCGACAAATTTTGAATCCTGAGTTCTTAAACTTAATCCAAGGAATGCTGGGTTGCGCTCGATGATCAGCGAGCTGAGTTCGACGAACTCTGAGCTGAGTTCGACGAATTTTGAGTTTACTGCCCAACTCATTTTTCTTCACTTGTCCAATCATGGACTACCTGCATGCATGAACTAAAGCACACATCAAATACATTATGTGTGTATGTCATTGACCCGTTTGACTTCTTGCAAATCTGAGACATCAGGATCAATAGACCCAACAATCTCTCCCTACTTAAAGAAGTCAAAACAATACAGGTCATTGACAACACAACATTTCATCATAATAAAATTTAACAATAGGGAACATACTGAGAAGTGTTACCATTTCTCCAGCCTGTGGAGAATTACTTACTTCCCCTGGCATACTGTCATCCTTACTATTCCACTTGGCTGTACTTCTCAGCCCTTGACTTCTTTCCTTCCCCTTTTTTACTTCTGCAATAGGGAGCATACTTATAGGTTGTTCTCCCCCTATTTATCTCAGCTATTGGGCTAGCTCCCCCTCAACAGTTGCACACCATCTTCAGTATCTGGAGGAAAATTTTGTTCTACCTGTAAAATAAACATTGCAGCATATGGTAGAAGAGATAATTGAAGCTACACAAGATTCAACATGCCCAATTCAAATTTAAAGGTGTTGAACTTAGCTTCATCTAGTAGCTTAGTGAAGATATCATCCACTTGCTTGTCTGTGGAGACAAACTTAAGGGTGATGTCTTCACTTTTCACATGTTTTCTAATGAAATGATACCTAATTTCTATATGCTTAGTCCTGCTATGGGAGATAAGATTCCTAGCTATAGAAATTGCACTAGTAGAATCATAAAAGAGTGGAGTTCTACTTATCTGAACATTGTAGTCCTGAAGTTGATGCTGAATCTATAGAAACTAAGCACAACAACTTCCAGCTGAAATATACTCTGACTCTGCTGTTGAGATTGCAACACTTGTCTATTTCTTGCTGCTCCAAGAGATAAGCCTTCCACCTAGAAATTGACAAGAGCTTGAAGTGCTCTTCCTGTCCTCCTTGCAGCCTGTAAAATTTGTATCTGAATAGCCAGTTAGTTCAAATTTCACATTCCTGGGGTACCATAGGCCAAAATCTGGGGTGCCCTTAAGATATCTCAAAATTCTTTTCACAGCAGTATAGTGAGACTCTTTAGGGCTGGCCTGATACCTAGCACAGACACATATTACATACATAATGTCAGGTCTACTTGCTGTGAGGTAAAAAAGGGATCCAACTATACCTCTATATAGAGTTTGATCAACAGGCTTCCCTGGATCATCTTTGCATATATGCATACTTGAGCTCATGGGAGTTCTTATGGTGGAAGCATTCTCCATGTCATATTTCTTGATAATCTTCCTGGTGAATTTTGACTGGGATATGGATAGACCATCATCAGTCTATTTTACTTGGAGTCCCAAGAAAAACTTCAATTCACCCATACTACTCATCTCAAACTTCCCTTGTATAAATTTTGCAAACTTCCCGCAGAGGTTGTCATCAGTAGAGCCAAATATTATGTCATCAACATAAATCTGGACTAGGATGATCTTGCCCTTAGATTCCCTTAGGAATAGGGTCTTGTCTATCTCCCTCCTTGAGAATTTATTCTCAATGAAGAAGGTAGACAATGTCTCATACCATGTTCTTGGGGTTTGCTTAAGCCCATAAAGAGCTTTCCTAAGTCTATATACAGCAGAAGGAGAGTTAGAATCAATAAAACCTAGAGGCTGCTCTACATAAACCTCTTCCTTCAAGTCTCCATTTAGAAAGGCTAACTTGACATCCATTTGTAATACATTGAATCTCTGAAAGGCTGCAAATGCAAGGAAGAGTTTGATTGCTTCCAACCTTGCAACTAGGGCAAAGGTTTGATCATAATCAATCCTTTCTTCCTATCTATACCCTTTGGCCACCAGTCTGGCTTTATTCTTGATTACAATGTCATTTTCATCAAGTTTATTTCTGAAAATCCACTTGACTCCAATGACATTGTGTCCATCTGGTCTGGGAACCAGCTTCTAGACCCTGCACCTTTTGAATTGGTTCTGTTCTTCCTGCATTGCGCCAATCCAAAATTGGTCTTGATTTGCATCTTCAAATTTCCGGGGCTCTTCTTGTGACAGGAAGCTGGAATAGAGTGCTGTGTTGAGACTCCTGCTTCTGTTCTGTACACCTTGACTAGCCTTACCTATTATCTGCTCTGGAGGATGATCTCTAAGATATCTAACTGCAAGGGGGCAGTCTGACTGCTTCCTGCTGATTACCATTTTCTTCAGCAGGTTGGTCTTCATTTCCAGCTTGACTGCGCTGTGCTTCCTCTGGACAACATCCCTCTCCACAATCTTCTTGCAAAGTTGGGTCCTTATCCTTAATGGAGAGCTTTTCCATCATGACACTTGTTCCTGCGGAGCTAGGAAAAGAGCTTGACAGCTCACTGTCAATCATGCATGACTAATCGAACACTACATAGACAAACTATTCTATAACTTAATTTGTCAAGTTGTAGACTTTATATGTCATACTGTTATTGTTGTACCCAACAAATATCCCCTCATGAGATTTGACAGTAAACTTAGTCATTTTTGACTTACCATTGTCTAGGATGAAACACTTGCAACAAAAGATCCTGAAGTAGGATATGTTTGGTTTTGAGCCCTTCAAGATCTCATAGGGAGTCTTCTTGTGGCCTTTGGTGATAGAAGCTCTATTGAGCACATGACAAGCAGTGTTAACTGCCTCAGCCTAGAAATATTCTGTGAGAGAAGTGTCACTCAATAGTGTTCTCCCAGCTTCTATGAGAGTCCTATTTTTCCTCTCAGTTAACCCATTTTGCTGGAGTGATCTTGGAGATGAGAACTCTTGATGAATCCCTTGCTCTTCACAAAAAGTGGTCATAACAGCAGACTGAAACTCAGTTCCATGGTCACTTCTCATTCCGACCACAGAGCATGCAAGCTCATTTTGAAATTGCCTGACAAAATTTGTGAAGATTTCAAGGGTTTCATCCTTTTTTCTAAGGAAGAACACTCAAGTAAACCTGGAATAGTCATCAACCACCATAAGGGTGTAGACCTTCCTACCTAGACTATGAATAGGCATAAGACCAAACAAGTCCATATGCAGGAGATACAAGCATCTCACTGAATCCTTGGCCCCAGTGCTCTTGAAGCAGGTCTTAGTCTGCTTGCCCTTTTGGCAAGCAACACAGATACCCTCCTTAGAGCATTTTATTTTGGGACCATTCCTAACAAGCTCATCACTGAAGAGCTGACCAATGGTCTTATAATTCAGATGAGTCAGTCTCATGTGCCATTGGACACAATATGAGACTTTCTCATCTGCAACTAGGCATATAGGGCAACTATTATCTAAGCAAGAAAAATTTAAGCAATAAACATTCCCACTCCTAGTGCCTGCTAAGATGCCACTTTGGTCACCTAACCTCTTGATGTAACACTTATCCTTGTGGAAGGAAATGTCATAACCAAGATCACATAGTTGGCTTATGCTTATGAGGTTGTGTTGTAACCCCTCCACATAAGCCACCTTTGTGATGATGATTATGTCATTTGAGATATTACCATAGCCTCTGGTTATCCCATTGTCCGAGCCTCCAAAAATGACCTTGGGCCCATTCTTTACTGGAGTGTACTCCTTCAATAGCTCCTTTGTTCCAGTCATGTTCCTGGAACATTCACTGTCCAAGTACCATTTAGGGGATTTGGTACTTAAACTAACCTGAAAAGAATGCAAGTCACCTTACCTTAGGACCGCAATTTCTGTTGGGTCCTAGGTTCATATTAGCCTTGAAATAACCATGCCTTCCTGCAAAATTACTGACAGTTGACAACCTCTGGACACTGATGGATTGTGCCAGCAATCTACAACATAGTGGGTCACTTTGCCACAATACTAACACTCATAGATATTATATCTTCTTTTCTATTTGGGACCAGCATTTGGCTATACTAATTCCTGAATAGTAGGGAGATGTGTTGCTCTATACTTCTGCCTTCTTTCAGCAGCAATTTAACTGAAGGTCATTATTTCAGGTGGCTGTGTTGGTCTTCTCTAAGAACCACCAACTGCATGTCTCTTTTCAGCTAACATGCATCGGATACCATCTGAGATTGCCATTCCAGCCTTGCCAGAAGACTCACCTTGAGTCACAACATTTGTTGGATGATTTAAATTTTTAGCAACAGTAATATCTTTGAGTTTTGGGGCTGGGGCACCAAAAACAAATGGTCCAGGATGAGCCATTTGGATTTCCTCATGGGCAGCCTTAAAGGCTTTCACATGGCTGTACCTTCCACCAAGGTTGGAGCCACATTGGTCCATACCAGTGGATCTGCCGTTCTCCCAGTGACCATAACAACTTTCATGGTCATACCTGTTAGAAGGCATCTACACTCTCTGAAAAGGAATTTGAGGCAGTGAGGCTAGAGGCACAACTGGTGCCTTCCTTTTTTCCCTTTCCTCTTGGATTGGAAGGTCTAGCAGGTCCCTTAAATCCCAACCCTTTCTTACCATCTTGGGTAAAGTTAGTATCAATTAAGGGCAGCACAGTGCTTGGCTTAGAAAATTTGCTCACCAACAATTTCTCCTTTAAGAGATCATTTTCAAGTTTCTGGATAAGTTTCTCATTTGAGAGTCTTACCACAGACTCACTGTCAATGATTTCCTTGAGTTGAGCTGCTTGAGCAGCCATGTCAGTGAGGGCCTTTTCTTGGTCTTCACACCTACTTTTAAGACTAAGAAGCTCTTTTGCCCGCCTCTTGGCAATTAGCTTGCATTTCTTGAAAGCCTCTAGAAGTTCTTCATACTTGGCAATTATGGAGTTTACATCATCCTTAGAGTCTGAATCCCCTTCATCTCTTAATGATTGAGCTTCAGAGACTGAGTTAGCCTCATGACTAGAAATAAAAGAATGTGGTTTAGTATGTACCTGAGTCTGACCAGGCAGATCCTCACTGCTTTCTTCATCTATCATTGCCATCAATCCATGGCACTGAGCATCTCCTTCCTCATCTTCATCCACCTCTGAGTCACTATCTGAGCATCTCCTTCTTCATCTTCATCATCCTTTCCAGGGTGAGGATTGGCGGCCACCTTAACGAGGAGGCTAAGAAGCTGACCGCTGAGGATCTGATTCCGGAGTTGCTTTCCGAGAAGTCTAACTCGCCCGACCGTGTCCTCTCCTCGGCATCGGGCTCTAGCGGCAGCTACAACAACCGTAGCAGCAGCAACAACAACAACGAAAGCAGTGATGAGGAGGAAAGCGACGAGGGTGAGGAAGAGGAAGACACAGACATTGGCGACGAAGAATATCAGCCTGATTGTTGATGCGCGAAAACGGCACCGCCTAGTTAATAGGGAGGGGGTGTTCGATCTCACAGGCTAGGAGAGGAAGAGGATGAAGGTTGCGGGGAAAGAGGAAGCTTCTGAGTGCTCGAGAGTGGAGCAGGTGCTTGTTCGAGGGTTGCGGGGATAGAAGAAGAGAGTTGCTGGGAGCAGCCGGGAAGGTTGATGAGAAGAGGAGGTTGATCAGGAGCTGTCGAGAAGACGGGTACTTGGACGGTTGTGCTTGTAGGTTGAATGTCGAGGGAACTGAGCTGAGCTGAGAAGAAGAAGAGAGGGGCCGCTAGCAGCGGCAACAACGGACTTCGCCCGCCGCGGCTTAAATGTCACTCTTGCGACGGGCTTTCCTTTAATTAATACTGAGAGTTACAACTTGCAATACACCTTTACAAGAAAGCAATAAAGAGGTATAAAGGGGAAGCTGGCGGCTAAGGAAGGAGTGTTAGAAGAGGCCGCGCGGACTGAAGAGCCAGGTCGGCAGGCCGCGCAGTTAAGGGAAAAATGGAGACCGCGTGGACTGGGAACAGAGGTCGGCAGGTCGCGCGACTAAGGGCAGAGAGAAGGTGCAGATTGGGGAACGAAGTCCGCAGGGATTGGGTTTGCTATGGGCTGACTTCGACCTTGAACACCTTGGGGTGTCTCAACCTGACCTCCATCAGAGGTATGGGGGTCTATTTATAGGCCCGATGAGGTAACGGCTTGCGGTGACGTTACCCCTGGTGAGGCGGTAACTTGAGCGAGAAGAAGAAGGAGTCCGCCGAGTTCGAAACAGGCCGGGCGGACTGGGGCTTGTGTTGGAACACTAGTTCTGATTTGGGTAAGGAACACTATTAGGATTATTAGATTGACCCAACATGTATAGTCATGGGTCATAGGATTATTTCTAGAATAGGTCTCTCAGAAGGTTTCTCAGATTTGCAGAAAAGAAGTCCAAGAAATGCAGTCAAGACAAAGGCAGAAAATCAGATCGACGATCGTCGAACGCAGGTCGACGAACGGCGATCTCACGTCGACGAATTCTGAGTTGCTTCTCTAAACTCAGGTCGACGGTCTCAAGACTCAAGCAAGGCTGTGTCGACACCATCACAACAACTGTGTCGACACTCATCAGTTTTCTCAGCTCGACGAACACAAAAACTGAGCTCGACGAACTGCAAGCTCCGGTCGACGAACGCATGCAAGATATTCAGCTCGACGAATCTAGCTGAGTTCGACGATTGATGAACTCGACGAATGCTTAAGTCGACGATTTCTGTGGAATCAATAACAGTTGGCAGAATTTATTGAGGATTAATTACTGTCAATATTCTTAGTGAAAATAGCCGTTCAAACGGACAGTTACAGAAGAATTAAGTGAGGATCAATTTCCAAGGCATCTTCTCTCTCAGGAATGTTCCTTCCGCCATCAAGATTAAGGAATTCATATACAGGGAAGAAGATAGAACAGAGATACAACAATACAGAGAAAAAGATATACAGAAAGGGCAATATCATAACATCAACCAGAAGCCCTAGACCAGAGCGAGTAGAGCTATCTGAAGAAGAAGAAGAACACCCAATCACTATCAAGAGTCTTCTTCTTCCCTATCACTGCAGGACAACTTCAGGACAACAAATAATCCATCTGTCAGAAGTTCCTAAAGGATACTCTGGTCCAGGCTTGAAGATTGAAGACCTATCACCCTGTAGCAAAGCTCCTGCTATTTCCCTGAACCTTTCAATATCTCAGGGGGAGCTGTTTGCTAACTTCATTCCACTTGAGTCTTCTCTCTGATTGTTGACAGAGAAGACAAAATCACTATCTCACCCCCACCTGTACAAAAGGTTGTCATCTCCCTTCAAAAGTGATTCCGGATTGCAAGTCTCCTTCCAAAAGACTTGGGTTGGTTTTTGGGGACCTGATCAAAACCCATTGGTGGCAGTCACCTGATCAAAAACCTGAGTGGATTCCTACCAGGGTAGTAGAAGAGTGGATTACCCAGATTTGGGGAACCACTATAAAATCCTTGTGTCTCTTTTGTGCTGCTTGATTTCTTTCTGCATTTCTCACTTCTTCTTTTATATTTGTGCTGTGATATTTATAACTCTAATCAGCATTAGTTTAGATCTATCTCTTTCAACTTGCTTCTGGAGCTGGTGCCGCTGATGGCGAACTGGGAGACTTGTTGCAAACTGCGAGGCGACTCCGCGGAGTCCGCCGCTGCTGAGCTGAGATTGTCCTCCTGCTGCTGGGGAGGAGGATGCTGGAGGCTAAGTGGCGGACTGTGAGGAGAATCCTTGGAGTCCGCCGCTACCGAACTGCGAGAGCATGCCCTAAGGGCGAGCTGAGGAAATGCCCACTGAGTCCGTAGAGTCCGCAGGAGGTTGCGCGGTCTGGGACTGCCTTGAGTATGTTCTGCTACCTGGCGAACTGCGGGGAGAATCCGCGGAGTCCGCCTCTACTGATCGAGCCCGCGCTAAGCCTGCGGGCTGAGGAGAAGTTGACCCTGATGCTGCCGAAAAGCGGGTGCTGGATAAGGAATGGCGGGCTGCACAGCGAGTCTGATGAGTCCGCCGAGTCCGCGCCTGCTGCTAAGCTGAGTCCGCTTATTTTAGAATGGAGAGCCTGGCTGTTGAAGCTGTTGGGGTTCACCAATGAAGGCAGACTGGAAGTCTTGATCGCACTTCGAGTCTGCCGAGCTCGCGAGGAACTGGGTATTGTTGCTGATCTTCGCGGGTAGCCGGAGAGCGAGTGTCCGCTCTTTGTAGGCGGACTGAAGGAATTGGCAGCCCATGCTGTTGGTGGCCAAGGACTGAGGGACCTGCCGAACTAACGAGGCAGGCCGCGCTTGTTGGCATGGTGGAAGCCGAGGTAACTGGCTGGCGGCCTGGGGGCAGGTCGCCACTCTTGTTTGGCGGTTTGAGCGGTCTGGTGTTCTTGAAGAGCGACCTGCAGGATCGGGCTGGAAGAGCCCAATTCTTTCAAGGAACGAGACCTATTGCCGGCCTGGGCGGACAGGGAACCGAGTCCGATAAAGAGAGGCCTGCAGAGACAAGCTTGCAGTTAAGCTGAAAAAGGGCGCGACCTGTAGAGGCAGACTGTAGGAGCAGTCCGCGGCCCCTGCCGACCAAGGGAAGGCGCGCGGCCTGGGCGATCAGACCGCTGAGACCGCCCAAGCCGTGCGGCCTGAGCGTACAGAGAATTCTGTCCACCCACACTAAGGTGTCACGACCTCCAGGAGGAACCCGGGGCAGGCCGCGACGAGCGAGCTGGCTGCCTTGGGAAGGATCGCCGATTTCGGGGTTAACATAATCCCCGCACTTTTTTAAGTTCAGCAGGGAACTTCGAAAAAGTTGGAGACCCACGAAAATCGTGATCCACCCCAAAGGAAAAGAAGGGGGCAAGGAGAGATAGAACCTGATGCCTCTCCTTAGGAGGTTGTTAATGCCTGTCTTTTTCCTGTAAGAGAAAAGTCAATGTAGGCATGTATGGAAGGTACACCTTGCGCGTACCTAGGTTGCCTATGGGGGGAGGCTTGCAAACACCTGTTGTCTTCTGCAAAAAGAAGAGTGAGGAGTATGCCAAAGAGAAAAAATGAGTTGCAAGTACTTGAAAGGAACTTGCAAGTCTTTGCTGGTTTCTGCAAAAGTGAAGTTAGAAACAAATTCGGGAGTAAAGAAAGTCGCAAATACCTGCAGGCAACTTGTAGGTATCTGCTGGTCTCTGCAAAAGAAGAGTTAGAAGTAGGCACAATATGAAAGTAGCTTGCAAGTACCTGTGAATAAACTTGCAAGTGTCTGCTAATCACTGCAAAGAGAAGAGTTAGAAGCAGACAATATATAAAAGTAGTTTGCAAGTATCTGTGAAGAAACTTGCAAGTGTGCTAATCACTGCAAAGAGAAGAGTTAGAAGCAGACAATATATAAAAGTAGCTTGCAAGTACCTGTGAAGAAACTTGCAAGTTTCTGCTAATCACTGCAAATAGAAGAGTTAGAAGCAGACAATATATAATGAACTAAGCTGCAAGTACCTGGATGAGGTTTGCAGGTGCTAACTGTTGATGAGATGAGGTTGATATGACCAAATAACAGAGGAAGTGCCTGATACACTCTGCTGATAATTGAATGAAGATCAAAACAAAGCAATGATCTTCTAGATTAGAGACATCCTTGTTATGAAGTCCAGATCGATAAGAAGAGATTATCTTAGTTAGACTTCGCTGGCATGACTTGATGATCAAGGAGAGTTAGATGTTTTGATCAGTGTCTGATGCCATTAGCATTTGATAAGAGTAACGAATGACTTTGTGAATCATCATCTGATAAAGCTTAAATAAGCAATGAATAAGAGATGAGAGTAATGGAACTTATATAAGTAGAGGGCTTGTAAGTCATCATCTGATAGAGATTATGTAGGCAACACATATAAGATGAGCATAAGCAAAATGAGCGTTGCGAATCCTTTTTGTAGGTCGGATTAACCTCTTAACCTATGAAAGAGGCAGTTGATAAAAAGGAGGTCTATACTCAGAGATGACCAAGAAAAACTGGATGCTGCCACAGAAGATCACCCGTGGGCCTTATGCATCACTTGCCTGAGAAAGGTCGTCACGAGTATAGTCCTACTAAGAGCGGGCTGGCCACGCATCCTCTAGGAGGGCACAAAAGAGAAAGGCAAGGCAAATCATGAGAAGGATCGCTAGATGCACTGCTCTCATGCCTCGGGTTACTACATCACTGATCAATGAGACTAGTTGCGCCAAGAGGCCTATAACTTGTCTGTGGATTGATCAGTGGAGCCGCGAACCCCGCGAAGGCATGGAAAGAGAGCACCAGAGAGTGTTCGGCCATCACAGTTGTGAGATGATCGAAGAGACAAGGCTACGCTTGGTCGTCATTGCTTGTCAAGCAAAGATCACCGTAACTGTAATGTATCCTAACAGAGCACAGCAGAGCTAACACATGGGGCCTCCCTAGCACGCACTATGTGTTAGATGTCGGCTAGGTTCCGAAGTCCAGTATTCCTCCACATGAGAGTTGGATAGCCCCCACTACACACATATGTGAAATGTCCCCGCGATATGTGGTCACTGTGGTCTTACGCCGGAATCCAATCCCGAGGGAGCCTATAGCAAGACTCGGTGATATCTTAGTGGCTCAGTGATCTTTTTGGAAAAGAGAGAATAGAGGAGGAAGCATTACAAGAAGGGAACTGTGTCAGTATGAGATCCCTAAGGTAAACTTTATTGAAAAGCAAGAATGAACACTTGGAAGTGTTTTGAAATGAAAATGTTTGAAAGGGTAAGAGTAGAGATAATCCATCATGGTTGTGAAAAAATTTGGAGGACTATGAAGTACTTTGCCGACTTAGAATAGCCTTCCAAGCACGCCCACGTCATCGACTTCGAAGCATTCGACAGTTTTATTAACAACGAGGAGAGGGGGTTCTTCGACTAGGCTCACCCCTGTTGAGCTGTAAGGAATGTCTGCAACTTCTTTGCCCTTTGAGGTTGCTGGAACAAGGCAATCTTCTTTAGGAAGCAGGTCACACATCTTACCCTGCCGGAGCATCCTTTGCACAAGTTGGCGGAGTGCTCGACAGTTCTCAGTCAGGTGGCCTGACTCTTTGTGGAACCCGCATTATGGTTCTGAGTCTCTAGATCTTTGATCTGCTGGTCGATAAGGCCTTTTGTAGCCAGCCTTATCTTTCATGATTTGGCTCACTTCTAACATGGCTTCCTCAAGATCGGATTCATGTAAGTCATCGTCTTGCTGTTGATAAACTACAGCTGTTTGAGAAGATAGAGCTAGTGGTATCAATGGATCTTGAGCACGATCACGGCTTGGGAAGAGATATCGATGGCGCTGAAACCTTCTTCCCTTCCTCGAATGAGTTGGGAAATCATTGTGAGGAGACCTCGGAGGCTGCTTATGAAAAGGATCTTTCTCTAATATGAGCTTGGAGATGAAGTCTGGGTTGCTCTTTTTGCCTCAGATGTATGAGTTGCCTAAGGCAATCAACTCTTGGTATGTCCTCGGTGCTCGGACATTGGCTTCAAACTTGAGCGGACCTTCACGAAGACCGTGGATAAGAACCACTCGGTACATTTATTGGCTAACAATCTCGATGTCCAAGATTTTTCTCTGGAATCGATCAATGAACTGAGACCACGTTTCATTTCCATGCTGCTTGATCTCAAAGAGAGCTTCTGGACCGCCCTTTCTCTTTGTTGAGGTAGAGAATCTGAGCAAGAACTCCCTTCGCAGATCAGCAAAGGAAGTGATGAAGTGAGGGCGAAGACCGTAGAACCAGTCCCTCACTTGTCCATCAAAGGTTGTGACAAGGAGCTTGCACTTAGTTGTATCTGAGAGAGTTTTGAGAGCAACAGCTGATTCGAAGGCTTGGAGATGCTTCACTGGATCAGTCTCTCCGGTGTAGATCGGTAACCGAGGTTATCTGAAATTTGCTGGAGTAGGTTCATGATGAACGTTCTCTGAAAATGGTGAAGGCTCTTCTTGCTCTCCTATAGCATAAGGATAAAAAGGAGGGTAAGCTGCAGCTGCAAAAGAAGCAGGAGGAGGATAAAAGGGAAAAGTTGCTGCAGGAGGAGCAAAAGCAGGAGCTGCAGGGAAAGGGTAACTTTCCTGAAAGTTGAGAAATCTAGCAGGACTTCCCCGGACTGCTTCCCGGAAGAACTTTTGGCGAGCAGCAAACTCTTCATCTTGAGGCCGCAAAGGGGCTGCAGGCCCTTGCCGGAAGGTTGCTGTATAAGGAGGATAGACCGGCGGGCAAGCTGGAGGACAAGCTTGATGATGCTCCAATGTTGGGGCTGGATTGATCAGAGCAGCTGAAGTAACTGGAGCTGCTGCAGGTTGAGAGTCTCATCGCTGCGTGATCATAGCGAGCATTTGGTTGATTGCTTGGAACTACTGAGCATTCTCACGGCGCGATTGCTCAAAGGACTCCCAGAGAGGATCGTCTCTAGGACTTGGAGAAAAGTTCTCGGCTGGCTGATGGTCTGACATGGCTAACTGCCGCTGTTCACCGTCTGTTCGGATCTAAAGGCCGCATGTTAACCGTTGATGCGCAAAAACGACACCGCCTAGTTAACACGGAGGGGGGGTGTTCGATCTCACAGGCTAGGATAGGAAGAGGATGAATGTTGCAGGGAAAGAGGAAGCTTCTGAGTGCTCAAGAGTGGAGCAGGCGCTTGTTCGAGGGTTGCGGGATAGAGGAAGAGAGTTGCTGGGAGCAGCCGGGAAGGCTGATGAGAAGAGGAGGTTGATCAGGAGCTGTCGAGCAGAAGGGTACTTGGACGGTTGTGCTTGCAGGTTGAATGCCGAGGGAATTGAGCTGAGCTGACAAGAAGAAGAAAGGGGCCGCTAGCAGCGGCAACAACGGACTTCGCCCGCCGCAACTGAAATTCCACTCTTGCAACGGGCTTTCCTTTGATTAATATCGAGAGTTACAGCTTGCAATACACCTTTACAAGAAAGCAATAAAGGGGTACAAAGGGGAAGCTGGCGGCTAAGGAAGGAGTGCCAGAAGAGGCAGCACGGACTGAAGAGCCAGGTCGGTACGCCGCACGGTTAAGGGAAAAACAGAGACCGCGCAGACTGGGAACAAGGCCGGCAGGCCGCGCGACTAAGGGCAGAGAGAAGGTGTGGACTGCGGAACGGAGTCCGCAGGGATTGGGTTTGCTGTGGGCTGACTTCGAGCGTGAACACCTTGGGGTATCTCATCCTGACCTCCATGAGAGGTATGAGGGTCTATTTATAGGCCTGAGGAGGTAACGGCTTGCAGTGATGTTACCCCTGGTGAGGCGGTAACTTGAGCGAGAAGAAGAAGGAGTTTGCCGAGTCCGAAATAGGCCTGGCGGACTGGGGCTTGCTTCTGGAGCTGGTGCCGCAGATGGCGAACTGGGAGACTTAGTGGTGGACTGCGAGGCGAGTCCGCGGAGTCCGCCACTGCTAAGCTGAGATTGTCCTCCTGCTGCTGGGGAGGAGAATGCTGGAGGCTACGTGGCGGACTGCGAGGAGAATCCATGGAGTCCGCCGCAGCCAAACTGCGAGAGCATGCGCTAAAGGCAAGCTGAGGAAATGCCCGCTGAGTCCGCAGGAGGCTGCGTGGTCTGGGACTGCCTTGAGGATGTTCTGCTGCCTGGCGGACTGCGGGGAGAATCCGCGAAGTCCGCCTATACTGATCGAGCCCGCGCCAAGCCTGCGGGGTGAGGAGAAGTTGACCATGCTGCTGCCGAGAAGAGGGTGCTGGCTAAGGAATGGTGGGCTGCACAGCGAGTCCGCTAAGTCCGCCGAGTCCGCGCCTGCTGCTAAGCTGAGTTCGCTTATGTTGGAATGGAGAGCCTGACTGTTGAAGTTGTTGGGGTTCACCAATGAAGTCGGATTGGAAGTCTTGATTGCACTTCGAGTCCGCCGAGCTCGCGAGGAACTGGGTATTGCTGCTGATCTTCACGGGTAGCTGGAGAGCGAGTGTCCGCGCTCTGTAGGCAGACTGAAGGAATTGGTAGCCCATGCTGTTGGTGGCCAAGGACTGAGCGACATACCGAATTGACGAGGTAGGCCGCGCGTGTTAGCGTGGTGGAAGCCGAGGTAACTAGCTGGTGGCCTGGGGGCAGGTCGCCACTCTTGTTTGGCGGTTTGAGCGGTCTGCTGTTATTGAAGAGCGACCTGCAGGAGCGGGCTGGAAGAGCCCAATTCTTGCAAGGAACACGACCTATTGACGGCCTGGGCGGACAGGTAAGCGAGTCCGGCAAAGAGAGGCCTGCAGAGACAAGCTTGCGGTTAAGCTGAAAAAGGGCGCGGCCTGTAGAGGCGGACTGCAGGAGCAGTCCGCGGTCCCTGCCGACCAAGGGAAGGCGCGCGGCCTGGGCGATCAGACCGCTGAGACCGCCCAAGCCGTGCGGCCTGAGCGGACAGAGAATTCTATCCGCCCACACTAAGGCGTTGCCACCTCCAGGAGGAACCCGGGGCAGGCCGCGACGAGCGAGCTGGCTGGCATGGGAAGGATCGCCGATTTCGGGGTTAACACTGATACTTGCGACGATGAGACCTAGTTGCTCGCCGATTTTCTTCATACTCGCACAATTAAAAATTGCAGATACTTGGAAATTTTTGAAACTTGTAAATTTTTGACATAGTACAAGCTTTTTGTTACCACCTTTTTTTTTCTTGTGCTCGCATGATGGCTTACTGATGGCTCTTGCTAGGCTCATTTGCTCAGGGAGGATGAGTGCTTGTGATACGCTTACTCACATACGGATGTCGCTCATCAAAGTTTATCGCCTACTCGCAGGTCGCCGCCTCTTGTTCGCACATCGATACTCGTATTCGCTCTTATTCGCATGCTCGCCCAAGCATACTTGCACCTGCATAGTCGCCTTTTTTGCAGGAGCTTAGCTTAATTGAGTTGGAGATCGTAGACGACACCCAGCAGGAGCCGAGCTCAACTGGTGGTGGGAAGTAGTCGACTCCCAGCAGCAGCCAAGCTCTACTAATGGTGAAAAGTAGTCGACACCCAGCAAGAGCCAAGCTCAACTGGTGGGAAGTAGTCGACACCCAGCAGGAGCCAAGATCAACTGGTGGTGGGAATTAGTAGACTTGGGTGGCTAGTAGTCGGTCTGCAAGGGAGAATCCCATACAAAGATCACATACTACGACATCACTCCAACGAATAACTTTCTTCACCTGAGGAGGTTGATGGTCGTTATGCAGGAGAGGAGCCTGTGCAGGTACTAGGACTTATGATAACCCCACGACTCGGGGACTTTTACGGTTGCTAAGGTAGTTTATCCTGCTACTTGAGGAGTGACAAAGAGATTAGCTATACTGATGTTATGTGAATAAAGGAAATTTTCAAATGACACGACTCTATTTCTGTTGAATTGGGAGGTTGGCTTCCAGACCTGTTCCTAATAGTTCTTCCAGTCAGAGGAGAGATGCAATCAGGGGTAGCTAGGCCGGCATGGAAAGAGGGAGCTGATCTCGGCCGTCTGTGCAGAGGCTCGGTCTTACGATGACGCTTATATCCCGAGGCATTGTCTCATCATCCGTATTGACATATTCAGGAGGAACGGGTCAATGGATCGTATCCCGATCCACTCGTGGAGATTGCTTCTCGCTAGACCACTCAGCTTTGAATTCCGGTGTGTGAGAAGGGGAAAAATCCCTCTGAGGGTCCTATAGGACGCACTCGAGGTTAACCTCATCTCTTGAGCTCGCTCTTGCCTTCCCCCTGGCAGGTTATCCTGCCTTGGGTATAACTGAGATGTCTTTACGCGATGGGGCACTTGGTGAGGTCGGCTCTCCCTCAAATTCGGGAGGTTAGCTTCTCGGCTGTTCCTGATAGTTCCTCCAGTCGAAGGAGAGATGCGATCTGGGGTAGCTAGGCCGACCTGCAAGGGGGGAGCTGATCTCGGTCGTCAATGCAGGGGCTCGGTCTTACAAGGATGCTTAAATCCTGAGTCCACGTCCCATCATCCGCCCAGGGCTATTTAGGAGGAACGGGTCGAGTGCTGGTTTTTCGGGTCGATGGAGGGTTGATCCTCCAAGTTTTTGAATGTCTTGTGATGAAACAACATAAAGGAGATAGCTTTATGCAAGTATATATATATATATATATATATATATATATATATATATATATATATATATATATATATACAAACGAGATTACAAGGAAGAAAACATGCGATGACTAGGGATAGAACCTTTTCAGATCATCCCCGCTCTATGTACCTCCCAGTTGTTTTCCTTCTTGATCTTGCAGATAGCCTCCAGTGGCTTGGGCTTCCTGCACGATGAAGGGGCCTTCCTAGTTGGGATGTATCTTACCAACCGCAGCTCCTCTTCTTGCAACGTCCACCTTTTTCATGAGCAGGTCTCCAACGAGGAAATGCTTGAGGCGGACGTTCTTGTCGAAATGCTTGGCCATGCGCCTTTTGATTTCCTCCTGGCGGATGGAGGCTAAGTCGCGGAGTTCCTCGATGTAGTCCAATGAAAGCCTTCGAGCGTCTTCATTTTCCCAGCGCCATTCTTCACTGCCTTTTTCCTGCTGCTATGACCCTTGGACTCCGAACCTCAAACTCAACTGGGATGAGTGCCTCAGACTCGTGGGATAACATGAAGGGTGTTTCCCCCGTAGCCGAGTTCGGAGTTGTTCTCAGAGCCCATAGGACCGAGGGGAGTTGTTCTGCCGAGTTTCCCTTCAGGTTGGTGACCTTATTCTTTAGGAGGTTGATGATTAGCTTGTTGGCGACCTCCACTTGTCCATTGCTCCGAGGGTAATGCACAAAGGTGAGTCGAAGATCCGTCCCTAGATGCTTGCATAAGTCCTCCAGCTCCAAGCTGACAAACTATGGACCGTTGTCGGTGATGATGGCAAGAGGGATCCCGAACCAGCATGCGATCTCTCCCCAGATGAAGTTCTTCACGATCTGAAAAGTGGTTTTGGCAAGAGCCTTTGAATCGATCCACTTGGAGAAATAGTCGATCATGACGAGAACGAACTTCCTCTGCCTGCTAGCCTGAGGTAAAGGGCCGATCAAATCCATTCTCCAGATGACAAAAGGTCGGGGAGCGTTGATCGAGCGATGATGCTGAGCTGGCTGCAACTAAAGAGGCGAAAAGAGCTGACACTTAGGGCATTTTTTCGAGAAGGCCTCGGCATTCCTCCGGATGGTATGCCGGAAATAGTCGTGCCTTAGAATCCTCTGCTACAGAGTATGAGTTCCTGAATTGCTGCCACACTCTCCTGAATGTATCTCCTCTAGAACACAAGGGATTTCGATATCTGACAAACATCTGGCTAAGGGTACTAAGATAGTTTTGTGATAAAGCTCCCCTTCTTGTAGTAGGTAGTAAGCAGCTTTGAACCGAAACTTCCTTTGATCTCCTTTACTGGTGGGAAGCTGGTCGGTTGTTAAGAACATAACCAACGGGTCCTTCCAAGAAACTCTCTGCTCGATCTTCATCATCTCCCCTTCCTCGATGGACGGTCGAAACAACTCATTCACTGTCCCTCTAGCCTGGGGACCATACTTGGCGAGATAGTCAGCCTCTGAATTTTCCTCTCGGGGTACATGCTCGACGAAGAAATACTAGAAACCCCCGATCAAACCTTTGACCTTGATTAATTATTTTTGCAGGACAAGGACGTGCACTTCGAAATCTCCTCTGATTTGCGACACAACCACCATCGAGTTGGTGAAAGCCCTAATATCCTTGATTGCCAACTCCATGGCGAGACGCAAGCCGGCCACCATGGCTTTCGTATTCTGCGAGATTGTTTGTGACGGGGAAGAGGATCTCGACAGCCTGCTCGATCCTGGTTCCCTATGGGCTCACTAGCATGAATCCGGCTCCCAAGAAATGTCTGCCTGAAGCCCCATCCACGAACATCTTCCAAGAGACTGGGCTAGAAGAGCCTTCATCTCCTTCCACCTCGGCCGAGAAGTCGGCCAAGAAGTCTGCCATTGTCTGGGCCTTGATCGCTACCCTTAGAGAGTAAGAGATATCAAACTCGCTGAGCTCCACCGCCCACTTTGCCAACCTGCTAGAATGCTCCACCCCATCCAAGATACTCCGAAGCAAATGATTAGAGACAACCTTGAGTGAGCCTGAAAATACGGGCGGAGTCTACGAGCCGAAACCACTAAGGAGAAAACCAGCTTCTCCAGGATAGGGTATCTAGTCTCCGCATGCCGCAACACTCTACTCATATAGTAAATGGGGAGCTGGTTCTTGCCTTCCTCCCTTACCAACACAGAACTGACCGCTTTCGCTCCCACTCCTAGATAGAGTAGGAGGTCTTTGCTTCCTTGCGTGCCTTGGAGGAGAGGAGACCGAGTTAGTTGCTGCTTGAGCTTTACAAAGGCCTCGTCACACTCCATGGTCCACTTAAACTTTCAGTTGCCTCTGAGAGTCTTGAAGAACAGAGAACACTTCTCTCCCGCCTTGGAGAGAAAATGGCTAAGGCTAGCCAGCCTTCTGGTTAACCTCTGCACTTCCTTGGGATCCTTCGGGGACGCCATCTCCATAATGGCTTTAACTTTATCCGGGTTAGGTTCCACCCCCCTTGGAGTGAGGAGGTGATCCAGTAACTTCCCTCTTCCCGCCCCGAAGATGCACTTGGCCGAATTGAGTCGCATCTTGTATTTCCTCTGGGTGGTGAAAGTTTCTGCCAGATCTTGTATCTATTCCGCGATGCACTTGCTCTTGACAAGGAGATCATGTACATACACTTCAAGATTCCGCCTGCTCTGCTCTTTGAATACTTGATCCATCATTCTCTAGTATGTTGCGCCCATGTTCTTGAGCCTGAAGGGCATCATCTTGTAGTTGTAGCAGCCATCGCTAGTGATGAAGGAGACATTGCGGTAGTCGGGGGGATGCATCCGATTCTTGTGGTACCCTGAAAAAGCATCAAGGAAACTCATCACAGGAAATCTGACGGCGGAATCAACCAGTGCGTCGATTTGAGGCAAGGGATAGCAATCCTTCGGGCAATCTTTATTCAACATAGAAAAGCTGATACATAACATCCAGTTCCCTCTGGGCTTTTTTACCATTATAAAGTTGGAGACCCAGCCTGGATATTGGAACTCTGAGACAAACCCTTCCTCCAGCAGCTTCTCCGCCACCTCCCTGATCTTACCGGCCAGCACGACAATGCTCTTCCTTTGCTTCTGATGAACGGGAGCCACTGCAGGATCCAAGTTGAGATGATGGCAAGCAACATCGACATCGATCCCTGGCATTTCCGCAGCACTCCAAGCAAAGACGTCAATGTTATCCCGTAGGCAAACAGCCATCTCGATATTTCCTTCCAGCGGCAAGGATCCTCCAACCTTCAACAAACCCGACTCCCCCTTCCGGGAGATCACCTCCAGTTCCTCTAACTGCTCAGCAACACGCAAACCTTCTTCTTTCTCCAACATCTTCTCTAACCTCTCTGTATCCTCCATCCAGCTAATGGTACTGACAACATTCAGGTAGCACTCCCTGACAGCTCTTAGATCGCCTCTAATCCTCACTTAGACATCTCCCCGATAGTACTTCAGGCATTGACGATATGACGATGGAATCGCCTTGAAGTAGTTGATGATGGGACGCCCAAAGATGGCGCTATAGCATCTAGGCGCGTCGACGATGACGAAGTGGCATTGGATTGAAGTTCCGTACAGGGTGACCAAAAGGTCCACCCCTCCTTTCACCTCTCTCCCGAGAAGCCAAAGAGGGGTTCGTCCGCTGCTTGGACTCTGGATGCTTCCATCTGAAATCCGACAAAGGTTCTTTTAAAAATGATGTTCACCGAGCTCCTGTTGTCCACAAAGATTCAGTCGACCGTGAAATCCTCGATGGCAGCTTGGATGACTAAGGCATCATGGAAGGGGTTCTTGTTGGATCCCTAGTTTGGATTTGGGCTAGGTTCACTAATTAGGTTGAGTTTTGACCCACATTGTATAGCCAGTCAAGTCTATGAGTCCTAGATTTTAGGCTAGTCATTTGGTTCAACATTCATGGACCAGCCAGCAGAAGACCTCAGTTGACCCAGACTTAGAAGAATTCAGAGTTAAAATTATCAGTTCGAAATTCTTCGAACTCAGCTTGACGATCGCAGATCGACGAACTTAGAGTTAAATCTCTGAGTTGAGCTCGACGATATTCGAGCTCAGGTCGGTGATCTCCTCATTCAGATAGATTCTCTGCTCAACGAATTCTGGAGTTCAACTTCAACATATTCTTTCCAGATTATTTTCTCTGAACTCTGCTCAACGAAGACAGATTCTTAGCTCGACGAACTTAGAGCGCATAATTGGCTAGTTATTTGCAGAATGCAGTTCGATGAGCGCAGGTCGACAAACAAGATTTATCAGCTCAACGAACTTGGAACTTCGGTCGACGAATTCTGTTCAGAGCTCAACGAATTATGTCCCAAGCCATACTTAGAAGTTTTTCCTTATTCTGTCCTTATTTATTATGTTATTTAGCAGTAATTTTCTGAGTAATTAATGTTTATATTCCCCTGAATATAGTCGTTATTGACAACATTAATTATGGTGTTCATCATGGTTAATTACTTGCTTAATTTATTGGGACAGTTGGGGAAACTCATTTAAGACAATATTCTCCAGCTGTTTTTATTCTCCAGACAGATCAGCAATCAATGCTTGGAATTCAAATTTTCAAAGGAGAATTTTTGACAGCAGAATATAAAAAGAGATTTTCTCTTTTCAGACAGAACAACTAAGACAGAGATATAGAGTCTCGACATCAGACAAGTTGTAACATAAGAAAATCCATATGCAGAAAACATTTTGTTTTCCCCTTGTACTTTCTGAAGACTTAAGAAGAACAACAATCAAACATCAAGAGTTTTCTTCAACTTCAACTACAGGAATTTTCAAGGACAACAACTCTGAATCAGTCAGAAGTTCCTGGATCACTTCAAATCAAGGCTGAAGACCTACACCATGAGTAAGGCTCCGAGTCATTTCAGAAGGAGCTTTGACACCAGCAATCCACTAGTCTTCTCTATTGTATAGAGAAAAGAGAAGACAACATCTACTCTCTCTCACCTCTTGTAAAAGGTTTTATTAACTCCCTTCAAAAGTTTATTCTTGGTTTTTGGGCACCTGATCAAAAGCTCAAAGGGTTGTGAGATCTCCTTGGTAATAGATCTTGTGGTAGCAGTCGCCTGATCAAAAACCTGATAGTGGATTCCTACCAAGGTGATAGAAGAGTGGATGTACCCAGGTTGGGGGAACCATTATAAAATTCTTGTGTTGTCTGGTTACCTATTTTATTTTTGTTCTTCATGTGCTGTGATAATATAGTTTTGCTTAGACTGCATTTCCTTTTATACTACTATAATTATCACCTATTTTACTCTGATATATTTAAAATAGGCAAAAAGTTCTAATTACTCTATTCAACCCCCCCCCCCTCTAAAGTAAATCATGTCTATCCCCTATCTTTCAGTTCTCATTCCCTAGCATTTCCGCCTAGGAGAAGGTGATCTCCTCTAACGGTGGCGGAATCTAAGAGGTCGAGGCGACGCTTTGAGAGGTGACGCTCTTCCGATAGATCTGATGGAGACTCCCCTTGCGGGAAGCTCCGAGCTCGGTTCCTCTATTGATCACACCGACCTGCCCACCTCCTAGGACGTGGATCACCTCTCTGCGACCTCCCAGATTGACCCAATCCTCATTCCTCCTCCTCGCTGGAACTTGGAATGCCACCCGCCCAACCGGGGCCTCCTGCCTCTGCTGCTCCCTCTCTGCCACTTCGTCCTCCAACCTCCTCATACTTCCCAGAACTCCGGGCAGACCAACATCACGTGCCCCTCTATCCAATGAATATCACAGTAGAGGGGGATCTCCACCTCCTAACGCATCACCCACTGCTCTCTCCAGCGACGCTTGTTGCCCTGATGGGCAATAACCATCGCTTCTCATCTTCCTCCTCCTCGACCTTCCTCCCGCCGATTGTCATTTCTCCTCTCCCCTTGTTGAGGTCGTGGCCTAGGTGCTGGTCTCCACTGAGGCCGATTCACTGGATATTGAAATCACCTCACTTCTTCTCTTCTCTCCCGAGCCTCCACAGGCCTCTTCTCTTCCTACCTTCGAGACCTCTCCTGCTTTCTCCGCTCTTCTTCCCTCATGGGCTCTTCCCTCCTCTGCTCCTCTCTTCGACTCTCTTCTCCTTGGCTCCTCCCTTCTCGGTTCCTCCCTTCTCCTCTCGACCCGCCTCTCCAACAGCCTTCCACCTCTTGTCTCTGAAGGTCTTCCTCTTCCTCCCCCCAACGGTTCATCCCCATCCTGTCACGCTAAGAAGTCCTTGTTCTCCTCCTCTCCCTGGACGAACGTATTCGCCCTTTCCACCATCTCCTTGAAGGACCTTGGGGGTTTGGACCCTATCTCCATGCTGAAGAGACCCTGCTTCAGGCCAAACTTTAGGGCTACCATCAGGGTGAAGCTGTCCACCTCCTCTATCCCCAAGATCTCTTCCTGGAAGCGGTTGATGTAGTGGCCTAAACTCTCGTGCTGTCCTGAGTTAATTTTGAAGAGGGTCGTTGCCTCCTTCTTACTCTTCTTTGATGTCGCGAACCTTGCCATGAGGCCCCGACGCAGATTAGCGAAGCAGTAAATAGAACCGGTTGGCAACTGGTGGAACAATTCCCTTGCGTTTCCCTTAAAGGTGATGGAGAAGAATCTACACTTAAAGGCATCAGACATGTTGCAGATCGACACTACATCCTCAAACCATAGGAAATGCCTGACCGGGTCATCTCTACAAGAGTAGTAGTAGGGCTGTGCATAAATACCCGAAAATCGAAGAATCGATCCGAACCGAACCGAACCGGTGCCATTTGGGTCGGTTCTATCGGTTACCGGTTCGGTTCTGGTTCTTAAATTTTCAAGAACCGGGGTTACAACTCAGTTCTCGGTTCTGGTGTCGGTTCTACCCAGAACCGACCCGACCCGAACTCACCCCTTTATAAAACATTAAAATTTAAAACAATAAAACCCCAAACCTAAGGCTTTACGCGTCCCGCCGTCCCGGTGTGTTCTTTCATCAGCGCCCAGCCCGTCAGTTCTCCAACTCCCAAACGATCTCGGCAGTCGGCACTCGGCAGGACTCGACGCCGCTCCGGCCCGCCTCCAGAGCTTCCGGCGACCATTACCCATCCTTCCTCCGGCAGATTCCGCCACTCCTCTTCCGGCAGTCCCGGTTCCGACGCTTCCTGACACCGCCGAAGTCCCCACCTACATCGCCAGCCGCATCTCCTCTTCGACATCTTCATTTTTGCTACGAGTTCTTTGGTTAGGATTCAATTCCAGGTTAATTTTTATGAGAGTTCTTTGATTTTTGGCTCTACCTACAAGATTATGAAGGAAATTTTAAAGGTTTTAGTTTTTTTCCAGAATGTTCTCACCCCAGCCCCAGACCCCCCGGTGTAAAATAAACTCAACAAAGGGAATTATTTTCTATTTGTTGTTATCGTTTACAAAGATTAGAATTAGATCCCTGAATATCTGACTATTTGTTAATATTTAGGAACCGAAACTAGAACCGGAACTGAACCGGAACCGAGAATATGGTTCTGGTTCTTGGTGAGAAATACTCGGTTCGGTTCTGGTTCCAAATATTTAGAACCGAACCTATACGGTTCGGTTCTCGGTTCTGGGCAGAACCGAACCGAACCGACCCATGCACAACCCTAAGTAGTAGGTGAGGATGTACTCTATGAACCCTTCAGGAACTGGGGCCACTAGGATATCATCAGAGAAGGGGCTACTCCCTCCCTGGCGATGAATCATCATCATACTCGCTCTACTGGCGAGTATCGCGATACCTTGCTAGTGGCTCGGATCTGAGAATCTAATCCCCTAGTTACCTGTCGGATAATGCCGCGACTGTATTGGTCGCTCCTCTCTCGCCCAAGCGGGCTCCTTCCCAGCTTGCATCGGCGGCGCTTCCTCATCCGGCGGTGTCACGCGATGGGGAGAGGTCGCCGTGACATCGGGGCGATGAGAAAACCCGACAAGGATGGTCCTCTCGATCCTCTTTCCAAAGTATTCGAATGCTGTCACGGTTATAAACTCGGTACCTGGTACGTGATTACTATCCCCCGCCGAGTTGCCGACCAACTCTCCATGCTCTCCATCATTTGCCATCTCTCTAACAACAAAACTTTCTTTCTCGGCTAGGATCCATGCTCACCGCACCAAGTGTTGAAGCCGGGAAAATTCCCTACACCAAAATTCGGATCAAGGCATCCTAAGGCTACTTGATCCGCAGCAAGGCTAAACGTCTAAGGAGACTAGGACGAAGAAGAAGTCAACAAACAGGACACCGGATGCATCAGTAGGAAGGTCCCACCACGTACCCGGATGCTTGGAAGAAGCAACCCCTCCACAATCAAAATTGGTCGAGCAAGGTACGAGGGAGACGTGTTGGTAACTAAGTTGCGAGGTCGCGACCTGGTCTCTAAGTAAAAGGAATTCAAAGGCCCAACTGATATCCAAAAAGTAGAGCTCGCGAGATCCTTATAGGGATTTTCAGTCTCTCCTCGTACCCATGGGGTCCTATTTATAAGGAAATCCTGGGGGATGGGGGGTCTATTTATACCACCACCCCCAACGACTAGGCAACTTGTAACGGCCTCCCCAGCCCACGCTCGCAAGGACGGATGCCGGCACCCCCAGCACCACGCTCAAAAGGGTTCAGCCTAACCAGGTCTGCAGACCATTCACCCCAACCCCTCTCCATACACAGGTGGGTTGTTGAGGCCAGAGATCGAACCCGAGACCTTCTTGATAAGGAGTTTTCAAACAACTCCTCATCATGATGCCCGATGATAATCTCATTTCCCTTACCAGACCAATACACTAATATCCCAACTCCCTAAATTCATTTTGCACCATATTTTGATTTTTTGCAGTTTTTACTAAACGCAGATCATCCTAAGCCTTATGATGTGTACAATGGGAGGTACTCCAATTTATCATCCAAAATCCCTATAATATTTATTGGAAGTCTATCATGACATGATTAACCTAAATCTATAAGTTTATAATTTTCCTAATTTATTTAATTTCCAAAGTGATCCAAATGCGTTAGTTTGAACATGAAGTACTATTTTCAAGCATGCAAAATGTTCCACAAAATTATGATAAATAAAAGACAACTATTTATCAGTAAATCCAAGATCTCCAAATTTTTCAGTAAGACTTAAACCTCTAAACATAATTTTTGAACATAACCTACATTAACCAAATTAAAGAGGCAAGTACTGTCAATATTCTTCTAAATATTCTGAAAAAATTTAAGGATAGAGTTCATTATTCCCTTTTTTGTAATGGCCTCCCCAGCACCACGCTCGCAAGGACGGCCGCGGGCACCCCCAGCACCACGCTCGAAAGGGTTCAGCCTAACCAGGTCTGCAGACCATGCAGCCCAACCCCTCTCCATACACAGGCGGGTTGTTGAGGCCGGGATCGAACCTGAGACCTCCTTGTTAAGGAGTTTTCAAACCACTCCTCATCACTAGTTGAGCTGCAGCTCAGTTGGTGATGAGGAGTGGTTTGAAAACTCCTTATCAAGGAGGTCTCGGGTTCGATCCCCGGCCTCAACAACCAGTATGTGTATGGAGAGGGGTTGGGGTGCATGGTTTGAAGACATGGTTAGGCTGAACCCTTTCGAGCGTGGTGCTGGGGGTGTCGGCGGCCATCCTTGCGAGCGTTGTATTGGGGAGGCCGTTACACGACTTCCTGGAGGATCTTACATGGTTGGGCAAGTAGCTTGCCTAGCCTCCTACCTAGCGAGTATGCGAGGGGAGCTCGCCATACTCGCCCGGGCCTTCTGCTACTGACATGTTGACTTTGACCTCTGTCTTGACTGCTGACTTTGACTTCTACTGACCTGACTCTGGAGGGGTCCACCCTCAAAGAATACGGGTTGTACACTTCCTTAATTATTTATTATGTGACTATTTGCGTGCTTGATCGTTCCACGGGATAAGGTGGCCTGGTTTAGTCCCGTCTACCAGGAGCGTTGAGTTGGCTGCAATATTTTGACATCATTTGTGAGAAGGAGTCCTCTGAATACTTTGAAGACAATATCCACTAACCAGTGATATTAATGACTGATATTAATGGTAAGGAGTACTCTCACTACCCAGAGATCTGCCCAGCAGGGACTTAATAATGTCTGACCCTCCCATTCTCTAATTAACATGCCTTGGCAAGAGGAGACCATCGCTACGCTAGACAATATGCTCGCCGTACAAATCACTCGCATAGAAGAACAACAAGCCAAAGTACTTACGCTCCTCAGAAATCTGGGGACAACCCAAGCTACCTTAGTGCCTCCAGCACCAATCAAACAACTATCTCCACCTGTTGTCCTCATTCTAAAAAACCGCCCAGAAGAAAACTCTGAGGAATACTCGGAGGTAGCAAGAACTGCACACCTCGCCCGTTTGGCTAGGTTCGTCGAAACCGGTCAACAACAGCAGCAGCAGGCGGCCAACCCTGAGAATCCCACCAGAAGGCCTATCAGAGAAGAGATCAGAGAACTAATGGTCAAAGAATACGATCATATCGGCTGATGGGCCGCATATTTGCATCTCACTATTTGAGCCGGATCACCCCTAGCACCTGAGGTTTTGGCGCATACCATCCAGACCGGGTTCAAATTGCCAAACATTGAAACCTACGGCAAGACCGAGGACTTTTTTGGAACACATCAACCAATTCACCGCAGTTCTGCGAATTTATAATACTCCCGACCAGCTCCTTGCCAAGTATTCTTCACCACACTGAAATGTCGGTCTAGGAAATGGTTCCATTCTCTGTGGGAAGGAGCAATCTGAAATTTTACAAAAATAACTCTATAGTTTTTAGACCAATTCATGGCCAATCGAAAGATTTTAAAGGACCCATTTCATTTACCAGGCATCCGTCAAAATGAAGGAAAACTCTTAAAGAATTCTTCTGTCGGTTTACATCTGAGGCAAGACAGATACCGAGGGTAGACCTCGAGCTTTTACGGGAAGTCTTTTTAGGAGGACTCCGACCTAGTGGATTTTATTCAACATTAATGAGGGAACCGGTCCCTAACTATCCCGATTTAGTGGAGAGTGTAGAGGCCCAAACTGTGGCAGATGAGGCTATAAACGCCCATCACCGACAGTTTGAGGGAGGAGCAAAGAGGAAATGAGAAGATCCAACCCCACGACGACAGGAAGAGCGCCAGAATAATGCACAGTCATAGGAACACCGCAAAGAATGCCCTCCCAGAGCCTATCCGGAGTATACACCACTTAATACTTCACATGCAGACGTATTATATGCAATCCGGGATGACCCAGCACTACAAAGACCCCGATAGATCCCAGAAGGAAGAGGGGATCAGATAAAGTATTATGAATTCCATATGGGAACCAAGCACACAACCAAAGAATATGTTGAGCTAAAAGATGAGATCGAACGACTTATTCACTAGGGAATCCTGGGAAGATTACTTCAGGATCATACTTGCAACTACTAGACACAGTATAGGAGAGAGCAGTTGCAGCCTCAGCAGGAGTCACAGGGGGCAAACTGGTCATAGGAATAGTAGAGAGTATCTCTGGGGCCTCCTAGTCATCATCAACTCCATCACTCAACTACTAGGAGATATACAAAAAGTTTGGAAAATGAAGTGATAAGCTTTGGGGACGAGGATCTAAAAGGACTACTTACACTACATCAGGACCCACTTGTAATTAGTGTAGAGATCATAGATCCTAGTTTTTGTGTCAAGTGAATCATGGTTGATAATGTGAGCTCAGTAAATGTCATATTTATGCCCACACTTCGTGACATGAAAATTTCTGAAGATAAGCTCCAACCAGCATCCAAACCTGTTTATGGATTCGATGGTGGGCTCATCCCAGTCAAAGGCACCAATGAGCTCCGGACCACCTTAGGAGAATTCCCAAAGCAGGTTACTCATAACATGCAATTTGTAGCAGTCGAATCAGAATCTCCTTACAATGCAATCTTTGGTCGACCCCTCCAGACGGTTTTCAAGGAAATCTCATCCATTCCTATCTAGTGATGAAATTCATTACCCCACAAGATTCAGAGTAGCACGAGGAAATCAGGAGGATGCATGCACATGCTATCTATAGTAAATGCAGCTTGGGCGAGGAGTGGATACACGTCTAGGAGCAACCGATGCTTGAGAAGAAAAGATAGGAATCGAGTGGAAGCACCTTACTATATTTCGGCTTAAAAGTTTTTATCTTTAACTACCTACTAATTAGTATCACTAACAAGAACAATGATGCCACTCCATGCTTATGCACGACACTATATTTCGTTTAATGTAATGTTTTTGTTTGTTCCTAACTTTTTTGTCATAAAAACACTCGAAGCTCATCTGTCCAACTACTAACAGTCAACATCATAGTAGTCCTTATTTGCCCCGGATCGAATGTAAGCCCTTCTTTCCCATGGTAAGAACATGTCGCCAAGGCCATGCCCCAATGATCTCTCACTGCCCCGAATTGAAGATATGCCTTTCTCCCCTGCGGTAGGTCACGATGATGGCAGGGCAAGCCCCCCCTTGCGTGCTCCAAACGACTGGTAGGGCCCACCCCTAGCCATCTCAGAGGCCTTCCCCAATAACCTCTTACTGCCCCAGATTGAAGGTAAGCCCTTCTCCCCAACAATAGGTCATGGCACTGTTAGGGCCCGCCCCCTCGTGATTGCCTTAGTTCAAAGTTTGGTACTTCACCTTCACAATCAACGACACCCCCTCAGTTCAGATATCTTAGGCTCTATTTGTTTGGGCGTTTTGCTGCTCCGTTTTGGGCAAACGCCGCCAGGAGGGTAAACAAATGAATATCCGGTGGCGTTTGCTCCGTTTCCACCCGCCTGCCTTGAGAAATGCCCCAAAAATATTTGTTTTGAGTAACCACCTCCCCCATCCGATTCGAACACTCCGTTTCCACCCGCTGGATCGACCTACCACCGCTAAACCAAATGAAGCCTTAATCTCTACTTGTCTAGAAGGGCTTGCCCTTCACCTTGTTAGTAGATTGAGACATCATCGGGTCTCATCCTTCAACTATCAGTCGATCAGTGACATCCCCCACATTAATGCTCTGACTTCTTACTATATGGTTAGTGGGGTTCGTCCCACTCCCTAATAAGAGGTTACAACATCGCTCGGGTCTCGTTCTTCAACTTCAAACATCCGAGAAAGAGGATCGTGAATGCACTCGAAGCAGTGGTATCAATATCACACAAGCTCAAACAATATCAGAATAAAGCTAAACGCCGGTGAATATTTGCAAAAGCAAGCCAAAATAGCGCTTAAAAGTGTCATACACATCATATAAAGCTACTACAAAGTATGAGTAAAAGAGATCAAAAAACAGATACAAAGTCCACCATGAAGCGACAGAATCATACAAACTCAACTGACAAAGGAAACACACACAAACATATATGGGCAAGACCACTACTTGCCTACAACATCAATATCTAACTCGGATCTCGAATCGTCATCCTTAGAAAGATCGCCAAAGCCAAGCCTAGAGACGTCATACTTGAGTATCCTGGCCACCATCCGAAAAGCCTTTGAAACTCCACGCCAAATAGCAATCTCACGAGCATCTTCAATTTGGGGATCCACTTCTCTGGTCCAGATCTCATCCCGGATCTCCTCTCCAAGTAAGCAACGGTCGCGCATGTAATCTAGAGAATCTCTATACTTAGCCAGCCCCACGACCTTCAGCTCTATTGCTCAATCCTCTGAAGAGAGTCACTCCACCTCAGCCTTCTAAGCCTCCAGCTTTGCCTCCAAACAAGAAATACCTTCCTGAGAATTTTTCAGCAACTGCGTAGTCTTCTCTACCAAGGATTTTTCTGTCTACATCGCCGCTTGTAACTCCTCAAGCTTCGCTTTCAACTCCAGCCCAATCTGCTGAAAGCAAGATATGTCATGATATCGCTTCTCTCTCAAATCAGCAAGTGAACCCTCCGCTTCTCGGGGCCTCTCCTGAAGTGCCAAATAGACATCCTTCAGGCTCACATAATGGTTATTCCATGTGAGTGTTATATTGGCATGGGCTTCAATCTGCAATGAAAATAAATGAGTCAGACTTACACAAAGTAACAAAATCGCCAAAAAGAGTTTACTCATTGCACTGCTCATTGTCTTCAAAGAAGACATGTATTTCCCTTTCACCTCCTGGGGGCGGGAACCTCCAAATGGGGAACTTGGAGGGACATAAGACCCAAGACCTCAAGATCAGGATCAACTGGTGTAATATCATCTCGGGAACTACAAGGGACCTCCTCAACTTAGCAATATCTCGACCTTAAAGAATATCGGAGCTCCGCATCGCTTCTACCTTTCAACACAAGATTACTCTTCAGATTGTGAACCAATGGCGTCGCAGCTACAAGCTCAGGATCAGCAGAAAGCCCGCACAGCAGCTGACATTTCTCCCACATAAATAAATAAATGCTGAATAGATAGTTTGTCGACTTTCGAGGTCCTGTAAACCTCAATATGGGAGTAAAGTCATACTCTCGCCCCTTCAAGTGACAACAATTATCTGGTAGTGAATTCTAAAGCTTTGGCAGGCCTCAGGAATTGCGAACATAGCCAAATAAGGTGTTCACATGGCGGTGATCTGTCTGACTTTCAAAATCAAACCAATTTTTGTTGCTAAAAACCTCAACACGTCTGCCACTATCAACTCAAAGCTCGCACCATTCTCTGAATAGGTCCAAAGAAAATTTCGATCTGTGCTCCCTAAAGAATGCAAACAGGCCCATGATACGAGTTATCCTAAAGGAGTAAAAAGGATACAGGAACACCGCAGAACTTAAAAATGTCATTCACCTTCTGTCACGATAGAAGTCAGAATCCGGATCTCAGTATCATCTCACACAGCATCAACCAACCCTTCATTGGATTCTAAACCCTCTCTTTAACATGAGATATTCTCACTTCAAGATCGACAGGTATCCTGTATTTTTATCCAAACTCCAATTTGAACAGCGGTAAGCAAGAAGCGCAATTGCATAGGCCAACATTGTGTATTGTTGTAACATCTTCGTCCGTCACATGAAATATAACAGAGGGTCCGGCCAGGGCCCCACGCCATATTCCACAGACAGTCGGCAATGTTACGTATGAATATCAAAGCGAGTACACACATCCTAACTCAGAGCATTCTAGCAGAAGCTTTAGGGGTTATTACTGAACTCATCAACCATGAATGTCCACTATATATAAACAACCACATTTATATATCTCACAGGAATGTATACAAAAATACAAAAAAAATATTTGGCCTTAAGGTCTTACAGTCATACTTCACAGGTGTGGATTACATACATCGGCACGCAGGCCAGCCACACATGAAAACAATAAAACTTTTCTTCATTCGGCCTTCAAGGGACAGCATAGCACCATCAAGGGCTTCAGCCCACTATTTCCTGCTCGGCTCTCCAGCACCTACATGGGGAAAATCTACCACAATGGTGATAAACAAGACAACGGTCAGCATTCAGCTGACCAATTTATAACGACCCTACCCCTTTCCCGGGGCAGTGGTATTCCTTCCCTGCATGCAAAGCATTTTCACAATATATATATCACAAGAACGTGCAATCACGCACAGTTCAATATATCACAAACGTCGGTCGCACGACCCGACGTTCCGTGCACTCAGGGCACATTATCGGTGTACCGAAAAACCAGGGTCCCACAACCGTTCCAAAGGTCCCAGACCCAACGGTAAGTTTGAGCATTCATGCTCCACGACCCATGGCCGTAGACTTTAGTATTGATGGCGTACAACCCAAGACTCTCATTATGTGATCCTAACGAACACCAATAAATTAGGCACTCAAGTTTGACAACCATAACACGGATACAGTTCAGCCCTTCCCCATTGCTCAAATCGCCAGTTCAATGTCTAGACTGACGCGGGTCGGCTTCCTTTTGTCTGTTCGGCTCGATGGCCTTTAAGAGCTCACAGCTCACAATAGCCACACTGTCCTCCAAGGACTGGCTTCACAATCAAAAAGGGAGTTCATGCTAGCGTTCGTCATGATCGCTTGGCGGGACCAACAGAATCTCTGTTTCTGCGCCCAACTCAACCCAAATCCTGTAGCATCCTGCAGTGCCAGAAACACTGGACTTTCACAGCACATATAGATCACCACGAGCTATCGCCATCGGCGACACTCACTGTTGCCCGACGATATCAACAGTTTTCCAAAACCGTGATTTTCCTAGGGTATTTTCCTGTAACTCAACTCCAGTACTTCCTGTTACTCCGTTTCACAGGCACAACCCATAAACTCCGAAAAGACTCGTTTATATGCCGAGTCTTCTCCAGTTTGCAAAATAAAGCATAACCAATCCAGACCAACCTATATGGATGAGCTTCACACAACATGCCTATTCTGTACTACACATTTCCGGATCTATATGCAAAATTAATTGGGGATAACGAATATTGACCCAGCGGAATCTCTTAACAATTCCACCTTTCGGTGGAGGATTTCATGCACATGCAAAATCAGGACTTCACTTATCCAAGAAGGAAGATCGCTACCCTTGTAGTTTTCCTCGGAGCCATGACGAAGCTTTTCTACGTGGATGGAAATGAGTGTCTCACTTTCCCCTTCGCGTATCTAGCCTCGGATCCTGCTTCCGATGAGGAGATCTCCTTCAGCACAGGTCAGCCCAAACCCTTAACTCCAGCCTTTAGTTCTCTTCTCAAGAACTTGGATGAAAATCAAGAAAGAGAGTGAGAAGGAAATAATGATCTCCTCATCACACACCCTTCTGCATAAGTGGACTCGTGCTTAACCCCAGCCACATGATCAATCCATCAAAACGAAGCAAAGACCAAGATTTGGGTTGACTGGTTAACTTTGGCACTATCTCCTGGCGATATCGACTGTCGCCACTCGGTGACATCGACTGAACCACTTAACCGCTTTGACCACTTTGACCGCCGTATGACACGTCATATGCCACGTGGCCCTATCGCCCGACAATATTCATTATCGTCCGGCGATATCAAGCTACTCAACGCTTTCAGGCGTTGAGTGCGACGAGTGCGTCGAGTGCGTCAAGTGCTGACTCAACGCTTATCGCTATCGCCACCCGGCGATACCCACTGTTGCCATTCAGCGATATCTTTCGATGATTCGTCGAAAGTGTTGAGTTCGTCGAGTGCAGATCAACGAATGCTGCTATCTCCATCAGGCGATACCCACTGTCGCCCGATGACAGTGACAAAAATTCTGCTGTCAACTTTGTGGGTGTTACAACTCTCCCCTCCTTATAGAAATTTCGTTCCGAAATTTGCATAAAAAAACATCAACAAATATGTTACAACATATCGTCTCTTTACAACAAAATGTTACAACATGTTATATAAATAACTCGGGAAATTCGGCACGCATGGTTTGCTCTCGCTCTCATGTTAGCTCCTCACGGCCACAGTTGTCCCACCAGACCTTGACCATCCTGATTGTCTTGTTTCGTAGCTGTTTGATCTTTGTATCCTCGATCCGAATGGGACTAACCTTCATCGTTAGCTCAGATTCGACCGATACTTAATCATTCACAATCGGCTCTTTGACGGCTTTTCGAAGCACTCATATATGGAACACATCATGCAATCCACTCAATTCTGCCGAAAGAGTTAGCCGATAGGCAAGTTCTCCAACTCTCTTCACTACTTCGAATGGACCAAGATACCTCAGACTTAACTTTTTCAAGCGCCGAATCCTCGACATGCCCTTAACTGGTCTGATTTTCAAGTATACCCACTCACCAACTATAAACTCTACGTTTCGGTGCATGACGTTGTAGTACTTTGTCTTCCTATCTTGGGCTATCAGTACCCTCTACCAGATATAGTGTATCGTCGAATTAGCTTCTTTGACTTCCTTATGCTTATACAACTTAGACTCGCCTGTTTACGCCCAAGCTAATGGTGTACAACACTTCCTACTATACAAAGCTTCAAAAGCGGTCATATTTATACTAGCTTGATTGCTATTATTGTAGGCGAACTCTACTATAAAAAGATGGTCTTCCCACCTTTTCTTGAAATCCAAGGCACACATTCGGAGCATGTCTTCCATCGTTCTGTTGGTCCTCTCAGTCTGACTATTCGTTTGTGGATGAAAGGTCGTACTGAACGTTAATTTTGTCCCCAGCAATTGATGGATTAGCCTTCAATCATTCGACGTGAAGCGCCCATTTCGATCACCTACGATGCAACGGGGCACACCGTGCAATCGTACTATTTGCTCAAAGTAAAGCTTAGCCAAGTTTTCCACTGGGTCGTCTCACTTGTTCGGAATGAAGTGAGTCACTTTAGTCAACTGGTCCATGATCACCTCTACAGAATCGTTCACGCGTTGAGATCTCAGTAAATCGTGCATGAAATCCATCTAAATGTCATCAAATTTCCATTCCGGAATATGTAGCGACTTTAGGAAACCTCCAGGCTTCTGACATTCTGCTTTCACAAAGGCACAATTCTGACATTTAGCCACGTAATGTGCTATGTCTTTCTTCATACCCGGCCACCAGAATAGCTTTTTCATGTCCTTATACATCTTTGTGCTCCCTAAGTGAATTGAGTACTTCGTGAACTGAGCCTCATACATCATTTCTTCTCTTAGCTTACCCATACTCGAGACATACAAATGACCATCTTTTCGCAAAAGGTCGTTATCCTAGGAGAATTTGGCATTTGAACCATCCACTGCATAGCATTGAAGACTTTCATCAAGTTCCGTTGCTCGCCGAACCCTGTCCGCAAGGTCATATTGTACCTCCGCATAGTTCAGGCACGCATTTGCAGTGAAATTCTTGTCAACACAAGAAATATCTAAAACTTCCAGATCTTGGATCAGACACTCATCATGGATCTGCAACCAAGTTGCCCTTGTTGGAGCCCTGCGACTCAAAGCATTTGCAACGACTTTTCCCTTCCCGGGAGTATAATGATTCTAGAAGGTGTAGTCCCCGAGGAACTCCATCCACCTACGTTGTCGCATGTTGAGATCATTTTGATCCAATAGATACTTTATGCTCTTATGGTCTGTGAATATATCTACTTTCACACCATATAAATAATGACGCCACAGTTTAAGTGAAAAAATCGCTGCTGCCAACTCCAAGTCATGGACAGGATAGTTCCTCTCATGCACTTTCAACTGACGTGAGCCATAAGCGACCACCTTTCCAAACTGAAGAAGAACACAACCCAAGCCGCTCCCTGATGCATCACTATAGATTTCAAAGCTGTCTGAACCACATGACGACCTCAAGATTGGCGCCATGGTCAAGCGACTCTTCAGCTCTTCAAAAGCTCACGCGCACTCCGTCGTCCAGACGAACTTCTGATCCTTCCTCGTTAGTGTGGTAATAGGCAAGATGATTTGTGAGAAGTTTTCTACGAAACGTCTGTAGTAGCCCGCCAATCCAAGTAAACTCCTGACTTCAGCTATAGAAGACAACACCGGCCACTCCCGTATGACTACTATCTTTGATGGATCCACCACAATGCCTTCTCCACTCACCTCATGGCCAAGAAAAGCCACTGACGACAGCCAAAACTCACACTTTGAGAACTTGGCGTAGAGCTTATTTCTTCTCAGGGTGTGCAACACCATCCGTAAATGATTCGTATGATCTTCTTCAGACTGAGAGTACACTAGAATGTCATCAATAAAGACGATTACAAATAGGTCAAAGTACTCTTGAAATGTTTGGTACATTAGGTACATGAACACCGATGACGCATTTGTTAGCCCAAATGACATTACTATGAACTTATAATGACCATAGCGTATTCCAAACGTTGTCTTGAGAATGTCAACTTCCTGAATCCTCAACTGGTAATAACTAGACTTTAAGTCCAGCTTAGAATAGACAGTTGATCCAACTAGCTGATCAAACAAGTCATCAATTCGTGGTATCAGATACTTGTTCTTCTCCGTCAGCTTATTCAATTCTCGATAGTAGATGCACAACCGCAAACTGTTGTCCTTTTTCACAAAGAGAACAGGTGCGCTCCAAGATGACATACTTGGGCATATATAAACCTGTTTCAGCAACTCTTGTAGTTGAACTTTCAGTTCCGCCATTTCATTTAGCGCTACACGATACGGCGAGCGGGCCACTGGTTTTGCACCTGACACCAACGCAATAGAGAAGTCAATCTCCCGCTGGTGCGGTAACCCTAGAAGATCCTTAGGAAACACATCAGCATACTCCGAAACAATCAGAACATCACTCACACTGGCTTTCGGCTCAACAACCTTTATAAGCGTGAAGAATAACTCCACACCCTTCCGAATAGCCTTGTTTACTTGGAGAGCAGATATCAATATCTTGCTTGATCCTCGCATACCAGCGAATATAGTCTCTAGCTCGGTATTCTAACCTAGTGTGACTTCCTTTGAGTTGCAATCAATACAGGAATGCTGCTCTGAAAGCCAGTCCATACCAAAGATCACATTGAACTCAGATATCGGCAACAAAGATGCTTCTAACCCGAAATCCTGACGTCCTATCCGTACCTCCACAAAGCAAGACCTATTTGTCTACATTACGCATCTTTTAGGCAACAAGATTGATAGTCTCTCTGTCGGCACACCAGTTGTCACTCCAATCCGAGACACTAAGTCCTCAGATAGAAATGAATGTGAAGCACCTATATCAAACAGTGTTCTTGCCGGACAGTCCCGAATAAGAACAAAACCTAATAAAACCAAATCATACACAAGTAACGCACATGGTACTAAGTATGGAAAGCAGTAAAAACTGTATCTTAACTCATACCTGTGATGACGTTACTTTGCTTTATGGCCTCTTGTTGTCCAAGGTTGTACACTCTTGGTTGGGCTGGAGCGTACTGGGATGAAGTGGACTCCACTGCCTTTCCCTTTTAAGCATATGTAGCTCCTGCCTTCTTCTCAACCTTTGGCAAACCAACCCGACAGTCACGGGCTAGATGACCCACCTTTCCACATTTATAACATGCACGAGGGGCTTTCTTAGAAGTTGCACTAGACGCAACAGTAGAAGGAGCCGGTGCAGAAGAATTGGACCTCTCACCCCATCTCTTGCGGTAACCAGACTTTTCAAGATGCGGCGCTTTAAACTTGGACTTGTCACAGTCAAGTCCCTGTCGCCCTGTACCCATTTCATATCTTTCTCCAACGCACGAGCCATATCAACCAACACTTGAACCGAACTTGAGAGCAAGAATCTCAGCTCATCCCGCAACCCTTCGTAGAACCGATTGGTTTTACGCTCTTTGTCAGCAAAGATAGACCCTGCAAAACGTCTCAATCTTGTAAACTCATGTAAGTAGGTATCGATACTACTTTCTCCCTGAGTTAGACGCTGGAATTCATTTTCCATGGCTATGCGTTGTGTCGATGGCAAGTGCTTTGCCAAGAACAATCTCAAAAACTCCTGTAACAAGACTTCCGTTAGTTGTCTGCCTGCTAAGTGGTGTAGCTCCATTTCGTACCACCAAAGCCGAGCCTCTCCTTCCAACAGGAAAGTGGCCAAGGTGACTTTTTGTTCTTCCTCTGTTCTTATTACCATCAAGATCCTCTTGACGCGCTCAAGCTAATCCTCTGCCTGCATTGGGGATACTGCCCCCACGAACGTAGGAGGACTGAAGCTCATAAACTGCTTCAATTGTCGTTCCACTGCTCGTGGATCTACAATAGCCTCAACGGGTATGGGCCTCACACCAACCTGTCCTGGCACCACCGCAGGCTGTGCCTGCCCAGTAGGCTGCTCCTGCCTAGTAGGCTGTGCCTGGATCATTGCAAACAATGCCTCAGCAACTAAGCGTACTGTCTCCGCAGCCGGAGGAGGTGTAAGCATCTCAGCTGGTGTCATACTCTCATCAGAATACTGGGGCTCAGACTGTCCCGCACCACTTCGAGTCACCTATATGTGTAAAAGACACACTTTAGCGACTTTGCAAAAGCAACAACAACATTGTAGGAACGCGCTGGTTCCTCAAACAGGTGTATTTGCATTCCTTCGTAGACATTCTTGAGTTCATTTATGTTATAACGGGTCACACTTATACGTGCTCGCCACCCCGCAAAAGAATTCGACCACGAATTCGAAGGAGGAAGACCAAGACAAGCTGATACCAAATTGTAACATCTTCGTCCGTTACATGAAATATAATAGTTGGTCCAGGCGGGGCCCCACGCCATATTCCACTGGCAGTCAGCGACGTTACGTATGAATATCAAAACGAGTACAAGCATCCTAACTCAGAGCATTCTAGCGGAAGCTTTAGGGGTTATTACTGAACTCATCAACCATGAATGCCCATTATATATAAACAACCACATTTATATATCTCATAGGAATGTATACAAAAATACACAAAAATGTTTGGCCGTAAGGCCTTACAATCATACTTCACAAGTGTGGATTACATACATCGGCACGCATACCAACCACACATGAAAACAGTAAAACTTTTCTTCATACGACCTTCGAGGGCTAGCATAGTAGCAGTAAGGTCTTCAGCCCACTATTTTCCGCTCGACTCTCCAGCACCTGCATGGGGACAATCCACCGCAATGGTGGTAAAAAAGGCAATGGTCAGCATTCAGCTGACCAATTTATAACGACCCTACCCCTTTACCGGGGCAGTGGTATTCCTTTCCTGCATGCAAAACATTTTCACAACAGATATATCACAAGAACGTGCACTCATGCACAGTTCTATATATCACAAACATCGGTCATACGACCCGACGTTCCGTGCACTCAGGGCACATTATAGGTGTACCGAAAAACCAGGATCCCACAACCGCTCCAATGGTCCCAGACCCAACTGTAAGTTTGAGCATTCATGCTCCACGGATGACGACCGGTGACTTTATTCTTTATGGCGTACAACCTAAGACTCTCATTATGTGATCCTAATGAACGTCAATAACTTAGGCACTCAAGTTAGACAACCATAACACAGATACAGTTCATCCCTTGCCCGTTGCTCAAATAACCAGTTCAATGTCTAGTTTGACGCAGGTCGGCTTCCCCTTGTCTGTTCGGCTCGATGACCTTTAAGAGCTCGCAGCTCACAATAGCCACACTGTCCTCCAAGGACTGGCTTCACAATCAAAAAGGGAGTTCATGCCAACGTTCGTCACGATCGCTTGGCGGGACCAACAGAATCTCTCTTTCTGCTCCCAAACTCAACCCAAACCCTGCAGCATCCTGCAGTGCCAAAAACACTGGACTTTCACAACACATATAGCTCACCATGAGCTATCGCCATCGGCGACACTCATTGTCGCCCGGCGATATCAACAATTTTCTAAAACCGTGATTTTCCCAGGGTATATTTCTGGAACTCAACTCCAGTACTTCCTGTTACTCCCTTTCATAGGCACAACCCATAGACTCTGTAAAATACTTGTTTATACGCGGAGTCTTCTCCGGTTTGCAAAATAAAGCATCACCAATCCAGACCAACCTATCCGAATGGGCTTCACATATCATGCTTATTTCGTACTACATATTTCCGAATCTATATGCAAACTTAATTGGGGATAACGAATATCGACCCAACAAAATCTCTTAACAATTCCACTTTTTGGTGGAGGATTCCATGCACGTGCAAAATTAGGACTTCACTTGTCCAAGAAGGAAGATCGTTACCCTTGTAGTTTTCCTCGGAGTCATGACGAAGTTTTTCTACGTAGATGGAAATGAGCGCCTCACTTTCCCCTTCGCGGATCTAGCCTTAGATCCTACTTCCGATGAGGAGATCTCCTTCATCACCTTCAAAAATGTCAGCCCAAACCCTTAGCTCCAGCCTTTAGTTCTCTTCTCAAGAACTTGGATGAAAATGAAGAAAGAGAGTGAGAAGGAAATAATGATCTTCTCATCCCACACCCTTCTGCATAGGTGGCCTTGGGTTTAACCCCAGCCACATGATCAATCCATTAAAATGAAGCAAAGGTCAAGATTTGGTTTAACTGGTTAACTTTGGTGTTATCACGTGGCGATATCGACTGTCGCCACTCAACGACATCGACTGAATCGCTTAACCGCTTTGACCGTCATATGGCATGTCATACGTCACGTGGCTCTATCGCCTGGCGATATTCACTATCGCCCGGCGATATCAAGCCACTCAACGCTTTCAAGCGTTGAGTGCGCCGAGTGCGTCGAATGCGTCGAGTGCGTCGAGTGTGTCGAGTGCATCGAGTGTGTTGAGTGTCGACTCAACGCTTATCTCTATCGTCACCCGGCGATACCCACTGTCGCCATTCAACAATATCTTTTGACGATTTGTCGAAAGTATTGAGTTCATCGAATGCAGATCTATGAACGCCGCTATTGCCATCAGGCGATACCCACTGTCGCCCAACGATAGTGATAAAAATTCTACTGTCAACTTTGGGGTTGTTGTAGCATGGAGACCGGGCGGTCTAGCGGTTTGTCTGGCGGTCTGGCGGCTTCTCCCAGCGGCTTGGTAGTCGGGCTGTTGTTGGTTGGTGTTTGGCAGTCTGGCGACTTATCACAACAGCTTGATAGTCGGGCTATTGCTGGTTGGTGTCTGGCAGTCTGGCGGCTTGTCTATGGCGACTTGTAGATATTGTTGGGTTATCTTATGCACATTATAGTTGCAGTGCGGGTAGTCTAACCGCGCGGCTTATGTGGCTTTTATAGGTGCTTGTTCCTATAATTATTAGTCTCACATTGCTTATTTGTAATCTCTCTTCTCTCCTCCATTCTATAAAAGGGAGGTCATACCTTTGTAATAGATACCTTTTTGGATAATAAAAATTTTGTTACTCCAAATTTTCGATCTACTTGTTTTCTGTTCACACATAGTATCATAGGACTCGATATTTTCCTCCTGATTCTGTGAGCTCTCTTTGTCCCCCACGACCTGTCCGCGCGACTTGATCCTTCTTCTCGCGACCTATCTTCGCGCTTGTTTCTTCCACCGGTTTGCGCCCTATTCGCGCGGCTTCTTTCTATCCTTATAGTTGCTCTTTTGTGTGCGTGACCTCTCTGATTCCACTTTCTTCTCGCCACGACCTGTTCTTAAGTCGCCGCGACCTGTGCTTAGTCGCCACGCACTCCTTTTCTAGCCTCTATTGTTCTTAAGTCGCCGCGACTTGTTCTTAAGTCGCCACGACCTGTTCTTAACTCGCTGCGACCTGTTCTTAAGTCACTGCGACCTGTTCTTATTGCTACGACCTGTGCTTAGTCGTCGCAACCTGCTCTTCTTGTCGTGCCCTGTGCTTAGTCTCCGTGCCCTCCTTTACCACCCGTGATTTGTTCTTCTCTCTGCTCTCTTCTATGGCAACCTCTTCTTTAAAGTCGTCCGCCTCCGTGGTAGTGTTTTCAGGTAGTGCCCACGTCGCTACTCAAGGTAAATGATTGATCGACTCTGGTGCTACCAATCATATGACCGACAATCCGCAATGTTTTTCTCTCCTAGAACAGCATGATCGGGTGCCCCTGGTCCTTATTGTGGACGGCTCTCCCTCACCGGTCAATAGAACAGGAGTGGTTCAAGTCACTCCATCTCTTCGCTTGGCGGACACCCTCTACGTGCTCACTTTCCCTTGCAATTTGTTATCTGTTACTTCTCTTTGCAAGCAACTACAGTGCTCTGTCACATTCACTTCTACCACTTGTTCTTTTTAGGATCCGGGCTCCAAACGGACGATTGCTACTGGGACTGAGAGTGGCGACCTCTATTTTCTTGATAACGTTTCCACACTATCCGCCTTCTCCTCCACTTCTACTAATCTTCTCCAATGGCACCTTCATCTTGGTCAAGCTCCTCCAAGACTTCTTCGTCAGCTTCTTCCCCACCTTCCTTGGCAGAGTCCTCCTCTCAACTGTGATGCATGTAAGCTTGGCAAGCATCACCGCTCCTCCTACCCACCGAAGCAAGGTCGTGGATCTTCCTGACCATTTGATCTATTCCACTCCGATATCTGGGGTCTTGCTCCTACCCTCACCATATGTCGGGGTAGTTCATATTTTGTAACCTTTATTGATGATTTCTCTTGATGTATGTGGGAGTATCTTTTAAAGGATTGCTCCAAACTATTTTCTGTATGGACATTGTTCTATAATATGATTAAGAATCAGTTTGATAAATCCATTAAAATCTTTTGCTCTGACATTGCTAAGGAATATCTTAGTAATGATTTCTCTTCTCTCTGTCTGCAACATGGTATTATTCATCAAACTAGTTGTGTCTATACCTCACAACAAAATAGGGTAGCGGAACGTAAAAACCGTCACCTCCTCGATGTCACACACTCTAATGACACAGATGCATGTTCTTCGCTCCTATTAGGGCTATACCATCCTCATCTCCTGCTATCTCATTAATCAAATTCCTTCCATGGTTCTCCATGGTGAAACCCCATTCTCCATTCTTTATCCGGGCAAGGATCCTCTTCCTCTCCGTATCTTTGGGTGCACGGCTTTTGTGCACGCTCCTTCCGCCACTCATGACAAACTCTGCCCACGTGCCACCAAGTGTGTCTTTTTGGGTTACTCTACTACTCAGAAAGGCTATTGTTTCTTTGACCCCATTCTTTGTAAACAATACGTATCTGCAGATGTGATCTTCTTCGAGAATGCGTCCTATTTCTCTTCTGATTCCTCTCCCTCTCCAGATATTTTTGCTCCTCCTACCATCCCCACCACCACGTTTACTAAAAGACAGGGGTTAGATCTGATTTACTCTAGAGAGGGGGGGTGAATAGAGTAGTTTAAATCTTTTTGGCTGTTTTTAATATTATCAGAGTAAAGGATAAATGATACCAATATTGAGAGAAAGGAAAAACAATCTAAATTAATCTACTCTAACACAGCACAAAGAAAAGAGGCAACTACATGACACAAAAATTTTATAGTGGTCCCCCAACCTGGGTACATCCACTCTTCTACCACCCTGGTAGGAATCCACTAGCAGGTTTTTGATCAGGTGACTGCCACCATAAGATCTATTTCCAGGGAGATCTCACAACCTTTTGAGCTTTTGATCAGGTGCCTAAAAACTAAATAAACTTTTGAAGTGAGTTAATAAATCCTTTATACAGGAGGGGGGAGAGAGATTTGATGGTGTCTTCTCTTTCTCAAACAACTGAGAAGACTTAGTGGATTGTTGTTGTCAAGGCTCCTTCAGAAATCACTTGAAGCCTTGCTCAAGGTGTAAGTTTTCTTCCTTGACTTGAGATGATCCAGGAACTTCTGACTGATTCAGAGATTGTTGTCCTTGAAAGCTCCTGCAGTGGAAGTTGAAGAAGTCTCTTGATAGTGATTGTTGTTTTTCTTCTTCTTCAGTAAGATCAACGAGAAAACAAAGTGTTTTCTGCACAGAGAATGTGTGAATGTTGTTTCTGTATTCTCTGGTTCTGTATCACTGTGCTTCTATTACTCTCTCTTTGACTGAAAAGAGTAAAACACTTTTATATTCTTTGTCGAAATTCTCCTTTGAATTTTGAATTCTGCATTGATTGATGACTGCCTGGAGAATGAAAATCGGCTGGAGAATATTTGCTTTAATGAGTTTCCCCAACTGTCCCAATTAATTGCTGGTTGGTGTCTAGCGGTCTGGCGGCTTGTTTATGGCGACTTGTAGATATTTTTGGTCTACTTATTTTCTGTTCGCACAGGGGTGTTACAATTGCGTCTTGTGATCTGAAAAAAAATCAAATTTATATAAAAGAATGCCAAAAAACGTTCATGCACGACAAAAGTAGGTCGTCTCATAAGTACTTTGATTGCACCTCAGGAACCCAATGGAGAGCCCCCGCACAGATACATCACGCAAAACCACGCAAGTGTGTACAGGCGTGCGTGAGCCCAGGAGTGCATGAATGAGCAAATGGTTGTGCACGTAGCCTCGCTCGCAAGGGCGTGCGTGCGTGCAAACTTGTGTGTGGGAGCGTGCACGCAAGCCTGCATGCAAGTGAGCGCGGGCACACGCGCAGAGGCCTGCACTTTGGCGCGCGCGGGCGCGTGGGCAGACTCACGTGCGGCCGTGCATGCAGACCCGCGGGCGCGCGGGTGGGTGTGCGCGGGCACGCGTGCAGACTTGCGTGCGGGTGCGCGTGCAGACCCGTGTGCGGGTGCGGGCGGGCGCACCTGCAGACCTGCGCGCGGGTGCGCGCGAGCTCGCGTGCAGACCTGCATACGGGTGCGCGTTGGCACGTGCAGGTGCGCGCTGGTGCACGGGCGCGCGCGCAGACCCACACGCAGGTGTGCGCGAGCGCGCACACAGACACACGCAGGTGTGCACGGGCACGCACACCGACTCACACGCGGGTGTGCACGGGCGCACATGCAGTCCCTCGCGCGGGTAGGCATGCAGGTGCGCTCACTTAGTGCTTCCTATGTGAGCGTGCACGGCCCTGCGCAAGTACGCATCAGCGTATGCACAGGCCCGCGCATGGACGCGCGAGTGCTCTCCGCACACAGGAGAGTGTCGTGTGGGTACACCTTCTTCGGCTCGACCGCTCCGCCCCTTCACAACGTACCTTGTTGTGCAATTCAAAGCATATATGTTTTATAAGATTCTATATATTTGGGCGAAATTGAAGATTTGAAATTTGAATTGGCGGTAATTTTTATTTGAATTTGAGTTCTAATTTCAATTTTGACACCTCAGTTTTGCCCAACTGAGCGGAACCTTATGGAAAAGATGTGGGTTCCCCGTGTTTAATGCGATAATGTTTTTGTCTAGTGGCAAATCTAGGAATTTTAAGGGGGAGGGGGCATCAACTTTCTCCAACAAAAAATATTGAACGTCTCTATCTTACCGAACTCATTTCTTCCTCATTTGGCCACCGTTTTTGACGTATAAGTAATCAAAATTCATTGTCTCGACAAGAGAAATCCAAATCCACTAATCATTTTTCAAAATTCTTGTGGGGGACCGAACCCCAGCCCGCCCACTTAGATCTGCCCCTGCTTTTGACTATTATTGCAGGTCAACTCGATGCGCTTTTGAACTGGTAGAAGATCGATCGTCCTAGCTCGGGAGCAGTCAAGCGCAAACAGTCAAAGAATGAACAGATGGCTGACAAGATAATTTTTACATGAAAAAACCCGGAAAGGGGAAAATCATGTAGCTAGGTCTGAGTCGGCTAAGGCTTCATTTGGCGTGGTAGTGGCAGCTACGAACATGAGGGTTAAATTGTCATTCGTTAACGTTCACCTAAGGAACTTCATCCACTTTTTTGTTCAAACGGATGAAGTTCTTTAGGTGGGTGTTAACGAATGACAGTTTAACCCCCCATGTTTATAATTGCCACCACCGCTACAAACGGAGCCTACATTTCTACTATATTTGATGGTTACACAAGTTTGTAGAGAACTCGAGGGTGATAGACCGCCTCTCGTTACAGTAGTATGGAGAGAAGGGGAAGAAGCTTCGAGGGTGACAAATCACCGCTCGTGAAGCTAAGTATTTTCTAAGTTGTTACTGTTAGAACATGCATTTTGCATCTCTCAGGTTTGATAATATCAAATCTCAAGTTATATTTGATTATACATACTTTGGGTATAGTATGCATGTTTATAGATTTGAAGCTCTTTCAGGAATGACAAAGTTGAGTGATATCTCCCGCGAAATTAATATCGCTGGCGTTAGCATTTAGTCAGACACGTCAGCGATCCGTGGGCTCAGCACGGGAGAGAGGGAGGCCATAAAAGGATCTTCATTGTCGCCCCGCGATATCAATATCGCTTGCAATAGCATTGCCGTTATTGGACATGTCAACGATCCGTGGTCTCTGTGCGGGAAAGCGAAGATGACATAAATGGAAATTCACTATCGCCCCGCGATATCATTATCTCTGGCGATAGTGGTAGGGGTTTTGGAAAGTTCTGTCATGTAACATCCCACAAACAACCAGACTGCTAGGAGGACTTTTTGTCATGCCTAGGGCATGACAAAACTTTAAGAAGACAAGGAGGACAATGGGTGCCTAAGAAAAATAGGTGAAATCACCTTGGTCTGCAAATAGTAGTTTCTGGACACATAAGCTAGGGTGTACAACCCCGTATTCGCGAAGAGTGAGCCCAAAACGAGGCAGACACGTTTTTAAGCTTTTTGGAGATTTTGCACTCTCGGTGGCCAATTTTGGCACTGGCTTGGAAACATACTAGTAGGGGGAGGAAAAATCAACATCTTCCCCCGGACCCTTTAGAGGGGCGGGTGCGGCAAGATAGCCGACACCCCCCTGGCGTGCTAGGCGCGATGTGGGATGGCGGGACTGGCTGGAGACCAGGATCCCGCCCCCGACATCATGGCCTTGGGCAGGGGCGAGACCAGGCGGCCAGCCCTCTCGCCCCAGGCGGAGAGCTCGCAGGGCGAAACCGGGCGGCCAGCCCTCTCGCCCCAAGCAGCGAACTCGCGGGGCGAGACCGGGCGGCCAGCCCTCTCGCCCCAGGCGGCGAGCTCGCGGGGCGAGACCGGGCGGCCAGCCCTCTCGCCCCAGGCGGCGAGCTCGCGGGTGGGGGGAGTCTCAAGGAACTGTCGGTTCGTCATTGTTGATGCTCCAAGCAGCTATAACGCCATATTCGGAAGCGCCTTCCGTTGCGTGCCGTCTTCGTTCCACCAGTGCCTCAAGTTCAACTCAGGGGGAATCCAGGTCAGAGTCAAGGGAGACTCCAGGATGGCAAGGCAGTGCTACGTCACGGCCGTCAACACCATCTCTTGGTTGGCCAAGGCAGAGGAGATGAAGAAGGTCATGGAGTGCCTGAGCAAGATGGAAGTGTCCGGCGAGGAGGAAGCGGATGACGACCACCGGGCCCAGACTCCCTGAGGAAGCCTCGCCCCGACAGAGTCCTGTATGTATCTTATCTTGTAATGAGTCCAACCCCCGACCAACTGAGTCGGGGGGATCATGTAACTCATCTATTTTCCCCGTTTGAGGATGTAGGATTTGGTAAGGTTTGATTGTGTAGCCCAAGTCCTTTGCTCCGATGATGATTCCGCGGCCAGGCTCCCACTAGCTGGCAGGGCAGGTTGATCTCTCGTGGTAGCTCAAGTCCCTTTGCTCCGATGATGATTCCGCTGCCAGGCTCCCACTAGCTGGCAGGGCAGGTTGATCTCTCGTGGTAGCCCAAGTCCTTTGCTCCGATGATGATTTCGCGGCCAGGCTCCCACTAGCTGGTAGGGCAGGTTGATCTCTCGTGGTAGCCCAAGTACTTTTCTCCGATGATGATTCCGCGACCAGGCTCCCACTGTTAAATTTTCTCAACGTGGTCAGCAAGATAGCCCAAACACCAAATTAATATCTTCGGAACTACCCAGTTCGCACGCTGAACCTGCGGAAAACCCAAGGACTAGAGGTTGCACCCAACAAAACAATGGAAGCACAAGACGGTCTTATTATGCATTCACTTCTTTACAATCCGAGGCATACATAGCGAGACATGATTTCGCTAGTATTACAGCTGTAAATAGAAAGAACCCAAAAACAAGCCGGGCGGACAGCACTCCAGTCCGCCGAGACCGCGAGGTCGCCGAGACCGCCGAGACCGCTGAGCTCGCCCAAGCTATGCTGCAATCCGCCGAATACCACGGAGTCCGCCGAGACCGCGAGGCCGCGCGGACACACCGTTATTCGCCTCCTGCTGAACCCGAACTGAGGAACTCCCCTACCCGCCTGAAACCGGCGGACAGGTTATTGAAGCTGGGAAAGTTGAAACAGAACTGACAAGCCGCAGAGCGACCTCCTGCTGAGTCCGCAGAGACCGCACACTTCCAAGCACTGACCGAAGTCAAAGCCAAGCTCCTGGCTCCTTGAAGTTATCCGCGCGACCTGCACACAGCAAACCGTCAGCCTGAAACAATCCGCGCGGACTGGAAAACACAGACCGCAGCACTCGCCCAACCCAATTTACTGTTCACTCACGTTACTTAGGTTTTTGTAGATGTGCCAGGGGGGTCCTATTTATAGGCAAGGTGAGGAGTGTGGTCACCGCCCAAGAGATAGCGACACCGCCCCAGTCCGCGCGAACACAAACGACCGTCCGCTCAGTCCGCGAGGACTTAGCCAGTCACCAAGGGAAACCGCCAGGAGTAAGGCAACCATTGACGAACCCTCTCCAGTCCGCCCAAGCTAAGCGGACAAGGCACCAGCCCGCAAATCTCCAACTGCTTCAGGACAGCACCCTCTTCAATGGCAGTCCGCACCAACCCGAGGCAGTCCGCAAGACTCACACCTCAATCCGCCACAAGTCCACGACCAAAGGCAAACAGCAACAGTCCGCCCGGTCACAGCGGACTTCGCGGATACGGCGGACACCATGAACTTGACACCAAGTGTGACCAAGTCCAAAACCATCAAGGGCCAGTGCGAGCATGGCGGACACAAAGTCCCGTCCGCCAAACACCCTAGCGCAGACCGCAACCAGTCCGCGAGCTCCTCGCACTTGTCCAACACAACAGCTTCCTCCCGGACTCCAAACATCAGTCCGCCAACCGGTCTCCACAGCAAGACCTGCTGTAACACCTGAGCTCGACAAGGCCTCAGCCAAGCTCAAGGCCCAGTCCGCAACAGCCCAAACCGCGGACACACCAGTCCGCAAGGCTTCCCGCGAACTCGAACCAATCCGCCAACAGCGCAAGCTTGCACCCGCGACCACTGAGCAAAGCACCAGTCCGCAAGCCTCTCTATCCGCAGATACCAGGCCGCACCAAACCGCGGACTCCATGCAACAACCCGCTCAGAACACAGCCGGCTTCCACCAGACTTCTCACCAGGCCGCAAACCTCAGTCCGCCCAGTCCGCCCAGTCCGCCAAGGCTGTCCGCACAGGCCGCGCGGCCTGTCCCGTCACCCACTTTCACTTCACAAATTTCAACACTCCCCCTTGAAGTGAGAAGTGGTGACCAAGCCCAGCAAGCTGCGCAAGCGTTCAAAGGGCCCCTTCGACAGCGGCTTCGTGAAGATGTCAGCAAGATTATCTTCACTCCGAACATGCCCGACCAGCAGAGACCCCTCCAACACCTTCTCCCTGATGAAGTGGTGATCAATCTCTATATGCTTGGTCCTGGCGTGACACACTGGATTGTTTACCAGTTTGAGAGCACTCTCATTGTCACCCCGGAGTAAAGTAGGCCCTTGCACTTCTTCATGAACATCCTCTATGAGTCTCCTCAACCAAACGGCTTCCCGAGCAGCCAAGGCCGAAGCCTTATACTCCGCCTCCGTGGTTGAAACCGACACCGAGTCCTGCTTCTTGCTACACCACGAGATGCTAGCTGAACCGCAAGTGAACACATAACCTGAAGTAGACCTTCGATCATCCGAATCACCGCCATAGTCAGCATCCGTGTACCCGAGCAACGCAAACTCCGCATCCCTTCCATAGAGGAGTCCCATCTCAAAAGTCACCTTGACATACTTCAGAATCCCCTTCGCCGCCACTAGATGAGATTGCCTTGGTTCAGCCATATACCGACTTACTCGGCCAACAGCATAAGCTATATCCGGCCTTGTAATCGTCAGATAGATCAAGCTCCCAACAAGAGCCCTGAACACCAAGGGATCATTAAGCACCCTTCCCTCATCTCGTCGAAGCTTTAGCCCAGGTTCCAGTGGAGTAGAGCACTTCTTCCCTTCGCCCATGCCAAACCGCTTCACAATGCGATCAGCATACCCTTTCTGGCTAATGAGAACCCCGCACTCCTTCCTCTCCACTTCCAGACCAAGAAAGTGATGCAACTCTCCCAAGTCTTTCATCTCGAAGCGTATAGCAAGCTCTGCCCTGAGCCTTGCTACTTCCTCCTCCGAGTTCCCTGTGATGATCATATCATCCACATACAGTAGGACCAAGACTCTTAGCTCTCCGTTCTTCTTGACGAACAAGCTTGAGTCCGAGTTAGAAGCCAGGTATCCACAGAATTGCAAGTACTCTGCAATCTTCCCATACCACGCTCGAGGAGCTTGCTTCAACCCATAGAGAGCCTTCCTGAGTTTGCAGACATAGTCCGGATGCTTCTCAGAGACAAAACCAAGCGGCTGATCCATGAAGATGTCCTTGTCAATCTCTCCGTAAAGAAAGGCATTCTTCACATCGAGTTGCCACAACCTCCATCCCTTGCTAGCAGCCAAGGCGATCACCACTCTTACAGATGTCATCTTCGCAACTGGACTGAATGTCTCCTCATAGTCTTCTCCATACTGTTGTGAGAATCCTCTAGCGACCAGGCGAGCCTTGAACCGATCAATGCTCCCATCAGCCTTCTTCTTCAACTTATATACCCACTTGCAAGTAACTGGAGTAATGCCATCAACCTTGGGCACAAGGTCCCAGGTTTCATTCTTCTTCAGAGCATCAATCTCTTCCTTCATGGCATCATCCCACTCCTTCACTCCAGTGGCCTCGTTGAAGTTTGCAGGCTCTCGCTCATCCAGAGGACCTGCAAAGAAGCAGGAGACAAAGCTCACTGCATTCCCATCACAGTACCGAGCCGGTGGCTTAATCACCCTCTTCGATCTCCGAAGACACGGCTCCTTGCTCACGGCTTCCGTTGCTTCTTCAGGCTCCACTCCTACCTGGGGCAAGCATTGAGCAGTGCTCCCCCTGCTTCCTGAGCCAGAAGGCTCAGCCTCGGAGTTCGAAGCAACAGGAGCTGCTGGTGAAACAGCAAGCTCCTCTTCCAAGCCTTCAGCAGCCTCCACCGGTGCTTCCTCAACCTTGCTACTTCCGGTAGGCTCCACCGAGCCACCTCCATATGACGTCAGCTCATCAAAGACAACGTCTCTTGACACCACGAACTTCTTCGTCACAGGGTCCATGCATTTCCATCCCTTCTTCCGCTCATCATAGCCAACAAAGACAAGTTTCCTTGCCTTCGCATCCAGCTTTGTCCGTGAAGCATCCGGGACATGCACGTAGCAAGTTGAACCGAACACCCGAAGGTGTCCAACACTCGGCTTCTCCTTCAGCAACAGCTCAATAGGAGTCTTCATGTTGATAGGGCTGAGTGGCATCCGGTTGATAACATAAGCAGCACAAGACATTCCCTCCGCCCAAAAGGACCTCGGGATATCTTTCGCATGCAGCCAGCATTTGCAGGTTTCCGTCAGATGACGGATCTTCCGCTCCGCTACCCCATTTTGTTGTGGAGTGTGAGCACATGTAAGCTCCCGTTGGATCCCGTGCTTCCTGCAGAAGTTAGAAAACTTGGAAGAGACAAACTCCCCCCCGTTATCAGTTCTAAACTTCTTAATCCACAAGCCAAGCCGGCCTTCTACCAACTCCTTGAACTCCACGAACAAATGGAAGGCTTCCGACTTCTCCTTTAAGAAGTACGCCCAAGTATACCTTGAGTAGTCATCAACCAAGACAAGCATGTATTTGCTTCCACCAAGGCTGGCTGTAACAGTCGGTCCCATCAGGTCACCATGAATACACTCCAATGGTTTCTTGCTCCTTGTTTGAGATTTATCAAACGGAAGGCGATGTGCCTTACCGTATTGACAGCCCGCACAAACATGCCCATCACCAAAGGAGGACAACATCGGCAACCCCCTCACCAGACTTCTACTCGCCATTGCCTTTAGCTTATCCATGCCAACATGCCCCAGCCTCTCATGCCAGATAGCCGCACTATCATTGGCCCTCATCCTATCAACATAGGCACTGGTGGAAAGAACAAACAAGTTCTTCACCCTCCTCCCAACATGAGCAACATCAGCCTTTACCGCTGATACGTTGCGAAGGAACCTCACATCTGTTGGCCCAAACAGAACGTGATACCCAGCGTCCACCGCGTTGGTCACCGAGAAGAGGTTCTTCTTCATGCCCGGCACGTGATACACACTCCTTAACGTGAGTGGCCCCTGATCACTACCCAAAAACACGACCCCCTCCTTCTCTACTGCATAAACAGTATTATCAGCAGTGATAATAGCTTCATTACCTGAGTAAGCCTGCATGGAGGTGAACTTCGACTTGTCTCCGGTGAGGTGATGACCACACCCGGAGTCGATGATCCACTCGCTGTTGAAGTCCTCAGCAGATAAGGCCCGGACACAAGTGCCCGTCATGAAGGCTCCTCCCCATTCTGCTTCTTCACTTCGCGAGCAAGCTTCCTCCTTTCCCGCAGCATGCCCAGGCTGCAGTTTGACCTTGCAGTCCCGCTTGAAGTGCCCACGCTAATGACACCGGTAGCACTTCAGATTCTTCTTCCAGTCCTTATGAGCATTGCTCCTCTCCGGCGGATACGAAGTTGAAGTCTCCTTTTCACCAGCGGCCTGCACCTTTTTCTTCTTCTTCCCTTCCCATCCCTTCTTCTTGCCTGAGAAGAGAGCCTCGCTGCCTTCCTGATTCAGATTCACTCCAGCCATCTGCCTTGCTAAGCTCTCCTGCGAGGCAAGCAGATTCTCCAGCTCCAGCAACGACGGCTGAGTAGCCCACCCTTGAACAGATGTAACAAAGGCCACATACTCCTTCCGCAGGCCGCGGATAATGTGCCTTTTCATCTTTGCCTCAGAGATAGGCTCATCAGGATCCAGTGCCGACAGCTCAGCACACAAGCTCTTCATCTTTAAGAAGTACTTGGAGATGGAAAGGTCTCCCTGAGTTGCCCTGGCCAACTCATTCTCCAGGAACTGAAGCCGCGCCACATTCTTCCTATTGAACAACTCATCAATGGTTGTCCAAATATCAGCAGCCGACTCACATCCAATGATGTGATCAAACAGTTCCGGAGAGACAGCTCTCTTCAGAACGAACTCTGCCTTAGCATTAGTTCTTCTCCAGAGCCTCACATGTTCAGCAGTACCGAAAGCAGCAGTAACTTCCTGTCTGTCGTCTCCACCGACAACTTCCCACAGCTCCTCGCCTAGAAGATAACTCTTCATGCATGACTTCCACTTTTTATAGTTAGTCGGCGTTAAGAGTTCAATGCCCAGACCTCTTGCTAAGCTTCCTTCCATTGCAATCACCTGTTGGTACCCTTCAGCAGCTCCGAGCAACAACACAGGTTGAACACCACTCAATCACTGAGTAACAACGCTGGTTGACCCCCGCTCACGCAACTGAACCTCCGCAACCTCAGAAACCTCGCTCTGATACCATGTTAAATTTTCTCAACGTGGTCAGCAAGATAGCCCAAACACCAAATTAATATCTTCGGAACTACCCAGTTCGCACGCTGAACCTGCGGAAAACCCAAGGACTAGAGGTTGCACCCAACAAAACAATGGAAGCACAAGACGGTCTTATTATGCATTCACTTCTTTACAATCTGAGGCATACATAGCGAGACATGATTTCGCTAGTATTACAGCTGTAAATAGAAAGAACCCAAAAACAAGCCGGGCGGACAGCACTCCAGTCCGCCGAGACCGCGAGGTCGCCGAGACCGCCGAGACCGCTGAGCTCGCCCAAGCTATGCTGCAATCCGCCGAATACCACGGAGTCCGCCGAGACCACGAGGCCGCGCGGACACACCGTTATTCGCCTCCTGCTGAACCCGAACTGAGGAACTCCCCTACCCGCCTGAAACCGGCGGACAGGTTATTGAAGCTGGGAAAGTTGAAACAGAACTGACAAGCCGCAGAGCGACCTCCTGCTGAGTCCGCAGAGACCGCACACTTCCAAGCACTGACCGAAGTCAAAGCCAAGCTCCTGGCTCCTTGAAGTTATCCGCGCGACCTGCACACAGCAAACCGTCAGCCTGAAACAATCCGCGCGGACTGGAAAACACAGACCGCAGCACTCGCCCAACCCAATTTACTGTTCACTCACGTTACTTAGGTTTTTGTAGATGTGCCAGGGGGGTCCTATTTATAGGCAAGGTGAGGAGTGTGGTCACCGCCCAAGAGATAGCGACACCGCCCCAGTCCGCGCGAACACAAACGACCGTCCGCTCAGTCCGCGAGGACTTAGCCAGTCACCAAGGGAAACCGCCAGGAGTAAGGCAACCATTGACGAACCCTCTCCAGTCCGCCCAAGCTAAGCGGACAAGGCACCAGCCCGCAAAGCTCCAACTGCTTCAGGACAGCACCCTCTTCAATGGCAGTCCGCACCAACCCGAGGCAGTCCGCAAGACTCACACCTCAATCCGCCACAAGTCCACGACCAAAGGCAAACAGCAACAGTCCGCCCGGTCACAGCGGACTTCGCGGATACGACGGACACCATGAACTTGACACCAAGTGTGACCAAGTCCAAAACCATCAAGGGACAGTGCGAGCATGGCGGACACAAAGTCCCGTCCGCCAAACACCCTAGCGCAGACCGCAACCAGTCCGCGAGCTCCTCGCACTTGTCCAACACAGCAGCTTCCTCCCGGACTCCAAACATCAGTCCGCCAACCGGTCTCCACAGCAAGACCTGCTGTAACACCTGAGCTCGACAAGGCCTCAGCCAAGCTCAAGGCCCAGTCCGCAACAGCCCAAACCGCGGACACACCAGTCCGCAAGGCTTCCCGCGAACTCGAACCAATCCGCCAACAGCGCAAGCTTGCACCCGCGACCACTGAGCAAAGCACCAGTCCGCAAGCCTCTCTATCCGCAGATACCAGGCCGCACCAAACCGCGGACTCCATGCAACAACCCGCTCAGAACACAGCCGGCTTCCACCAGACTTCTAACCAGGCCGCAAACCTCAGTCCGCCCAGTCCGCCCAGTCCGCCAAGGCTGTCCGCACAGGCCGCGCGGCCTGTCCCGTCACCCACTTTCACTTCACAAATTTTAACACCCACTAGCTGGCAGGGCAGGTTGATCTCTCGTGGTAGCCCAAGTCCTTTGCTCCGATGATGATTCCGCGGTCAGGCTCCCACTAGCTGGCAAGGCAGGTTGATCTCTCATGGTAGCCCAAGTCCCTTTGCTCCGATGATGATTCCGCAGCCAGACTCCCACTAGCTGGCAGGGTAGGTTGATCTCTCGTGGTAGCTCAAGTCCCTTTGATCTGATGATGATTCCGCGGCCAGGCTCCCACTAGCTGGCAGGGCAGGTTGATCTCTCGTGGTAGCTCAAGTCCCTTTGCTCCGATGATGATTCCGTGGCCAGTCTCCCACTAGCTGGCAGGGCAGGTTGATCTCTCGTGGTAGCTCAAGTCCCTTTGATCCGATGATGATTCTGCGGCCAGGCTCCCACTAGCTGGCAGGGCAGGTTGATCTCTCGTGGTAGCCCAAGTACTTTGCTCCGATGATGATTCCGCGACCAGGCTCCCACTAGCTCGCAGGGCAAGTTGATCTCTCATGGTAGCCCAAGTCCTTTGATCCGATGATGATTCCGCGGCCAGGCTCCCACTAGCTGGCAAGGCAGGTTGATCTCTCGTGGTAGCCCAAGTCCCTTTGCTCTGATGATGATTCCGCAGCCAGGCTCCCACTAGCTGGCAGGGTAGGTTGATCTCTTGTGGTAGCTCAAGTCCCTTTGATCCGATGATGATTCCGCGACCAGGCTCCCACTAGCTGGCAGGGCGGGTTGATCTCTCGTGGTAGCTCAAGTCCCTTTGCTCCGATGATGATTCCGCGGTCAGGCTCCCACTAGCTGGCAGGGCAGGTTGATCTCTCGTGGTAGCTCAAGTCCCTTTGCTCTGATGATGATTTCGCGGCCAGGCTCCCACTAGCTGGCAGGGCAGGTTGATCTCTCGTGGTAGCCCAAGTCCTTTGCTCCGATGATGATTCTGCGGCCAGGCTCCCACTAGCTGGCAGGGCAGGTTGATCTCTCGTGGTAGCCCAAGTCCATTGCTCCGATGATGATTCCGCGGCCAGGCTCCCACTAGCTGGCAGGGCATGTTGATCTCTCATGGTAGCCCAAGTCCCTTCGCTCCGATGATGACCCCGAGGCCGTCTCGTCACCCAGGCTCTCATTAGCTGGCTTGACAGGTTGACCCCTCGGGGAGGCTAAGTGTTTTCACCCCGAGGCCGTCTCGTCACCCAAGATCCCATTAGCTGGCTTGACAGGTTGACCCCTCGGGGAGGCTAAGTGTTTTCACCCCGAGGCCGTCTCGTCACCCTAGCTCCCATTAGCTGGCTTGACAGGTTGACCCCTCGGGGAGGCTAAGTGTTTTCACCCCGAGGCCGTCTCGTCACCCAGGCTCCCATTAGCTGGCTTGACAGGTTGACCCCTCGGGGAGGCTAAGTGTTTTCACCCCGAGGCCGTCTCGTCACCCAGGCTCCCATTAGCTGGCTTGACAGGTTGACCCCTTAGGGAGGCTAAGTGTTTTCACCCAGAGGAGGTCTCGCCACCCAGGCTCCCATAGCTGGCATGGCAGGTTGACCCCGCGGGGAAGTTACACTCCGCGAATACGTCGGGTTGGATGTTACTTTTCGAGCTTGTGCCAATCTCGAAAAGAGCGGGGATTGTGTACAACCCAGTATTCGCGAAGAGTGGGCCCAAAATGAGGCAGTCGTGTTTTTAAGCTTTTTGGAGATTTTGCACTTTCGGTGGCCAATTTTGGCTCTGGCCTGCAAACATACTAGTAGGGGAGGAAAAATCAACATCTTCCCCCGGGCCCTTTAGAGGGGCGGGTGCGGCAAGATGGCCGGGACCCCCCTGGCGTGCTAGGCGCGAGGTGGGATGGCGGGACTGGCTGGAGACCAGGATCCCGCCCCCGACATCCTGGCCTTGGGCAGGGGCGAGACCGGGCGGCCAGCCCTCTCGCCCCAGGCAGCGAGCTCGCAGGGCGAGACCGGGCGGCCAGCCCTCTCGCCCCAAGCGGCGAGCTCGCGGGGCGAGACCGGGCGGCCAGCCCTCTTGCCCAGGCGGCGAGCACGCGGGGCGAGACCGGGCGGCCAGCCCTCTCGCCCCAGGCGGCGAGCTCGCGGGGCGAGACCGGGCGGCCAGCCCTCTCTCCCCAGGCGGCGAGCTCGCGGGGCGAGACCGGCGGCCAGCCCTCTCGCCCCAGGCGGCGAGCTCGCGGGGCGAGACCGGGCGGCCAGCCCTCTCGCCCCAGGCGGCGAGCTCGCGGGGCGAGACCGGGCGGCCAGCCCTCTCGCCCCAGGCGGCGAGCTCGCGGGGCGAGACCGGCGGCCAGCCTTCTCGCCCCAGGCGGCTAGCCCGCGGGGCGAGACCGGGCGGCCAGCCTTCTCGCCCCGGAGGCTATTCCGGGGAGGGTTCGCCATCCGCCCCCTAGACCCTAGTGGACCCTGCAGTTTTACCATTTTGCCCTCGGGGGGGGGGGGGGGGGATTACCTCTTTACCCCCCGGCGTAGCTGTTTTCTATTGGCCCAAGGTATATTGAGCGTAAGGGTATTTTGGTCATTTTACCCCCAGGACTTGGAAAAACTATAAATAGACCCCCTTGGGTGCCTTTGGAGGGGGAGACTTCCCCTTGCTTCCTCCTCCCTTAGCTTCTTCTTTGTAGAGTAGAGAGAGCTCCTCCAAGGCACGCTAGCTCGAGCATTGGCTAGGGAGGGGAAGTGCTCAGGTAGCCTTCCGGGTATGAGGTGGGACCTCCGCGCTAGAGCCGAGGGTCTGTTTCTAGCTTCTTGATCTTTGGTCCGTGACGTTCCTCCGGGTATAGTAGGTGCGAGGTCACCCCTTTCTAGGGACCCCGAACTCCACAGGGACCAAGTTTTTGGTTTCAACATAGGGTTTGGCCAATGACTCTCAACATGACCACTTGACCCCACCATGTCATTCTCAACCCCATAGGGACCCTTGAAAGCCCAAATAACCTATTAGAGGTCAGCCAAGGGGTGGAATTGACTAGAGTCAACCCTAACCCTAGTTTGGTCAAATTGCCCTAATTTGACCTAGGTGGATGGCACCAAGTCACTAATGGACTTGGGTGGTGGTGGCAAGTGACTCAAGACACCTATTTGACCAGTCAACCCACTCATGGGACCAAGTCAACACCCCCAAGTCAACTTAGGTCAAACCAAGCCCAAATTTGGGAAGGAAGCCAGAACCAACTCAATCCAAATGGGCTAGGCCCAATTAGGATGGCCCACTAGCTAGAACTAGTAGAAACCAGTTAGAATACCACACAATTGCTGTAGGTTATGACTATGAGAGAGAAGGTGGAGTTTTCATTTAAGGGAGGAGAGAGAAAGAGGGGAGAATAATGGAGAATGCAAAGAGGCCCCCCATTCCTCCCCCCATTAAGCCTCCATTCATCTCCCCTAAACTTTGGGAGGAGATTGCCATCAATTCCAACCAGGTCAGCATATGAAAAGGCACCAATCCACCATGGCTGAACACCCCCTTCCATGGCCATTAATGGCCATTCAGTGTAGCCTCTCTCTGTCCCCCAAAATAACCCCTCCATCAGCTTTAAAAGCTTCCAGGCAATCAAAATGAACATTTACATCATTGTTTTAGGTGGAGAGTTGAGAATTCGACAAGGAGGATAATTGAGATTGTTGGCCATGGCACACCACCACCTCACACGTCGCCAAGCTCGCCTGCAGGTCTAGTCCTTCTCCTTCTGTCATGTGATAGATATTTAGACCATTAGGTGGAGAAATCGGGCTCAATTGAGCTCAATCGGTGAGGAGAAAATCCAACTTTTTCGATGAAAATGAACCTCCTGAGTTCGCCGAAAAATGCCCCTCCGGCGGCTGTGCCACCGCCAAGCGATGGCCACCACTTCAATAGAGGTGGTGGTGGTGGTGGCCAACCAGGGAGGTGGTCGGTGGCCGGGAAATGGAGCTAAAATGGCTCCAGGTAGAGTCAATCCTGGCCCTTGGCTCATCGAGTACGATGAGCAGGCGTCGTCGGATCTGGCTGATTGATATGTGCAGGCCAATGATTAATGAATATGATTTATTTAATTTGTAACGTTTTAACATCCATTTTAATTAAATTATGAAAAATAGTTAGATGCTTTTTGTGTACGAATGTCCAACATAGAAAACCTAGCCTTTGGTGTTTAGTTTAATACAAAACTTGAATCAACCCATTTGGACCACTGGATCTTCCTCATCACACTTTTTGGTGCAAGGTGTCCAAAGGCTAACAATAAATTAAAATGAGTGCCCCCAATGTCCCACTCATTTAAATGGCCTAAAATTTGGATCATTGACTGGTCTGGTCATGACCCTAAATATATCCAAAAATCAGAATTTTTGGAGATGATTTTTCTATAGTTTTTGCAATAATTTAATAATTTATATATGTGCATAAGTAGGGTCTATGGGCCTCAAATTTTCCCCAAATTCTAGAGGATGACCAGAGGGTATATTATAAGGCCAATAAAAAATATCAACTCATTTGGAGTTGAATTGATGGGGTATCTTGGTGAGTAAAGTTGGTCATTTTAAGGTAATAAGCCTAGTTTTAAAAAAGAAGTGCACTTAGAATAATGAGTGGTCAACCCCTCAACTAAACAAGGTGAAACTTTGGCCAATACATTGCTATCACTTGTAACAACCCTAGAAATTGATTTAGAAGTATTTAGGGATGAAATGTCATGAGACCCCAGTTCAAACCTTAGGGTTGCCTTTTAGGGTTAATGAATGAAACATGGTCACCTCTCCAAGCCTTGACACAAAACTTTGTAGATAGGTTCAATGGGAAGATAAACCCCTTGGATAATTTAATTAGAATTTTATGAGTATTCCACCCCCACAAATCACTTATTGAATAGGATATGAACTTCCCTATCAAGTACAGAATATATGTCTAAAAATATTGGATAATCATGAAACTTGGGCAATAGATCTTTACTGATGTTATCTATGCCTGCAAATTTTATTATAATTTTAAGTTGAAGATTTTTAGCACCTCCTTTGTAATACTAGAGTTTGTTGGTTGGAGAAATAAAATTTTACAAACTGTGTACTGTAAAATTGTGAAATTTGGCTGGTAAACTTTTTATAGTTCGGTAATACCTTGTTAATTTTATGACAATTTTTGGAAGAATATATATAGTAGATCCTTCACAAGTTTCCCTAGAAGTAAATTATTTTATAAATTCAAATAAATAGTTAAATGACATTATAAAACTATAAAATTTGGGCAGACATGTTTTCTGATCAATATAGTCCTCTGTTAATTTTGTTATAATTTTGGATGGCAAAATCTTGTACTCACTTTGTAAAATATCATTTTGATCAAAAGGTTTGAATTTAGATTTATGGTAGAATGCCTTTTTGGAAAATTATGAAATTTATACCTTGCTGTTATTTATTTAATAAGAAGCACTGGAAATTTTATTAAGGTCGTTGCATGTTAGAATCTTATACTTCATGTTCAAAGTCATAAGAGGAATGGTTTTTGGGAAATTAAATTAAAGGCTGATTTAATTAGGAAAAATGCCAAGTTCTGGTTTTAGGCTCAATATGTCATGGTCTGGTAGACCCCCTGTAATAGTTATGAGGTTGTAGATAAAATATTCAGAGTATTTACTTTCGTACGCTTATGATAGATCGCTTGGTCTGCATATAGTGAACTCAAGGATTCATGGTAGAATAGTAGATCGTACATGGGTGGAATTATAGTGGGTACACCAGATTGGGTGAAGTATTGATGAGGTCACCCTTAGGGCCAAATCCTAGGTAGTCTGGGTAACATGGAGATGGGAGTGCTCGGGGTCGACGGAGTATCGTCCTCTCCCGGGGAATATAAATTCACTTAGGATTAGCTAAAAGGCAACATGGGGGAAAAGGTTTGGTAATAAATAGATACTCATAAAAGTAAGTGCATTGTGAAAGGAAACTTTGGGCTTCAACCCATCGTAATTCCTAGTGCCCTCGAGAGTCCTTCACAGGGAATGCCCTGGGCAGTCCAAGGTTAACCCTAAACTGTAAGAATAAGCCAACTAAGAGAGTAACCTTTAATAAACCACCATTAGATACACTCACCCCGTCGTTTCGGGAGGATAGTTGGTATAGATTCACGAGCGGTGGGTTCGGTGTTGATAGAAAGATGTTTTAAGTTTGAAGAGTCGATGGCTCGAGAGCTCTTACAGCATGTGGGCATGTGCATTAAGTGGTGGGTCCTCTTTATTGGACGGTCGTTCACACCGACGTCGATACGTTCACTCGGCAAGTGTAAGTGTTCACTTGGCCCATTAAAGATAGGTGGTTTTGTCAGCACTAGTACAAGAGACTCTGTAGCACCTGACTGTGGGTGTACCGAGTAGTACGCAAGGTCTAGGTTGGATGGTGTGAAAACCAACCTAGGAGTTGGGAGGCCCAACCCACTACCTATGTTTGCCACTACGATGGGCACCTGAGAGTTTAGCTAACTCCAAATGTGGGAACTAAAGGTCTGTGCACATAGAGTCGAGTGTGTGTTTTGCACCTGTGTGAAATTCATCATTTAGCATGCATAGCATTACATGTCATACATAACTTGCATAAAACTTCTACCCATAATGTATAAATTAGTATGTGATCTTTTATACGTTAGGCCTTGCAAAACGACCCCTTAAATTATAAGTCTATATGAGCATTTTTATAAGCTAACGTTACTTTCTCTATGATGATAGTTAGCTGCTCTACCATTACTTTAATTATTTTTTCTATTTACTGCGACTTTTACTTGCTCTTCATATACCTGACTTTACTATAGTAGATACTTTTAGCATATTATAGTTACGTCCACTATCACTTGATCTTGCTTACTCTCCACTCTCAGTCCCTTTCCTTTCATCCTCCCCTGCATGGTGCCTAGGTGTCGCAGGGGGGAGGGAGGGGGACCAAGACTTAGTTTAAACTAATGACCTGATGGGCATAACACCAGGGACACCAGTTGGGAGATAGGGTGCAACACCAGGGGAACCAGCACGTCCCGGAGGAGATGAACCAGCCTAGTCCCGGTGTGGCAGTAGCAGCATCAGCAGTCATGGGATCAGTGAGTGACTAGTAGCTTTGCTTCCTCTAGAATTATATAGTGAGGATTATATGTACCGGGCATGAGCCCTTTTATCTTCCTATCAGATTCAGTATTACTTGTTGTTCAGTTGTATACCTGGTTTGGACTTTATATACATATGTTGCAATGTGATTGTGGGTTGGATTCATATCTATATATGTTTACTTATTTTCTTCTGTGGTATATAGTCGAGTACTTGTTAGCAGAATCGGCAATTTGTGACGATGGCCTCCTTGGGAGTTGGTGTCACCACAAAGCAGCGGTTCTGGGCATAAGATCAAAAAAAGGGTCTTACAACGTTATAGTGGTGGGGGTTTTGGAAAGGTCTGCCATCCTTCTAATCTTAGAACATGAAAGCTGGCAATTACACTTGAAAAAGACTTATCACCGACGATAGCGACACCGCCAATGGTAGCGCTTTAAAGATGTATAAAAGCGATTAATTTTTCTGTTAGCGTGTGTTGAACCCTAGAATGTCCAGAGGTCGTCTTGTTGTCTCTAATGCAATGAACCGCCCATCCAAGGAGAAGAATCTTTCCCTCTTTCAAGAACGAAGATCTCTGGAGAAGGAATACTTGACGAGATTGTGAAGAAGATCAAGTGCCCGAGCAACGAAAATCAAAAGCACTGATCCCTCACCGCCTCCGTAGACATATTTTGAGGGAGCAAAATTTCTATAATCTATTTTTCTTTATTCTCATTCATTTTTATTGTGTTTATGCGGAGAATTCATCCAATGTGGACGTCAAATTCCTCGGAGAAATTTGTGAGAAATCGACCCGGAAGATCTGATAACTTCTCAAAAAAGTTATCTTGTTCGTTAACTTTAATCCTTTTGATTAATATATTTGATAAATGAGTTAAAATGTATTAAATAAGAGTAAATTAGTATTTGGTGAAAGTTTGTGCATTATCGTCATCTTAGTATATTTTTGTCGCAGATAGTCCGACGTATCCACCTTGAAAGGTCAAATGTTGAGCATATTTGAAGTCTAGAAAAAAGTTACAGAAATGTTACAACATATTATTTATTGTTTTGAGCAGTTTTTAGAAGTACAGGAAATATGTTGCAATATTTTTCACAGTTCAGAAAAATATGTTACAATATTTCAGCGGGAACAGATTTTTGAATTCCAAAAATACTCAAATATGGGCAGTTATAGTGGCAAGGGAGGCCTTTATTCAGCAATTAAAAGATTTCTTTAGGGGAGAGACAACCATAAAGGGGATAATTAGAGAGAAATAAGTATCTTTTGGCAATCTTTTCATAATCTTTATGAATTATTTAAGAGAACTAGGGGTTTTGAAGAGGAGGAGCCGCACGGATCTTCATCAAAGTGAGATTTTGCGCAAGTTTGAGTGAAATTTCCTGCAGCATTTTGATCTCTAAATATCATGTTTTGAAAGTTCTCTCTAATTACGTGGTGGATTTCTCAAATCATTATCTAATTTCCTAGATTTTGTATTTTTGAGAGTACGTTGTTCTATTTTGATGTGATCTATTATAATTTTTATTAAGTTTTTGATCTTGATGATAAAACTATTGGATTATATTTTCATTCTATTCTCTGCTTCGAGATTTGAGAGATGAGATGCGTGAGTATATGAACGAAGATTATTTTACTACGCATCGAGATTCGAGAGATGAGTTGTGTAAATCTTTAACCAAAGTTTTTGTCTCATTTTACTATGTTTCGAGATTCAAAAGAGGAGAGACATAATTGTATCATCAACTCAATATAGCATAGAAGGGAGAAAGAGATTTCACTTGTACATTAGGAACTTTAATTTATTATTATTATTATTATTAATATTTTCATTTCTCTTGAGTTAGAGATGATAAGGAAATAAGGGATATAGTGAATTCCAATATCAAGAGATATAAATATCTTTCTTAAAAAGTTGCAGAAAAGTGCACCAAGTTTTCTTATAAATATTTTTTATCGATCTATCATAATAGACTTAAAAATCAAAATACAAGACCGTTTTATCATTATTAATAAAAAATTAATTTTTAAGAAGTCCCCGTTAAATTTCTTAGTGTTTTAATTTGTTTCGAAAATCCCCTTGAATTGAGTCACTTGGATTTAAAGAAAAGAATACTGGTATTTGTGTTCGTTAAATTAATCACATCTTTGTGGGAACAATCTTTATTCACATTATATTACTTGATTTGGCTCGTGCACTTGCATAATATACAAATCTGCTTCAGGTGTATCAAGTTTTTGGCATCGTTGGCAGGGTCATATCAAGTTTTTGACATCGTATTTGGGAAGGTGCTACAAATTTAGTGTCTTTTCTTGCAATATTAATAAAACATGAATATTTAGAGCTCAAGTTTCTATTTTATTCTTATTTAATTAGCATTTTAAGTTTTATTATGTCCTAATCTATTTTAAAGTTTATAAAGCAGGTTATCTATGCCTGAAATAATTTTTGTATATAGTTTATTTTTTGCAAAAAAGATTTAATTTTATTTTATTTGTATCCTGTTCTAAAATTTTAAATTAAATGTATACACATGTGAGATGCGAGTGATGTGGATAGTTTAGTCATACTACTGATTCGTGTTAAATGAGGACTGTTGGTTATCATTCGTACCTCGCAAAATATAGAGAATATTTAAGTCTCCAATATTGTGCGGTAAATCATTATAACTTTGTGTCCCTGCGTAAAATAGTTCCTCAATATTATGACTCGACTCCTTAGTTGTTAAGCAGTGATGTTAGGTAGTGTTTATTTTGTTATAGTACGACCATGTTTTGAAGGATTGTGTTTCTTACAAAAGATAGAGGGAGAAAAATTACAAATCGGGCATCTAGATCATGTTTACTGCCGCAATACCACAATGTTTATGTGAGACTATTGTAGATAAGCCCCTCATAATTATGGGCTTGTATATTGATATTGATGTGACGCCTCCCCATACGCACTTATCACCTAGTTTTGATTCAACCACAAAGAAACCAGAACATATATTTTTTGAATTAGATATTGATAGTGTTCTTCCATTTTTTAGCAAAATATTTCTACACTATGTTTATCGATATAGCCAAAGATTTTGCGCATGATGAAGATCCATAACCTGAAGTTGCGCCAAAGTGGGACAAAGATATTGATAACTCTGATGTGGGGATTGATTATTTGGAGCTCGATGACGCACCAATATGGGATGAAGAGGATGTCCTTTCTAATGAGAAGGTTTGCATTTCTTCATTGATTGAGGAGGTCTAACTCACCACCATGGCCCTTGAGTTCTCGGGTCCCCCTTATTATGATACTTATGATATCAACATCGATCATTTTTTAGGACCCGCTGGAAGTGAAATCGAGATCATTCTTATTATTAGAGATCATTTATGTTTTTCTTCTATTTTATTTCCTAACCCCCTTCCATTTTCTGATCTTGTGCATGTTGATTTGTCACGGGTGCTCTAGGAGGGCATGAAGCATTTTGCTCAAGCTAATGAGTAAAGAATCTCCTTATGTGAGGATGTTTATTCCTCCTCCATAGAGGAAGTCTTATTCATTCTTTTCTCTTCTTTCATCCTTCCTGTTGACGACGATACCTTGTTGGGCAAAGATATTTATTTTGGTGAGATGAGAAAGGAGCATTCCTCTTCTTCTTAAATTTTTGTTCTATATACCTATGAGGTGCAAAATATTATTATTTAGGTAGAGGGGTAGTTTTTTGTCATTGTATTGGTACCCGCTACTAACATGAGTATTTAAACAGTTACCTGTTTATTTTTTCCTTTCATTGTCCAATAATTTAGAATTTTATAATTTTTGAATAAGTCGTGTTGGGGAGACAATAAACCAAATAGTTATCTTTTTTTGTATATTGTGTTTTAATTTTTGTCTATTTTCTTTAGTCCTGCAATAAATTAGTTCCTACTGGGAGACAACCCAGATTTGTGTGATGTTCTCTTCTAATTATTGTTTGCTTATTTGTCTTTTGTTTTAGTTTATCCTTATAGTTTGTTATCATTTGATATCATTTCACCTCCTGTGTATAAAAGGGAAGATATGGGAACACGCTTTAAATAGCGAATTTCAGGAGAGTATTTAATTTCAATTCTTTTACTGTCATTGATTAAATGATCCCTCATTCAAATAAGTAAAAAAAATATTTTTCATGCTTAAAAATAATATATTTACTCGGGGATAACAAAGCATAAGTGTGGGGGTGGTATAACCCCTATAAATTTGGGTGAAGAATAATATGATTGAACATGAATTTAATGATCTTAACTCTTGCTTGAATTAATGAATAAGTTGTTCTAGTTGTTCAATGACAATTAATTGTTATTACTAGACAATCCTAAGAGTTCAAATTATGAATTTGAAGTTAGTAAAAATTTTTTGGTCAAGTTTCTTAAGCTTTATTTATGCACAATTTTCTTTGAAAATATTTGACTTCCTGACAATCTTTTAAAATTGACTTCTAAAAATTATGGGGAAGGATGAGTAAGAGCTGAGTTAATGATGTAAGTCACGACATAAGATTAAGTAGTTAATCCATTCCATTCATCCACTAGATCCTTTGAGTTTGAACCTTTTTATTTTGATACACAATACTACATGCTTAAATTCCCAACATTGTAACTAGTTGTATCTTAATAAACTAGCAATTTATGGATATTTTAATTTCAACTAAAAAAGTTAAAGAAAAAATAGTTAAATGTCATAGTGATATGTGGTCTAAGCATAAATACACCTACTTAGAATGATCTCAACTATGATCATACAAAAAAAATTGGCATAGTGATATGTGACCTATGTATGCGAATACATACTTGGAATGATCATAACTATGAAGGATAAAAAAAGAAAAAAATGGCATAACGATATGTGACTTACCTATGTGTACACCTACTTGGAATGATCCCAACTATGAGCATAATAATATATCTGTTATTTGAGAATTAAATCTCATAATATGGTGAATTATTAAGATTATTAACTTGGGAATTACCATTCTACTATCAAAGCCTAACCATGAATTTCTAACCAAGTCAAATTCAATCCTACTTTCATTTGAACTACTAAACTCTTGCGTAGGCTACACCCAAAATTTAGCTTATTCTTATCATTTCCTATTTATGTGGAGGTCCAATGAGAATAATTGCATGGGAATAAGTAGTTTAAAAACACATAACACTAGAATTCTTAATTGAGCTTTATATTTTATCAAACTTATGGAATTGTGAATGTTTGAACTCCTAATGATTGATAAGTTTATCAGTTAAGTAAAGCGAATTTCTTGAGTAAGCTTTAATTAGTTATTTGTCAAGAAAAAAGATCATTTGAATTTGTGTTTTGATGTTATCTTTTCATCCAATTTATTACAATGATTTATTTTTGCTCAGGACTAGCAAAGAGATAAGTGTGGGGATGTGATGAATTCTCGAAAAGAAGTTATCTTGTCCATTAATTTTAATTCATTTGATTAATATATTTGATAAATATGAGTTAAAATATATTAAATAAGAGTAAATTGGTATTTGGTGAAAGTTTGGGCATTATCGTCATTTTAATATGTTTTTGTCGTAGATAGTCGGAAGTATCCACCTTGAAAGGCCAAAGGTTGATCATATTTGAAGTCTAGTAAAAACGTTATAGCAATGTTTCAACATATTATTTGTTGTTTGAAACTAGTTTTAGAAATGCGGGAAATATGTTGTAACATTTTTCGCAGTGCAAAAAATTATGTTGCGACTTTTTGACGGGAACAGATTTCTGAAATCCAAAAATACTCAAATATGGACAGTTACAATAGCAAGGGGAGCCCTCTTTTCCGCAATTAAAAGATTCCTTTAGGGGAGGGACAACCATAAAAGGGATAATTATAGCGAAATGAGTATTTTTTGACAATCTTTTCATAATTTACATGCATTATTCAAGAGAATAACTAGGGTTTTGAAGAGGAGGAGGAGCGCACGGATCTTCGTCAAAGAGGGATTTTGCACAAGTTTGATTCATGTGACGTTTAGATCTCTGAACATCATATCTTGAAAGATCTCTCTAATTTTATGGTGGATTTCTCAAATCAGGAACTAATTTCCTAAGTTTTGTATTTTGATGTAATCTATTATAATTTTTATTTATGATTTCATGGTGTGAAATCTTTATTGAGTTTTTGATCTTGATTGTAAAACTTTTGGATTATATTTTTATTTTATTCTCCGCTTCGAGATTCGAGAGATGAGACACGTGAGTCTATGAACAAAGATAATTTTACTATGTGGTGGGATTCGAGAGATGAGTTGTGTAAATCTTTAACCAAAGTTTTCAGTCTATTTTACCGCGCATTGAGATTTAAGAGAGGAAAGACGTAAGTGTATCATCAACTTAATATAGCATTGAATGGAGAAAGATTTCGCATGTACGTTAGCAACATTGATTTATTATTATTATTATTTTTCGTTTCTCTTGAGTTAGAGATGACAAGGGAACGAGGGATATAATGAGTTCTGATATCTAGAGATACAAATCTCTACTTTAAAATCATTGTAGGAGAGCGCACCAAGTTTTCTCATAAATATTTTTTATCGACCTATCATATTAGGCTTAAGAAATCAAAAAACAAGACTATTTTTTCATTATTAATAAAAAGTAATTTTTAGGAAGTCGTTGTTAAATTTCTTACAGTTTTAATTTGATTTCATAATCTTTTTAAATTGATTCACTTGGATTAAAAAATAGTTAGTTGGTATTTGTGAGCATTAAATTAATCACCTCTCAATGGTAACAATCTTTATTCACTTTATATTACTTGAACTGACACGTGCACTTGCGTAGTTTAAACATCTATTTTGGGCGTATCAAGATCGTCGGATTCCTAAGAGGAGTCCGCGGAAATCATTCTAGGAGAATATCTAGATCTGGGAGATCTAGCGTTCTCATTGATCTTTTGGGGAAGAAGGGAGAGAATCAACCGGTCCAATAGGAGGGTCGGTGTAGAAACCACATGAGTATTCGATTCACCGCCTCCAATCTCCGACATCATGGAGATCTAGTTAGAAATTTATAAACTCTTTTTAATATTCAATAAAATTATGTTTGTTTGTCTGATCTTTAATTATATATGTCTATTGATGTGTGTTTGAATTTATTTCTATATGTATGCTGATATGATATTTGGTAAAAAGGACAAACATTCAGTTGATACTACTAGGGATAGTGATACCGTCCAACGATTGTCCCAAAGAGCGTGCTTCTTGCTCTAAATTTATTTTATCTCCATATTTTCACCACAAACCTTATTCATCCCCCAACAGTTGGCCACTAGATCCAACAAGTTATATCAAAGCTAGGTTACTTCAAAAAGTATTAAAACCCTAAAGTAAAATGACTAACCTTAATCACGCATCTACTAGTGGGGATGGAGGTGTATATACTGAAGATTCTTTAGCACCACCATTATTTACAGGAGTGAAATATAATGAGTGGAAGAACTTAATGAAAGTGTTTCTTATTTCTTTAGATAAATAAATTTGGAATATAACAATTATAAAACCACCATGCTTGCTTAATAAGAACGAGTGTTTCTTAAACGGAAAGTCTATGAATAGCTTGTTTTGCACACTCGGTCAAGAATTTTTCAAACTTATTTATACTCTTCCCACTACCTATGATATTTGGAAATTTTTTGAGATTATTTATAGTCTTCCTTATACTAATAATGAACCCGTGTAAATTCTTATGGAACCAACAAAGAAAACATATGAAGACTTATCCTTGAAGGAAGACTTGTCAAAGGAAGAGGAATGTATAGACACTTTGTCATGTTCGGATAAAGACATGACAAATGCATAATGCATAAGTGAAGATGTCAAAGGAACATTACGTTCAAATCTACCCACTTTCAAAACCATTGTAAGTAAAAAGTCCTTTTTGCTACAACAACTATTGCTACACTACATGTGCTAGAAAGTGTTAAACGTAAGATAAGAAATAAAAAAAATATTATTTCAAAATTAAGCTTAGAAAATAAAATTTTAAAAGCACAACTTAGTGTAGAATCTTAATTTGATGTGTATAGTTCTCCTTCTTACTCTATAGTCAAAATTGCTTCACATTGTGTTGATTACAATAAATCAAAAGAAAATTACAAGGATCTCGAATAAGGGCTTTCTATTGTAAAAGAGAACAATGATAAATGTGTATAGTAAATTCATTTTTAGTAAGTGATTGTGTTTTGTGCAATAATTACAAAATTAAAATTAAAGAGATAGATGAAACATTTGAAGAATTTAGAAGTGATTATAAAACACATAAATTATATAGTCATCACTCGTAAAAATAACATGATTGCGTATAATAACATTGGACATAATCTCAAGCTTAGGAATAAGGAATTGGAAACAAAAAATCAACATGTTTAAAGAAATTATGTTTAAAAAGTTACAAAACAAAAACCCACAATCTCAAGCAAAATCTAAAAGCATGCTGAACATGAATTTTCATGAAATAACTAAGCCAAATAAAGGGAGTGAAAAATATGAAATACTTGTAAATGAAATTCCAAAATATTACCATCACTATCATTTACAAAGTCAATCCACTCCCAACATAAACTTGAATAAACACAAATTTCCTTCAAAAAATCACTATTCTAAGAGTCTTTATGGTAAACAACATGATTCTATCCTAAAAAATAACTTTATCTCGCTTAAGTCCATAACACACCGTTTTTCAAACAAATATCACAACATGAAAACTCTTAGTAATGGGTATGGAAATTTGACATATAAGAAGGATATTCAACCAAAGTATGAATGAAGGCCCATTACTAAAAATGATGCACCTCTTCCATTTGAAAGGGCCCATTCAGCTCTATCTCCCCATTAGCCAACACGAAGTATTTGTGTACCCAGGGAAATTGCCTCATACGGTCTCACTTGGATACCTAAACCTCTTATCACTTAGGGTTCACAAATTGCGTGAAGTAGAATAAAAACCATGATCTTTACATTTGAACTACATGCATATTAACATCTATTCACCTCGATGAAAGGTGTTTATATTAAGGTTCCATTTGGGGGGACTTATTTTCAACGGTCAAGCGGTTACAACCGCATGAACCAGACTTATTTTCACCGGACCATAATTAAGGTCCGGTTCATGTGGTCGTAACCATTTGACCGGTGAATATAAGTACTCCCAAACGGAGCTTAAGTGAACACCGCAACTATTCACATTTTTAACAGTTAAAAAATGTTTATTCTATTGTATGTCAAGTATCTTAAAATAGAAGGTATATTAAACTAATGATGTTATTTTTTTTTCTTATAGGCTTAGAGCGTTGCACTTGAGAAGGCCAAGATATTGAAGAAAGACACGGTGCAATCTTCATCAAGATGCGGAATTTCTACGGATGATGCATTACTCTTCAAAATGAAGACTTTACTCATCTCATCTTATGATAAATAGTGTCATGTTTGTGAAAGTCACAAATATTTTGTTGACATTTAAATTTTCGAATTTTTTTCTTTGTTAGATTCTGACATGTAATATGACAAGAATTTTTAGATTATAAAAATGTGTTGTTCTCATTAGTTAAAAATGATGAATATAATTTCTTCCCTTTATTGTTTTCATTCATGATGCATTTTCATGTGTTGTATATTATGCTTGGTGGTCAATTCTCTCAATATTTATTAATATAAATTTTAAAACAAGTAAAATATTTGTCAATATATATATATATATATATATATATATATATTATATATATATATATATATATATATATATATAATAAATGCTATTTATGGTAGTATTTAAGATTTTGAGATTTTAATTATTTAGTTGAGTTTTGAACTTTTGCTTAGTATTTAAATTATTGGAGAAGCATTATCACAGTTTGTTTTACTTTTTAAAATTAAATTACTTTGGGGCATTTTTGGGGAAAAAATGTTGAACAGTTTTGACTTTGGTGACGTTGGACTAAGAAACGTTGTGGTATGATGAACATCTTTTACAACGTTTTTTTTTGGAAAAGTGTTACGGTAGAACAACTGTCAATTATGACGTTTTTGGAAAAAAAATGTTACGGTAGAGTAACTGCCAATCACGACGTTTTATTTTGAAAACGTCGCAATGAGGTACGGCGACATGCGCAATCGCAACGATTTGGCGACGTTTTTATAAACGTCACAAAAACTATCGTGACGCTTTGAAATCGTCACTAAAGACGTAAAAAATGACACCATAAATAAACTTTGTTGTAGTGACACACCATTGAGAGGAGGTTTGCACTTTAGTATAGCTAGACCCGCCATTGCAGCTAATAACTTTAAAATGTATCCACTAATTATGCAACAGGTGCAATACAATAAGTTTGGAGTTCTTAACCACGAAGATGCAAACTCCTATTTAAAAACCTTCTTAGCAATTTGTGACATGTTCAAGTTTAATGGAGCATCTGAAGATGCAATATTATTACGACTATTTCCGTTTCCTTTAGAAGGGAGAGCGAAAGACTGGTTAGAATCATTACCAAGGGACTGTATTATCACATGAGAGCAATTGGTAGATAAATTTTTAAATAAATATTTTTCACCCTCTAAAACGGCAAAATTAAAAAGAGACATAACTACCTTTATTCAAAATAATGGGGAAACTATTTACGATGCTTGTGAGCGTTTCAAAGAGTTGTTAAGAAAATGTCCACATCATGGATTAGCCCAACATCAACAAGTCTCTACGTTTTATAATGTTTTGCAAACCGCAACCATGATTTTAGTAGACGGAGCCGCAGGAGACTCCCTAATGAAGAAATATCCAGAAGATGCTTACGCCATTCTAGAAGATTTAACATCTAATAATTATCAAGCGTGTGAAAAACAAGGTCCAAGTAATCCGTTGGGAGTACACCAAGTAGATCAAATTACTTCTTTAGCCGCTCAAATGACATCACAATTCAACTTAATTAATAAGAGGCTAGATGTGATATCGAATCCTACACCTGGTGCACCACTCACGGTTGAACAATTAAATCAAATCACTGAAGAAGCTAATTTTGTGTGTGGGGGGGGGGCAACAAAGACAAATTCCACCGGGATTTGCTAATCATTACCATCCCGAGTGGCGAAATCATCCTAATTTTTCTTGGAGAAATAATCAAGGAATGAACCAACAACCGGGATTTAATCAAAATTTGAACCCAATTCACAGTAACCCTCAAAACAACCAACCCAACCCTAGAAAATTAACCGACGAACTCATAATGGGAATGTTTCAAAAGACTGAGTCTTGGATGGGAGGAATTGAGTCATCTCTAAGATCTTTAGAGTTCACATTGGGGCAACTAGCAACTACGTTAAGCAAAAGGCTGATGGGATCACTACCATCGGATACCACACCCAATCCAACAAGAGAGGAACCTAATAATCATTGCAATGCTATCACTCTAAGGAGTGGGGTATAAATCCTAAGTGGAGATGAACTGCTAGAGAAAGAGATGATGAGAGAAGGGAACAAGAGAGCAGACAAGGGGAACCACATGAAGAAAAGCCCGAAGAGGAAAAAGAGTCGGAGGTGATTGAAGTTCAACCACTAACAAATTAAAAGAAAGAAATTATTTACCCTCCACCACCTTTCCCATCTGGGCTAGCAAAGACTAAATTAGATAAGCAATTTCAAAAGTTCATGGACATCTTTAAGAAATTAACTATAAATATTCCATTTGCGGAGGCACTTGAACAAATGTCTAGTTATGTCAAGTTCATGAAAGATATCTTGTTTGAAAAGAGAAAATTCATTGATAAGGAGATAGTAGCCTTAACTGAAGAGTGTAGCGCAATATTGCAAAAGAAATTACCTCCCGAACTAAAAGATCCTGGTAGCTTTACGATACCATGTTTGATAGGAGCAACCTTTTCGGGGAGAGCATTGTCTGATTTGGGAGCTAGCATCAATTTGATGCCCTTGACTACTTATACAAAATTGGGTCTTGGAGAGATTGCTCCAACATCACTCACACTTTAATTGGCTGATAGATCCTTAGCATTTCCTAAGGACATTGTTAAGGACGTCTTGGTTAAAGTAGATAAATTTATCTTCCCAGCCGATTTTGTTGTGCTAGACATGGATGAAGACAAAGATGTTCCTATTATTCTAGGAAGACCATTCTTAGCAACGGGAAGGACCCTCATAGACGTCCAAAAAGGGGAACTAACAATGAGAGTAAACAAAGAGGAGGTAACATTCAATATCCTTAAGGCTATGAAATTCCCTGATGATAAAGAAAACTGTTATTCAATCAAAGAAATTGTGGCGCCCTCTAGGGTGATACATGAGGAAGAAGATTTAGAACATAAGTTATTAGATATCCTAGTTAATAAAGAGAGGGAAGAAGATGAGGAGGTGGAAGAGGTGGTTAACATGCTTGATTCATGCGAAAGGTTGGCATTAAATAGAAATTTTGAAGTGATAAGTAGACCAAGCGAACCAAAAATAATGAAGCCATCTATTCTTGAACAACCTACACTAGAATTAAAAACACTGCCAGAACATCTCAAATATGTATTTCTAGGGGAAGATAACACTCTACCGGTCATCATTAACGCTTCATTAAAAATGGAGGAGTTAAAATTACTTGAAGTACAAAGGGAATCTAAGGAAGCTATGGGATGGATTCTTGCCGACATTAAAGGGATCAGCCTATCCATTTGCATGTACAATATCTTATTAGAAGATGGGGAAAAAGGATCCATTGAACATCAACGTAGGCTTAGTCCTCCAATGAAAGAAGTAGTGATGAAAGAAATCATAAAGTGGCTTGACGCAGGCATTATTTATCTCATTTCAGATAGTAAGTGGGTAAGTCCGGTGCATTGTGTACCAAAGAAAGGAGGAATAACTATTGTTAAAAATGCTAACAATGAACTCATACCGACTAGGGCCGTCACAGGATGGAGGATATGTATAGACTATCGCAAATTGAACAAAGTGACTAGAAAAGATCATTTCCTGCTACCATTCCTTGACCAAGTCTTAGATAGATTGGCAGGTAGCTAGTATTTCTATTTTTTGGACGGTTATTCCGGTTATAAACAAATTATGGTAGCACCTGAAGATCAGGAGAAGACGACATTCACGTGCTCGTTTGGGACATTTGCATTACGTAAAATGCCTTTCGGATTATGTAACGCCCCTGCCACGTTCCAACGTTGTACGATCTCCATCTTCACGGACTTGATGGATGATGACATTGAAATTTTCATGGATGACTTTTTTGTTTTTGGACAATCATTTGATGGTTGCTTAGAGGTATTAAGGAAGGTCTTGGGTAGGTGTGTGCAAGCTAATCTAGTTCTCAATTGGGAGAAGTGCCACTTCATGACACGTGAGGGTATTGTGCTCGGGCACAAGGTGTCTAATAAAGGACTAGAAGTTGACCAAGCGAAAATTGAAGTCATTGAAAAGCTTTCTCCGCCGACGAATGTCAAGGACATTCGTAGCTTCCTAGAACACGCCGGATTCTTCAGACGTTTTATTAGAGACTTTTCAAAAATATCAAAGCCTTTATGCAACCTACTTGAAAAAGATACTCCTTTTGTTTTCAATGATAAGTGCTTGGAAGCCTTCCAAACTTTAAAGGAAAAATTAACCTCAGCTCCCATTATTAAAGCACCTGATTGGACATTGCCATTTGTTCGCATGTGCGACGCAAGTAACTATGCGGTAGGGGTCGTGTTGGGTCAAGTGCATGACAAGGTCTTTCACATAATCCATTATGCTAGTAAAACTCTTATAAACGCCCTGGTAAACTATACCACTACGGAGAAGGAACTCCTATCGGTGGTCTTTGCTTTTGACAAATTCTGTGCTTATTTGATTAGTTCTACGGTTATAGTTTACACGGACCATGCAACAATCTGATATTTAGTGGATAAAAAGGATGTGAAGCCTGGTCTTATTAGGTGGGTTTTACTCCTCCAAGAGTTTGATTTCGAGATTAAGGACCGTAAGGGAGCAGAAAACCCAATTGCAGACCACTTATCACGACTAAAATATGAGTGTGAGAAAGACGGACATATTTAGATTAAGGAAAGCTTCCCGGATGAATTTTTACTTACAATAACGGAAGGTAGCACCCCATGGTACGCTGACTTTGTCAATTATATTGTTAGTAAAAAAAATTCCCCGGACTTTACGTACCAACAAAGGAAGCGATTCCTTCATCAGGTGAAATTATACCAATGGGATGTACCGTATGTTGAAGCCAAAATTGACCTCAACGGGAGTTCAAAAACAGGGGTGCAGCCGACACCTACTTCTCTCGAGCCCCGACCCTCGACTAGTTGCAAAGGACCTAAGACTGACCCAAAGCCTCAGCAGGGAGGTCCCACCTCACACCCGGAAGTTCTCTGAGAGCTTCCCCTCCAAAGCCAAAAGCTGGGCTAGGAGCTCCTCAGAAAGCACTAGAGATTTGGAGAATAACGAGAGCTTGCTTTCTAAGGAGCCCTTATGTGTCTATTTATAGTTTTCTGAGTTGGATCTACAAATAACCATACTGTGTTGACCTGAAAAATACCAGAATACCCCTTATTGGGTCTGCCACCAGCCAAACTCCGCCGTTCTGAGGAGTTATACCAGACCACTAAGGGCAAAAGGGTAAAATTTACCGGGGTAGAAGAGTAAAAATACCCTTGGGCATAGAAATGTCAAAATGGCCTTTCTGTATGGCGAGTGGGGGAGAAACTATCGGCGAGACGAACCTTCCTCCCGTCCCACCTACTTTAGACGCCGTGAGTCCTTCTTGCGGCCAAAGGCCTTCTCGTGCCCTTAGGAGGGGCGTCTCGCCTACTGTAGGGACCTCTTATCTCGCCAACTATGAGTGGACGATATGGTCCCACTCGCCCATCAATTCCACTTGCCCTGCCTCGTCTATCTCGCGGTTTCGAGGTCCTCTCGCGAGCCCGAGATTGTACACAATCTCCGCTCTTTTCGAGATTAATCTAAGCTCGGAAAGAACATCCAACCGAGGCTCGCTATTAATACATATTTATTGACGTATTTATGAGAGAATCTTCTGAGTCCCCTCATCAAAAACTATAAATATGGGATTCCTATCTTGAATAGAGGTTGCCCCTTTGCATATCTCCTCCTTTCTTGCAGCACTGTTCATCATGTCTCACAGCCAGAGCTTTCGGGAGCGCCTTGCCAAAGTGCGTAAGCAGAAAAAGGCTATCGTGGCTGCTTACACCTCAACCTTAGTTCGCCCCCTACCTTTTGTTCCATCCTCTCCCTCTCGCCTGAAAGGGGTAAAAACTGGTGGCCCCTCTTCCCCTATCGAGGGGCCTTCTCACGTGGTGCTGGAGACCTGCCCCACCCCTCCTCCCGCATCTCCCAAAGAGAAAGGGGTGAGCTCTCGCTTCTATCCTTATTACTCCTTCAATTTTTGTATCTGCTTTCTTAATGGTTTCTCTATAGGGAGCTCCTGCGGCTATACATCTACCGGAAAGCCAGCGAGATGACTCTGCTGGCCACCGCGAAGATTCCGACTTACACTTACCTTCCACTCCTCTATCTACTCCTCCCTGCGAGAGGAGAGACGATCCTTCCCAGGCTGCCGGGACCTCCCGTACCCCTGGTAAGGAATCCATCCTCTCGCTTCTCTGTCCCACTCGCTACTCCCACACACTCCTGCGGGAGCTGCTCTCACCCTGCTCCTTTACTTCTTCCGCAGGCGCCCGAACCGACTCGCCTGCTGAGGAGCACCCTGGGTAATCTGTCGTCCCACCTCTACCTCCTCTTGACGGGATTGAAGATTTTCTTGGAGACCCTGCAAACCCGGTGGAAATGAGGCGCAAGATTGCAGAGCTGTTTAGGAAGCACGCACGCATTATCCACTCGCTGGCGCTGGATAAGCAGGCGGCAGATCGACGCATCGAATGGCTGGAGAACGAATGCGCTCGTCTATCCTCCGAGGCTAATGTTGAGTTAGATGTTGATGACACCAACCTTGACGCTATCATTAATGAGACTGACATGCAGCTCCGTCTCGTGCGTCATGGGCTTGAGTCCGTTTGCGTCTTCCACTTGCGTAGTAGACCTCCTTGCGCGGGAGCTCGCGGTGGCCGCTTTTCAGTGGACCAACCACCCTAATCGAGTGCGCTTGAAAATACGGTCGGAGCTTCCTTGCCGATACAAGCAAAGCGTAAGCCAACTTTTCGAGGATGGGGTAGCGGAGCTCTGCCTTCTTCAAGATCCGGCTGACGTAGTAGATAGACAGTTGCTTCTTTCCCTCTTCCCTTACTAGAACGGAGCCTGAGAGGGCTGTCTCTTCAGCCCTTGGAAGGCTTCTTCGCACTCGGCGGTCCACTCAAACCCTTGGTTCCCTCGCAGTACCTTCAAGAATGAAGAACACTTGTCCCCTGACCTAGAGAGGAACCTGCTTAGCCCAGCCAATTTTCCTGTCAAGCGCTGGACCTCCTTGGCATCGCGAGGTGATTCCAAATCTAGGATGGCCTTCATCTTGCCCGGGTTAGGCTCTACCCCTGCCGAAGTCAAGAGATGCCCGAGGAACTTCCCGCGGCTGGCCCCGAAGACACACTTCAAGGGGTTCAGCCTCATCTTGAACCTCCGCAGGGTGGCGAACATCTCTTCTAGATCCTGTAGGTGCGAATCCACACACTTGCTCTTAATCATCAGGTCGTCGACATAGACCTCCAAGTTTCTCCCCCTTTGATCTCGGAAGACTCGATCCATCATGCGTTGGTATGTAGCCACTGCGTTCTTCAACCCAAAGGCATCGTTTTATAACTGAAGCATCCCTCCCTCGTGATGAAGGAAACATCCTTGACATCGGGAGGGTGCATCCGGATCTGGTGATAACATGAAAAAGCATCCAAAAAGCTCATAATAGAAAAACTGACGGCTGAATCAACTAGCGCGTCGATCCGAGGCAGGGGGTAACAATCCTTAGGGCATGATTTATTTAACAAAGAGAAATCGATACACATTCGCCATTTCCCACCCCCTTTCTTAACCATTACCATATTGGAGATCCAGCCTGGATACTGGATCTCTGAGATGAAGCCGGCCTCCAGGAGCTTTCTGACCTCCTCGCGGATGGGTTCCTCTAGCTTGGTGGAGATGGCCCTCATCTTTTGGCGTATGTGACGAGTGCGGGGGTCCAGGTTCAGGCGGTGGCAGACCACGTCTGCGTCGATGCCCGACATGTCTGTCACGCTCCAAGCGAATATGTCGATGTTGCTTTAGATGCAGGCCCGCACTCGCTCCTGGTCCTCGGGACTCAAGCCCCCGCTGACCCGCACCCTCTGCACCTACCCTGCGCTGGTGAAGACCTCCATCTCCACTACTTCCTCGGCCGGCTCTAGCCGCGACTGCTCCCAGCCGACCCTTGCTTCTTCTTCCCGCTCCAACTCCTCCTTCCTTCCTACTTCCTCCTCAATCTCCATCGCCGCCTTCAGCCCCACCTGCTGCTGCTCGACTTCCACGCCCCTCCGGGCCTCTCTCTCCACTCCTCCTGCTACTTGCTCTTCTACCTCCATTGCCTCCTCCGGGCTCTCCCACTGCTGCTCGACCTCCACGCCCCTCCGGGCCTCCTTCTCAGCTTTTCCCTGCTCCTTCGCAGTCTCCTTCCTCACCTCCCCTAGGCTCATCTCCTCTTCTATGACGTTCTCCTCTTGCTCCGCCATCTCCCTCTCCAGCTCTTCCGCCTCGGCCATCCAGGACACAGTGTTAACCGTCGTCACATAGCATTGCCTCGCCACCTTAGGATCCCCCTGATCCTAACCTGCACCCCTCCATTATTGAACTTAAGACATTGGTGGAACGAGGAGGGGACGCAGCGAAAGGCGCTGATGAGGGGACGCCAAAAGATGGCGTTGTAACTGCTCGGAGCATCCACTATCACGAACCTGCAGTTCCGTGACACGCCTCCCAACTTCACATGCAGCTCACCCCTCCTTCTACTTCCTTCCGCTCTCCAGAAAATCCGAACAGCGGTCCATCCGAAGCCAAGATCCTTTTCCCCTCAATCCTCATCTCATCAAAGGCCTTCTTGAAGATACGTTTACTGAGCTCCCGTTGTCCACCAGTATCCTTGAGACCGTGAAATTATCCACTGCTGTCTTGATCACCAGGGCGTCACAAAATGGATCTTCATAGTCCGGCATGTCTGCTCATGAGAAGGTGATCTTTTCTTCCGGCGGGGGAGCCTGGGAGGTAGAGGCGACCCCCTTCGGTACATGGTTTGAAGGATCCCCTTGCAGTTTGCCTCGATCCCCACTCATCCGTGGATCACCCTGATCCCTCCCCGGGTTCCCACGTCTACCCGGTCCTCACATCTATCTTCTCCCTCCCCCTGCTGCACTTACACGATCCTAACCGGCGGATCCTGCCTCCCTACTCCTCTTGCTTCTCCCATCTCTAAGAACTCAGGGCAGGTGGTCGTCGCGTGACCTTCCTCCTGGTGGAAGTCACAAAAGAGCAACGCCGCCCTATCCCTTCTTCCTTCTCCTCCTCCTCTTCTCCCAGCTCCTCGAACTCCTCTCCTTACTCCTCATCCTCTGCCCACCTCCATGGCCTCTTGTGGCGGCAGGAGGTGGCACCTTTGCCCCTGTCTCCACGCCGGTTGGTCAAACCTCCCGGGTTCTCGTAAGTTATCTCTTCCCTGGTAGCCTCCTCCTTGGCCCTGGGGGAGACCCTCCTGGGGCCTCCAACCCAACCGGTTGTTTGGCTCCTAGGCCCCCCTTCCCTGCTGCTGCCCCTGCCCTCGAGTTTCATCCCTCCTTCTTTATTCACTTTGCTCCCTCTGCTCTCTCGGCTCCCTCTGCCTTCCTGTTGCAGGCTCCTTCACATCATCTTCCGCCAGCCTGGCCAACTTCCTGACAAACACTGGATTTGCCCTCTCGAAGTCTATCTCTTTCGCTGCCCTCTCCATGAGCTCCTCAAATGAGAGGGGGCACTCTCTTCAACTCCATACTGAAGAATCTCGGCCTCAGCCCCAGGGTGAAGACAAGCATCAGCGCGTACCCTGGGACCTCTTGGACCAGGAGGATCTCTTCCTGAAACCGGTTAACGCAGCGACCCAGTGTCTCATCCTGCTTCTGCCTCACTTCAAACAGGCACTCCTCCTCCTTCTTCCGCTTCTTAGACGTTGAGAACCTCAACAGAAACCCTCGGCGCAGATCTTCAAAGCTATATATCGAGCTCGCTGGCAACTGGTGGAACCAGTCCCGGGCCTTCTACTTCAATGTGATGGCGAACAACTGATACTTGAAGGCATCTGTCATATGCATTATCGAAACCACGTCTTCGAACTACTGCACATGATGTACATGGTCATCTTTCCCTGAGTAATAGGACATGTCCGGCTCCCGGAACCCCTCTGGCACCGGAGCTGAGAAGATGAGCTCGCTGAAAGGGCTCTCGCCTCCTGCCTGGCGAGAGGGCACGTATCGTGGCCTCGGCTGGCTGGCCCGATCCGCGAGACCGTGCCCAAGGAATAGTTCTCGCACAGCTGCCTCCCTCTCGCCCAAATCTGCTAGAGTCTCCTTGCCTGGGTGCTGGCCTGGGAAGAGCTCCTGCGCGGCCACGTCCCTCTCGCCGACTTCCACTGGGACCTCCTTCCCGGGGCGCTGCCCCGGGGCATTCTCGCCCAAGAGCGGGACCGTCTCCACTGGAACCTGAGGAGTCGCCAACTCACTCCTCGCCGAGAAGGCCAAGCTAATGGTCTGCAGGACTTCTCGCCTGAAGTCCTCCAACATCTTCCTTGTCGACTCCTCTCCCCGGGTGGGGGAGCCTCCAGAACCAGACCCTTCACCTTCACCTCCAGCCATGGGACTAAACTCAAGGCTTTCTTGTATCAGCTACCTTCCACGCTCACCGCACCAGAACTTGTTAGAAAGTAGCGAAAAGAGACGAAAAGTAGAGAACAAGCGAATAAACTTTTGAATAATTGAAATTTTATTATCCAAAAAAGATATCATTTACAAAGGTATGACCTCCCTTATATAGAATGGAGGAGATAAGAAAGAGAGTATACAAACAATGTGGGACTAAACATTTACAGTACTGAGCGGCTAGAATAATGGAGACCGCATAGGCCGCGCGGTTAGACAGATGGGTTAACCGCTCGGCAACTCCAGCAGGATAGAACAGGCCGTAGAGGTAGACCGATAGACCGCCCGGTCTCTAGGCTCCAGAGAGACCGCCAGACCGCTCGGTCAACAAACCGCTGGATCAGACCGCTAAGTCGCTCGGTCAACCAACTGCTGGATCAGACCGCTAAGCCGCCCGGTCTAATACTTCAACACTCCCCCTCAAGCTGGAGCATAGATATCAATCATGCCCAACTTGTCACAAATGCGGAAGAAGGAAGTAGAAACCGGCTTGGTGAAGATATCAGCCAACTCCTTGTCAGAGGTGACAAAAGGAGTACAAATCTGTTTCTTCAAAATCTCTTCCCGAATGAAGTGACAGTCAACCTCTATATGCTTCGTTCTCTCATTGAAGACCGAATTTCTGGATATGTGTATAGCGGCCTTGTTGTCACAGAACATAGGGAGAGGACAGTCATATACCTCGCCCAGGTCAAACATGAGAGCCCGCAACCACTTTAACTCACACGTGGTTGACGCCATACTCCGGTATTCTGCTTCGGCACTGGATCTGGAAACAACAGACTGTTTCTTGCTCTTCCAACTCACGAGATTACCTCCAACAAAGGTACAAAAACCTGACGTGGATTTACGATCGCCTTTGTCATCCGCGTAACTTGAATCTGAGTAGGCCTCAACCCTCAGATGGCCATTCTTCTGAAAGAGTAACCCTCTGCCCGGTGCTGCTTTGATATACTCTAAAATCTTCAGGGCGGACTGAAGATGACACTCCCTGGGAGCTTGCATAAACTGACTGACCTTGCCTACAGCGTAGGCGATGTAGGGTCTAGTCACCGTGAGATAGATGAGTTTGCCTACCAAACGTCTGTACCGTGTGACATCAGATAGAAGAGGCGAATCATCCGTCCACGTTTTGTCTTCTCCAACAGCCATGGGAAAACGAGCTGGTTTGGCACCTGTCAAGCCTGCTTCTCGAAGAAGATCAAGGGCATACTTCCGTTGAGAGAGAACCAAGGAGTCAAGTTTCCGAGAGATTTCTATCCCCAAAAAGTATTTTGGGGAGCCCATATCCTTTGTGACCAAGTGCTGACGGAGGTGCTTCTTCGTCAAGTCCACCCCATCTCGGTCATCGCCAGTAAGGAGAATATCATCCACATATACGGCCAAAACCACCAGTCCCGAGGCCATTTTGCGAATGAATAAGGAGTGATCGGTCGAACTCCTTTGAAAGCCGATGGTAGCCACAATACCACTGAATTTTTCGAACCATGCCCGAGGGCTCTGCTTTAGGCCATAAATGGCCTTCTTCAAATGACAGACACGTGTCTCCCCCTGAGCAACATACCCAGGAGGTTGCTCCATATAGACGTCCTCCTGAAGATCGCCATAGAGAAAGGCATTCTTCACATCAAGCTGGGAAATAGCCCAAGCCCGGTTAACAGCCACAGAGAAAAGAACCCGGATGGTGCTGAGGCGAGCAACCGGAGAGAAGGTATCAAAGTAATCAACGCCATAAGTCTGAGTAAAGCCCTTGGCCACCAGCCGGGCTTTGTAGCGATCCACAGTGCCGTCGGGGCGAAACTTCACAACGAAGACCCAGCGACAGCCAACCACATCAGTGCCCACGGGAGGAGGAACCAGGGTCCAGGTACCCCGTTCAGTAAGAGTAGCCATCTCCTCATCCATGACAGACTTCCAATGAGGGAGAGCGAGAGCCTCCTGGTAGGTACGGGGAGTAGAAGTAGCAGAGATAGCCAAGGCAAAACACCTGCGAGAAGGAGAAAGCTGATCATAGGAAACAACAGTCGTGAGCGGGTGTTGAGTACACGCCCGCACCCCTTTGCGAAGGGCAATGGGAACATCTAGATCAATGGGAGCGTCGGCGACGGGAGCGTCAGCGACCGGAGCGTCCGTGGCGGAGAAGGCTGGCCCGGGACTAGAGAGAGACGGCAGCGGAGAGGAGGGTGGAGGGGTGGGTGGGGAGACGGACTGGGAAGGAGTGGGTGGAGGAGGAGACGAAGGTGGGAAAACGTGGAGAGGTGGGGAAGGAACAGAGATATCAGAAGGAAGAGAAGGAAGAGAAGAGGAAGGAGAGAAATAGGAAGCATTTTCGAAAAAAGTCACATCTGCGGAGACAAACTGCTTGCGGAGAAGGGGGTCAAAGCAGCAATAGCCTTTTTGAGTGGTAGAGTACCCCAAAAAGACACACTTGGTGGAACGGGGGGAAAGCTTGTCGCGGGCAGCGGAGGGAGCGTGAACAAAGGCCGTACAGCCAAAGACACAGAGAGGAAGAGAAAAAGGTTCCTGGTGGGGGTAGAGAAGGGAGAAGGGAGTCTGGCCGTGGAGAACCGCGGAGGGAAGGCGATTGATGAGATAGCAGGCGAGGAGCACAGCGTAGCCCCAGTAGGAGCGAGGGACGTGCATCTGCGTCATGAGAGTACGCGCAACATCAAGCAGGTGACGGTTTTTACGCTCCGCCACCCCATTCTGCTGGGAGGTGTAAACACAAGTCGTTTGATGAAGGAGGCCATATTTGTGAAAGAACGCGAAGAACTCATGAGTCAGATACTCCTTGGCATTATCAGAACGTAAGACTTTAATAGAAATAGCAAATTGAGTCTTAATCATAAAGTAAAATGATTGCCAAACAGAAAATAGTTCAGAGCGATCTTTTAATAGATACACCCAGGTACATCGAGTAAAATCATCGATAAAAGTGACAAAATAGGAACTGCCCCGACCAACTGTGAGGGTAGGAGCAGGACCCCATACATCAGAATGAATAAGATCAAAAATGCGAGAGGAGCCACGGCCTTGCTTCGGTGGGAAGGAGGAGCGATGATGTTTGCCAAGCTGACACGCATCACAGTTGAGCGGAGAACTGGTAGGAGGTAAGTGGGGCAGAAGCTGACGAATAAGCCGAGGAGGAGGATGTCCAAGACGAAGACGCCACTGAAGGAGATCGGTGGAGGAGGAGTAGGCAGAGAGAGCGGAAACATCGTCGAGGAAGTAGAGGCCGCCGCTCTCAGTCCCAGTAGCAATCGTCCGCTGGGTCCTCGGGTCCTGAAAAGAACAAGTAGTGGGAGTGAATAAAACAGAGCACTGAAGTTGCCGGCATAAAGTAGTAACTGATAACAAATTGCACGGGAATTTCGGGACATAGAGGGTATCCTCCAAGCAAAGCGATGGAGTGAGTTGAACCATGCCCGTCCCATGAACCGGGGACGGGGAACCATCCGCCACACGAACTGGGGGTAAGCGGTCATGGGTCTCAAGATGGGAGAAGCAATGAGGGTTGCCCGTCATATGATTGGTGGCACCGGAGTCAATCAACCATTTACCTTGGGTAACGACGTGGGCACTACCTGACGTCGTGGCCACAGAGGCAGACGGCCTAGAAGAGGCGGAGGCCGAAGGAGCATCACCGGAAGGGCGAAGATGAGGATGTTTCTGCCAACAGCGGTCAACAGTATGGCCAGTACGACCACAGTGAGAGCAGAGGAACCGGGAGGAACCCCGTCCGCCAGAGGAGCCACTGCCACTAGGGCCCCCCCGCTGAGCTTGGTGAGCAAAGGAGTCCTGGGAAGGGGGGAGGCCAACAGAGGCCGCTGGAGGAGCGAAGTAACGGCGGCAATGCGAGCCGCAGTGGCATCCAAAGTAGGAGATTCCGCCTCACCCAAGATCTGCTGGCGGATCATATCATAAGAGTCGGGAAGACGAAGAAGATAACAAACAACCAGGAGTTCCTGAAAGTGTTTGTGCTGGTCGGCCAAGTCCGCGGAGAATGGGCGATTCTGGAGGATTTCAGCACCAAGAGCCTGAACCTGCTGATAAGCCGCAGCCGGTGACATGGAAGGGCGGGCGAAGAGGTCCGCATAGAGAGTATAAATGCGGGACGTCTGGCCCCCCTTAGAATAGAGAGCAGCAAGGTGAAGCCAGGCGGCCTTGACCGTCTCATCATGGCGAATGACGGGAAGGCACTCATCAGAAAGGCTGTTGGCCAGCCAGGTGCGAACAAGAGCATCACTCGCATCCCAGTCATCAAACTCAGGAGAGGTGCGAGGAGGAGGGTCATCGGTGAGGTGATGACGCTTGCGTTGAGAACGAAGGAGAAAGGTGAAAGAAATGCTCCAATCGGGATAGTTGGAGCCAACAAGCTTGGAAAGGGTGCCAAGGTTGCCCGAAGGAGGAGGAGGAGAAGGAGCTGCAGGAGTAGTGGTGAGACCAGAGGTAGTCATAGAACCCGGCAAGCAGAAGAAGCCGCGCGAACAGTAGTGGGTAGAAAACAGAAGAAGCCGCGCGAACAGTAGCGGCTAGAAAGAGGCAAAGGCACAGCGGGGAAGAGGTCGCGCGGACTGAAAAGGCCGAGCGAACATAAGAGAGGAGAAGAGCAGGTGACCGCGACCAAGATGCGGGTAAGAAAGGTACAACCCGCACGGTCAGGCAGATCACAGCAACTGCTAGAAGGCGGTCAAAGGCACACCGAGGAAGAGGTCGCGCGGACTGAAAAGGCCGAGCGAACAGAAAAGAGGAGAAGAGCTGGTGACCGCGACCAAGATGCGGGTGAGAAAGGAACAACCCGCACGGTCAGGCAGATCACAGCAGCAAACCGCGAGTAGAGAGACAACACACGCGAACAGGGACAGACCGCAACGACTAGGAAGTCGGAGCGGCAGGAAAGAACAAGGAGCGCGGCGACAAGGAAACAGGTCGCTGCGACAAAGAGCAGTAGGAGAAGAGAACCAAGAAGAAGCAAGCCGCGCGAACAGGGCAGCGGACAGAAACAAGCCGCGCGGATAGAAACAAGCCGCGCGGACAGAAGAGAAGGCAAGTCGCGAATCAAGCCGCAGAACGCGGAAAACAAGCCGCGAACAACAGAGAGCGCACAGAATCAGGAGGAAATGACCGTGTCCTCTGATACCACTGTGGTCGTACTGGCCATACTGTTGACCGCTGCTGGCAGAAACATCCTCATCTTCGCCCTTCCGGTGATGCTCCTTCGGCCTCTGCCTCTTCTAGGCCGTCTGCCTCTGTGGCCACGACGTCAGGTAGTGCCCACGTCGTTACCCAAGGTAAATGGCTGATTGACTCTGGTGCCACCAATCATATGACGGGCAACCCTCATTGCTTCTCCCGTCTTGAGACCCATGACCGCTTACCCCCAGTTCGTGTGGCGGATGGTTCCCCGTCCCCGGTTCATGGGACGGGCATGGTTCAACTCACTCCATCGCTTTGCTTGGAGGATACCCTCTATGTCCCGAAGTTCCCGTGCAATTTGTTATCAGTTACTACTTTATGCCGGCAACTTCAGTGCTCCGTTTTATTCACTCCCACTACTTGTTCTTTTCAGGACCCGAGGACCCAGCGGACGATTGCTACTGGGTATGAGAGCGGCGGCCTCTACTTCCTCGACGATGTTTCCGCTCTCTCTGCCTACTCCTCCTCCACCGATCTCCTTCAGTGGCATCTTCGTCTTGGACATCCTCCTCCTCGGCTTATTCGTCAGCTTCTGCCCCACTTACCTCCTACCAGTTCTCCGCTCAACTGTGATGCGTGTCAGCTTGGCAAACATCATCGCTCCTCCTTAGTTCATCTCAAAACCCATTAGTTCATCTCAAAACACAGGTGTTGAGATGAAGGGTGGCAGGGTACATGAACACAAAGGGGAGAAGTCTGCAGGCGGTGTGGGACTAACCCTAACCACATGATCGCGGGGATATTTCGCCACACAAGGGGGCCCACCGGGGTCAACACCCAGACCTGGAACGCGATGGGGAAAGCCCAAACATGCGGTCCCACACACACGTGTCATGCTGGCTAATATAATCTCAACACACCCCCGCAGCATGACAACCTCCCTCTAATACCATGTTAGAAAGTAGCGAAAAGAGATGAAAAGTAGAGAACAAGCGAATAAACTTTTGAATAATTGAAATTTTATTATCCAAAAAATATATCATTTACAAAGGTATGACCTCCCTTATATAGAATGAAGGAGATAAGAAAGAGAGTATACAAACAATGTGAGACTAAACATTTACAGTACTGAGCGGCTAGAATAATGGAGACCGCATAGGCCGCGCGGTTAGACAGATGGGTTAACCGCTCGGCAACTCCAGCAGGATAGAACAGGCCGCAGAGGTAGACCGATAGACCGCCCGGTCTCCAGGCTCCAGAGAGACCGCCAGGCCGCTCGGTCAACAAACCGCTGGATCAGACCGCTAAGCCGCTCGGTCAACCAACCGCTGGATCAGACCGCTAAGCCGCCCGGTCTAATACTTCAACAGAACTGTTGAAGCCAAAATTGACCTCAACGGGAGTTCAAAAACAGGGGTGCAGCCAACACCTACTTCTCTTGAGCCCCGACCCTCAACTAGTTGTAAAGGACCTAAGACTGACCCAAAGCCTCAGCAGGGAGGTTCCACCTCACACCTGAAAGATCTCTGAGAGCTTCCCCTCCAAAGCCAAAAGCTGGGCTAGGAGCTCCTCAGAAAGCATTAGAGATTTGGAGGATAATGAGAGCTTGCTTTCTAAGGAGCCCTTATGGGTCTATTTATAGTTTTCTGAGTTGGATCTGCAAATAACCATACTGGGTTGACCTGAAAATACCAGAATACCTCTGATTGGGTCTGCCACCAGCCAAACTCCGCTGTTCTGAGGAGTTATACGCAGACCACTAAGGGCAAAAAGGTAAAATTACCCGGGGTAGAAGAGTAAAAACACCCTTGGGCATAGAAATGTCAAAATGGCCTTTCTGTATGGCGAGTGGGGGAGAAACTATCGGCGAGACGAACCTTCCTCCTGTCTCGCCTACTTTAGACGTCGTGAGTCCTTCTCGCGGTCAAAGGCCTTCTCGCGCCCTTAGGAGGGGATTCTCGCCTACTGTAGGGACCTCTTATCTCGCCAACTGCGAGTGGACCACATGGTCCCACTCGCCCATCAATTCCACTCGCCTTGCCTCGTTTATCTCACACTTTCGAGGTCCTCTCGCGAGCCCGAGGTTGTACACCGTAATTATTCAGAATTTGTGCCGATCAAATTATCTGAAGGTGTGTACCCGAAATTGAAGTTCCAAGTATTCTAGAAAAGTGTCATGCATCTCCATACGGAGGGCATTTCATGGGAGAAAGGACTGCTATGAAGGTATTAGAGGCCGGTTTTTATTGGCCGACATATTTAAGGATGCACACATATTTATTAAGAAGTGTGATCGCTGCCAGAGAACAGAGAACATTCATAGGGGGGATAACATGTCGATGACGAACATCTTAGAGGTAGAAGTATTTGACGTGTGGGGGATTGACTTCATGGGGCCATTTATAAACTCGAATGGAAATCTATTTATTCTTCTTGTAGTGGATTACGTTTCCAAATAGGTGGAAGCAATAGCCACACCGAAAAATGATGCGAAGATGGTACTCAAATTTCTTAAAACAAATATCCTCACAAGATTTGGTACACCGAGGGCCATAATAAGTGATGACGGGTCACATTTCTGTAATTCACAATTCAAAACATTCTTAAAAAAATATGGCGTAACACACAAAGTTGCCCTTGCTTACCACCCGCAAACTAATGGGTTGGCCGAAGTGTCGAATCGGGAGATTAAGTCAATTTTAGAGAAAACGATAAGTACAAATCGTAAGGATTGGTCGCAAAAATTAAATGACGCATTATAGGCGTACATGACCACATTCAAAACCCCGATAGGAGTGACACCTTATCAGATGATTTATGGAAAGGCATGTCATTTACCCGTAGAGCTTGAGCATAGAGCATATTGGGCAATAAAGAGATTAAATTTCGATTTTCAAGAGGTTGGCAAGACTAGATTGCTTCATCTTAATGAATTGGAAGAGATCAGAATTAATGCGTATGAAAATGCTAGGCTCTACAAGAAAAGAACAAAAAAATGGCACGATTCGAGGATAAGAAAGTGGGAGTTCAAGGTGGGTCAACTACTGCTCTTATATAATTCAAGGCTAAGATTATTTCCTGGAAAGCTGAAGTCTAGATGGGCCGGACCATTTCGAGTGAAAGAGGTATACCCGTATGGGGTAGTGACGATTTGCAACGAGAAGGATGGTAGCGACTTCAAGGTTAATGGACACAGACTGAAAGAGTACTATGAATACAACGACCATCGTGAAGCGATGACCATGTATTTTTGATGACCAAATTGAGAGGAGAAACGTCCGGCCGGGACGTTTTAAATGAGACGCTGGGTGGGAGGCAACCCATCATATTTTATCTTAATTAAAAATGAATATATATATATATATATAATTTTAAATAAAGAAAAACAGAAAAAATTTCAAATTTTCATTTATTTTTGTTGGTATAGAAAGACGATCGAAGCGACCAATGTCGCGTGATTAGTAATTGTATTTCAATGAGTTACAGCTCAATCTCAGAAAGTCTGAAGAAGATACAACTAGAGCACACAATAGAGAAAAATCATTGGCCCTAAAGGCTGATACTATCAGGAAGGTCAGAGAAAAGTCAACATTCTCAGAGAGACAAGACACAGTCTCCGAGTGTATAGAATCATCCTCATCATGATGAGGCCTGACTGAGGAGGAACTGTCTCTTTTCTCTAGACAGTTCAAGAAGATGTTGAGGAGAAGAAGGCATGACAGCTGGAAGGGTCCAGCTGGAGACTCTTCTCTCAAAATGACCAATCATCCAGAGAAACCCGGGAAGAAGAAATCTGGGGACAGGTATGGATCTTCACAGAATAAACATATTAAGACCAATATTGTGTGTTATTGTTGCAACAAGACAGGATATGTCATAGTTGATTGCCCAACAAAAGGAAAGGAGAAAAAGAAAGTGAATTTGAAGACTGGACAGCTCAAGATGGCTGACAAAAGTCTATTGTCAAAGAAACAGTCTACACTGTCTGATAGTGAGTCTAATTCATCAGAATCAGAAGAGCAGGAGGCTCTCATGGGTCTGATGGCTGTTGAGGAGACCCAATCAGGAGAAGAATGACAGAATTGTTCAAGTCATGCTAAGGTAAAACCAACCTATCCCAGTTTTACCTCTTTTTTGCATCAGAAAATAAATCATGTTCTTACTGCTCAAATAATAAAGAGATTGATTATCTATATCAAATCTCTAAATTTCTGATAATATAATAACAGTATTAATAAGAGATTGATTGTCTTTTGTGCATGGATAATTACGTATTTAATATTTTAGCTTGAATAATTAAACCATTTAAATTTAGGCGATTGTTAACCACAACCTCTTATTGGCTAGTCGCACCACAAAATCTCCTAATTTTTCGCGCTTTTTTGAAATACGCATTGTACATGCAATTTCAAGAAAAATATTCACCACGAAAGTTGTAGATCTCGACGAGATCTAAAACTTTCGTGTTGAACACTTTTCCTGAAATTACATGTACAAGTCGTATTTCTGAAAGTCACAAAACCCGGACATATTTCCAAAGTACGCCTTGTACATGCATTTTTAGGAAAAGCGATCAACACGAAAGTTGTAGATCTTGTTGAAAGTTGTAGATCTCGACGAGATCTACAATTTTCGTGTTGAACAATTTTCCTGAAATTTCATGTACAAGACGTATTTCGAAAGACGCGAAAAATTATGAAATTTTGAGGTATGACTAATTAATATCGGGCTGGGGTTAACAATTTATTTAAAATCACTTAAAAAAAGGGCTAAAGTCATTTTACGTCGAGCAACCATCGCCCGCCATTATTGTTCTCATCTCCCAACGGGCCAAACTCTCCATCTCTCCCTCTCTCCTCTTCACAGGTCAATCGTCGCGAAGCTCCACAGAGAATAAGTTGAAGAATTTTAGAAGGAAAAAACTTTCTTTCTCAAATTGGCACCAGAAGCTCCTCCCAGAACTCGGGATTTGTCTGTTTCTTCATCTCGGAGTTGCAGTTCTTTTCTAATCCGAGTGAAAGTGCTCTATCTGGAGTTGTAGATCAATTCGGATGTTGTTTTCGTGATCGGCGTACTCAGGGAAGATTTCATGGTACGATTAGGCGATTTTCCTTTAGGATCCGTATCGGCGATTTCCCCAATTTCTGAAGATTGTAAACCCTAGCTTTCGTAGATCAAATCGAAGGTACCGGCACTAAGAGGAGAGGGAGAGCTGATTTCTCTTAATGGGAAATTGCTGGGGGGATCAAGTGAAGGCAGACAGCCCCCTGTACTCGACTTCAGGTTAGAGCCCTGAATTTGAAACTGCTTTAATAACAATTCCGAAGCCTCGGCTTCTTTCTCGCTTCTTCTTTCATTGCATGCCTCCTAATTGTTCTTTCATTGCACATGGATTGATATAATAAAAACCTGAATGCTTGCTAAGCACTACATCCAGGTGTTTGCTGGTGTAGTTCAATTAAGTGCCCAAAACAATCAGGTCTATAGTTTATTTCCAAGCAAAAGTATTTTGGTTCAAGGCTTCTAGTTTATTATTATTGTTTTATTCATTTTTAATGTATATCTGTATTTTATTTTTGTTTACTGGAAAACTCATTGCTTTTTTTTTTCCTATGCAGGGATGAACTCTAAATACAGCATCAATAATCAATCTGGTGTAAGCAGTTCTAGCAGCACACTTTCAATGGCGTCCGTGCCCCCAACACCAAAAAGCGAGGGGGAAATCTTGCAATCATCTAAAGTCAGGAGCTTTTCTTTCACAGAGTTGAAAACTGCCACAAGGAATTTTCGACCTGACAGTGTATTAGGCGAAGGAGGCTTTGGTTCAGTATTCAAAGGATGGATTGATGAGAACACCTTTGCACCAGCCAAGCCAGGGACCGGGATTGTTATCGCCGTAAAGAGGCTCAATCAGGAAGGACATCAGGGTCATAGGGAATGGTTGGTTAGTATTGGGTGTTACATTAACATTTCCTTTATTTTTCTTCATTTTTATTAGACCTTGTTTTAAGAGGATTCAGAGCTCATCATCACCATACTTGGACGAAGAGCAGCCAATGATTATTTGCGGATTGGACGAAGGAAGGAGCAATGGTCGGTCGTCGACCCAGGCGGTGAGGTTGCGCCGGATTTGGGCGAGGAGACCGACTGGGGTATGGGAGCAGGGAGACGAGATGCGTTCCCGCGGGAGGAGGCTTCAGCTCGTCGTCAAACCCACATGAGAGGTCGACGGAGTTGCGGATGTTCTCGATGGTCGGGATCGACGCTGTTGCAGCTGGAAAGAAAAAGCTGGAGCCCTTGGCCGCTGAATCTGGAGCCTTGGTAGGAGAAAGGTTCACGCAACGGGGCTGTTGGCGTCGGATTTGCTGCAGCCAGTAGAGGATTTTTTTTGGAAGGTGGACGATGAGTAGAATGGTGTGCGTCCGCGAAAGAGGACCCATCCCTATGATACCAAGTTGTTACGGGACTACTTCCGTAACATCGGTAACCCGCCGCAGTAGTGGCCGGAGGCGGAGAAGATGGCGGTGGTGGAGGATACCGTGGAGCCGGAACCGCGGCTGCCTAAGCAGGGTTGCTCGTTAGGAGGAGTGAGCTACCAGTTATCTCACAAGAGGGGACAAGAACTAGATTTCATTTCCTTCATAACTTCATTACAAGACTTCATGGGCTTATATAAGAGCCCCAATGGTATGAACGTAAATAAGTGGAAAACATAAAAGACTCGACCGAAGTAATATTTTGGAATGGCTGTTTAGGGTATGGCTGTTTTATTGAACTGTTGGTAAGTTATTGTAGATATTTTGGGAGTCATTATTAGCTTTAGGACAACTATTGAGTTTGGCTTTATGATTTCTCATTCTCCATCCGCCCTCTTTGAAGTTAATTCTTTCATCTACCAATACTTCAGTACATCTTCTATGCTTTTTCGTGCATAACCTAATGCTCATATCAATATTCCGCTGAATGCTCATGTCAATATTCCGCTGAATGCTCATGTCAAAACTCTGCTACCTTACTTTCCTTGGATCCTAGATTATCCCTTCACCATTGTTATTCTCAATCCATTCTTCCTGGTTTTGTCATAAATTCATCTTGGCGTTCTTATTTTTTGTCACTCTCAATTTGTTTGCGGTTGTCTCCTTCCTAAATAGTCCTATTTACACAACCTGATCTCATGACTATTGCTTTATGCCCCGATGCCCCGTTCGTTTAGGCGGAATTGTGAGGAAGAAAAATTGGAGAGTGAATTCCAGTTTCGTAGTTTGGCGCTCCAATTTTTCGGGCGAAAATGGAATTTGGCTCAATTCCGTGAGAATTCGTTTTTTGCCTAATCCCCCCCCCCCAATTCCAACCTAAGATATGAAATCCCAATTCCTCCTATCCTTTTGCTCGCGCAAAGCTTGCAGCTCCCGCGGTTTCGCCGGGGGGGGGGGGGTGATCTACTTCCTCCTCAAAGGCGTATTCTCCGACGATGAAATTTTGTGCATCCTCACCGGTGTTGGCATTCCCTACGTCCAATGTTTTAAATATCAGATGTCGGGAAGTAATCAGATAAAATTTTTAAATGTCGGATGTCGGAAGTCGGAGACATGTCAGAGATATTTTAAAATATCGGATTTCCATGTCTTATAAATAAATTTTTTTATATATATACTAACTATAATTATATGTTATGAAAATAAAAAAAATAATGTAACAAATAAATAAAAAATAAGTCATTTATATTAAAAAATAAAATTGACTATTATATATGATAAAATAATATTAATAAATAAAAAATGATACATTATAAAATATATTTAATAGCATACAATAATTTTATTTTGATAACAATAAGCTTATTGCAAATAAATCAGATTTTAAAGTTAAAAATTCTGGATTGATTATAAGTTTTCATTATTATAAATTTATATTAAAAACATGGAAGCAATCAACTCAGAATATATTAGATGTTTTCATATTTTTTGTAATATGAAATTAAAATATTGTGAAATAATTATATAAATTGGTTGTAAGAATAAAACATTAAAAAAATCCAAAAATAATTCTAATTAATTTAAGCATACATACTAATATATATATATATATATATATATATATATATATATATATATATATATATATATATATATATATATATATATATATATATATATATATGCGATTTAAACATATGTTGTCAGTCAGCTAATGTAACATAAAATAAAATAGCGGACAATATATTTAAAAATCATATTGACCAATATATTAGAAAAAATTAGACATGTCAGTCTATATTTTACAAAAGGACATAATCGTTTTTTAGAAAAACATATTGTTTTGCCTTAAAAGAAAGATGTTTGTAACTATGTGTTGAGATGTCTTCAATTTTAATGTGTTTTGTAATTGTGGTGAACGGATGACCCTTTAAATACTGACGTCATTTTGCAACTGCTGCGGATACCGCAAACATCTCTCTTACATCAAATTTTGTTTTTATCAATGGGGATAATTTTTTTACTGAAATAAACTATTGGTTTGAAATTTTGAGACAAAACTGCATAGACTCTTATTCCGCTTGCCTTTGTTTCAATTGTAAACAGAAGATTAAAATTGGCTAATGTTAAAATAGGGTAGGAGGGTAATATTGTTTTGAGAGTTCCAAATACTCGGTCAGTGCTTGCTGACCAAACATAACCAACTTGTTTGAGCAAGTCACCAACGTTTCTGAGCAAGTTTATGAGAGAAGCAATAAGTGAATAATTCTTTATAAATTTTTGATAATAACCCCATAGCCTCAAAAGGCAGGATCTCTTATTGAGTATTTGATTTTTTAAAGAGTAAATGACTTCCATATCAGTGTTATTTGGGAAAATTGCACTGTTAGCTATGCAATTCCCCATAAATTCTATTTCAGTGGTCAAACAGGAACATTTTGAAAATCTTAAGAAAAGGCTATTTTCCTGTAAAGATTTAAGGTCATGGTTAAATGAGTGTAGTGCTCCTTTTTGGTGGAACCATGCATTAATGTGTCATAAAAAGACAATAAATTTGTGGAGATATGGTTAGAAAATCGAGTTCATAAGAGCTTGAAAAGTGAAAGGTGCATTTGAGAGGCTAAAGAGCATTGCAAGAAACTCGTAATGCCCTTGGTGCGTTCTAATTGCGGTCCTTTGAACATCTTGTTTAGACATTCTCTGGTATCCAGATTGTAAGTCTAATTTTCAAAAGAAACATGCATCATAGAGTTCATCGAGAAGTTCGTTAATCGTGGATATGGGAAATCAGTCCTTAATTGTGATTTTGTTTAGTGCCCTATATCAACACATAACTGTCAGGTTCTAGTGAACTAAAACATGAATGGCAGGGGAGGAAAGGCTGATTAGCTTCCGATTAGAACGACAAAGAACAATGGACAGAAGTATCCATCATTGTATGACAACGGTCTTCGAATTGCACCTTCATCTCCCAATGTAAATTGTTGATTTGGTCATGGGGTTCCCCAAAATACCAAGTGGTTGAGTCGTTGACCCTTCAAAACGACCCCGACTGGCTCGCCAGAGCGATTCACCTCAACATAGTCGTTTCTCCCCGACCGACAAACCGTAGCAAGCCTCCCTGAGAGAGTGTGCGCAGGACGCATCGTGCGCGCCCCAAAAGGCCACGCACGCTCCTGATAGCATGCATCCGCGTGCATGCGCCCAATAACACACATCTGCGCACACGCGCCCGACACACATCTACGTGCATAGACTCTCACACGCCTGCGAACTCGCATGCGCTTGCGCTCGTGTTACCCACTTACCCTGGCCTCCTGAGGGGCAAGGGCATTATATCCCCGAAAATGGTGATCTGAGGGACCTTAACTGCGCATTCCTATTCGCCCGTTCAGTGGCCAAGAGAGCACAATTACTTGCTTGCCCCCATGAAAAACTATAAAAGGGGGCCTAAGCTTTCATTTGATTGAGACAGAAAAAGGAAAAGTGTTGGAAATATCTTGCAATGTCGGTCTATTAGTGTTTTTATTAGTAGTTGGGTTTAGTCCCACATGGTTTGTCCGTGTTTAAGAGTCTCCTGTAATGCTATAAATAGTCCCATATGTGGAAGAATAAAATATCAATTATTATGATTTATAATCTCCAACATAGTACCATAGCGATTGATTCATCCCTAATTCAGTGACACACTCGCCTCATCTCGTCTGGCTCGCTCGATCCCGTCGAGCATTCCAATCTATTCGAAGAATCCCGTCGAGCCTTCGTCTTCGATGATCGGCTTCTAACTTATCAACGAAGGCTGCAGTGAATGTAGATCCCGTTTCTCGTCTTTTGTTAGTTGTTCACAGAGATCGACTTCGTCCGAGTATTCTTCCCATTCGCTGGGTGCTGCCGTCTTCATCGACTCCGACTGCTGCTTCCATCGACGTTGACGACAAGTCTCCTTCTCCCGCTCCTTCCCAATCTCGACGCTGCTTCCCGACTCAGTTCCTGTCGACGACAATGGTTCTCTACTGATTCCGTCGAGCTCATGTTCATCGACTTCGATCCGGTCGGCCGCTTTCATCGCAGCTCTTATCTGCATCTCATTCTCTTCTTTTGGATCCCACTGCTCCAGATATGACCTTCATTTCTCCTTGCTGTTGCTGATGGCTTCCTTCATCGATTGTGCCACTTCTTCCATGGAAGAAATCTTGTTGTCTGCCTCATTCCATGATGTGTTCTCATCCATTGACGCACTCCGGCCTCCAAATGTGTGCTCAAGCTTTCCTCAGTTGATTCTAGCTGCTATCCCTCGTGTTTCCGCGCTACCGACCGCTGATACCCCTTCTCAGATGTTTTCCTCTCGCCGATAAAGATGTTTCGTGATGGTTTGGTCATTCTTTATGTGTTTTAAGTGTCTTTGGTGTATTGATAGTGTTTGTTATGTATATTGTTGTTGTTAGCGTGTCTTGTTTTTATGCCTTTATGCACGTGTTTTTCACTTGAGAGGAAGTGTTTGGGACAAAAATGACTCCGATGATCTTTCCCGACCTTTCGCCTTCATTTCACACGCCCTTTAGGCTTATGTCGTATGTTTCTCCCCATATTTCTTTTGATTGGTCGTGTGTTGGGACACGATTGTTGTTAGTGTTCTAAACTCAGCGGGTTGTGTCGCTTAAGACCCTGTCGTGTGGGATCGCCCTTTGTGCGGATTATCCCCGACTGTTTATCCCCGATGGATTATCCCTGGTTGCCCGTTTGACATTGTGCTCCACATCTTTTGTTCTCTTTCGCATGTTGTGTGTGTAGGTGATGTTGGTCCACGTCGTGTGTGAGTCCTGCAGCGTGTGTGAGTCAGCGTTGTGTGTGGCTATGTCCCCGGCTTGATTCCCCGATTTGAAATTTCCCCCGGTGGATCGTCTGTTATTATGTCTCGCATCGCTTACCTCCATTACCGTTATTTGATATGTCCAAGCTAAAAGTTCCCCCTTCAGCTTGAGGGGGAGTGTTGGTAATGTCTCGTAATGTCGGTGTTTTAGTGTTTTTAGTAGTAGTTGGGTTTACTCCTACATGGTATGTCCGTGTTTAAGAGTCTTGTAATGCTATAAATAACCCCCTATGTGAAAGAATAAAGTATCAATCTATTGTGATTTCTAATCTCCAACAAGAAGAGAAAGCTCTAAGGTTTTCCGACGAGGAGTTGCAGTTTGAAGTCCAGCTCCAAGGCATGAAGACTCGGCTCAGCACTCTGTGTGGGCCGCTTATTCATGGGCTTAATACCGCCGGTTGAGCCAAACAATAGGGCTGCGGCCCGCACACCCCAACCCATCTCAGCGCGTGTTCTCGGCACTGCGGGATGTTGAGACCCGGTCTCGAACCTTTTACCTCCTTTATGTAAGCTCTTAACACCCATTCTCTGGCTTAATACGTGCTTCCCGCATGTCCGCACCGCTTTGGTGACTGCTCTAGCGTGCACTCCACAACACTTCGTTCTGCTCAACACCGGAAACCCGAAAATACTTATAAACGAGTTGTCGCCTATCACCCTCCAAAAAGCCAATTTTTGTACTTGACTGCTACTAGTGGATTTCGTCCAAATTGGGCCAGGCCCCTTGGCTTTTTCCCTTTTCGGGTTTTCAACATAAGAGTTTTGTTGTCTGCTGTTCAAGGTTGTCAGGATCGAGATCCTAGATGAGATCGTTTCGAGAATCGGATCGGATGATAGGATTGGATCGAGGATCCCTTTACAAAATCTGGATCAACAACAACATTCAAGCCTTTATCCCACTATAGTGGGGTCGGCTATATGGATCCTTTGTCGCCATTGTGCTCCATCTTTTGTCATAATATCACTAATGCCTAAGTACATCATGTCTTTCCTTACAGTTTCATTCCAAGTCTTTATCGGTCTACCCCTCCCCCGTTTAACATGCCTAGTGACTAGACTCTCACAACGCCTAACAGGTGCCTCTAATGGTCTCTTTTGTACGTGTCCAAACCATCTTAGACGAGCTTCTCGCATCTGGATCGATTTACAAAATCTGGATTGATTTACAAAATCTGGATCGATTTACAAAATCTAGATCATAGGATCGTAAGATCATATGATCCGGATCGCGATCCTGACAACCCTGCTGCTGTTGGTTCTCTATTTTGACTGTTTGTGCGTTTGACTTACTCTCGACCTAGGACGGTCCGCCTCGGCCGGTCCGTAAGTGTGTTGAACGACCCACAACAGGTCCGATGTGGTGTCACAGGCCTCCACTATCTGTTGGACGAGAATATGTTCTTTTGCTTGCAAGTCTTGAATGAATTTATTTTGAAGATCATCAAACTAGAGATTGGTGAGTGCTATGTTCCTTCGAGAGAGCAGTCTTGATTTCCAGAAGTTGCTGTTGAGCCTCCTTGGAACTGGTAGCATTGCTCATCTTGGAATGGTAGTGGGAAAAGAAGAACTGGGAATAAGAACATAAGAAGGAATTAAAAACAGACTAATAAAAAATTTTTAAATCCATCCAGGTTCATTACATAGGCTATATGTAGCTCAAGGTATTAACCGTTACAATCTTGCAAATCATATTTACAGCATTTTAATAAATTGAAATGTATCATGGACATAACAGCTGGTGCCTATCAAGCCACTGGTTTAATATCTCTGATCCGTGCCCTTGAATGGTGGACTGTGAGTAGCCAGAGGAGGGGAAAGAAGAACAGAAGAAGGAAAAAAAAACATGACTAATCAAAATTTTCATATCCATCCAGGTTCATTAGATTGGCTATATATAGCTCACGTTATTGACAGTTACACTCTTGCAAACCATATTTACAGCATTTAATAAATTGAAATGTTTTAAGAACATAACAACTGGTGCGTATGACGCTGCTGGTTTAATATCTCTGATCCCAGCCCGTGAATGGTGGACAGCTGGCCTCTAACTGTAACCGTCTTCCCCTATCATCCCTCCTCACTGCTGCCGACCTTCCTCTCAGATGCCATGTGGCATCAGAGACATAGTAGCATTCTTCAGAGACTGCTTGTATCTGTCCTTTTGAGTGATTTAAGCAACACCGAAGCCTGTTTTTCTTCGTTAGAAAAGCTAGATGATTCTTTCTTTTATGGTTAATTCTTGAATCACTATTTAATTGTACAGGCAGAAGTGAATTACCTTGGTCAGTTGTACCATCCTAACCTTGTGAAGTTAATTGGATATTGCTTGGAGGATGAACACCGCCTCCTGGTGTATGAATTCATGCCCCGGGGAAGCTTAGAGAATCATCTCTTCAGGAGTAAGTAATAATTCTCTTTTTGTTTAACTGTGTTCACCCGGTTTTATTATGAAATGCCGGCAATAGTTTTATGTGATTTTTTATTTACTAAATTTGTTTGATGCAGAGGGATCTTACTTTCAGCCGCTTTCTTGGAGTCTTCGGATGAAGGTTGCTCTAGGTGCTGCAAAAGGGCTCGCCTTTCTGCACAGCGCTGAGTCAAAAGTCATTTATCGTGATTTCAAGGCTTCAAATGTTCTGCTGGATGCGGTATGTTAATCAGTGATGCATTAATATTTTTATTTCCTCTTATCGTGGAATTTTATTTATTTCTTCCTAAATTTCTCCCCGAGCCCAGAGTTACAATGCAAAGCTCTCCGATTTTGGTTTAGCTAAAGATGGTCCAACTGGTGATAAAAGTCATGTTTCAACTAGGATTATGGGAACATATGGCTACGCAGCACCTGAATACCTTGCAACAGGTAGCTTGAGGCTTTCCATTGTATATCTGTTTTGTTGTGAGCTGACTATTTTTTTTTCTGATTTTCTGCAAGCCTTTACTTCTAATTTTCTTTCGATCAAGTTCACAAATGCTTTTTCTCAAAGCTGCATTTTTATGTTCCATGAATCTTCGAGTATCCCTTGCTATTATATGAAATCTCTATTTCGGCTGAATAGAAAAAAAAGTTGTGAAAACAGATATTCTTCCTTGATTGCCATTATATGTATTGCTATTTCTATTTAAAAACAGGAGGGGAAAAAGTTGGTGCTAATTGGCATTTTGGGTTTTTTTAGTTTTTTTCGTGGAATTTTTTATGTGTTGAAATACCAGAAAAGGAATATATAGGTTACCTTTCTAGTTAATATTACATGTAATGGAAATATAATCAGATCTTCATAGTTTTGAAAGAGTGCCATAATATTATTTGCAAAATTCATTATCTAACTCAATACCTTGGTCTTCAGTGTTAAACATTTTGATGTTGATTGAGATGAAGAACAGCTGCATGATCGACATTGGAGATCAGCCCATGTATGAGTACTCACGTAGGAAGCGTTAATCAGATCAACAATCCGAGACCACGAGTGCGTCCGTAGAGTCGTTTTCCTATATATATGTATTTCTTTTATTTTTTGGATTTTATTTAGTATTAATCAGATATCGGGCGTAACGACCAATCATAACCGTTCACGTCGGGTGCCCTAGCCTGCTTCTATTGTAAATAAGGGTGATGTCTACCTTTGTAAGGCATTGTTAGCCTTGTGAAGAAATCCAGAGCCGACAATCATATCATGGTGTGACACCCCGAGATCCCGGGATGCGACATCCCGGTTATTTTCAATTTACCTCTTCTTATTCCCCTCCTGCAACCCTATTCCTCATGATCCTCTTTGCAAGCCACTAATTGCTCAGTCTCCTTCCCTGTCGCACTTCACTGCAAACCGAGAGCCCCATACATGTTCGCACACACTCGTGACCTCGCCAAGCCCGTCGTTCCCTATTACGCCTGTTCGCTACTCACACATCCTCCCCTTCCGCTTCATTCGCCGACCTCACGATCCACCCGAGATAGTTACTGTAACCACTCGCCCCTCCATACTCCCTCCCACAACCACCCGTCACCACTGCTGTAAGACGCAAACACCCACCTCCACTTCCATCAACTAGCCACCGCCCATCTCCGCTCGCCGCCACCACTCTCAGTGTACCACCAGTAATTCCATCCCCTATTTCCTGTTATCGAGACCGTCTACTACCAATGTCAACTGCCTGCCTTGACTTCCCGCCACCTGGTCTCCTTACTCGTGAGCATCTAGTATTGTATTTTCATCTTTTGTTATTGGATATGTGGATGAACATCACATAGTTGTTTGGAAATCGCGATTTTTGTGTGGTATTGTCTTGTTTTCCTATTTTCCTATAAAACTCATTTGTACAATTTTAGTTGAAATCCTGTTGTACTAAAGAGAACTTGTTTTGCTTACTCACTCACTTGAAAACTGCAGTGAACGTTGTGTCGTGTTGCTAAGCTTATCTGATTTTATTGCTCAATTTAATTCCGAATTAATTTTATCCATACACGCATGACACATCATATAAATTAGGTCAGTTTGAGTCATCCCCGCACTACTTACATAGGTTTGCATTACTGTCAGCCCACTTTCACAACCTATCCCGTGTTAGATTTGGTATCATAGCCCAAGGTTTGAGCGACTTGCATGTTACACAGTAATAGGTCTTATCGCCAATTCATGTCCGACCCACACATAACCATCGAGAGGACTACCAACTCTAACACCAAAATGACATTTGAAGAATTTGAACGACTGGTATTAGATCAATTCAATCAAATGAATTCTCAATTTGACGATCTACGCACTTGCATGAATGCCCTCAAGGATCAGGGGGATCAAGTTACTCCTCGGAGGAGGGAGGACACGACTGTTCCACCTGACGATCATTTTGAGGAAGAACGAGACACCCTCCCGCCTCAAGATTGTCGTGCTAGAAATCAAACCCCACAAAAGCCCGCCCACCTATAAGACGACACCTTGATCACACTGATGACCATGGTCCTGGACCGTCGCAGAATATGTAGTTTCATCCTCAGGACTATCAGCCTCCGCACCCATCCCCTCGTCGCCGAGGCCCGGTTTGTTATGACTATGGGCGGGACGGCTACTATGTCAGTTATCCCGAGTTGCGAAGAGCACCACATGCGGAGGATAACATCACTCATCGTATACGTATTGGCACTTCTACCTTCGACGGTCACTGGATTCGAAGGCCTTTAGCAACTGGCTCCAGGAATGGACCACTATTTCAGTGGTATGACATGACAAACGATCGACACATTAGATTTGCAAGGATGAATTTTATAGGCCCGACTAAGATCTTTTGGACTAGTTTGGAGAGATCACTTCACTGAGATGGATACCACCCTATCATCCTTTGGAGGACATGAAACGTTAACTAAAAGACAAGTATCTTCCCGTCTCCTATAACGACAGGTTGTTGGATCATCTTTATGTGCGATAGGGCACACTATCTGTGGTTGAGTACATGTCTCAATTTGAATTGTTGACCGTGTGGAGTGATATGCGAGAGGAGATTAGCGCCACCGCTTCCCGATTCCGTTTCGTGTTGAGGGATAAGTTATGTAGGGAGCTTATTCCCCATCGCACGGATATTGTGGAGCAGGTTTACCATATGGCCTTTAGTATGAGTGGTACCTTTGATTAGCAGGTGTTTGTCAGGCCCCCTCCAGACCAGATAAATCCACTTTTAGGAGGCCACCTCCAGCCACTACCACTCCTGTAGGACACTTTTGTGCTCCCGTGGACACGAAGGGCAAGGCTGTCGCCACTGGACCTTCTGCGGCCACCCAGTCTGGGAATGTCCAGTGTTATCGTTGCTTTGACAGGGGCCATGTGACAACTCAGTGCTCCATGCGAAATTTATTGGTTAAAGAAGGTGAGCCCAATGTTGATGCTGAGGAGTTTGCCGATGAGGAGATTGTCGTCACCATCGAGGACGATTGGGAGAGCGTTGTTGGGCTTTCCCTTGAGGTTGGGGTTATTTAACGTTTCCTCCACGCCCCACGTATCGATGAGGATTGGCGGCGTACGACGATTTTCTATACCTTCTTTTTCGGTGCAGGCGGTCACTGTAAGTTGGTCATCAATAGCGGGAGTTGTGAGAACATTGTGGCCTAGAGGGCCTTAGAGTGAATGCATGTGACTTCTTGGACTCATACCCATCCCTATCGTGTGATTTGGTTCGATAGAACAACCATCCATGTTACAAAGAAGTGCATGGTTCTGATTTCTCTCACCTCATTTGAGGACCGTATTTGGTGCGCCGTCATCCGGATGGATTCCACCCACATTATGCAAGGAGACTTTGACTCTTCGATTGTTATGTCACATGCCTCGGTCGCTTGAACACATGCGTATTATATTGACATCAACCCAACCCTAGAAGAAATCTAAGGGGAAAGGTGCACTATCCACCAACACGAGTTCATCCAGGCTGCTGTCCCACTGCACAATCCGCGTCGCAAGTCGCAACGAGTTACCCCCATTGCGTGACATCCAACACACCATAGATTTGATACCAGGAGCTTCGCTCCCGAACCGACCACATTACTGGATGAACCCTGATGAGCATGTTGAGCTCAAGAAACAGGTTGATGAGCTGGTGAGAAAGCAGTTCATTCTTGAGAGCCTAAGTCTGTGCACAGTTCTTGCCCTTCTCACTCTTAAGAAGGACAAGAGCTGACATATGTCTATCGATAAGACGATTATTAAAAAATCACTATTAAGTATCGTTTCCCTATTCCCTATTTAGACGACCTACTTAACACGATGACGTGTGCCCAGGTATTCTCGAAGATCGAATTTGCAGCGAGTACCACCAGATTAGGGTTTGCGAGGGAGACAAGTGGAAGCCGACGTTTAAGATCAAAGACGGTTTTTATGTGTGTTTGGTCATGCCTTTTGGGTTGTGCAATGCCCCAAGCACTTTCATGCGGGTCATGACCCAGATTCTTCGGCCCTACATGGGCAAGTTCCTGTTTGTCTATTTTGATGACATCTTGATTTACAACCACTCTGCCTCCGACCACCTGAGCCATCTGAGACTCCTGTTTGGGATACTTCGTAAGGAAAAGTTTTTTGTAAACCTGAAAATGTGCTCCTTTCTTACTAATTTTGTCCACTTTTTCTGGTTAATCGTATTTGCATCTGGCGTGACTGTTGACCCGAATAAAGTCCGTTTCATTTGTAAGTGGTATGTTTCATCCACCATCACTAATACTCGTAGCTTTTACAGACTGCCCACCTTCTATAAGAGGTTTGTTTAGGGTTTTAATATCATTATGACTCCCTTTACGAGTTGCCTGTGGAAGGGAGTTTTTCAGTGGACGGAAGTCGCCACTCAAGCTTTCAAAGAGATTAAGAAGAAATTGATGACTGCCCCTATTATGAGATTGTCTGATTTCTCCAAAATGTTTGAGGTGGCCTACGATTCATTTGACGTTGACATTGGAGGAGTCCTGAGTCAAGAGGGTCACCCAATTTCTTACTTTAGTGAGAAGTTGAACGAGGCCCAACATCAGTGCTCCAACTACAATAAAGAGTTCTACGTGTTAGTCCAATCATTTAGATATTGGAGACACATCTCCTCCCATAGGATTTTTTACTATACTCCAACCATTAGGCTCTGTCGTATCTTGACTCAACGAAAATCGAGGCATATACATTCCAAGTAGGTAGAATACTTGCAGGATTTTCACTACGTCTCAAACACCGCGTTGGTGTTGAGAACAAGCCTGTTGACGCCCTTACTTGTTGTAGCACCCTCCTCCATACACTGAGTGTTAGTGGCACTAGCTTTGCCTGCCTGCCTGCCTAGGGATTAGCCTAATTGCACTAACTTTGGTGAGATTTATTTTGGATTCTTGATAAATCCCTCTGAGCCCACTGAGGGGTTCAAAATTGTCAAGGGATATTTGTATCGTGGGTATCTCCTTTGCATTCCCCGGACCTCCTTCCAGGACTTTCTGATTTGGGAGATGCACAATGATGATGTTGCTAGATGCTTCAGCTGAGACAAGACAGTCGCTTTAATTGAGGATCACTTCTATTATCCTGTCTTGAAGAAGGACGTGACATGGGTCGTACGTCAATGCGACACCTGACAGACTGTGTAGGGTTAAAAACAAAACTTTGGACTCTATACCTCCCTTTCGGCCCCACACTAGCATTGAGTCAATATCCCCGTGAATTTTGTAATGGGACTTCCTTGCACTTTGAGGAAGCATGACCATTTTCGTGGTGGTGGACCGATTCAAAGATGAGTCACTTTATCGCTTGCCGCAATACTGCATATGCAGCCCGCGTGGCGACCATCTTCATGTGAGACATCTTTCAGTGACACAGATTACCCAAGTCCATAGTGTCTGACCGTGACGTGTGTTTCATGAGTTATTTTTGGAGGACACTATGACATAAGACATGTACGACCTTGAGGTTTTCAACAACTTATCACCCTCGGTTTGATGGCCAAACAAAGGTCATGAATATGAGTTTAGGGAATTTGTTACGGAATCTAGTTGGTGAGCATCCTTCAGTTTGAGATTTTGTTTTACTAGTCGCTGAGTTCACGTACAATAGCTCGGTCAATATGTCTACTGACATGAGTCCATTTCATATAGTGTTAGGATATGAGCATAGGATGCTTATTGACCTTGCCCCTATTCCTTAAAGTCGCGTCCTAGTGAATCCGTTGAGTCCTTTATCCATCACATACATGAAATGCATGAATCAATTTGGAAAAAAATTGCTAGCTGTGATGAACTATATAAGGCACAAATAGACATGCACATACGTGGGCAGCATTTTCAAGTGGGCGAGCAGGTTATGGTCAAAATTTGCATGGAGAAGCTCCCAAAAGGAGCCGATAAAAAGCTTCAACCTAAACAAGTGGGTCTTTATGAGATTATAAAGAAAACTGAAACAAATGCCTACGAGATCGATCTCCATGCAAATATGTGTATTCATCTAGTATTTAATACGAAAGATTTGACACATTACTTTTAGCCTCTCGAGCATAGAGACCTCTGCCTTGAGCCACCTTTCTCACCTTCCCAGTTACTTCGTAACCCTTACCCCGACCACCTTGAATGAACACCTATTGGCTTGGTCGCACCTCCTATGATTCTACAGGTTTGTCTAGATTCACCAACACGAGAGGTGAGAGATAATCGTATTGCTGACATTGTGGCACATAAGTGCACCACCTCTCAAGACGGCCTTTCTTATCGTTACTTGGTGCATTGAAGTGGACGTCCTACCTTTGACGATACTTAGATATTGTCGAGCGATCTTGATAGACTCGCCTTTGATCTTCAACGTTAATATGTTCATCTCCATTCATTGGAGATGAATGCTTTTCAATTGGGGAAGTTGATGGGGATCAACCACAAAAATTATTGTGGAGATCAGGCTACCACTCGGAGGGGCCCGTGTTTGTGTGCTCATGCAGGAAGCATTGATCAGACCATGGATCCGAGACCATGACTGCGTCCGAAGCGTCGTTTTGCTATTTATATGCATCTTCTTTTATTTTTTGAACTTTATTTAGTATTAATTAGATATCGGACGTAACGACCAATCATTGTTGTTCAGGTTGAGTGCCCTAGCTCTCTTTTATTATAAATAAGGGTGATCACTTCTTTGTGAGACATTATTAGCCTTGTGAAAAAATCTAGAGCTGGCAATCATATTGTTACGGTCCACCTCTGTTACCCTCATACATTTACCGGAGGAGCCACCCCTCGCCGAGACCACTTGAGCTCGTGTGTGGATACTGCCGTGATTAATTATTGTAAGTAACATGTATCAATTAGTTAATTAATATTCATTAATTACTTAAATATTTTTATATTTTCTTGTATGGACTATGGATCCCCTCCCTCATCTATATAAGGGGGAGATGTTTTAGGTGTTGGGTTATCCTTGGATTATTAGGGTTTTGGACTCTCATTTTTGAGAGAAGGATCATTGGAGCACCCAACCTCCTTGGTCTTGGCCGGAGCTTGCTCCGGATTGTATCCGTGCTCTTTGATTAATGCAACCTTGTCTCGTTCTTCTTTACTAGTTGTAACAATGGTCCGACCTGCCGACCCCGCCCGCTCGTTCCATGCTGTCGGGGCTCGAGGAACGCTGGACACACTCGCCTCCGTCGAACACCGCCTCGACATTCAAGACAATCTCCACGCCTTGCTGTCTACCTTCCTGCAAGGCTTTCTCTGGCGTCGTGCCGTCTGCCAGATCCAGCCCGCACCGCTTCCGACAACAGTCGCAGACGTCCGTCCCTTCAGCGCCGTCGGCCGCCCGACCAAGCAAGCGACGCTTCCGGCAGCAGCAGCAGCAGTCGTACCTCCAGCACCGCTTCCGGCTGCAGCAACGGATGCCCGCACCTTTAGCGTCGTTGGCCGCCCGATCCAGCTCACGACGATTCCGACAACCGCAGCAAAAGCCTCATCTCCAGCGCCGTTTCTGGCTGCAGTAGCAGAAGCCCGCACCTCCCTGCCTCCCGCACCTCCAGTGTTGTCGCAACTCCCTCCTTTGTATGCCGTCACCTGTCAGATCTAGCCGCGCCCTCTCTTTCCCACAATCGACCCTCCTTCCCACCTGGCTGCTAATTCCCTCCTTGAGCCGCATGCATTGGTTTTTTTTCTTTCACATTGGAGCCCACAATGACACTTTCCCCTCACTCCCCTGCCAAACGTTGCCCTTTTCCCCCACTCCAAGACAAAACCTTAGCCGCCCCTCCTTTTCCCTCTCAATTTTTTATCATTTTGCCGCTTTTATTCAAACTCTCACTACCCCGCAACGACAAATTGTACGTCACTTATGTTCTTAAAGACCCCGAAAAGAATTACAATTCGGCATTGAGGACAAGACCGATTTTCAAGACTGGCATAATGTTACCCTCACACATATACCGGAGGAGCCACCCCTCGTTGGGACCACTGGAGCGCGTGCGGAAACCGCCGTGATTAATAATTGTGATTAACACGTATCAATTAATTAATTAAGTACTTAAATATTCTTATAATTTCTTGTATGAGTCCCCTCCCTCATCTATATAAGGGGGAGAGGTTTTAGGTGTTGGGATATCCTTGGATTATTAGGGTTTTGGGCTCTCATTTTTGAAAGAAAGATCATTGGAGGACCCAACCTCCTTTGTCTTTGCCGGAGCTTGCTCCGGATTGTATCTGTGCTCTTTGATTAATGCAATCTTGTCTCGTTCTTCTTTGCTAGTCGTAACAACCTCCCTCCGTAGAGGGCCCCCACCGGACCGGGGTCACGATCCCCATCGACCCGCAACATAGTTGGTGATGGGGGCGGCAATCAAAGCTTCTCATCAAGGAGTTTGTGGGTTCTAGCCCCTGCCTCAACGACCTGCCGCACTAAGAACAGGTGCGGAGATTGGTTGGGGTGTGCAGTCTACTGAACTTGTTGCGGTACCCATGCGGGACGATGGGGATCGTGCTCCCGATCTGGTGGGGGCCCTCTGCGGAGGGAGGTGGACCGCAAAACATATCGTGGTGCGATGTCGTGAAATCTCGGGGTGCGTCGCCCTAATTACTTTCAACTTTTCACCTCTTATTCCCCTCTCGTAACCCCATTCCGTACGATCCCCCCGCAAGCAGCTAACTACTCCATCTCCTTCACCGTTGTTGCACTTCGCTGCAAACCGAAAATCCCCTCCAGGTTCGTGCATACCGCGGTCTTGCCAAGCCCAGCCACAAGCCCGTCGTTCCATATCGTGCCTGTTCTCTACTCGCACATCCTTCAGTTTTGCTCCAGTCGTAGATTGCACGTTGTGCCACTCGACAATTACTACAGCCGTTCGCCTCTCACAGCCCCCTCCCGCATATGGGTGAAATTGGTGCGGTTTGAGCCCAAATCGCAACTGCATCAAAGGGGGTCGGTTTTGGACCAAACAAAACCGCACCGCACTAAAACTGTGCAGTGCGGTTTGACATTGGTGTGACTTGGAGTCGGTTTTTGCAGTGCAGTTTTGATTTTTGTACAGTATATAATGTATTTTCAATTTTCCTTACACATTTTTATGAATTATTTTGTGCTATCAAAACATACAACTATTGTTTAATATTTAATAGTAATCATGAAAAACAAATCTAAGATAATAAAGATACCACATATGCTCAAACCTAAAGTGGAGCACGTGAGAATGAAGAACCAATAAAAATTCGTTCTACTTCAAAGCCATCAAACATCCAACAATATGCCCACTACCACATATGCTGCCACTTCAATAGAATAAAATAAATTCATGAAATACTTGGAAAGGAGGAGAAAACTCATGGGAGGACCTGAATGGGTGCGAAGGGGTCACCAAGCTCTGCGAATATGGGGAAATTGTGAGAGAGAGGGCGAACTGGGCTTTGTACGCTAATGGCGAATGGGGCTTCACACGCTAACAGCGAATGGGGCGTCGCACTTCGCACGCTAACGACGAATGGGGCTTTGCACTTTGCATGCTAACGGCGAATGGGGCTACGCACGCTAACGACGGATGGGGCTACGCACGCTAACGACGGATGGGGCTTCGCACGCACGGGCTTCTCCTTCTATCAACGACGACTGGGACGAAGGATGCAATCGCATTGCGTGATTTCTTTCTCTCGACCATGGAGGGAGGCCGCAGTCACGCAGTTGCACGAGATTCTCCTTCTCTCGAACTAGGGCAAGCACAGTTTCAGCCTTCTGGAAACCGAAAATGAGAAATATAATATATATTCATTGTCCACAAACTATTCAATTTATATTAGTATATAGTAATCACGGTTCACTCGCTAATTTGCAATTGTTGAAGTATATTAGTATTTACATTAGTAATTTAGTATTCACATTTCACGGGCTAATTTCTGAACTATATTAGTCATTTATATTAATATTAGTATTATATAAAGTGTTGAGTGAGCTCAAAAACTTGTATGTATTGCTTGTGTGTGTAAATACAAGGAGAGAATACAAATATATAGGAAGAGGAAGAGAGAAGAAAATCCTATACAAGATGTGGGACTAAAGGAGGAGAGAAGATAAAACAATAAATGGGCCCAATAATGGGCCCAATAATGGGCCCTTTACATGAGCTATTTTAACACTCCCCCGCAAGCTGGAGCGTACAAATCGTATGCGCCAAGCTTGGACAAGCACTGATAGAATAATGTCTTGGAAAGAGCCTTTGTGAAGACATCTGCAACTTGTTCCGATCCTGGGACATGCTTTAGGTCAAGCTTCTTCATTTGAACCTTTTCCCGGATGAAGTGACAATCGACCTCAATATGCTTCGTTCTTTCGTGAAAGACCGGATTCTTTGCGATGTGTATGGCGGCTTGACTATCACAAAGGAGAAGAGCCGGTGATGGTAATTTTACACCCAGATTAGTAAGAAGACTCTCAAGCCATGTCAATTCTGATACAACCGATGTCATTGCCCGGTACTCTGCCTCGGCTGAAGAGCGAGCAACGACCGCTTGTTTCTTACTTCGCCAAGTAACAAGATGTCCTCCAAGGTAAGTGCAAAAACCACTCGTAGATCGCCGGTCATCGAGAGAGCCAGCGTAGTCAGCATCTGAATATGCCACCAATGTTGGAGCAGAAGAGGAGGTCCTGTAGACAAGTCCCTGACCAGGAGCGGTTTTCAGATACCTGAGAATTCGTTCCACTGCTTGAAGATGAGATTTTCGAGGAGAGTGCATGTATTTGCTGACAAGACCAACACCAAAGGAAATATCCGGTCTGGTAACCGTGAGATATATCAGTTTTCCAACAAGACGTCGATAATATTCAGGATTCTGAAGAAGAAGATCGGAGTCAGATGCCTGGGCACACAGTTTGTGGTTCACATCCATAGGAGTATCACTTGGCTTGCAGCCGGACAGACCCGCATCATGAAGAAGGTCAAGATAATATTTTCGTTGAGAGAGAGTGAGCCCATCTGGCCTTCTGGCAATCTCAAGGCCCAAAAAATAGCGAAGGGGTCCCAAATCCTTTGTCTGGAAGACTGAGTTTAGATGGACTTTGACTGCCTGTATCCCTTGAGAGTCATCTCCAGTAATGATAATATCATCGACGTAAACTAACAGAATAACCATTCCTGTTGGTTGGTGACGAGTAAAGAGCGAGAAGTCGGCCGAGTTCCGAGTGAAGCCAATCTCACGGAGGACCTTGCTGAATTTTTCAAACCATGCCCGCCGAGATTGTTTGAGACCATATAAAGCCTTTTTAAGATGACAGACCTGAGACTCCCCCGTGGTCTCAAACCCGGGCGGTTGCTGCATGTAGACAGTTTCCTGGAGGTTCCCATTCAAGAAAGCATTCTTGATATCCAGCTGAAAGAGAGGCCACTGGCGATGGACAACAACAGAGATGAGGACACGAACACTATTAAGCTTCGCCACCGGAGAGAACGTTTCCTCATAATTGAGCCCCTCCTGTTGTGTGAAACCGCGAGCCACAAGACGGGCCTTTAGACGGTCAATTGTCCCATCGACAGCATGTTTGATGACAAAGACCCACTTGCACCCAACTGGTTTCTGGCCCGGTGGAAGGGGAACAACAGACCAGGTCTGGTTAGACCAGAGAGCAGACATTTCCTCCTCCATGGCTGCTCGCCAGCCTGGATGTTGAAGCGCCTCCTGCACATAATTAGGAATAGCAACCGAAGAGAGAGAAGTAGCCAAAGTGTGTAAATGGGGAGAGAGGCGATGAAGAGAGACAGAGTTTGCCAGCGGATGAGCAGTGGAAGGCGATACCTGATCATTCGGACGCAGAGTATCCATGGTAGAGACCGACGGCAGATGGGCAACGGAAGTGGTAGAGCGACGAGTGTAGACACGGATAACTGGTGGTTTGGAGGGAACGACATGCGGTGTAGAGGGAACGACAGTCGGAGGAGTAGTGGCGGGAATGGCCGGGCGTGGGATGGATGGAGGAGGTGTGGGTGGGCGATGGTCAGGGAAGGGAGCAGAAAAGAATGGTTGATATTCGCGGAAAGTGACATCAGCAGAAACGGAGATCTTGCGTGTAGCAGGAGAATAACAGACATACCCCTTTTGGGTGCGAGAATAACCAACAAAGATATGCTTGGCCGCCCGGGGATCCAACTTATCCGATGAAGGCCCCAAACGGTGGACATAGCAGAGGCTACCAAACACACGAGGTGGGAGAGGAAAGGCCATAGCGGAGGGAAAGAAGATGCTGAACGGAGTAGCGTAGTTGAGAATAGAGGAAGGGAGACGGTTAATGAGAAAGCAGGCGGTCGAGACCGCAAAGTTCCAATATGGTTTAGGGTCATGCATTTGAAGCATGAGGGAACGAGCAACATCGAGTAAGTGGCGATTCTTGCGTTCGGCAACACCGTTTTGTTGCGGCGTGTAAGCGCAGGAAGTTTGATGTAGAATCCCAAACTCGGAACATAAAACAGTAAATTCGTGACTAGTGTACTCACGAGCATTGTCAGTTCGTAGTACTTTGATGGTCATGTGGAATTGCGTATGAGTTTCGAGGACAAATGCCCGAAAGACACGAGGAAGCTCAGAGTGATCACGAAGTAAGTATAGCCAGGTAGTGCAAGAGTGATCATCAATAAACGTGATAAAATACCGGAAACCGGAAATACTAGAAATTTTAAATGGTCCCCAAATATCCGAATGAACTAAATCAAAAGGAGCAGCGCTCCGAGTACAATGTGAAGAAAAAGACGAACGAGTCTGCTTGCCGAGGATGCATGAGTCACACTGAAAGGGGGTAAGAGAAACATCCGGGAGAGCCCGCTGGAGGACCGGTAGAGGAGCATGCCCAAGTCGACAATGCCAAGCTGTGGAAGAAATGGAGGAGAGGATGGTGGGAGAGTCGTCGAGAAGGTAGAGCCCATTCCGCAGCCGGCCTTTACCAATGGTAGTCCGCGTCCGCCGATCCTGTATAACAAAAGAAGAGGAAGTGAATATAACAGAACAATCCAAATCAGTAGTAAGCCGTCCAACAGAAAGTAAATTGAACGGAGAACTCGGGACGTGAAGAGCCGAGCGAAGGGAGATGGAGGAGGTGAGAGGAAGATTTGCCGAGCCGGAGACGGGAACAGTGGCTCCATTGGCCACAGTAATAGACTGTGGATAAGGGGAATTCAGGTACTGGGCAGGTTGATGTGGAGTAATGTGATGAGTAGTGCCAGAATCCACAATCTAGCCCAAGCCGGTGGAGAGACAAGCGGTACCTGCGTTAGAGACGGAGGCAACGGAGGCAGATGGGGGATGGAGCAAGCCCTGGAGATGCTGGAGCTGAAGACGGACACTTGCAAGATCAGGAGGACCAGCATCGGTAGCAACAGAAGCCGCCGGGCGAGGAGGATAACCATCTTTCTTGTAACAGGTTGCCTCGAGATGACCATCTTTCCCACAGAAGGAACACTTCGGCCGACCCCGGCCACCACGACCACGGCCGCGAGATCTCGAACGACCCCCCCCGAGTAGGAGGAGGAGGAGGGAAGGGTAGAAGCGGAGGTGCCTGCTGAAGAAGGGCCGGAGGAGTCGTAGTATCTGGAGGAGGTGGTACTCGGAGAATCATGGAGCACACATCAGAAAAAGATGGTGTGGTAGAGGACGCCAGGACCTGAGCACGAATGCTCTGAAGGTGAGGGGGAAGACGGGCCATAAGGATGACAGTACATGCGGCTTCCTTCTGAGCGCGCTGAGCAAGAGCATCATTGGTAAACTGCTGATGCTGGATCCAGGCTTCAGCAAGAGTCTTCGCACGAGCAACAAAGGAGGACATATCGGAAGCCCCTCCAGCGTCAAGAGCAAAGAGGTCAGTGAGGATGTCGTAGAGATGCTGGAGGCTGTCCCGTCCAGAATATAAGGAGTGTAGCTCAGTCCACATATCTTTGGCAGTCTCCTGATACATAGCCATTTGATATGGTTCACCATCCAAAGAATTCAAGATCCAGGTCTGAACTCGGCCATCATTGCAGAGCCAGTCATCGGTAAGAGGGGTGGGAGGAGCCTGAGTAAGGTGAGGGAGAAGACCCTTGGCCTGAAGAACTCGTCGAACTGAATGTACCCAAGGAATGAAGTTCTTCTTTCCGGAAAGAGAGATGGTAGTGATGCGCAGCTCGTCACGGAGTTCTGTAGGGTAAGTCGGGCGGTCAGTTGGACAAACCGGGCAGTCAGCAGGCGGGCTGGCCGTCGAGCCAGAAGAGTTACCGGAAGAGCCCATAAGGGCAGACCACGGCGAGTAGAGGATAAACCGCCGGCAAGAAAGGCTAAGGAAGACCGCGACCAGAATGCGGATAGGAAGCAGTCCGCACGGTCAAGCCGGACACCAGCGAGTAGTCAGGTCGCGACCAAAGGGCAGAAACAAAAGAGAGACCGCCCCGGTCTAGGTGAAGCCAGCAGCGGTCAGAAAGCAGCCCGCAGGAGAGAACCCGCAGCTGGTTGACAGAGAACGCGGAAAGAGGAGAGAGGCCGCGAGGAGGAACTCGAGCGGCTAGAGAAGAGAGGCCGCGAGTAGGAACTCGAGCGGCTAGGGGAGAGAGGCCGCGAGTAGGAACTCGAGCGGCTAGAGAAGAGAGGCTGCGAGGAGAAACTCGAGCGGCTAGGGGAGAGAGGCCGCGAGTAGGAACTCGAGCGGCTAGAGAAGACTGTGGCCTGGCAGCGGACAGGAGGCGAAGCCGCAGCGGTCAGAAGGCGAAGCCGCAGCGGTTAGAAGGCGAGGCCGCAACGGAGCTGGCAGCGTACAGAAGAAGAGATCCCGCAGCGGTCAGAAGCGGGGTGGGCCCCACGAAGCAGAGAGAGGGTGGCTATAAGAAGCCTGAAGAGGGTGGAACCACGGAGAGGGAGAGGAGAAGCGGATGCAGAGGTGCAAACCGCAGAGCCAGGGGCGGACAGGAGACCGGAGCGGGTAGGCTACCAGTCCGCAGGAGACAAAGCAGCGGGTAGGAGAAATAGAAACCGGGCGGGCTTGGCGGTTAGGTAAAGGGCAAACCGCAGAGGACAGTAACCTGCCTCTGATACTATGTTGAGAGAGATCAAAAACTTGTATGTATTGCTTGTGTGTGTAAATACAAGGATAGAATACAAATATATAGGAAGAGGAAGAGAGAAGAAAATCCTATACAAGATGTGGGACTAAAGGAGGAGAGAAGATAAAACAATAAATGAACCCAATAATGGACCCTTTACATGAGCTATTTTAACATAAAGAAATATTAGATTCATATATATTAGAAATATATTTTATTTATAATATTCACTGTGTAGTGCGGTTTATTCGGTTTTGCGTAGCCAAAAACTGAAACGCACCGTAAACTATTCGGTTTTTCAATAACCAAAACTGCACCACAACCAAACCGTTAGGTGCGGTTCAAAATTGGTGTGGTTTTGCGGTTTTTATGCGGTTTCAGTTTTATCTTTCAATCCTACTCAACGACCTCCCGCTCCTGTTGTAAGTTGCAAACATCCACATCCACTTCCATTAGCAAACCACTGTCCATCCCTGCTCGCTACCACCACTCCCACTGTACTACCAACAACTCCATCCCCTGTTTCCTATTGCCACCGAGACCGCCTGCCACTCATGACAATCGCCTGCCGTCACTTCCCGTTACCGGGTCTCCTTACTTGTGAGTATCTAGTATTGTATTTTTCATATTTTGTTATTGAATATGTGGATGAACATTGCATAGTTGTGTGGAAATCGGGATTTACTTGTGTCATTGTCTTGTTCTCCTATTTTCTTATAAAACTCATGTGCAAGTTTGGTTGAAATCCCGTCGTGCAAAGAATTTGTTTTGCTTGAAAATTGCGGTGAACGTCATGCTATATTGCTAAAGCTTGCCTGATTTTATTGGTCAATTTAATTCTGGATTAATTCAAGCGGTACACACATCATATATATTAGGTTGAGTTGAGTCAGCTCCGTACCACTTTCATAGGTTTGCATTACTGCCAATCCTCTTTCACAGCGGACCCCGCGTCAGACTCTCATGCTAGTTAGGCATTGACACTGTTGTTTCTTATTATGCCATGTTTGCACTTTGGTATGTTATCTTATGATCCAAAATCCACGAGGATCTAAGGGCTGTTCTAGTCAGCTACTGCTTATGAAATGGGGTGTGATTTGAATGTTGTATACCATGCAATGAGAGAAATTGTAGATCATAAGGACAAGAAAGTAAAAATGCAAAAAAGAAAAGGAAACACCAATATACGTGGTTTTGAGAGCCTTTTCGATGACCGCTTGGACATTAGAGGTTCCACTATAATCAAATAAGAGTACAAGTAATATGGATTTTAATTTCACCTCTCTCTAATTTTCTCACATAAATAGGGATAAAGCAGATCTAAATTCTTCCCAATGGCATACATAAAAAAGTGACCAGATTTGATTGCAAGGTCTAGAGAACAAAATCTAAAATCGCCCAAAATAAGAACATGTTGCTATCCCAACGCAAAACAATTGATGTCTGATCCCACATAATTAAATGTGCTAATAATGATGCTTTTCTTCTTGAATTGCCACATCTGCATGTATCAACAATAACGGCAAGATAAATGGGTATTTGATAGCTGGTTTTATCATCTGCTGAAAACTTCCTAGCTCATCCATAGTTATGCACTTATGCTTGAGGTTGCTCCCACTTTAGTAAATCTCAGTCACTAGAGCATTAATGTACAAATCATCGTCCAGTACCTTTTCAAGCTCATCTTCTTCTCCATTGTTGCCCTTTTTTTGTAGTCATTTTTGCTCTTGTATGAAAAAATCTCTTAAAATGTGCATATCTACTCTTAATACACTTTTGATTCTCATCATCTGTGGATCGATCATGAAGATCATTTTCACCATAGTCATTACAAAAACTGGTAGGTTCATGTGTTTTATAGAGATACCTAAAGCCTCTTTAAGAGCGAAGGATGTACCTCTGATGGAGCATTCATTGCATCTGGGCTGTCGCACAGTGGGACGACTTGGCGACTTATGTCTATTTGCACCGAAAATTTTTATCGGATCGACGATCCGAACCCACAAATGCATCTAGAAAGCTGTTTACATATTTCTATTTATTTTACTTTACTATTTTTATATATCATTTAATGACATTGGGACCACACATGAGTGTTTAATCATAGTTCTCCACAAATGGTCGCTCTAATCAGTTTTATTATAAGAGGGCAGGGACATCCATCATGGGTATTGTAGATTTTGGAGAACTTTTGATGTATGGTAGGTCAGGTGTGTGAACTCTAAGTATGGAAACCTTAGGTGCGGTGTTGGGAAAATAATTCCTATCTAGTCCTATGATGATGTATGCATGCAACAAGTGATCCACTAGTTAATAACAAATAACAATTGAAGCATAAATCCCAAGCAATGAACATAAACAGTTGCAAACAGTTTTGAAGGCGAGCAAATTAGGTTTTCTTTCGTTTGGAGGGTCAAAAGCCAACACGCACAAGCAACAAAGATTCCACAAGTCACAAACACACTAACATAGAATGTCATCCATAATCATATAACCGTCCAAATTTGTACACCACACAATAAGAATCTCACAAGTGACGGGCCATAGGCGGAGGAGCAGAGATCTGGTGTTTGTAGAAACAATGGTTGCTGTCCGGGGATATGGATATATCTGTATGGTAGCCGGACAGGAGCTGGGAGGATTGTTGTGGGCTGATTAGGTGGAGGAGGGTTGTCGGGGAGTTGAAGGGAGGGTTGCGGAAGGTGGCTATGGTGGGGCAGTGGCCGACCCAAGCTGTAGGAGATAGTATGGTGGTCAGCCAGTGGGATTCGGGGTGCGGGGAGAAGAGGACAGCAGGCGGGTTGCTCGGAGAGGATCGGAGAGGGCTGGATTCAAGCCATGGGAGGGGGTGGCGCCAAGGCGGCGGAAAGGAGGTCTTGTCGGTAGAGAGAGAAGAGTGGTGGCCGAAGGCAATTAGGGCATGGAGGCGGGATGGAGTGCAGCTGGATGTGGTCTGCCGAGGATTAGGGTAACTTGCGGGATCGAGAATGCAAGGGACGGCTAATGAAGGGGAAAAATAAGGAAAATGTACCTAGGAGTCGGCACCTTGGGTATCACAGAGTCGTCGCATCAAGAAGATCATCGGATTTCGGGAAGATAATTTCTCCAAAATCTGCAACCTCCTCACAAACAACCACAACCTGCCAATCTCCTCATCCCTCCCTTTGCCGGCCGTAGCCCTCCTTTTCCCTCCCCTCGAGGCTGCTGCACACTCAATTGACCACCCCTAACCGCTGACCTTCATGCCAGTCACCGCCTGCCAACTGCTTCCCTGCCTGCCATCAGTTAATGTTCATATAACATACCGCTCCATCCTACCCTTCCTCACACTCAGCCAAACTCCATCCACCACTCCCCACAACCACTCTCTACGACACCATACAACATCCCCAAACTCTCCTCAACCTTACCCCTCAATTCCAACCTTCCCTTCTTCCTTTCCGAGCCCCCACATCCCACCTTCTTTTAGAAATCACCCACAACTGCCAAGTTCTACCCCGAAACAACTACCTTACAACACCCATCTCCTCTTTCGGATTGCAGATGTTGCTTCCACAACCACCAAATCTCCACGTCATCACCATAAGCTTTTCCCCTCTCTTGTGAGCAAGATTGCAAATGTTGGATGTCAAATTCATGTCGATTTGCATTTGAAATGTCGATTGTCTAATTGCTTGGGATATATTAGGGATATTTTACAAGGTCAAATTTTAATATTTAAATAAACTTATTAATATATATGCACAATTTTTGTAAATTTGTACAATTGTACACATTTCAAACGCAGGGTAAGGTTTGCCTACATTTCACTCTTATGGTGTGACCCTTCTCCGGACCCTCGCTACGCGGGGATGCTTTGTGCACCGGGATGCCCTTTTATGTACAATCGTACACATAATATATGTTTAGAAATTACACAATAAACATAGTTACACAATGTATATTTATAAATTATGCAGTGTATGTTTATAAATTACACAAGAATGAGGTGTCGACGATAATAAACGACATAAAAAGCATCAAATGAGATTGAGATGAGAAAGTTGTAGCTAGGAGTAGAGAGATGCATAAAATGAAGCACTGAACAAAATATTGTCGTTCAACCGCTTAAAAAAATGAAACAAATATATTTTTAATACACTCGCTGATATTTCGGCTTCGAAATATTGCCATATATCGCGTAAAACCGATCTATCAGATGATATTTTCAAAAAAAGACATTTTTTCTTAAAATGTCGATCTCGCTGCGTGCATGTTGACCGACATCTGAAACATTGCTCGTGAGTGCTAGTTGTTTGTTATTATTGTACTTCATTATTGTTTGAATTGAGACTCTTATATGATTTTGAATGTGGCTATGCAAGAGTATTTGTCTTGAGACTAATTACTTCTTGCAGGGCTTATTTGCTTCATTTGCATTTAAACTCAAGGCCACTCATGCGGAAGAATGGCATACATGTTTGCTTTATAAATTATTTTCTTCATTGCACTGTGGTAATTGCGTGGTTTTAATGTCTTATTTTCGTTTTCAATCAGATATCAGATCACTTTTGCAGTGCATGCATCATCCTAAGGTTAGGTAGAGATTATTTCCCCAACACTACACCTAGGGTTGCATTGTTAGATTCTGCCTTCACGGCCTATCTAAGTCTGATTTGGTATCATAGCCCATGGTTTTACCCATTTGTATGCTATGTAGCGATATGTTCTTTAGACCATCTATGTTTGACCCTAACGTCACCGATGAAAGGGCGACTAGCTCAAATTCACGCATGAGACCTTTAAAGTTCTAACAACTTTTGCTAGATTGTTTTGACACATTAGGAAATCAGTTTGAGGTACTTCGTCTTGACATTGCTGGCATGAATGTTAGGATTGAGAATCTTGAAAATTCAAGGGATACCTGAATCATCTGGACGACTATCATGATGGGGACTCTGACGTCTTAGATGTATTCTCCCTCCTGAGTGATGCAATAGAGATACTCCCCGTCAGGACCCAATTCCTCCTTTGAGGCGGATTCCTAAACATACTTTTGAGCGTCACCAGGACCCCGCTCCTGTTAGGCATCCCCTCACCATGGCAGGCCTTGCCCGCAACTGCAGAGTCGTAAAGATTGCGTTCCTCTGCCTGCTCGCCACAACTATTACCGGGAGGACTCTTCGGAGCTAGGTCATAGAGAGAGTGACACTCAATCCACTCGCGACAACTACGATTGGGAGGACTACTACAATGGTTATCAGCAACACCGCAAATGCGGCTCACCTACTGAGGATGACATTACCCAACACATCGTACCAGCGCTCTTTCATTCGACGGTTACTTGGACCTGAAGGCCTTTAATGTCTGGTTATTGGATATGGATTATTGTTTTTGTGGTATGACATGAGCGATGTTTTAGGTTTACTAAGATGAAGTTGCATGGGCTGACAAAAACATTTGGACCAGTTTAGATAGGTCGCTTATCAGAGGTAGTTATTATCCCATCACTTGATGAGCTGACATGAAGGACCGGTTGGAAAACTACCTTCGCTCCTTATACGAAAACCAACTTCTCAATCAGCCGTATGTCCTGTGACAGGGGACACTCTCGGTTATCGAGTCTCACTTTGATGAGTTAATGATGATGACTGGCATATTTGAGGAGATCATCACTATCACATCCCGTTTTCAGGCAGACGTATAGTTTGATATTTGTAAGGAGCTAATTTTGCATCGCCTTGAGACTGTAGAGCATACCTTTCAACTTGCATTAAAGTACGATCAGTAACCTTCACTCGCCATGTCCGCGAGACAGGTGACCACTTGACCCGATAGCTCGACCTTTAGGAGGTCCGTCCCGGCTCTGACTATTAATGTTATGCCCCTCACGCCCTCACGAACACCAAAGGCAAAGTGGTCAACGCTTGAACTCCTAAGACAGGGGTATCTAGTGTTACATATGTTCTGGCAGAGGCCACGTGGCTGCACTGTACTCCACGTGAAATCTGCTAATTGAGGAGGACGAGCTTAATGCGGAGACTGAGTAGGTGGTTGATGAACTGATTATAGCCACCGTCGAGGACAATTTGGTATGTGATGTTGGGAGGTCACTTGAGATAGGTGTGATTAGGCGTCTCCCGCACACCTACATTCAAATGAGGATTTATGATGCACCACTATCTTTTAACCGCTTTTTTCCACTGTAGATGACCCTTGTGAGTTAGTCATAAATAATTGAAGTTGCATAAACATCGTGGCCCAATGGGACCTTGAGTGGATGCAAGTGAACATTGAGCCACAACCACACTCTTCCTGAGTCATGTGGGTCGATAAGACTATGATCCAAGTCACTCAACGGTGCCTTGTGCTGATCGGTCTTGCTTCAAGATCGTGTTTGGTGTGATGTCATTCTGATGGATGTCGCTCACCTGTTACTAGGTAGGCCCTAGCTTTATAATCGCGATGCCACGTGTTTTAGTTGGTCAAACACGTGTGACCTCTTCAATAAGGGTTGTAAGATTACTTTATCCCTTACCCAATTCAAGGAGAAATCTAAGGGTCAGGTTGAGCCTTCAATTAGCACAAGCTCCTCGAGACCCCTGTACATCTTGAGGCATAATGACTTCTTGGGACATAGCGTTAATTTTGTTATCGTATATTTACTGGCCACCGCTATGACATCTGAGAGTCCTACTGACATTCCCGAGCCACACTCGGATGTTCGTCGCTTCCTAGATGAGTTTTATGACATCATGCCCAACGAGTTTCCTGATGAGCTGTCACCCCTGCAATATATTCAACATGTCATTCATCTTGTGGAACTTTGTTGTCGAATCGCCCCTTTATATCTTGAATCCAGATAAGCACTTGAGCTCAAGCGACAGATTGATGCGTGACAAAGGAAGCAGTTCATTTGTAAGAGCCTAAGGCCTCGTTTGGCGCAGCGGGAGGAAACGGGGCAGGAGGAGCCGTGGCCTCCGTTGGAACTGGAGGGGGGAGGCCGCCAATCGAAACACGTTTTTTTTCTCCATTTTTAATGGCGTGGCGGGAGCAGACGCGACAAATGCCGCCGCCGGCCATTTGTTTACCCGTAGTGTGGCGGCGCGTGCCGCAAACGGAGGGGGAAAATGCCGTGCCAAACGAGGCCCAAGTGCATCTGCGGTCCCCACCATTCTTACTCCTAAGAATGATAGCTAACATGTGCACATTGATAATAGGGTATCAACATTCTCATAGTGAATTATTGCTTACCCATCCTTCAACCCGACAGCCTCCTCGATACGATAGTTGGTGCTTAGATCTTCTCGAAGATTGACCTTCATAGCAGATGCAACTAGATTCGGGTCTGAGAAGTGGATTAGTGGAAGACTGCATTCAAAACCAAGGTTGATCTTTATGATTGGTTGGTCATGTCATTTGCGCTCTTTAATGCCCTTAGCACATCTATGAGAATCATGACCTAGGTTCCGCGGCTCTACATGAGCAAGTTGTGTATACTTAAACAATATTATAATATGCAACCACACCCACTCAGACCACCTTACTCACTTGTGACTTCTCTTCGATGTCCTTCGCAAGGAGAAGTTATTTATGAATCTGATATGTCCGAGTTTGTGCATATCTTGGGTTTATAGCGTCCACCTCGAGATTTTTCGTTAATCTCTACAAGGTCAAGTCCATTGCCGATTAGCCTATCCCCATGATTATTCATGAGACCCACAGCCTCCATGGACTTGCCACCTTTTATAAAAGCTTTGTGAAGGGATTCCAGACGATCATGCCCCTTTTATGAATCGTCTTCGTAAGGGAGATTTGTCGTGGACCAAGGCGGACATGAAGCCCTTTGGAGAGATAAGGAAAGATTGAAGCTGCTCCCATGTTGACGTTCCCTGACTTTAGCAAAGCCTTTGAGGTTGCATATGATGCATTTGACTTTGGCATCAGGGCGTGGTGTGCTAAGTCAGGAGAGCCACCGAGTTTCTTACTTTGGCGAGAAGCTGAACAAGGCTTGGTGAAAGTACTCAAACTACAACCAAGAGCTTTATGCGATGATACAGTCAGTACGATATTGGAGACACTGTCTCCTGCACCATGAGTTCCTCCTTTATTTTGATCATCAAGCCTTACGATACCTAGAATCCCAAAGGAAGTTAGGGCATCAACATGTCATGACTTGCAGTATGTTCTTAAACATCGCGCTGATGTTTAGAGCAAGCCGGCTAACGCTTTGAGTGCCCAAGTTACCCTCCCGAAGATACTGAGCGCTAGTCTGGCTGGGTTCGAGCGGTTGACGACCAATTACTACTACATCTGTCTATTTGTCGAGATCCATTTCAGCTTTTTCAGAGAACCACCCCTAATGAATTTATGATTGTTGAGAGTTATTTATATTGAGGATCTTGTTTGTTGCATATTCCTCGCATATCCTATCGAGAGAATCTAGCTTGGGAGTTACGTGCAGGTGGCGTTGCAGACCACTTCGGTAGGGAGAGGCCAATCTCATTAGTAGATGACCGATTTTATTGACCAAGTCTAAAGAAGAACGTAACTCGTGTCGTTCTTCACTATTATATCCGTTTGTTGTGATCTCTCCTATAAGTTTCCATAATTACAAGTCGCACCACTCTTTCTTTACAGCTTTCAAAAAATGCCATCGTAAGTATACATTTTAACATGCATGCACAAAAATACCCCATGCAGGGTTGCACCCTTATATCTGTTGATTACAAAAACCTCCCATGTAATTAGTATTTTATATATAATTCTTTAAAATTAAAAGATTGACAATTAGTATTTTCTTTATACATTTTTTTTTAAAACCAAAAGATTAAGGCTTCATTTGGTTTAGCGGTGGCGGGAGGAGCAAGCGGGTCCAAACAGAGCTTTCGAACCGGAGGGGAGATGTGGGGATCGAAACAGAGCGGTGGGGGGCCGTTTCCTCCTTGCTGCGGGTGCAAACGGAGCAAACAGAGACGGAGTTTCGTTTGGTTACCCTCCGTCCGGTGGCGTTTGCTTCAAACGCCGCCCGAAAACGGTAAACCAAATAAAGCCTAACATTTTATGACATTTTATACAAAAATAATTCTTTTAGTTGCATTAAAAATTACCAAGAGAATAAATTTCAGTTAGGTGCATTTTATGTACACTATCTATTAGGACGTTGTATTTGTATGCTGAATGCCCGATCAAAATCTATCTTATTTTTGGTGAAATTGATATTATAATGTAATTATGTGATGAACATACTTGATTTCCAATGGAATGTTGTATATCTATGTGAAAATAAGGGAACTCTAAGGGGCATGTTATGAAATGTAAACTTACCAAAGAGGTTTTTTTAATTTCAAAATATAGAGGTGTGCGATAGGTACTTATGCTAACTCCCTGGAGAGGTTTCAATAATTAATAGTGTGTGTGTTTGTGTATGGAATACTATGGACGAACAGGTTGCGCCCGTCCGTGGCTACTTAGGGTGTGCACAGGTGTACTAAAGTGGTGGCACAACGCGCTACCCCCGTCCGTGGCTACTCTGGGTACGCACGGGCTTAGCCAAGTGGCGGCGCATTGGCTCCGCCCTTCATGACCGCACGGGCTGCGCCGTTTCTCTCTCCTTTCTTTGCCCCCCACCCCCATTTAATATCAGCTTCTCTGAAAAAGTTTCTTTTACTTACAGTCTAATCACTTTTTTAGTCCATGAGACCTACAGCTCTCTTCTCTCTATGATAGGTTTAGGAGACGGATCTTTTGTCCAGCTCTCTCTTACCCCTGTATCACCACCACTAATTGAGTGTTATGTATACATAAATGATGTTAGCATCCAAAAATGCATATTTTCTTATATGCAGTGTCTGTATTTTATTTAAACTATATGAATATGCTATATATAATTATTTTGATCCCTTGGGCGGTACATTTTATTTACCTGGTGAGACTTTAGTGTTATTGATATTCATTTTAGTAGCTATTTTACTTGTTTTAGTGATACATAAGACCATATAAGCCACGCAAGCGTGTTTCATATCGGCCAAAGCATAAGCAACAATACCTGAACACATTGTATGTCAGCTCTAAATTCTAACACTGTTTCTCGAATTTTGAAGGTCACCTGACCACAAAGAGCGATGTCTACAGCTTCGGAGTTGTTCTGCTCGAGATGCTATCCGGCCGGCGCGCGATAGACAAAAACCGCCCGTCCGGAGAGCACAATCTCATAGAATGGGCGAGGCCTTATCTTTCAAACAAGAGGAAGGTTTTCCGCATCCTCGACAACCGGCTGGACGGCCAGTATTCGCTCGGCAGCGCCCAGAAGATCGCCGCTCTATCTCTACAGTGCCTCTCGAGTAATCCCAGGCTCAGACCAAGCATGAATCAGATTGTATCCTTATTAGACCAGCTTCAGGTCTCCTCCGGCGACACGCCGAACAATCCCCCCCACCCTGAATCCGAGAGGGCGGTTCAAAACCACCGAAGCAGTCCCCGCCGATCGCCTCTGAAGAGCACGGAAGAATCCGCGAACAATAAAATGGCTTATCCTAGACCAATGGCTTCTCCTCTCTATTCATAGCAATAGAATTCTCATGAAAGCTTCTCAGCCTTTCCGGGTATATGTACAGTTGTTGAAGGAACGGGCTGCTCAGGTGGCAGACGGTCTTGGGTGTTTTGTAGAACAAGAAAGACGAAGGGTGTAGTCACATTTTCTCTCTCTACACAGAAAGTTTGTCATATTTGTTGTTTTGAAAAATGCGTCTTTCATAGAGGTGCATTTTGTAGTTTGCTGCTTGTTCTGCCTTGTTGTTTTGCTGCTGCTTCATGAAGGTGCATTTTTTAGGGGGTTCACAAATGGTTTCTTTTCTCAGCAAATTTCACGAATGTTTTGTTATTGTTTGCTAAATATGGATAGGAATAATTACCAAAATGCCCCCAGGGAGTTGGCATAATTACAAGTTGCACCTCTCTTTCCTTGGAAATTACAAAAAACCGCCATGGAAATTTACTTTGAGGAGATATTTTTGTGCATTAATGTTATGAAATCTAAATTTTAGAAAAAGTTTTTGTAATTTTGAAAAAAGGCGCAACTTGTAATTTTGCAAACTTAGGTTCCGTTTGGGGATTTATTTTCACTGGTCAAGCGGTTACCGACCGCATGAACCGGGCCTTAATTACCGCTTGACTGGTGAAAATAAGTCCCTCCAAACAGGGTCTTAGGCTCCGTTTGGCACGGTGGTGGCCGTCGTAAATGCATGAGTTAAATCGTCATTCGTTAAGTACCACCTAACAAACAATATCTCTTTGAACATAAAAGTGGATGAAGTTCCTTAGGTGCGAAATAGTCATTTAACTCTCATGTTGTAACATCTCATTTTCAATTAGATCCCTCTACTTAGATTGAGTTAGGACGTGGTGGGAGCATGTGTTTAGGCTAGGTTTGAATCATGTAGTTAGGGTGTAGTCACATGGGACCCACTATAGGGCCCAAGTTAACCCAAGTCAAACTAGCCTAAATTGGGGTCTTAGCCACACATTGGTCCCACCACTGCACCCCTAACCCTAATGACAACCTAAGTGAACCATAAACCACATCTTTGGGTCACCTATTGACCAATGTTGACCAAAGGCAACCCTAAACCCTAATTTTGTCAAACCCACACCTAAAGGCCCAATTAGCCCAAGTAGGGCATCACCTTGGCCCAACCCAAGTTGGGTGGTGCCATCGGGTCCATGACCCTCAAGTGAGGTCAGCCCACTCACCATGTTGACCAAGTCAACCTAAAAGTCAACAAGTCAACAAAGTGGCCTAAAAGAGAAAAGAAGGAACCAAGCTCACCCCTCATAGGCTAAGCCCATGAGTCAAGACCCATGCCCAGCCCAAGAGGTTAATGTCAGCCCCTAACCCCAAAAATTAGGAGAGAGAATGCATGCATGGGGTAATTTAGGTATTTTTGGAGAAAAGGAGGAGAGAGAAGAGAGGGAAAGAGGGGATGGAGGCCATGTGGCCCTCCTTCCCTCTGCCCATGCTCTTGGCTGAGCTTCCAAGGATCATCCTAGCAAGGTGGAAGGGTTGGTGTCCACCTGGTGGCCAGGAGGAGATTCCAAAGCCATGACCGACCACCTCCTTAATTCAAACTACTCCCACAGCCACTCCCAGCCAAATCTAAGCCCACCATCAGCTTCAGGAGGTTGAAACGAGTGGAGTTCAACTGCTGGAGCAAAGCTTCTGCTGGAGAAACGGAGAATCGAGCTAGTTTGCCGGAGCAGGCTTCGGCCATGGAGCACCGCCACCGCACACGCCGCCAAGCCCGGCTACAGGTCCGTTTCGCCTCACCTCACCCCGTGCTAGCTATCTAGCTCAATTAGGCGAGACATCGAGCTCAATTGAGCCCGATACCATGTGAGCAAGTGTGAAATTTCCCAAGTTTTTCTTCTAGCTCGGGATCGCCGGAGGAGCCGCCTCCGGCAGCCTCACCGTCGGGAAACGCTAGCCACCACCTCAACGGAGGTGGTGGCGATAATCGCTGGTGGTGGCGCCGACCCAGGTGGCCGGAATAAGTCAGCAAACTTGCCTAGGGTGGTTCAATCTCAACCGTTGGCTGTTGGGGACGATGAACGGATACCGTCCATTTAATTCCAGTTGATTAATTAAATTGATTATTATGAACAGTGTAAATTCTGTCACACATTTACAGTGATTTTGCATGTCCATTATAGGCCTGCTAGAGCATTTTAAGATGTATACATCAACATGAAAAATGTAGGGCTTGACCTTACCTTTAAAATGACACCCTAAAATTATATTTTGGTATAGTAGAACTCCCTGTAGGACCATTTTACCATGACTTGTACTAGGCTAGGGCAAATCTTAAAATAAATGCCCAAGCCAAACCATATGCCACCAAGACCTGAAATTTTGACCAGGCTTGTGTTAGGGGTAAAACTAGTCTCTGAATTTTTGGTCAGAATTTTTCTATAGTATTTGATGAAATACAAAAATTAAATTAAGTGTATTTTTGGAGTCATATGACTCCAAATGCCTCCAAATTTGGGTGAGATGTTCATTAGGTCAAGATAAATCCATGGTAGAGATTTCAGGTCATTTTGACCTCTGCATGTTTAGGGAATCCCACATGCATGAGATTGATATATTCAAATTTGGGGTGCCAATAGTAAAAATAGAAAAAAAATGTGAATTTAGCCTAATTGGGTCATTGCAAGTCCATGAAACTCTGGACAGAGGCTCATAGGAATGGAATATACCTCCCATGGGAAATTTGGGATTATTGGAAAATGTGCCTAGTTAGGAAATAAATTTGGAAAATAGGGCAAATGAATTCATTAAATTATGGATTTTTGACACAAGCTCTAGTAGGGCAAAGTTCAACTCTGGAAAAATTTATGGCACTGTTTAATAATGTTTCCTTGGATTTTAAGTATATTTTACCATTCTGCCTCTTATGAAAATTATTTAAAAATAATGGAAAATGCTGTTTAAATATCATCAAAAAAAATTAACAGTAATTTATTTATGTGATTAAACCATTGATAAATTAATTGAGAATTTTTGGATGTCTATATATGCTGAAAACCCTAATAATGACATTTTGGTATTTTTGTTCATATGGATATAAGTTAGGTCAAATCACTGTTTAAGATTTGGAAATTTTGTATTTACCTTTACTATATCAACATGAATGCTCATTAATTTTATCAGAATATTTGGTTGTATATTTGAGGTACTTTATTTGGAAAGTGGTTAAAATGAGATTTTAATATTAAATGGGAAATAAATAGAAATTTGCATGAAAAAATTATGAAACCTGATAGACAGTAATATTTAACCTTATGGAACACCTAGTAAATTCCTTAGGTTGGTTGAATCATTACATGTAGTACATCATGTTCAAGGTGACCCCAGTCGCACAATTAAAAGAATTAATTTAGGCCCCTAATCCATTAAAAAAATAATGAAACCTAGTTCGATCATTATCATACGTCATAAAAACCATGGTAAATAATTAGGGATATTTGACCTAAGAGTTTGGAAGACACGTCATACGAGTCAACATTAGGTCATGGGTGCGCTTAGTTAAAATATAACACATGTTATTGGGACCCACAGGGGATACGATAAAAGATTGAGTTGATGACTATATTAGGAAGACAAACCCTGATTGGTGTCTAGTAAGTCACTTCATAGTATTGAGCGGTAGAGTGCAAGACCCCAAGGACAGTAGCTAGAACGGGGACCGGCGGAAGACCGCCGATTCCCCAATAATAACTTAATTCATTAGGTTCGCTCCAGAGTAACAACGAGAGCTGTGTATGGATCATAGGTAGTCATTAATAAAAATAAATATCCTTGCAAAAGGGAGCTTTGAGTTTCAACCCATCGTAGTTCCTAGTACCCTCGAGAGACCTTCACCGGGCATGCCCTGGGCAGTCCTGGGATTAACCCTAAACTGTTAGGTATAACAAACATTAGACAAGAGTAGTCTAATAAGCTAAGACATTGATGTTCATTCTCGCCCATGAAGGGGTTGGAGGGATTCAAAATTAAGGCACTGATGTGCAATCTCACCCGTGAAGGGTTGGAGGGATTTAGAATAAAGGCACTAATGTGCAATCTCACCCGTGATGGGTTGGAGGGATTCATGACGGGTTGGTCCTGCGAGCTGGAGGCTCGGGAGTTTGATATCAGGACAAGTTTGGTCCTGCGAGCTGGAGGCTCGAGTTGGAATATCTTGCATGTGCATAAACTTGTCGCGGGTCATGCGGTACTGGGCCAATCGTCACACCGATGGCAGTACGGTGACTCTGGCGAGGTGTGATGGTTTGAGGGGCTAGTGGGTGGTTTTACATTGTGGTCTGGAGGACGATCCCCAAGAACGCACACTCGACCAAAAAGACTGCTGGGTAGCCAACAAATAGTACGCAAAGACTTTAGAGTGCACCTAGGACGTGCACAGAGGCGTATGAAGGTCTAGGCCTGGTAGTGTATATACCCGCCTAGGAGTGGAGACGCTTGCTCCACTGCTACAGCAGCCACAACGGTGGTACCAGAGAGTGATGCTAGCTCCAAAAAGTGGGAACTAAAGGCCTGTGATCACAGAGTCGTGTGTGTGAGTTGCACTTGCATGAATCATAAAACGTATGCCGGGTGCGGCAGGCCTAGCCGCGGCCTGGCCATGGCCGACCACCTAGCCTCCGCCGGCCCGGCCACCGGCATGCCGCCGCCGTCGGCCACCTGGCCGTCCGCCCCTGCCACCGGCCGCCCGCCCGACCACCACCACCGCCGTGGCGGCCGGTCACCATGGACGACCACCCCACCGTCCGATCGAGGGGAGGCTCTCCTCGTCGTCCGATCAAGAGGGTAACCACCCACTAACCCACTACTTTAGCGGTGGGACCCGCCATGATCCTCCCCCGGAGGCTTTAAAAGGGCCTCTTCATTCGGGACACTTTTTTTCTCTTCTCCGAGTTGTCTTCTTCTTCCTCAGGTGAGAGCTCGCCTGCCTCCTCCCCCGATTTGGCCTCCTGTTGCCGTGAACCACCGGCGGCCACCAGCGGCCACCTACGGCTACCAGCGCTCCACCAAAAAGTTGCCAGCAGGAAAACGCCCAAGTCCTCAAAAAAGCTAAAGGAAGAAGGCAACCGTCACCAGCAAGTGTACGCGACCGCAAGCGCCAAAGCACCAAGATCATCCCACGCATTTCAACATCCAAGTTACTCCCGCGGCGCAGTATGTTGCCCTTCGGGAGCCGTAGTATCTCTCGCCCCCAAGTTGTAACGGGAGCGACCTGTCGCCCCGATTCTCCAACACATTGTAATCACCAGAATCTAGTGAAATTTGATCGGCGCAGACCCCGTCACGTGATTTTTTACCCATTTAAGGGGTTTTTCCACGTCATCACATCTTGTGTCAACCTTCTACTTTCATTGACTGTGTGCGTGCTCGACCGCCTCGTGAGTTAAGACGGTACGAGCAAATCCGGTCCAACCGGGGCATCGAGTTAGTCCGCAACAGGCTCCCTGATAAATCAAAATAGGAAAATATTCCTTATTTTACTAATTTAAAATACTAAAACTTAATAAAAAAATTTCAAATTTTTATATATGATAGATCATGTCCTGGTAAACAACTTTTATGTTTGAAGTATTTCCATTTGAGGCACAGGTTTACCTCAAAAATTCAAACCCCTCTGCCTGTGCATGTTAAGTTCAGCACATTTATTGGCACAGATCTACGGTTGAGATCGAGCAGTGGTCTCACACCGTGTCCATACAACGGATCTATCATTGATCCGCTATATGGGCGTAATGATTATTTGGAAGGGTTAAGGAAGCGCTGTCCGATCTCATCCCTAAGATCGGGTGGTACCTATAGCGTTGGACGACCACGACTTCGCCCCGTCCAACTCGTTGGGGGCCGGTGATCCCTATGGTGGTGGTCTGGCGGCCTGGCACCGCCGACAGCCGTCGGGGATGTGTTTATAGAGCATCAACCAAATAGGGCACCGCCGGAACTTCTTTCTCAGGCGGTGCCACCACCTTCTCTCTTCTCAGAGAGGGTCATAGACCCCTCTTATCCACCACTCGAGCTTAAAGCATGGCTTGGGTGACGGCGACAATGCTCCGACGGCCGAGAGCACCATGCAGCTCGTGGGCAAGCTAGCGTGGGAGGAGAGGAGGAGGATCTGTAGAAGGCGCTTGAAACATCCGGAGGAAGGTCAAGGTGGAACCTACTCCCCGTTGTCCCCAGCTAGGTATATATAGGGAAAACCTAGGGTTTATACGCGCAAAGCCCCCAAGCCCGTTATTCGTCCGAATATACACTTACAATCTCCTCCTATATTCGTGACAAATAACGGTGACGTTTCGGGGTGCTGGAGTGTAGACAAAGTAATAATCCAAACTAAGCAAAAATAATCAGGACAGATCATACTAATAAAACAAAATAAGGTTTTGCCTAAACGACAAATCATCACACAGATGCTGTCCAAAACCATAGTCTGAATAATTATTACAAAACAAAGACATGAATTGAACGTTTGATGATTCTACTTATCTAGTAGATCATCGTCATCTATGTCCAGGTCTACAGCTCCTCCATAATCTCCATCGTAGCCTGCAAAGAATTTCATGAGTCAGACTCTATGAATTCATAAACATATGCAGTAACATTTAAAGTAAACTAGCTCTTACTAAATGAGCTTAGCACTTCTAGCAACGGTGACGTAACTCTGTCAGCATCTCATCCAGTCTAACTAGGACTAGTCATGTTACCTTACTCATTACGGATCACTATGTGCCTCACCAACACATGTGGGCACACATCACGTGCAACATTATCAAATGTGGAATAATGTGCTGTGACCAATAATGTTTAGGTTAACATTTACAACGACTTTCAATTTCTAGTTGAATAACTCTTGAATCAACTTACAATGGGAGGACGCTAGGTTATCAAGTGTGGAATAACCAGCATCCAACCATCTTGGGTTTTCATCAAGAAGTTATTTGGGGTTTTCAGTCTGTTACTATTTAGATGCTTGAATGTTAACAGCTATAGGCTCGTACGTATCAAAACATAAACGTTGGAGGAAAGTTTCATATTTCTATGAACTTTAATCTCATTTCCCCCGATGTTTTGATTGTGAGAGCTCTATTTAATCCTTTAGTAAGGGCGTCTGCAATATTATCTTTTGACCTCACATCAACGAGGTTCACAATCCCTTGACTCGTAAGGGAGGTCAACCAGGCTTGTTTCATCCGTAGTTGCCTTCTTTTGCTATTGAACAACGTGTTCGTAGCAATCGTTTTAGTAGCCTGATTGTCGCAGTAAACTGCAACAGAACTCAGTTTCAGGCTCGACAGTGGAATGTCCATCACCAAATCTCTTATCCACTTTGCTTCTTCACCAGCGGAAGCTAGAGCATAGAGTTCGGATTCCATAGATGAGAGTGCAATGCACGACTGTCTCTTGGACTTCCAGGCTACAACTGCTCCTCCTAGTGTGAAGAGGAATCCACTAGTGGACTTGCTGTCATTTACTTCTGAGCACCATGATGCATCAGAATATCCTTCCAGAACTGGAGGATGACCACTATAACATAAAGCATACTGTCGGGTGTGCTTTAAGTATCGCATCAGCCTATCGAGGGCATCCCAATGGTCTTGGCCAGGATTGCTAGTGAACCTACTTAACATGCCGACCGTAAAGGCTATGTCAGGTCTCGTACAGACCATAGCGTACATGAGGCTACCAAGCAGTTTAGAATAATCTAACTGTCGAACCGCAGCTCCATCATTGGGCTTTAAGCGGTTAGAATAATCATATGGTGTCTCAGCCGCTTTACGTTCACTGTATCCCCACGTGTCCAACATGGATTGGATGTAGTGGCGTTGACTTAGGGAAATGCCATGTTTCCCAAAGCTCACTTGCATACCTAGTATAGTGTCAACTACACCGAGGTCTTTAATGCTAAACGTCTGCATTAGTTCTGACTTAACGTCATCCACCACGGATTGATCAGAACCAAGAATCAGCATATCATCCACGTACAAGCATATTATGACGACTTTGTCTGATCTATGACGTATGTAAAGACATTTGTCCGAGAGACTCGACATGAATCCCATATTCTTTACAGTATAGTCAAACTTCTCATGCCATAATTTTGGTGCTTGTTTTAATCCGTATAGCGACTTTAAAAGCTTACAGACCTTGTTTTCGTGACCGTCTACAATGAAACCTTCAGGTTGACTCATGTAGATCTCTTCGGTCAGATCTCCGTTCAAGAACGCAGTCTTAACATCCATTTGATGAACTACAAAGTTCTCAATGGCCGAAATAGCAAGAAGAACCCTAATGGTTGCTAAGTGACACACGGGTGAGTAGACATCAAAATAGTCTACTCCGCTTACTTGTGTGAAACCTTTAGCCACCAGACGTGCTTTATACTTAGCTACGCTACCATCGGGATTTAGCTTCCTTTTCAGAACCCACTTGCACCCTACAGTTTTAGCCCCTGTTGGCTTATCAACTAACGTCCAGGTGCCGTTCTGAAGGAGAGAGGTCATCTCATCCTCAAATAGCTTCTTTCCAGAGTAGGGAATCCCTTGATCTCATTGCTTCCTTAAAGGTAGATGGATCATCCTCAACGTGGTAAGTGACAAAATCACTACCGAAGGTTCTCGGGGTTCTCTCTCTCACTGAAGTCCTCCTAGACTCTAGGCCAGAGTTATCTACCGGAACGGAATAGGAGGTGCTCGGTACTGATGCGGAATCTTCCTCAGTAATAGTTGCTTGCATACTTGGGATTGTTAGGTTCTTATCTTTGAGGAATTTATCCTCGAAGAACACTGCATCCCTAGATTCGATGATGATATTATTAGAAATATCAAGGAACCTATCTGCATCACTATCTTCAGCACAACCTAAGTAGACACATGTATTGGTCCTAGGTCCAACCTTAGACCGTCTAGGGTCAGGAACCCTGACATAGGCTATACAGCCCCATGTCTTAAGTCTAGTTAAAGACGGGGGTCGCTTAAACCAAAGCTCGTAGGGTGTAACCTCTAACTTAGCATGAGGAACTTTATTCAGAATGTGATTCGCAGTCAAGACTGCTTCTCCCCAATAAGCGGAAGGCATGCCTGCAGTGAGCAGCATAAAGTTCAACATCTCAGTTAACATTCTATTCTTGCGCTCGGCTATGCCGTTAGATTGGGGGGAGTAAGGAGCAGTGGTTTCTGCTATGATGCCCTGTGAAGCAAGGAAGCATCTGAACTCACTGGACATATATTCTCCTCCTCTATCACTCCTAAATCTCTTTATTTTCATGCTTAATTGGTTTTCTACCTTGCTTTTGAAAAGACAAAATTTTTCAAACGCTTCGTCTTTAGTTTTAAGCAACAAAATATGACAAAACCTTGTGCAGTCATCTATGAACGTGATCTTATACTTCCTTCCACCTCTAGTGACAAAACTCTTAAAGTCACAAATATCAGAATGTATAAGTTCAAGAGGTGTTGTGCTCCTAGTAACCGTGCCAAGAGGTTTCCTAGTGATCTTAGTCTGAGCACACACTTCACATTTTCCAAGAGGAGACTTAGTGTCTAATGCGATCTTGTGAGTTCTAGCGACTTGGAACATTTTCCTGTAGTTTACGTGTCCTAGTCTCTCATGTAGAGTCCTAGGGCTAACTAAATTCAATTGAACTTGTTGCACTACCTCATTTGCTAGACTCAGACGGTACATCCTATTTTGGACGTAGGCACATCCAAAGTAGTGAGAGTTAACTGACACAGTCACTCTACCGCTATAGAAGATAATTGACATACCAGCATCACACAATAAACTAATAGACACTAAGTTAACAGATAAAGAAGGAATATATTTTACGTTCTTTAACAGTAAAGACTTACCTGAGGAGAGCATCAGAGTTGCGTTCCCCACCTTCAATACGTCAGCTGTGCCTCCATCTGCTACAGTCACTGATTCCTTTACATTCTTCAGCCCTGTCAAGAGATTAGCATTGTTGCAAACATGACACGTTGTCCCAGAATCCAGGAACCATGTTGTGCTGGTCTGCTCGTGTCCGACCATAGCAACAAAGTCAGATGGCTCAGCTTGACTAACCAGATGGGCCTGGTTGCCCTCTTGTGGTGCCTTAGTCCTTTCCTTCCTCGGTAACTTGCAGTCAGATGCACAGTGTCCCCACTTGTTGCAGTTAAAACATTTACCCTTAAATTTCTTAGAGGGTCTACTCGGTACTGCAACCTGAGGGCTACTACGAGACGGTTTGGTCTTGTGAGGGGGAGGAGCACGCTTAGAGCTTGAAATCATGTTGGCAGCAGCCTTCTGCTTGCCAATAGCTTCCAAGGCGTGCTTCGTCCTGTTCTCATCCTCAATGCGTATGAAACGCTTGAGGTCGTTCAGACCAACCTGCATCTTCTTGCGGTACATCTCCGTTTTGAAATTGTACCATGAGGAGGGCAACTTATACACAATTGCGCCCGCAACAAAACTATCTGGCAGACTAATAGACTCACTATGCAGGGAATCAACCAAATTTTCAAATTCGGATACCTGAGGGAGAATGACTTTCTCCTCGTTGAAACTGAAGGAGTGGAACTTGTCCACCAGATGAGCCTTGGAGAGGTCCTCCTCCTGCTTGAAGTGCTCCTCCAGTGCTTCTCAGATCTCCTTAGCAGAGTGCATCTTGATATAGTTCTTGGCTAGGCTGGAGGAGAGGCAGTTCAGCAGGTAATCCCTGCAGAAGTCCTCATCTTCGACCCAATGCGCCTCATCTTCAGTCCCACCAACGTCAGCACGAGTAGACTTGATGGTGTAGAAAACGTTCAGATATTTCATCCCGAACTGGGTGTTCAACTTCCAATCGTTGAACTCTGTGGCTGTGAACTTCTCCAATTTGTTCATGGGCACTGGAGAGGAGAGGCTGGAGTTCCTCATCTTGAGGGAAAAAACAGAGAGTAGAGAGGATCTCCACTGGATCGGCAACCTTGCCGGAAGAGTCAAGGCAGCAGGGAAGAGACGACAGCTCCAATGTCAGGAGAAGCCCTTAGTGGAGCGGCAGGAAAAACTTGGCGATCGTCGACTGAAAACAATCGTCGACCGGGTAAACAATCGTCGAGCGGGAAAAGACGATCGTCGAACTCCTTGGAAATCATCGAACGGGAAACGCGATCGTCGAACTGGAATCGTCGACTGGGAATCGTTGACCGGGAATCGTCGACCGGGGATCGTCGACCGGGAATCGTTGAACGTCGACCGGGGAATGATCGTCGAACGTCGACCGGGAACTGCTACGCGATCGTCGAACGGGCGATCGTCGAACGGAATCTGCTAAGCAATCGTCGAACGGGCGATCGTCGAACGGAAGCCCTGGTTCCGCGACGGGGAAGACGCAACGACGAGCTCTTGTTCAGCGGCGGCGAACGTGACGGCGAGCCCAAGCAGGCGGCTTCAAGGGGACGCGAAAGGCCCAGGAGCGATCGACGATCAGGATGCTGAGAACGGCGAACTCTTTGTTCCGCGAAAGCGAGCGCGACGGCGAGCCCTTTGTAGGCGGCTAAAAGGGGCGACGATGAGCTCTTTGCTCCTTCGTTCTGCCGTCGGCGAAGGAAGCAGGAGGCGGAGAAAAAAATAGTCGCGAAAAACAAAGGAGAACGGCTGCGACTATCCGGAACGAAGGCGAACCCTAGAATCGCGAACGAGCGCCAGAGGTAACTGTTTCGAGAATATAGAAGGCGCTCGAAACATCCGTAGGAAGGTCAAGGTGGAACCTACTCCCCGTTGTCCCCAGCTAGGTATATATAGGGAAAACCCAGGGTTTATACGCGCAAAGCCCACAAGCCCGTTATTCATCCGAATATACACTTATAGGATCCACACGTATAAATGGCCTCAGGATCTCTCTAGCTCGTTATCCATTAAAGGTGGCAGAAGTGAAGATGGGGCGCCCCGTGTTATCCACGGCGTCGACCATGCTGGGTGCTCGTGTTTGATTTTCCAGCGAGGCATGGCTCCGGTAGGGGGTTGCTTGGGATCGGTCTGAGCTTGGAAGAGGAGTGAACCTATCCTAAGGGGAGGGGTCCTATCTATAGGGCTGGGAGCAGCCCCTTCCCACACTTGTTTCTTCTCGGCCAAGTCACACGAGAGGGTTAGTTTGGGATAACCCATGTTGGGTTAAGGGGAAGCTGACAGCTAAGATTGGAGTGTACTTCCTGGAGTTAATGGCAGGGGTTTAGGAGGTATGTTTTGGTTAACTTGGCTTGGCATTAAGTTTTTGTTGAAGCTCGGATACCGGTTCAACTAAATTCGGACTAAGTGGGAACAATTCAAGTTACTTGACTCGTCATCGGGCACACATGGTCGACACCGTGGATAACACGGAGCAAGGAATCTTAAAAATCCGGAGCTTGGGGAGGTTGGGTCTTAATATCCAAGGTGCTTTAAGAGTTTATTTATAGACAAACTCTACCCAAGGGCAAAATAGTCTTTCTTGGCCTGATACTCGCGACATCCACCTTTCTGTTTTTGCTATCACATCCCCTAATTGATCTGCGCATAGCGGAATCCCGTTGTTCGAGGTGGATATAGGCGTACCTTAATAGTTTATACATAACAGGATAGCCAAGATGTAAGTTCTCCTTGCCTGGGCGAGTACCCCGACCTTACGAGTTTAGGATTTGCCGGGTTGAGACTTGCTGCCCCGGAACGCGCCTCGCCCCTTGACCGACTGGGCTAGTTCTTCCATGGGCTTGCTAGGCGCTTAGCTTTCTGATATGGGAAGGGAGCCTCGCGACTGATTTGGGGAGGGCGCCCCGGCCCACGGTTTCCCCGAGGGGAAAGACGCGGGGTTGCCTTGCTGGACCCTACTTGCCTTACCTGGTCGGTCCTAAGCCAATTCCTTCTATTCACTATTGAACTTGCCCGGGTTCTCTTGGGTGCGAGTCGGGTTGTGCTCGATAAATTGTGGTTGTATATTTTGGGAGAGAGAGAGAGAGAAAGAGAAATAAAAGAGGGCTTTATGTTAGCTTTTCCCCTAACCTTAGCCTTGGAGTTTCCAAGCTTATGGCCAGTTGAAGCCTTTTTTGAGAGCCCTTTCGGGATGGTATGGGATTGGTGGAGTTCTTGGCCTTGATTATGGTGGAGGTTTTTAAATAAAGAATGCAATTTAAGGGGTTTTGACTCAAGTCAACCATAGTGTGGATCTCCAATGTGGGTCAAGGTCAATATAGGTCTAATTTGTTGAGTGACGAACCAATGCTAGCGTGTCTGAGTAATATCGGTATGTGCATGCTTTTTGATGTATCGTATGTTTGACGGGACCTGATTTGACCAAATTGACTAAATGATTTTGGAATTGAGCATAACAAATTCTATTTCTCATGTATTGACCATACAAGTCTAATGCAACTGACATGAGTCAATTTCGAGTCTGTTTACTTGGAATGAAATTTTGGTGTTGAGGCGACACATGATTCCACTATAAAGGGTAATCTTCACCAAATGTCCTCGAATCAGAATAAAATGAGTTTCGTTGCACTTGTATTGATTATATGAGTCTAATGCAACTGATAGAAGTCAATTTGGAACACGTTTGCTCAATATACTAACTTGGCGTCATATCGATGCACATCGTTACTCAAAATGGTCATTTTCTCTAAATGACCTCGGATTGGAACGAAACGAGTTCGGTTGCACTCATATCGACTATATGAGTCTAATGCAACTGACGGAAGTCGATTCAGAGCACATATGCTTAATATACTTACTAGGCTTCATTGCGACATACAATGTTACTCAAAATAGTCATTTTATCTAAATGAGCTCAGATCAGACCGAAGCCAGTAAGTAAAATAAGACGGTGACCAATATTTGCTGAGTCATAATAATATACTATATGTCAGTAAAACAATGAATATAGAAAATAACATTATTATATATTGTAATGAACAAATTGTAATACCTCCACTAAGTTCTCCAGCATTGAGGCAATCTTGTAAACCACAATAGAGTTCAGCACGAAGAGAATTTTGATTTCTTGTAATCCATCTTAATTTTTGCGTTTCTATTTTGATGTAGTTGTCAACAACATATTGTTGTAGAAGGCGACATCCGTGTAACGGTAATGATAAAAGTGGACCACGGTCCTATAATTATATGAATTTCAGCATAAATATATTGCAGTTACAATTATGAGGATTATAGTAAAAAAAAGTACAGTGTATACCTGTAATACGTAGGAGTAGTAGTCGCAGCAGGTAACACGTAGATTATTTAATCCTTTATATTCAGCGATCCAACCATATGTTCCATATGGGAGAAGTAGAGGGTATTGAAGAGGATCGTAGAAACCAGTATATTCTTGTATGGTAACTATATGACCTTCAGTTGTTTCAACAGTTATGTTGCGGTCATTTGAATCAAAATAATCTTCAGCTCCAACAATTATAGCAGCAACTTGGGAGGCTGTTGGTAATATATACTGTTGTTCACGTGCTGGGCGTTCTTTGATAACTAATTTGCAGTTGATAATGTCGTCACGCTCAGACAGTCGGCGGAACATCAGTACAAATGGATTGCAAGCATCTAAAATTGTTCGGATTTTTTGCAATAATGTGCGGTCTAATGCTGAGTTCTCCTGTAAACGATTATCAATTTCATGTTCTGTATCATATATGTATAGCTGTAAATATCGTGGTCTTGTATCTGGAGCAGGAAGAAGTGACCCAATTCGATGGTATATTGCTCCGTGAGCTCGGAAAGTGTAAACACTGTGTTGATCGGCAGACAAAGTTGGGTCTAAGTTTACACCCATTGATGTAAAAGAGAATACATGATTGTATGAACGAATATATCTTCTGAAATGACGGCTCTGTGCAGAATCACTTGTAAATAAATTATAGAGCTCATCTGGGAATGGTGGAGTTGGTATGCGGACTTTTCCATTGTTGCAGCACATTGTTGGTGTTTCACCATCAAACAACTTAGCTTGACAGTAATTGCCGGAGGCCTGGGGGGGCTCGGGACGGGCGGGAGGAAGGGGATTCCGTTGTTTTTTTCTTTTATTTAATATTTAATAATTAATTAATATAATTATTAAATATAATTATTAAATTAATTAAATAGTTAATAATTAATTAATATAATTATTAATTATAGTAATTAATAAAATTAATTGAATATTTAGTAGTTACTTAATATAATTATTAATTATAGTAAGTAATAAATTAATTAAATATTTAATAATTAATTAATATAATTATTAATTATTGTAATTAATAATTAATTAAATATCAGAAATATTTTCTTGGACATTTGAGGGCTTCGCCGGTGGCGGGCGAAGCCCGCCGGGGGGTCAAGCGGGCGAATATTTTCTTGGACATTTGAGGGCTTCGCCGGTGGCGGGCGAAGCCCGCCGGGTGGTCAAGCGGGCGAAACCTGCTTGATTGCGGGCGAAGCCCGCAGCGACGCATCGAGAACGGGCGGAGCCCGTTCGAAGATGCTAGTATATATATATATATATATATATATATATATATATATATATATATATATATATATATATATATATATATATATATATATATATATATATATATATATATACACACGAGCATCTTCGCACGGGCTACGCCCGTGCTCGATGCTCTCGGGCGGCCTTCGGCCGCATCAGGCGGGCTTCACCCGCCTGCGCACGGGCGACGCCTGTGCTCGAAGCCGGTTGCCCGATCCGCACGTTCCGTGACAAACCCCGCCTTTGGACTCCACCGCCCATTCACTCAACTCTGAACCTCCTGACAGAACTTACTTACAATTACGGTCCTAGCTTAGTATTATAAAATTTTCATTTATTATATATATAAACACAGACTAAGCCTTTATGATAGAATAAAGCCCCAACTTTTATTCCCAAATAAAAGAGCTCATTATTTCCCCCACAGAAATGCTACAAATGAACCAGACAACAACGTTACAGTAAATACATCCTCCGATGGAGGGAGAGCTCTACTCAGCGGCCACCAGAGTCGGCGACGGATTTCCGGTTGGAAACCAAAGTGATGGAGGCGTTGGCGTTGCGGGGGAGCCGGGACCGCCTCCAGAGGTGGGGTTCGCTCAGGCCGGTGGCTGTAGCCTACAACTCAAATTTGTTTTCTTAAGCAATCGTCGGCGCCGGTTTCGGGTTCGTATATGCGATCATGGTGGAGGCCGCCTCTTTTGGAGAATCTCGTCGGAGGCATGGGGGGGGGGGGGGGGGGGGGGGGGGGCGGCAGCCGCAGGAACACGGATCTCTCTCTCACTCTCTCCCCTCGCTCTCACTTTCCCCTCCCTCCCCCTCTCTGTTTTCTCTCTCCCGCCGCTTCGGAGGACAACGGCGCCGGGCCTGCGCCGCCTCCAGCTCTTACGACGCAAACGATGCTTTCTTCTGGAGGCCGCCTCTTATGGAGAATCTCAGTCGGAGGCATCAGGGAGGCTGCGGCAGCCGCAGAAACACAACGCTCTCTCTCCCATCCCTCTCTCGCTCTGGTTTCTCTCCATGCCCCGCCCTATGCCATCCGTCGCTTCTCATCGGTTTCCCGTGACACTCGTGCTCTCAATATATATTAATGGTTAGGCGGTGGATGAACAACGATCCTGTCATCTGCCGCTGTACATAAATTCATGTGTAGATAACATATGTGTTATTCTGAGATTACTAGATGTGATCTGGAAGAGATGGTGAGCTCAGGTAGAGAGAAATAGAGCGGGAAAGAGGGAGAGAGAGAGAGAGAGAGAGAGAGAGAGAGAGAGAGAGAGAGAACTGTTGTTGACGGTATTTTTTAATCGAAAAGGGATAAGCGGAATGAGATTATTATATTATTGGTTTCCTGAGTAAGCGGGCGCCGAGATAAATTAGCGGTGGGGGGCAATTTCGGGAAATGTCGGCTGCGTGACGGAGAGAAGACAATCGCCCTTATTAATAGTAGACACACACACACACACACACACACACACACACACACACACACACACACACACACACACACACACACACACACACACACACACATACTAGCATCTTCGAATGGGCTCCGCCCGTTCTCGATGCGTCGCTGCGGGCTTCACCCGCAATCAAGCGGGCTTCGCTTGCTTGACACTCGGCGGGCTTCGCCCGTCCCCCGACGCGTGAAATCTAATTATAAAAGCATTTAAAAGGATTTTAATAATTTTATTAATTATACAAAAATATAAATTAATAAATTAATTATTAAATAAAAAAGGAAAAAAAAACGCATCCCGCCACCGCGAAGCACGCCCTTTCGCCGGCCAAATTATAAAAAATTAAATTATATAATTATATTTTAATAATCATTTATTTGGCTTCGCCCGCCACAACAAAGTTCACCTGCCACCGCGAAGCCAGCGCTTCCGTCGGCCAAATCATAAAAAACCAAATTATAATTATATAATTTAATAATAACCAAAAAAAATGAAAACAAAAATAATATTAATTTATTTAATAAAATACAAAAAAATGTGAAAAAATTTAAAACGTGAGTTTCGCATCCGCCTCGCTGCCCGCCCCCGCCGCCGGCGGCGGCGGTGCCCCTGCCCGCTCGCCGTCGGACAACCCCCGGCGGGTTCACCGGAGGCCAGCGAACCCGCCGGTGGGCGCCGGGCAGGCCGCCGGCGGCTCTGCCGGCGGCGGCTGGGGTGACGTCGTGAGGGGGCGGGAGGTGCGGGATGTATCAGGAAAATTCTGAATGTGAACAGTGTTTGAAAACAGGATTTGGTTATTGGCAGGTCTTGTGTTTTGAATCCAACGGCACGTATTTGATGGAGCTTGATCGGACGGTTCAGATGAGTTTCATGGTGGTGTGATTCAAATATACGTATTGTATTATATAATAAATATATATATAAACCTTAAAAATAACAATCATGATAAAAGAAATCAGTTGGATGGTCAGATCGGTTGAACCAAAGTGACCTATAAACCAGTCTATATAGGCTAAAGAACTCTTATCCAATTAACATCCTCGGTCTAATCTTAGATCAAAATGGTTTTTTATAAATAAATTTATTTTATATTTTATATATGTCAAATAGAAGTTATGAATATTCGAAGAATTATTAGTTGTTAAGATTTTCCAGCTTTTTCCCCAGTGTTTTTTATTGACCTATTCATGGTTTCATTGCGCTTCAAAAGGAGAAAACATGTATTTGAATATCAGAGAGTCTATCGCTGGTTCAATTGCTCTTGCGGATTGCTGGAGTCGGCAGGACTGTGACGTTGATGGATGCCCCTGGAGGTGCATTGGACCCGAGCGGTAGAGTCTGGAGTGGTCTTCGAGCAGTCTACTGGATGTCCTCCGAGAATTTCGTATCCCGGAAGCAAGCGTTGGGTGCTGAAGCGGATCTCTGGTTCCCGGAAGAGAGCGTCTGGAGCTGAAGCCAGATGTGGACCTCTGGTTTCTGGAAGCGAACGTTCGGAGTGGTTCCCAGAATCGAGCGTCAGGAGCGGAAGCGGACCTCTAGTTCCCTGAAGGGAGCACCGGGAACAGAAGGCATTCAAGAGTCTCGGATGGAAATCATCAAGCAGTTTTCGAAGCTGAAGTTCTTTGAAGAAAACTTCGAGCACGCGGGGAGATCTACAAAGGAATCCTCTGGAGCTCTCTTGAGTGTAGGAGACATGGTGAGTTCAAATGAGAGCATGAGTGATCTTTTATAGATTTCAGAGATGACATTTCCGTAATTAAGTGGCTAGGGAGTTCAATTATCCGCACACCATAACCATATAATTTACTATTCGCACACTTGTTATGGGGATTATTATAATTCACACACATCAATTATATTATTTACTATATGCATATCTAAATCATGCATATTTTATTATCCACACACATATTACATGAATTCGCTATTCCCACATCCCGTAATGAGTGATTATGAAGATAGTGGGGCGTGATGGAGGAGTGGATGTTACCTCGCCGAGGTGGTAAAGGACATACGACAGTGAGCGTCCGATGGAGGTTGGGCGATCGAGCGGCCGACGGAGGTCGTGCGGCTGAGCGGCCGGTCGGACGGCCGAGCGGCCATCGGAGGTCAAGCGGCCGAGGGGTCGGTTGGGCGGTGGTTGAGTGGGGGGCTACGTGCGGCCCAAAGGCCGGCCGTTTAGGTGTGGCCAAGGGACCGGATGACTGATCGTGCGCGGCCAGCCACGCGAAGGCGGTCGCACAGCCATGGGTCGCACGATCGTTTGGCCGTGTGCAGCTAGCCGGGGACGGCCGCTCGCATGATCGCGGGCGACCGGGGGACGACCACCCGGTTGGGGTGGTTTGGTGACGTCGGTTGTCGTTGTTTGTCTTTGTGTGCGGTCTATGGTCGTGGTATGAGGGGGCGGTGGCGTTAGTGGGTTGACTTTGGTCAACTTCACTCACCCCCACTTTCCCCACTAAGAGAGTTGGATCTCTTGGCTATCCATAGCCCATAATTCTCTATAAATCTAAGAGGTCTCATTAAGTATATATACATCTAGAATATTAAAAAAAATGGTAAATTTTAAACCAATTGAACTATATAATGCCAGTGCTGTTATTAGTAAACTTATATCTGACCGTTGCTAATAAACCAAAATAAACTCAGTTCACACTTTTTTTGGTAGTTTTTGCTCCCTTAAAAAAAGCCTAATAGCAAACCAATTTATTAGGGCTTTCACGACACCCTTGTGCAGGCCGACCTCGCGATTTTTCCACACCGTGTACAATTTCGGTGGCACACATCCAGCGGCCCGTCTGCTCAACGACGACATCCAACCTCGCAGCCTCGCATCCTGCTCGGCGGCAACATCCAGTGGTATATTCTCCTCGGAGACTACATCGGCGGCTCTTCGCTTGCGTGTTTCCAGATCTTGTGGCTTTCCTCAACTCCAAAACCCTATAAATCTCTCATTTTCTTTGCATTATCTAGGGGCATAAACATTGTTTATTATTGCTCTTGACTGATTTTTGCTATTCAGTCAAAGGTGGACGATGAAAATTGTTTTCATTTATATGTAAAAAAATTCTGTTTTTTTTTGATCTAACAACTCATTCCAGGTTTTAGTGCAATACTAGCAAATATAGTGCATCTTTAAGAGCTTGGTGGTTCCGTTTGGGATATAAATAATATTTAGATTTTATCTTAATTGCATTTTGGTTGTGAATTATTTACAAAAATTACATGTGAAAATATTTGATAAATGCGGAAAACGGAAAGCAGGCGCAGGAACACTCAACGCTCTTGAGTCAAATAAGCCAAATGCACAAATCAGAGCAAGTATCTTGTAATATCAAAAATCATCTTTACAAAGCAATGCATACACGGCAAGGTATGCTTCGCCGATGTACCCGAGGACAACAAGAAAAAGAAAGCAAGATGAAACAAGACACACAGACTAAGAGAGAAGCCGCCGACTTTGCTGCTAGCCGCTACGGAGTCCGCTCAAACCGACAGGTCGCCAGACCGCAACCTTGCCGCGCGGACTGCCCGTTATTCTAAAGCTGAACTCTGTTCGCCAATCTGCTGCTGCCGAACTGAACAAGCCGCCAGAGCGGACATCTTATTGAACTGGGAAGAGTTGCAGAAGAGAAACCGCCTGGTCGCATGCGACCTGCTATAAACCAACTGTTGCAATCCGCAGAGACCGCACTGCCTTAGAACCAAATCCCTGACTCTTCAGTGCTATCCGCACAACCTGCACAGCAGAAACCAGATAATCTCTTCAACCCGCGCGGATAGAAAATCCAGACCGCAATAACTAATTGTGAGTAGACTTATTGTTCATTCAGTTACTACAGATGTGTCAGGGGGTCCTATTTATAGGCACGGAGAGGAGTACGGTCACCACAATAACAATATGAACACCACTGGAGCTCGCAGCGAGAACAAAGTGTATCCGCAAGCCCCGCGAATACAAAATCGTCCGCCGCAACAAGCAGCTCAAACAGACCGCACATATCAACAAGGGCGGATCGAGAAATCTATCAGTCTTGTCGCCAAACCCAAGCCAGGGAGGTCGCAACCAACAAACCTTGCGGATACCACCATAATCCGCACATCTATGCGGACACAGCTCCAGTCCGCACAAACTGAGGACAACACAACACACACCGTGTCCGCAACCAAGGCATCAAGATGACAGCTGCCGGACTCGGTGGACAAGGAGGGAAGTCCGCAAGCACTGCACCAAAAGACCGAGCTCGCTTGGACTTGGAACCAACACCGTCACAAACAGATTGCTAGAACAAGCGGACTCCAACACCATTCCGCTCAGCATGGCAAACACCAGAACACACCAATCGTGAATACAAGGCCTATCCGGGACGTGTACGTAGCAGGTTGAACTAAACACCCGAAGGTGCTCCCAAAAACTTGATACGCCGGTAATGTATATATAAAATAACGCAAGTGTACGTGCCGGTTCAAGTAATACAAAGTGAGTAGAGATCGTTCCCTCGGGGAAATGACTAATTTAATGCTTGCAAATACTAGCTTGACCTTTTCTTTAAATTCAAGTAGACGGATTATAGCGAATATTGAATAATAAATGAAGTAAATGACACTAATATGATTACGTAACTCTAACGGAACTGAAAGGTATTTGAATCGATAGAGAGAGATAGTCTTGTAAATTGGTTTCCCAAGCCTATTACGATGAGTTTTAAATGGATTCTTTATGCTTCACTTGATTGCTATTTTGCAACAATTTGATGTGGAAATCTCTATCTCTCGATCTCAGAAATTTGTTACCATATCCCCCTAATTATCTCTAACTTAGGTAAGAAAAAGCATACATGAAGTGCACAAGTCAGTATTGCTAATATGATGAGGAAATCTCTTTCTCTTTGTTATATTATACTGAGATCTATGCTACACTTTCGCCGCTCCTCGCTCGAATCTCGCAGCGTAGTATAAAAATGAAACTTGGTTAAAGATTTACGCGACTCCTCTCTCGAATCTCGCCGCGTAAAATGAAGTATTCAACTCTAAATTAGCGTAACTCCTCTCTCGAATCTCGCAAGGCAATTTAGAAGTAGAAATATAATCCAACATTCCTTATAAAATAGAGCATAAATGCAGTAAAAGTAGTTTCCAAGAAAACATGAAAAGTGTTAAATCATAACATCACACAACAAGATAAGGTACTACCAATGTACAAGACTCAGAAATTTTAGTTCATGATAGCGGAAGAACACCACAAAATAGGAAAGATCTTACATCACATGATGGTAAGAATGCAAAATAGTGCAGGAAAATGCTCTCCAATCGCGTCCAAGCAACTCTTCTCCAAGATCCGGATTTTCCCTAGTCCTTCTCCAAAGCAAAGTCCCTCTCTTTTCCTTTCCAAGAATGAGTAATCTCCCCCTTTTCCAGCAAAAACCCCTCTTTAATTTCGTGCCTCCATCTGAAGGGATGTCTCCCTTCATTTTATAACCGCTGCAACTTTTTCAAAAATTCAAAATTTGAAATTTCGTGAGTTGTTATAACAACTGAAATAAGTTGTTATAACAACTTTTCCAGGCTAGAAAACTGCTCAACATTACTTCTTCGGGTTGAATTTTTTCGATGATTCTGACAAGAAAACATTGAAAAATGGTCAAATTAATCAAACAAAGATTAAATATAAATTTTATCATATTTTCATACACATTAAGACATATTTTTCACCATTTGTGCCCAAGAAAATGAACACTTGAGTCTTGCTAGTCCCGAGCAAGGACTATGACAACACATGATGATTTTTTTTTTATGGTCACAGTTGTGATCATTCTAAGTAAGCACCTACATACTTAAGCCACATATCATTATGACATTTATACTCTTTTTTCTGTTTTTTTATATGCTGAATTGAAACACTCATAAATGACTAGTGAATTAAGATAAAATTAGTAGAAATCTAAGGAATTTAATCATTGGGTAATATATAGCAAAATGATAAGGAACAAACTCAAAGAATCTCATGAAGGATTAAAATGGTTTAGCTACATAATCTCTTATCTTAGCCTACAACTTTAACGCAGTTTTTGCTCATCCCTTCTTATTTTTTTAAGAAGTCAATATCAAAAGATTGCAGGGGAGTAAAAATAAGTTGAAGAAAGTTGTACATAAAATGAACACTTAAGTGTATTTTACCCAAAAATCTTACTAATTTCAAATTCAAAATCTGAACTCTTAAGATTGTCTAGCCGTACCATTAATTAAGGTAAGAATTCAGATCATTAACACTTATGCTCAATCAAATTATAATCACCCAATTAGTAGAGGATGAACCACCCCCCTGTAACGCCCCGAAACTCAAAAGAGTGACGTACAACGTTTTGAGCCAAGTTTGGAACTTGGAAGGGGTCACACGGCCTGGGACACGGGCATGTCCCAGGGCCATGTCGTGCTCGGGTTCGACGATGGATGTGTGGTCGACGAATTGCAGTCGACGATCATCGAGCAGCGAACACGACCTAAGATACGGGCGTGTCCTAGGCCGTGCCCTACACGGGTAGTTGGCCGAGTGGTGTCTGGGGAGAAACATGGCATGGAGCCCAGCATGTTCGGGGTTGACACAGGCGTGTCAAATGGGACACGGGCGTGTCCAATACCCGTGTTCTCCTCGGGTTGGTGTTGGTCCTGTGTCGATGGAGGAACACGCCCGGCAACACGAGCATGTATTGGATGACAAGGGCGTGTCAAGTTTGACACGGGCGTATCGGGTGCCCGTGTCCTTTTCTGGGTGTGACGGTTTCAGCGTCAATTGAGGCACACGGCCTTGGACACGGGCGTGTCATAAGCCATGTTCGACCTAGGTTTTGGATTTTAAGTGCGAATTGTGGTCGTCTGTTTCCTTATTTTGGGATCCAACTATTCAGGGTTGTTCTTGTTGGGTTATACCCGGTAATAGGGTTTGGATGCCTCCATTTCATTCAAGCAATCTCTTTCTAAAGTTCTAGAGAGAGGGGAGAGCAAGGAAGAAGAAGGAAGATAGATCCAGCCACCGGTGGAGCTTCGGAGCCCCAAATCGCGAGCCGAGTTCGGATCTATGGAGGCGAGGACATTGTGGTGCTTTTCATCCGCATAGATTTCCATGGCGCCAAAGAGGAATGCTAGGGTAACGATTCTCATCTTAGGGCATGTGAAGTCCTCTTTTCCTTTACATAGGAAGCCCGCTCTCGCGAGTTTGCAATGAGTGTGAGGCATTCCTTCGGGTAGACATGAAAAGTCCCCGTTGTTTTGCATGTAGAGTCCGTAATCGAGAAACTGACATAGACATGATGTGTGAGGTCTATCTGGACAAGTTGGTCTGAATCAGTGATGTTACATGACATGAATAGCCGGAGAAGACTCCGTGCAGATGTTTTGTTTTTCGGGTTTTCTACGCGGTAGAATGCAATAGGGAGCCTTGGGGACTAACTCCAAGGTACACCCGGAAAACTGGGCAGATGCGTGATTCTGCCAACTTGGTGGTCTGGGAGCCAACTTATACATAACCAGGTTATGTAAAGTGTGAAATTGATTTGGGACTCGGGAAAGCTTGACCCGCGCATATATCTTAAATTGACGTTGCGATGTGAGCAACGAGTTAGGAGGAACCGTACCCGCTCTATGTCGTTTGGTAGGAGCCGTTGGCATAGATGGAGGGTCTTAGGCGGTCTATGGTTTAAATTGACGTGACCAATGCCGGAAAGACAATAATGCTCACGAGAAATTGCCATCCAAAGGGGCGGTGGTGAGACCACGGGCTTTGACCGGGTTCACCGAGAATGTTCCCTGAGTGCACGGGGTGTGTGGCCGTGAGTGCCTATGCCCGTTGTGAAGTGTTTATTCACTATTATTTGGAAATGCTAATGAAGTGTAGGGAAGGAGCATCGCCGCCCCGAGTTTAGGGGCATGATCATTATAATTTGGTCAGCATAGCTGACCATTGCTTTTGTTTGCCACCGCTCGGTGGATTATTGCTTGCAGGCGCTGCGGAGCCAAGTGGAAAATAGCGGGAAAAAGCCCTTGTTGCTGAGCCGGCCCTCGAAGGCCTAATTTTTGAGTGTTTTCTTTTATACTCATGTATGACCGGCCTGCGTGCCGAGGTTTGGAAGACACTTTAATTTGAGTAACTATTGTAAGGCCATAAGGCCATGTACTCGTGTATTTATACGTACATTCCTGTTGGGTTTTTATAGTGGACATTCATGTTGTTGACTGGGTTCTTTATTTGCAACTTTTAAATTGCTTCCGCTAGGATGTACTCTGTGTAGGACGTTGGTTATTGGCAGGATGGTTTTCATTGCGTAACCTTCCGGTCTGTTTGTGATATATGATGTCGGGCCCCGGCCGGACCTACTGCTATATGCTATGCGACGGATAGGGGGTGTTACACCCCCACACTTGGTCCTTTGCTAGACCCTAGCAAAACTACTTGTAGTTTATAAATTGTAATTGAGATATAATACAGGATAGCAGTGAGGAAGCACATAAGGGCATAAATAACTGAATATAAATAACTCCCCTGAATTCAAAAATTTGGACGGTTGTCCAAATCTCGCCATGCTCTAAGTATCCTTCAGTACACTTGTTCAATTGCATAATTTGCATGTTGTACATCCTAAATATACACCAAAATTTAGAACATTCATATTGCCTGAGTACTTTTAGGGGCCACTAAATCACTTCAAAGTGCTTAAATAAGAGGAGGCATAACTACAATAAGTTCAACAAAAGAAACAAATTAATCATTCGAACAACAGTAGTGTCTTCATTTTTCTGAAAAAATTAGCCTCAATTATATCACAACTGATAACACCAAGCATAACATTACAGGTAATGAGCATTAATAAATATATATCATTCTACAACATAGTGCAAATAAAGCATTCCAAAGCTGAAAGCTAACCAAATATTATATAGCAAAATAGATCATAGGTCAGCGAATAGCATTCGACAAAATAAAACATAATGTATCAAACATCCTAATAGTTCGAAGTAGAGAAATAAAGGAACAAATAACTGAAGGTGATAGTCAGCCACTAGGTAGATCCGTCAGCTTCGTCCTCATCATTCGACTCTTCTTCGTCCCCATCCTCGTGTGCATCCTCGTCATCGTCATCATCATCTTCTTCGTCCTCATCAGCTTCTGCAACCTTTGCTGGATCAACTCTTGTCCGGTCGGAAGTCAGAAGGTAGCCAACTTTGTCAAATTGGTGCAACATCCTAAAATTCGGTTCTGACATCGGAATCTTCTCCTTTTCCATGACCTTCCGCATGTTGGCACGAAGATCTTCAAACTGCTCTGCTGCGTACAACTGTTGACAACGCTGATAGGCTTTGATGTACTCAATATTCTCCAACAAAAGATCGGGGTCGATGCCATGATCGACCGCTGGAATATTAATACATATAGGTTTTCTTGCTTGTGTCTGTGAAGTCTGAGCATCTCCTTGCCCCGAACTACCTTTCCCTGTAGGGACCTTGATATTTACTTCGATGACCGTTTTATTGATGTGCCGCTTGACTTGTGTAACCATGTCATTCGCCTCCTTGGGCACCCCCGCATCCCTACAGAGCTCGGTGATTAGTGACGAAAACCATAACTGTCGAGGCTTCTCCTCTCGAATCTTCTACCGCAACTGCGAAGTTATTATTTTTCCAACATCAAAGTGTATCCCTGATATGATCCCGTAGATCAATGCTAACTTATACAGTGCCACACTATTAGGGTGCTTGGTAGGCATTATGCCTGCATTGACAAACAAGAGCCATGCTTTGACTTGCCGAGTCAAGCATGATGTTTTCAAAATTGTTTGCTTCTTACTCATCCATTCATGTTCTTGCGTGGCACACACAACTTTCAACATGTCATCAAGAGTGACTTTATTCAAAATCTTTGTGTAATCATCATACTTTTGATCGTCCAGATTGAACATATCACTAATCCGAGCCGCAGAAAAATTAACTTCCCTTCCCCGAACCATCACTGTCTTGTAATCAATGTTCCTGGCATTTGCGTAAAATTCACACACCCAAGCCGACAGAATCTCAGTACGTGGGTGACAAAATGAATCTCAATTGAGCACCTTAATTTGTTCAGCGTACGCAAGACTCCACATTCGCTTTTCTATCATGAATCCCCTCTCCTCTATGAAAGGAATGGACTTGACCTGCTCAAAGCGCAGCCGTGCTCCCTCTCCAACAAATTTTTTTGCACTTTTAGCAACTTCCTTTCCTTTCCTCCTTTTATCTCCCCTCTTAGATGACATAATACAAGCTAAGCAAATACACAACAACAGACACAAGCACAATGGAGAAATAAATTTTTTTACCATGTCTTTTACCATCATGTGCGGAAGAGTAAGAGGTGGGTTAAGGTTATACCTCAGAAATTATCCAAAACTTGTAAGTGCAGAAAATCACAAGCCGCTGGGGCACTTCGGGTAGAAGAATCGTGTGCGGCGCCGCCCTATGCTCTGAGTCGCCAAACTCCAGATCCAATGTTGCAGATGCCGCGGGTCGCCGCCACCAATATTGCGTGCGGGCTCCAGATCCTTCCTGTCGCCGCCACTAATAATCGCCAGTCCCTGCCGCGAGAGAACGAATCGCACCACTCCAGAAATCACGATGCTCTGCTATCCGATCGTCTTCTGCAACCTTGCCGATCGTCGAATGCTACCGCGAGAGAGAAGTAGGCGTCAGTGTCGATCGTCGCTTGCCGCCGATCGTCGAATGCCACCCCCTCTCTGTGCCGATCGCCACTCTTTCTCACTTAGACCTAGTCGGCGGATTGCAGAATGAGCCAAAGGGGCAAGAGATTTCCTTTTAATTAAAGAGGAGTTAATTAGTAAATTAAACCCGTCTTAGGTTAGGGTTAAGCGGGATTAATGTTTTAAGTTGGCTTGAACCGCCAGCTTAGGAGAAACCGGTGTGCCGGTTCAGTTAAACCGGCGCTGGACCGCCGTCGCGCGACTTCAAGAAGACCCAGTCAGAAATTGTTTTCCTGTCACGCATGTGACGGGGTTGTTGTAACAACCATCCAGGATTGAACCCCGCAGGACGGTTCACTGAACCGGCGCTGAACCGCCATCCGCGCGACGCAAGAGGAACAGGTAGAAAGCTAAATCCGGTTACATACGTAGTGGATTTATTATAACAAAATGCGGGAATTTAAAATTTTGATTTCTCACCTTTTCTCAACCTTTCTTAAACCGTTTTATTCTTGTCATAAGCTTCCAAACACTCTCCCCGAGATTCTCCAGCAAGATCGAGTAAGGATTATGGGTATTCTCCCTCCAAAATGAGAATTTTGTAATTAAAAATAAAATAAGTTCTTTAAATAATTATATATATATATATATATATATATATATATATATATATATATATATATATATATATATATATATATATATATATATATATATATATATATATATATATATATATATATATATATATAATTATAGGTCTAATCGATGGGTTGTCTCCCACCAAGCTCCTCGTTTAGAACGTCCCGGCCGGACGTTTTGCCTCAGATTATTTTATTGTAGCGTAATGATCATCGTCTCACGATGATCATTATTATTGAAATATTCTTTCAACCGATGTCCGTTAACCTTGAACTTGGATCCATCATTCTCATTGCATATCGTAATTACTCCAAACGGGTGTACCTCCGCCACCTGAAAAGATCCAGACCATCGGGACTTCAATTTCCCGGAGAATAATCTTAATCTTGAATTATACAGAAGGACGAGTTGGCCTTCTTTGAACTCCTTTTTTTGCAGTCTCGAATCATGTCATTTTTTCGTCCGTTCTTTATACAGCCTTGCATTTTTATAAGCGTCAGACCTAATCTCCTTCAGTTCGTTCAAATGAAAAAGTCTATTCTTGCCCGCTGCGTGGAGATCGAAATTCAACCTTTTAATTGCCCAGTATGCTTTATGTTCTAATTCAACGGGCAGATGACATGATTTTCCATATATCATCATATACGGGGTTAGGCCTATCGAAGTTTTGAATGCCGTCCTATATGCCCACAGTGCATCGTTTAGTTTTTGCGACCAATCCTTACGAGTTGCGCTTACCGTTTTTTCTAGGATTGATTTTATCTCTCTGTTGGACACTTCAGCTAAGCCATTTGTTTGCGGGTGGTAGGCGAGGGCAATTTTATGAGTCACTCCATATTTTTTCAACAGTGATTTAAATTTCAAATTGCAAAAGTGTGCCCCTCCACTAATTATAGCTCTAGGTGTGCCAAATCTAGTGAAAATGTTAGACTTGAGAAATTTTAGTACAACTTTGGCATCATTTCTTTGTGTGGCTATTGCCTCTACCTATTTCGAGACATAATCTACTGCTAGCAAAATATACAATGTCTCGTTTGAATTTACGAAAGGACCCATGAAATCTATCCCCCACACGTCAAATACTTCGACTTCTAGGATATTAGTCATAGGCATACTGACACCACAATGAATATTTCCCACCGTTTGATATCGGTCACAGTGTTTTACAAAGGCATGAGCATCCCTAAATAGTGTCGGCCAATAAAATCTTGCTTCTAAAACTTTCATAGCAGTACGGTCTCCTCGAAAATGGTCTCCGTAAGGAGAAGCGTGACATTTTTTCAAAATACTTTGGACTTCAACTTCAGGTACACACCTACGAATAACTTGATCAGCACAAATTTTGAATAAGTATGACACATCCCATAGGTAGAATTTCACCTGATGAAGAAACTGTTTTCTTTGTTGGTAATTAAAATCTGGAGGGAGCACTCTACTAACGATGTAGTTAACAAAATATGCATAACACAGAGTGTTACCTTCTGTGATTGCTAGTATATGCTTGTCAGGAAAATTTTCGCTGATCTCTACGTGACTATCCCTTTCACAATCTTGCTCTAGTCGTGATAAGTGGTCAGTTATCGGGTTTTCAGCTCCCTTCCGGTTCTTGATCTCAAAGTTAAACTCCTGAAGAAGGAGAACTCACCTGATGAATCTAGGCTTTGCATCCTTTTTGTCCACTAAGTATCGTATCGCAGCGTGGTCCGTGTAAACTACAACCTTAGAATGTATCAAATATGCTCGAAACTTCTCAAATGCATAAACAACCGCAATGAGTTCCTTCTCTGTGGTAGTGTAATTTATTTGAGCATTTATAAGGGTCTTACTGGCATAATAAATTAAATGGAAGATCTTATCGTGGATTTGTCCTAACACGGCATCTACCGTGTAATTACTTGCGTCACACATGAGAATAAAGGATGATGACCAATCTGACGCTCTAACAATAGGTGCAAAAACTAAGCTTTTCTTCAATGTTTCAAAAGCCTCTAAACACTTATCATCAAAAACAAAGAGGGTGTCCTTTTCAAGCAAATTACATAACGACTTAGTTATTTTTGAAAAGTCTCTTATGAACCGTCGGTAAAACCCTGCATGCCCTAAGAAACTACGAATTCCCTTGACATTCGTCGGTGGAGCGAGTTTTTTTATAACCTACACCTTCGCTCGGTCAACTTCCAACCCCTTACTAGACACTTTGTGTCCTAAGACAATTCCTTCTCGTACCATGAAATGACACTTCTCTCAGTTCAACACTAAATTGGTTTCAACACACCTTCTCAAAACTTTACTTAATACTCTCAAACAAGCATTAAATGATCGACCAAACACAAAAAAAAACATCCATGAAAATTTCAATCCCCTCTTCCATTAACTTAGCAAGGAGAGCGATAATACAACGTTGGAATATGGCGGGTGCATTACATAACCCGAAAGGCATTCTCCGGAATGCAAAAGTTCCAAATAGGCATGTAAAGGTCATTTTTTCTTGATCTTCGGGTGCCACCATGATCTGATTGTACCCCGAATATCCATCTAGAAAACAAAAGTACTCACTACCCGCCAACCTATCTAGGACTTGGTCAAGGAATGGAAGTGGAAAATGGTCTTTCCTAGTCATTTTATTCAATCGCCTATAGTCCATACATATTCTCCATCCTATGACGACCCTAGTAGGTATGATTTCGTTATTCTCATTTTGAACAATAGTCACTCCACCCTTATTCGTTACACACTGCACTGGGCTCACCCACGTGCTATCTGAGATGGGGTAGATGATGTCTGTGTCGAGCCACTTTATTATTTCTTTCATTGGAGGACTAAGCCTACGTTGATGTTCTATGGATCCTTTTCCCCCCTCTTCTAATAATATTTTATGCATGCAAATGGACGGGCTGATTCCCTTGATATCGGCTAGAGTCCAACCAATGACACCCTTAAACTCTTTCAAGACTTCCAGTAATTTTAGTTCATTCTCTCTTTCCAATGATGCATCAATGATAACTGGTAAGCTATTATCTTCCCCAAGGAAAACATATTTCAAATGTACAGGTAGGGGTCTTAACTCTAATATTGGTGGTTCAAGAATGGATAGTTTCATTACTATAGGCTCGCTGGTCCTACTTATAACTTCAAAGTTCCTATCAATTGGTAACTTGCCATATGAGTCTAATGTTTTGACCACCTCTTCCATTTCTAAATCGTCCTCTCTTTCTTCATTAATCAGAACACTCAGCAACTCATCTTTTAGATCATTGCCCTCATGTATCAACCTTGGGGGCGCAACCACTTATTCCATCGAATAACACTCCTCTTTATCATCAGGAAATTTCATAACCTTAAGGACATTAAATGTTACTTCCTCGTCATTGACTCTCATTGTTAATTCACCCTTTTGGACATCTATAAGGGTGCATCCTGTGGCTAAGAAGGGTCGTCCTAAAATAATCGGCACCTCCTTATCTTCGTCAATGTCTAACACAACAAAGTCAGCTGGGAATATAAATTTTTCTACTTTAGTCAGTACATCCTCAACCACTCCCTTAGGAAATGCTAAAGATCTATCAGCCAATTGGAGCATAAGAGATGTTGGTGTGATCTCCCCAATGCCTAATTTGGTATAAATAGATAACGACATCAAGTTGATGCTGGCCCCCAAGTCGCACAACGCTCTTCCGAAAAATTTCATTCCTATCAAACATGGAATTGTAAAACTTCCAGGGTCCTTCAGTTTTTGAGGTAACTTATTTTGTATAATCGCGCTGCACTCTTCAGTTAGTGCCACTATCTCCTTATCGACAAATCTTCTCTTCTTAGACAAGATGTCCTTCATGAACTTGACATAGCTAGGCATTTGCTCAAGTGCCTCAGCAAATGAGATATTTATAGTTAACTTTTTAAACATGTCCATAAATTTTTGGAATTGCATATCAAGCTTATTCTTAACGAGTCTAGATGGAAAAGGTGATGGAGGGTAGATGATGTCTTTCTTTTTATTAATTAGATTATCGATTTGATTTCCCTCCGGTTCCTTACTCTCACTAGGACTTTCCTTTTCTAATTCTCTTGGCTTATTATCCCTCTCGTTCTTCTCTTCCGCTCTTGCTTTCTCCAACAACCCATCCCCGCTTGCTATCTATACTCCACTCCTTAAAGCTATAGTCTTGCATTGACCATTATTGTTATCTCTAATAGGGTTAGGTGTGGTGTCAGAAGGTAGAGATCCCATTGGTCTTTGGTTTATTGAGTTTGTCAGTTGACCTAAAGTTGTCTCTAAATACCTTAAGGAAGATTCGATTCCTACCATTTTAGAATCTTGTTTTTGAAACATTCCTAAGATGAATTCATCTGTCATTCTCTTAGGATTTACTTGTTGATATGAAACATTATTTGGAGGTGGGTTTGGATTTTGGTTAAATCCCCCTGGTTGGTTCATCCCTTGATTAGTCTTCCATGAGAAGTTCGGATGATTTCGCCACTCGAGATGGTAATAATTTGCAATTCCTGGTGGAATTTGCCTTTGTGGCCCACCCACATAATTTGCTTCTTCCGTAATTTGATTTAATTGTTCAACCGTAAGTGGGGCATTAGATGTAGTGGTTGATAGTGAATCTAATCTTTTGTTAATCGGGTTAAATTATGAGGCCATTTGGGAGGCCAGAGCTGTAAATTAGTCCATTTGATGGATTCCCACAGGGTTGCTATTCCCTTGTCTTTCATATGCTTGGTAGTTATTTGAGGTTAGATCTTCTAATATAGAATATGCATCCTCGGGATATTTCTTCATCAGACAACCCCTTGCAGCTCCGTCAACTAAAATATAGTTGTCGTCTGTAGCCCATTATAAAAAGTAAATACTTGTTGATGTTGGGCTAACCCATGATGTGGACATTTCCTTAGTAACTCCTTAAAATGCTCCCAAGCATCGTAAAAAGTTTCCCCATTATTTTGTGTAAACGTGGTTATGTCCCTAATCAATTTTGCAGTCTTAGATGGTGAGAAATATTTTGAAAGGGGAAACTAGATCTGATATACTCTAGAGGGGGGGGGGTGAATAGAGTATATGGTGCTTTTTAAAACACAAAGAAAAACTTTTGCAAAGCTTTACAACAATTGTTGTAATGAGTGTAAGCAGGGAAGCAGAAATAAAACTAATCACAAACTAAGCTATGCAGAACCTAAGCACAAGAAAATCTAGGCTAGAAACAAAAAGAAAACATGCAAAACCAGATGACACAAGGAATTATAGTTGTTCCCCAACTTGGGTACATCCACTCTTCTACCACCCTAGGTAGGAATCCACTGCAGGATGAGTTGATCAGGTGTCCTGGGCACCAATGGGCTTTTGATAAGGTGCTCAAAAACCAAAACAGATTTTTTGATCAGGTGTCTTGCCACCAATGAGCTTTTGACAAGGTTCTCAAAAACCAGATTCAAACTTTTGAAGGGAGTTTGAAAAACCCTTTACAGAGTGGGGGTGAGAGAGTGATGGCAGTCTTCTCTTTTCTCAAACAACTGAGAAGACTAAGTGGATTGATTTCAAAGCTCCCCCTGAGTCCTTGATCTTCAGGAAGATGAGCTTTGCTGAGGGTGATAGGCCTTCAAAGATAGATCTCCAGCAAAAGATGATTTCAGCAAGCTGAAATGTTGAGTGTCTGGAGTCTTGAAATGATGTTGGCCTTAAACACTTTGAGAGCTGAAGAGATCTGAAGATTTGTTTGAAAGCTTGATCTCTTTGATGAGTGTTCTTCAGAATTCTTGTTGACAGAAGATTGAGAGAGTCTCTGTATTCTGAGTTGTGTGTCCTCTTCTTGTCAATCTCTGTATTTCTTCTCTATTTCATTCAAAAACATTCTGTCTATTATTCTCTGTACCAGAATAAAATATCACTCTGTCAAAGATAGCCGTTGGTCTGCATTGATTACAGCCTTAATTGCATAATTTCTTCTGAAGGAAGGTCCACTGAATTGTTCCTTGAAAAATCCCTTGAAACTTGCTCCAGGAGTAAATGAAAACGGCTGGCAGATCTTCTGAATTAAATGCAGAATAACTTCTATCTGATTTAAATTTGAATTCTGAAAGATAACTGAAATCGTCGAACTGAGCTCTGCTATCGTCGAGCTGAGCTCAGCGACCTGGAAAATACAAGCAGCAAAGAAATCGTCGATTTGAGCTCAAAGATCGTCGAACTGAGCTCAGAGATAAGGATCCAGTGCAGAGTCAAAATCGTCGACCTGAGCTCACCGATCGTCGAATGGAGTTCGACGATATTGCGAAGTTGAGCTCAGCGATCGTCGAGTGGATCTCGACGATATTATGAGGTTTGAGCTCAGCGATCGTCGAATGGAGCTCGACGATCTGCAGAAGTTGAGCTAGACGATCGTCGACCGGAGTTCGACGAATCGTCGTGCTGAGCTCGACGATTAGACTTAGTCTCCAGAAAAACTTGGTCTTCAGGGCAGCTTCCAAACCTAGACTTCTAACCCTTATACTCAATTCTAATTGACCTATTAAGCTATACAGAAGGTCAAACACAGATTCCTAGAGACATAGTGATCCTGACCCAAATTAGTAATAGGGTGTTCCAACAATCTCCCCCTATTTGGGTTAGGAAAACTATTTACAGACTTTGGAAAATCAAACAACATCATACAATCAGAAAAACACAAAAACAACAGTAGCTAGACATTACAGAACCATCACACAGATATATATATATATATGTCATCCAGATATCAGTCAGAAAAACCAAGAAATGTCACCTTACAGAGTTACTTTTTCTCTTTGCCTTTTACCATCTTGATTTCTCTGTTAGGATTTAAAGCTTCCTGTTTGGATCTGGTGTCATCAGCTGCACCCAAATAAATTTGCTTAGAAGCCCTGGGAACCACTGCAGCTGGATGCAACTCCATGTACCTGTCTGCATCAAAAAATTTACTGGAGGCATATCTTTCTAGTTCTTTCTGTCTTTGTTCTGACATTGTAGATATATTGGAGGTGTCTAGGCCTTGCTCTCTGGCTTTCTTTATCTGGTCTAAAGCAGCCAACTCTTTCATTCTAGCAGTCCAAGCAACAGGATTCTTCTCAGGGTCCTCAAATGGAACATGTGGCTCATACCTGTTGGAAGAAGTATCTTGAGGAGTCCTGGCAGTCACAGTTTCTCTGAGCTTATAGGGGAATGGACCTGAAGATGTATCAGAAGGAACATGTCCTCCCCTGGAATAAGGGTGCTGCCTGGAATGCCCTTTGGAGTAAACCTGAGTCTCTCTTTGATTTCCCCTATATCCTCCCCTTCTAGAGTAAGAGCCCCTAGACTGGCTTTCCCTTTGATATGTTCTAGCATGAGGTTGGTAGGGAGCCTGGCTTCTAGCTGGGCCTGAACTTGCAGAGCTGCCACCTGCACCTGCATCAGGTGGAGGTGGTGGAGGAGGATGAGGGTGCTTGAACTGGGAGGAGTCCTTATCAAACTTTCTTTTCTTCTTCATTGCCTTTAGCTGATTTTTGGAGTACTGCATCCAATGTTCAGAAATTGGGCAGTTGTGCAGAATATAGTAAGGAACATCATTATCATCTCTAACTTTGGCAGGAGGAACCCTCTTCATTGCCTTACTTCTTGCCTTCTTTTTTCTTGCAATGGTGGCAGCAGAGTCATCAGAATCTGTCTTAAACTCATCAGAGTCAGAGCTCTGGGCATCATATATAGCATCTATCTTCTTCATAAGATCTTTCTTCAGTTGCATTGCAGCAGATGGGGCAGAGGCAGAAGCAGAAGGGGCAACAGAGACAGATACATCAGCAGATATACCAATAGGTACTGGAGCAGCAGTAGAAGCAACAGTGGTTATTGCAGGAATTATGGCAGCAGCAGGTTTAGAACCAACAACAACATCTACAGCAGGCTCAAAAACAACAGCCTCTGTCATCAGAGAATCCTGGAAAATGAGCTCATCAGCAGCAGTTGGAACATTTTCTTCTTCAGCAGCAACAACAATTTCAGAAGTAGATACAGCCTTGTCTTCAGCAGTAGCAACAGTAACATCATCAGAAGCAACAGTCACTGAATGAATAAAAGCAGAAATGATACTGGGGTCATAGCATGAGAAGGGCACCAGAGCCTTGGACAGATCTTCAGAGGGCTGGACAGCATTGGGCTCTGGGAGGTAGCTGAAGTATGCAGTGTCAAATGCAGAGAGCAAAGACCCTAGGTCAATTGCTAAGACTGCAGTAGGAGCCTGAACTGGAGTAACAGCAACAGTAGCAGAAGCAGACACAAAAACAGCAGCAGTAGCAGCATGAAGGTTGGCTTCATAAGGCATCTCCCCCTGCCTGGATGCAGATACCTCTGTATCAAGGCACACTGCTGGTGGGGCTGCTTGAGGAATGAGGGAGGAAAGCCTGGTAGACAGGGCTGCCACTGACTATTGTAGAGGAGCTAAGGAGGCCTCCATGAGAAGAGAGAGCCTGGGGGCCAGTAGCTCATACAACTTGTCAGCTAGGGCTGGCAGATCTACATGCTCAATGGCAGGAGCAGAGGTAGAGGGTAGTGGGATGGCTGAGGATGCTGGAAGTGGAAGGCTGAATGGTGGAATGAATGGCTCAGGAGAGGGGATTGTGGAGATGGAGGACAATGGGATGGATATGGAGGGAGTGAAAGTGGGTTGGTCAATGATGTGGTGGAGAAGGTCTTGGAAAGATGTGGAGGTGGATGGTAATTCTAGAGGAGAAGAGGGGGAATCATCCATGTAGGATTCATCCAGAAGTGTGAAGGATGGTATGGATGGGGATGAGGTGACATCTGGTGGTGGATAGGAGAACAATGGGTGGAATTGGTCTACTGGAGGTGATGAAGTGGTTGCTGGGGATGGAATTGAGGTTGGAGATGGGTTGGATATGGTAATGGGGGATGAGGCTGGAATGGTGGATGGAGCTGGAGGTAGGGTTGAACTTGGAGGAGGAGGAGAAGCAGCACTAGCAGCAGGCAGGTCTTCTGCAGGTGCAGAGACCTGGGGGGGAGTAACTCTGTGAGTCCTGGTGCCTGAAGGGGCAGCTGAAGAGGGCCTGCTGGGCTTGATAATCTGCCTGTCCCATTTGCCAAAAAGGGCACAGGTGAGTCTCTTGGAGGCATTGATGTGCACTCCAGAGGAGACCAGCAGAGTAGGGCACTTAGCCTGAAGGAAAACTCCAAGGATTCTTCCAAAATTTACAAAGCTTTTATTTATTTTCTTCTTTATCAGGTCAAAGAAGACCTCTCCCCAATTCAGATTTTTCTTATCTACCAGAGCTCCCATGAGGCAGAGCTGATGTCTGGAGATGGTGTCATGTGCAGAATGTTTGGCCAACAGGATCTTGCCTACAACATCTGCCAGAAACCTGTATTCAACTGACAGGTTCCTCTTAAACAATTTGCTAGGGTTTCCCTCAGGATGACCCATCCTGGCAAGTATATCAGAAAACTCTTCTCCAGAAAGTTCAGCAGAGTCTTCACCATTTCTTAAACCAAAAACCTCTGTTAAAACTGTTGGGGTCAGAGGTACCTGGGTGGCAGCAATAGATCCAACAATGGTGTTGTTGTCAAGGTTGTGTGCAGTATATACCCATTCCTTTATTTCATCTGAGGCAAGTTTAATTCTTGTGGTCATGAGGGCAGATAACTGCTGATCTTTGAATAAACTCAGGATGTCCTAGAAGACTTGATCAGTGGTGTTGAAGGAATCCAAATCAATGTCAAACCCTGCATCAAACTTCATGGCGGCGAGAACAACAACTGAGACGGCCATGGTACCTGCAAAAACTTAACAAACAAAACGACCAAGGTAGAACTGTTTGGAGGGAAGAAAATTTCTGCAGAGAAATTGAAAGCGCAAGAGAGAACGACGGCGAAAAATGAGTTTTATATTAGGGTTCGACGCAGAATTGGAAAGATCGTTGAACTCAGTTCGACGATCGAGGCTTCTAAAGGAATCTGAAGAGACTCCAACATCGTCGATCTCCGTTCGACGATCTGGAAAGGCGTCGAGCTCCGTTCGACGATCGTTCAGGGAACAGGATCGTCGAGCGCCGTTCGACGATCGTTGACCAGAAGAGATAGTTCATACTATCTGAGGAGCGCTGAACTCAGTTCGACGATCCTGGAAATCGTCGAACTCCGTTCGACGATCTTGGGGAAAATCGTCGAGCGCAGTTCAGAGATCAGAAAATTCTAGACACTAAGGAAAATCAGAATTTTTGCCTAGTCTTGGTCAATTTTTAGCTTTCAAAATCTTGGATATTATTTAAGACTTCCTCCATCGAACATTCCTAACTGATTTAGGAAGGTGTGTTTCTTTTCATCCAAGGGCTTGGTGAAAATATCTCCCCTTTGTAAATCAGTTGGGATATATTGCAGTTCAATTTTATTCTTTTCAACATTGTCCCTTAAGAAGTGATGCCTAATCTCTATGTGTTTTGTCCTACTATGGAGGACTGGATTTTGAGCTATGGAAATAGCACTTGTATTGTCACAAAATATTTTTGACTTCTCTAAGTTGTAACCATAGTCTAGGAGTTGATTTTGAATCCACAATATTTGTGAACAACAACTACCTGCAGCCATATATTCAGCTTCAGCAGTTGAAGTTGACACAGATGTTTGTTTCTTGCAAAACCAGGAGACAAGTCTATCACCAAGGAACTGACAAGTTCCACTGGTGCTTTTCCTGTCAATTCTGCATCCAGCATAATCAGCATCAGAGAATCCAGTTAACTCAAATGCTAAATCTTTTGGATACCAGAGACCTAGATTTGGACAACTTTTAACATACCTAAGAATCCTCTTTACTAATGTGAGGTGTGACTCTCTAGGGCTAACTTGGAATCTAGCACATATGCATGTAGCAAACATTATATCTGGTCTACTAGCTGTAAGATACAACAGAGAGCCAATCATTGCTCTATATGTTGTCTGATCAACAGGTTTCCCATGTTCATCAGCATCTAATACAGCATTGGTAGGCATGGGTGTTTTCATACAAGATGCCTCAGACATGCCAAATTTCTTAACCAGCTCATTAGCATATTTGGTTTGAGAAATAAAGATGCCTTCAGCATGTTGTTTGACTTGCAATCCTAGGAAGAAGGATAGCTCACCCATGCTACTCATCTCAAATTTAGAATGCATTAGGTTAGAAAACCTTCTGCACAATTTTGAGTCAGTAGAACCAAAGATGATATCGTCTACATAAATTTGTACTAGTAGGGTATTGGACTTATGAGTTCTAATAAAAAGAGTTTGGTCTACTCTACCCCTTATAAAACCATTTTCCAAGAGAAAACATGCTAAGGTCTCATACCATGCTCTAGGAGCTTGCTTGAGACATATAATGCTTTATGTAGTTTAAAAACATAATCAGGGTAAGTTGGAGAGATAAAACCTGGAGGTTGTCTGACATAGACTTCCTCTTTGATGTCTCCATTCAAGAAGGCACTCTTGACATCCATCTGATAAACCTTGAAGCCTTTGTGAGCTGCATAAGCTAGAAAAATTCTGATGGCTTCCAATCTTGCAACAGGTGCAAAAGTCTGGTCGTAGTCAATTCCTTCTTCTTGAGAATATCCCTGGGCAACTAGCCTTGCCTTGTTCCTTATTATTACTCCTTGATCATCCAGTTTATTTCTGAATACCCATTTTGTTCCAACAATGGAATGATCCTTTGGCTTTGGCACTAGTTCCCATACTTTGTTCCTCTCAAATTGATGCAACTCCTCTTGCATGGCAATGATCCAGTGTGGATCTTGCTCTGCATCTTGAATGGACTGAGGCTCAATTTGAGAAAGGAAGCAGGTGTGCAACAGGTTTTGGTTGACCTGATTTTTGGTTTGCACACCAGCTGAGATTTCTCCAATTATTTGGGAAATTGGATGGTCTCTTGATGTTACTAAATCAACAGGGGGTGCTGATTGTTCACCAACCTGTGTTGTTGTTTCCTCTTGTGGTACAACAACTGGCTCTTCAAGTTGGGCTTCAATGTGTTGAGCATTCCCTTCATCTTCACTGCTTTCTTCTTCTTGAGCAACCTGTAGCTTGTTCATATCTTCAACTAGAGAGTGTTCCTGCAAAGGTTCTATGGTAGAAGAAATCTTCTCCTTGAAAGACATGTTAGTTTCATCAAAAGAAACATGAACAGATTCCTCAATTTTCAATGATGATTTATTATATACCCTATAGGCCTTGCTGATCATGGAGTATCCCAGAAACACTCCTTCATCAGCTTTGGCTTGAAATTTTGCTAAATATTTCTTATCATTATTGTGAATATAGCAAGTGCAACCAAAAATTCTGAAATAGTCAACTTTAGGTTTCTTCCCTTTGAGTAATTCATAGGGAGTCTTTCCCTTTAGTTTATGTATCAGACTCCCGTTCAGCACATAGTTGGAGGTGTTCACTGCCTCTGCCCAAAAGGATAGAGGTAGATGAGCATCTGACAACAATATAGTGGCAGGTTCAATAAGGGTTCTATTTTTCCTTTCAGCTACCCCATTTTGTTGAGGAGTTCTAGGAGCTGAGAAAGTATGTCTGATCCCTTCACTCTGACAGAACTCTTGCATAAGAAGAGAATCAAACTCTATCCCATGATCACTTCTGATCAGGGCAATGTGAGTATTGAACTCAATCTTTATACATTTGAGAAACTCTGTCAGACACTTAAAGTTATCAGACTTCTTCCTTAGAAAGAACACCTAAGTGAATCTAGAGAAGTCATCTACAATCACCAAAGTGTAGGATTTCCCTCCTAGGCTTTGTACTGTGATGGGTCCAAATAGATCCATGTGTAACAGATACAATATCCTAGGTGAATCACTCTTATTAAGTGACTTGAAACTGTTTTTAGTTTGCTTGCCTAATTAACAAGCCTTGCAGAGTCCTTCCTTCTTATAGGGGCCAGAAGGTAGTCCTCTAACAAGGTTGTCCTTGGATAGCCTAGCAATAGTTCTAAGGTTTAGGTGTCCTAGTCTCTTATGCCATAAAACATTTGGTCTACAAACTGAGTTGAATAAGCAGATATCTATAGTAGTTGAAAGAAAATCTACTAGGTAGATGTTACCTTTCCTTTTACCTGTGAACACAGTTGTGTTGTCCTCTGACTTGATTTTGCATAAGGTTTTGCTGAAGGTCACCTGGTAGCCTTCATCACATAGCTGACTGATGTTGATTAGGTTGTGCTTCAGTCCTTCCACATATGCTACTTTCTTGAAGGTTACAGAACCAATCTGGACTGCTCCATAACCTTTAGTTTGTCCAAAGTTGGAGTCACCAAAGATAACCTTGGGTCCAAGCTTGGCTCTAAAGGAATTGAGGTTGTCCTTGTTCCCTGTCATGTGCTTAGAGCACCCACTATCCAAGTACCATTGCTGGTTAGATGTTGGATAGGTCTTCACCTGCACACAAAGCAATTCACTTGTTTTTGACCCAGTTTACCTTGGGCCTAGGTTGATAACCTTTAAATTCAGAAATGAAAGACATCCCTGGCTAACTCTTATATCCTTCAGGATGATATCTCCTTGGAGGTATAATCCATTCAGTATAAGGGTTAAAGGTTTGGGATGAAGAACCCTCAGGATTCAATTTTGATTTGCCTTTGAAAAATTGTCCAGAGCTCTGACCTCTGTTCGACGATCTTGGAGCTGAGTTCGACGATCTTGGGTCAGATCGTCGAGCTCCGTTCGACGGTCGACTATGGGTGAGGTCAGGTATATGAGATCGTCGAGCAGCGTTCGATGACTTTGGCTGAGATCGTCGATCTGCGTTCGACGATTTTCCCTGAGGTCGTCGAGCTGCGTTCGGCGATCGTCGATATTCATTCGGCGATCGTCGATCTCCGTTCGACGATTTGTGCTGGACTTTAGTTTTCTGAGGCAGATCAGAATTTTTCCTGGCAACCTCTACAACTCCCTTTCCCTTGTCAGAAATGAACTTGATATGGGTTGTTAGAACAATAGGTTGGCTGGATGAGGCACCCAAGCCCAGTGTACTGTTGAATCTTGAGTTCACTGTGCTTGTGATGTCCATCAGCTTGATGCTTCTCCCATTGAGAGATTCTTCAAGCTTCTTGGCCTCAGAGAGCTCACTCTTCAGTGAAGCTATCTGTTCCCTATAGTTCTCCAACTCCTGAGAGAGTTTGAGGTTTTCTGATTTTAAAACATTTTGTTCAGATAATTGATTTCTGAGAGAGATGATCTCTTTCTCAGACTTTAGCAGGTCTAAACATAGTGCTTTAAATTCAAGTTTAAAATCTTCTGAAGTAAAATCAAAAGAGCTGATTACCTGATCTTCTTCAGGTTGAGTCTCTGAGTCTGACTCTGACTCCTCTTCCTCTGAGTTGTGTTGTGAGGCATTGATTGCCATCATGCAGAACTCCTTTTCCTCTGCATCATCCTCATCATCACTTGAGCTGGAAGAGGCTTCTGACTCCTCTTCAGTCTCACTCCAGGATTCAGCAACAAATCCTTTCCTTGTGTGCTTATTTCTGCTGGAGGAAGGTTTGTTACTTCCATTCCTTTTGGAGTCCTTCTCCTTTCTTCTTTCTTTTCTGTCCCTTCTGTCCTTGTTCTTGTTCTCTGGACAGTCAGGAACCATATGCCCTGGTTTCCTGCAACCAAAGCAAATGATGTCTTTACTATTGCCAATGGACTTGTCATACCTTGGCTTATCCTGCTCCTTGTATGATCTTCTTCTGAAGTCCTTTCTGGCCATCTTATAGAATCTTTTGGCCAACAAGCTGAGAAGTTCATCATTGGCTGTTCCTTTTTCTTCAGGCAGATCCTCAGTTGCCTTGAATGCTATAGTCTTCTCCTTTCTTGTGGCTGGTGAAGCAGCCTTCTGTTCTTCTTCTCTGTTCTTGATGAGTAGCTCATAAGATTTGAGCTTACCCAACAAGGCTTCAGTGGTGATCTCATTCAGACTTCTGGCATCTTTAATTGGCCAGATTCTTGAATCCCAAGTGCTGGGGAAGCACATTAGGATCTTGTCATTAAGTTCTGTCAGTGAGATCTCTTTGTCTAATGTCCTCAGTTCACTGACAATTAGACTCAGTCTGTTGTACATATCTCCCACTGACTCTGTTTCTCCCTTCTTGAAGTTCTCATATTGGGAGATGAGATGGGATCTTCTGTCCTTTCTCTCATCAGCTGAGCCAGAGACAATTTCTGAGAGCTTGTCCCAAATTTCCTTGGCTGAATTGCATTCAGCTACTTTTTGAAAAATGTCATCTGACATTGTCTGAGCTAAGATGTTCATTGCCTTGGCATCAGCAATTTTCCACTTTTTGATGTCAGCATCTGTTCCTGATGGAGGTGGAACAGCATTTGTGCTTGTGCCCTCTGGAGGTCTTGGACACACTGTCAAAACAGAATTAAAAATGTCTTCGTCAATAGAATTCATGTAGAGTCTAATCCTTGCTTTCCAAAGTGCAAACTTTGACAGATTGCACACTGGAGGTCTGGTGCTAGCATAATCTTTGTTTTGGGCCATGACTTGTGCAAGCTAAATCTAATAATGAAATATAAAAGAAGGATCTAGTTTGGGATCTTGGGGTTCAGGTGTTAGCCTGTACAACCAAACAGATATGGTATGTTTAACGAACCTCGCTTTGATACCAATTGAAAGGGGAAACTAGATCTGATATACTCTAGAGGGGGGGGGTGAATAGAGTATATGATGCTTTTTAAAACACAAAGAAAAACTTTTGCAAAGCTTTACAACAATTGTTGTAATGAGTGTAAGCAGAGAAGTAGAAATAAAACTAATCACAAACTAAGCTATGCAGAACCTAAGCACAAGAAAATCTAGGCCAGAAACAAAAAGAAAACATGCAAAACCAGATGACACAAGGAATTATAGTGGTTCCCCAACTTGGGTACATCCACTCTTCTACCACCCTAGGTAGGAATCCACTGCAGGATGAGTTGATCAGGTGTCCTGGGCACCAATGAGCTTTTGATAAGGTGCTCAAAACCAAAACAGATTTTTTGATCAGGTGTCTTGCCACCAATGAGCTTTTGACAAGGTGCTCAAAAACCAGATTCAAACTTTTGAAGGGAGTTTGAAAAACCCTTTATAGAGTGGGGGTGAGAGAGTGATGACAGTCTTCTCTTTTCTCAAACAACTGAGAAGACTAAGTGGATTGATTTCAAAGCTCCCCCTGAGTCCTTGATCTTCAGGAAGATGAGCTTTGCTGAGGGTGATAGGCCTTCAAAGATAGATCTCCAGCAAAAGATGATTTCAGCAAGCTGAAATGTTGAGTGTCTGGAGTTTGAAATGATGTTGGCCTTGAACACTTTGAGAGCTGAAGAGATCTGAAGATTTGTTTGAAAGCTTGATCTCTTTGATGAGTGTTCTTCAGAATTCTTGTTGACAGAAGATTGAGAGAGTCTCTGTATTCTGAGTTGTGTGTCCTCTTCTTGTCAATCTCTGTATTTCTTCTCTATTTCATTCAAAAACATTCTGTCTATTATTCTCTGTACCAGAATAGAATATCACTCTGTCAAAGATAGCCGTTGGTCTGCATTGATTACAGCCTTAATTGCATAATTTCTTCTGAAGGAAGGTCCACTGAATTGTTCCTTGAAAAATCCCTTGAAACTTGCTCCAGGAGTAAATGAAAACGGCTGGAAGATCTTCTGAATTAAATGCAGAATAACTTCTATCTGATTTAAATTTGAATTCTGAAAGATAACTGAAATCGTCGAACTGAGCTCTGCTATCGTCGAGCTGAGCTCAGCGACCTGGAAAATGCAAGCAGCAAAGAAATCGTCGATCTGAGCTCAAAGATCGTCGAACTGAGCTCAGAGATAAGGATCCAGTGCAGAGTCAAAATCGTCGACCTGAGCTCACCGATCGTCGAATGGAGTTCGACGATATTGCGAAGTTGAGCTCAGCGATCGTCGAGTGGAGCTCGACGATATTATGAGGTTTGAGCTCAGCGATCGTCGAATGGAGCTCGACGAACTGCAGAAGTTGAGCTAGACGATCGTCGACCGGAGTTCGACGAATCGTCGTGCTGAGCTCGACGATTAGACTTAGTATCCAGAAAAACTTGGTCTTCAGGGCAGCTTCCAAACCTAGACTTCTAACCCTTAGACTCAATTCTAATTGACCTATTAAGCTATACAGAAGGTCAAACACAGATTCCTAGAGACATAGTGATCCTGACCCAAATTAGTAATAGGGTGTTCCAACATATTTATTTAAGAATTTTTCTACTAACTGCTCTCATGTCGTGATTGAATCATTAGGCAACGAATCTAACCAATCTTTTGCCCTTCCTTCTAAAGAAAATAGAAATAATCTTAACATTATTGCATATTCAGATGCTCCATTGAATTTAAACATATCGCAAATTGCTAGGAAATTTCTCAAATGTGAATTTGCGTCTTCTTGACTAAAACCTCCAAACTTATTATTCTGTACTTGTTGCATAATTAGAGGATCCATTTTAAAATTATTAGCAGTAATTGCTGGTCGAGCAATGCTGAAATGCAAACCTCCTCATAGAGGTGTGTTATAATCATGACAAGTAATTCGTGGGGCCACGGGTTAGCCATTTTGATCCACATGACCATCATTATTATTAGCATTATCTTGCGCATGATTATCCATCGCAGGATGAATAATATTAACGTTTCTAGCTTCTCTTCGGTTCTGTCTACAAGATCGCTCTATTTCAGAGTTTAAAGGCAATAACTCAACTTGCCTATATCTGGACATACACAAAACCAACTTTTAATGATTTAAAAACAAACAAACAAACAAACAAATACTTGACATCTAAATACTCAGATCTTGTTAATATTACAAGAAATAATACACTAAATTCGTTACACTTCCCCAACAACGGCGCCAAAAACTTGATACGCCGGTAACATATATATAAAATAACGCAAGTGTACGTGCTGGTTCAAGTAATACAAAGTGAGTAGAGATCGTTCCCTCGGGGAAATGACTAATTTAATGCTTGCAAATACTAGCTTAACCTTTTCTTTAAATTCAAGTAGACTGATTATAGCGAATATTGGATAATAAATGAAGTAAATGACACTAATATGATTGCATAACTTTAATGGAACTGAAAGGTATTTGAATCAATAGAGAGAGATAGTCTTGTAAATTGGTTTCCCAAGCCTATTGCGATGAGTTTTAAATGAATTCTTTACGCTTCACTTGATTGCTACTTTGCAACGATTTGAAGTGGAAATCTCTATCTCTTGCTCTCAGAAATCCGTTATCCTATCCCCCTAGTTATCTATAACTTAGGTAAGAAAAAGCATTAATGAAGTGCACAAATCAGTGTTTCTAATATGATGAGAAAATCTCTTTCTCTCTGTTATATTATACTGAGATCTATGCTACACTTTCGCTGCTCCTCTCTCGAATCTCGCAGCGTAGTATAAAAATGGAATTTGGTTAAAGGTTTACGCGAATCCTCTCTCGAATCTCGCCGCGTAAAATGAAGTGTTCAACTTTAGATTAGCGTAACTCTCTCTCGAATCTCGCCACACAATTTAGAAGTAGAAACATAATCCAACATTCCTTTTAAAATAGAGTATAGATGCAGTAAAAGTAGTTTCCAAGAAAATATGAAGAGTGTTAAATCATAACATCACACAACAGGACAAGGTACTACCAACGTACAAGACTCAAAGATTTTAGTTCATAATGGCAGAAGAACACCACAAAATAGGAAAGATCTTACAACACATGAGGGTAAGAATGCAAAATAGTGCAGGAAAATGCTCTCCAATCGCGTCCAAGCAACCCTTCTCCAAGATCCGGATTTGCCCTAGTCCTCCTTCTCCAAAGCAAAGACCCTCTCTTACTCCTTTCCAAGAATGAGTAATCTCCCCCTTTTCCAGCAAAAATCCCTCTTTAATTTTGAGCCTCCATCTGAAGGGATGTCTCCCTTCATTTTGTAACCGCTGCAGTTTTTTCAAAAATTCGAAATTTAAAATTCCGCGAGTTGTTATAACAACTGAAATAAGTTGTTATAACAACTTTTTCAGGCCAGAAAACTGCTCAGCATTACTTCTTCGGGTTAAATTTTTTCAATGTTTCTGACAGGAAAATATTGGAAAATGGTCAAATTAATCAAATAAAGAATAAATATAAATTTTATCATATTTTCATACACATTAAGACATATTTTTTGAAAGATATGGTACCTAAACACCTAGAGGGGGGGGGGGGTGAATAGGTGACCTAATCCTTTTCTAACTTTGTTGGCAGCCAAACAGTTATATCACAGATTTCTAAGTAGTCTATTACAGCAATCAGCAAAAATCAAACATACACAGCACATTCACAGTGATTTATAGTGGTTCCCCAATCTTTGGGTACATCCACTTTCCCCCTTCGCCTATCTAGCAGTGTACTAGATTCGGCCAAACTTCTCCACTGTCTCAGAACCCAAATAGGTTCCTACACCTCAGGCCCAAAGCCTTACACCTCAGCTTTCTCCAAAGCCTACACTCAGCCACAAAGGCCTACACTCAGCCACCCAGGCCTACACTCAGCCAATCAAGGCCTACACTCAGAGTTCTTCAACTCCTACACTCAGGCTCTCAAGCCCTACCCTCAGCCTTTATAAATTTAGGCTTACAATGCACTCAGATCCAAAGATCCTACAAGTTAAAATAGTATTACAACAAATAACACAACAACTCAGAAAATAAGAGAGGAGTTGTGAGTTTCTTGCTGAGTTCTTGGAAGAACTCAGATAGATCCAAACTGACTTAGCTTCCTTCAAAGCTTCTTGAGTAGAACTGAATAAGTCTGAATCCTCTGCAGTTGTTCCTTGACCTCTGCTTCTTAAGATCCAGATGCCTCTGAATCCTTCTTCTCAGCCTAGTTCCAAAGACTGAATTCTTGATTGGAGCTCTCTCTCTCCAACTTCTTAGATCTGCAGTTGGACTGCCAGATCTTCTTGTGTTGATACTCTGTGTACCACTTTTCTGATTACCTGAATAATCTGATCAATTACTTCAAATAGCTTCAACAACTACATCTGTAAACTGTGAGTGCCTATTTATAGGCATTCTTCATGGTAACCGGCTGGTCCGGTTCATAACAGACTTCTGACTTCCCTGACAGTTGCTGTAGACCGGCTGGATCGGCAGCTGTCATGTCAACCAGTCACTTCTTGAAATTCTCTAACTGTCAGATAGTGTCGAGACTTTCTGTTCTTAAGTGTCGACATTTATAGACCAAGTGTCGACACATGCTGTGTAAGTGTCGACACAAGTCTACAAGGTGTCGACACAACTCTTTGTATGTCTCGACACAGATTCTTCTGCATGTGTCGACACTGAAATTGAGTGTCGACACAAGTACTTGTTCTTCATTCTTTAACTGTATTCTTCTAAGTGTCGACACATCTCTTTTGTGTCGACACAACTTCTTGTGTTGAATCTGTCAAGTGTCGACGCTGCTTCTTGGTGTCGACACAAGTCTTCAATATAGATTCTTTAGCTGAGTGTCGACACATTCCCTTAGTGTCGACAATTGTACTTAGAATATTTTTGTAGATATTTCTGTTCTTTGCTAAGTGTCGACACAGCTCCTTGTGTCGACACTTTCTTCCAGTGTTGAGTCTTTAACTGAGTGTCGACATATTGTGCTGGGTGTCGACACTTTCTTCAAGTGTTGACTCTTCTGGTGGTGTGTCGACACATTATGCTGAGTGTCGACACATACTTCAAGTGTTGACTCTTCTGGTTGTGTGTCGACACATTGTGTTGAGTGTCGACACATACTTCAAGTGTTGACTCTTCTGGTTGTGTGTCGACACATTGTGTTGAGTGTCGACACTTACTTCAAGTGCTGACTCTTCTTCATAGTGTCGACACATTGTGTTGAGTGTCGACACTTGTACTTAGACTCTGCAGACTTTTACTGAGTGTCGACACAACTCCAAGTGTCGACACTTTCTGATGTAGACACAGCTCTTCTAGGTGTCGACACTTCTGCTAAGTGTCGACACTGCTTCTCTGCATTCTTCTTCACTGAGTGTCGACACAGCTCCTTGTGTCGACACTTTCTGTCTGGTGTCGACTCTTCATCCCGGGTGTCGACACAATGACTCCAAGTGTCGACACTACTTGTCTGGGTGTCGACACAAGCTTTCTCAAGTGTCGACACTTTCCCTCTGGGTGTCGACACATGGACTTAGAAAGTTTTAGCTTCAGTACAGTGAATACCTAACCTGCACAAGTAACTCAAACATACATCAAATACATTATGATGTATATCATTGAGATGGGTGAGGCTTCTTCAAATCAGATACATTTGACCAATGTACCCAACAATCTCCCCCTATTTGGAGAAGTCATAACCCTTAGTCAAAGATATACACCATTCATAATTAAAAATTACAAAATGATGAAAAGCAGATTATAATCAGCAGGGTTAACATGAACATGTAAAACTTCACACATATACACATTCAACATTCCAGAACAAATAAGAAACAAACACATTTCAGAACAATCATACTATATTTATCATATATTGTTCTAACATTGCTCCTTATACATTTTCAATGTTGTACAAAAATGTTTTTCATTTAAAAGATTACAACAAGCTTCAAGTTTAATTCCTAATCTATTTCTGATCAGGTTCTTTGATAACAATTCCTTTTCCAGCTTTAACTTGAGCTTTGACAGCAGCAGTAGCAGTAGGCTCAGCATCAGCAGGCTTCTTGCCTTTTGAGTCCTTCTTCTTTTGTTCTTCAGCCTTGATTTTCTGTCTCTCAAAATAATGATAAGGCTTAGGAAAGTACTTGCTAGGCTCCACTGCAGTAGGAGGTAGCTTTCCTAACTTAGCCTTTCTTCTGTACTGGACAATGGCTTCCTGCCTGATCTCATGCTTCCTCCATTCAGCTTCTGAGAACCACTTGTTTCTATCAGTAGTGTTGTCTTTAGCAGCTTTCCAGGCAGTTAGAATGATATTTCTAGAGGTAGGGCTCCACTGTTCAAAATCTGGCTTTTGTTCTGCTAGTTCCCTAAACCTCTTCTTTGACAGCCTTGTCTCTTCTTCTTTGTCCAAAGCCTCTTGCATAGCTGCTGTTATAGGTTGAACAACCTTTTCTAAATGGACATTGTCCTTGCCCCCAGATGGGCTATACATAGTGCTCACCTCTGCATGAATCATTTCAAAATCTGGAGGTGGATAAATGACTTGAGCTACTTCTTGTGGCTCACCTCCAAAATAGGCAGGGTTCAGTCCAGATTCAGCAACTTCATTGTCATCACACAGGGGAGGATATCCAAGTGTAGCCCTGATTGAATTTGATATCCATTTTGCATGCTCAGAACTTGCCTTGACTAACACTCTCTCCCCCTTTATGACTTCTTGGGCCACATGGTCTCTTACATCATCCTTTTGGAATCTAATCTGACTATCCAAATACCTGATTCCATCCTTAAAGTAGGGTTTAAGCTTTGTAAGCTGTTCTGAGATTGCTTTCTGGGAATCTTGTATAGCAGTTTTGACAGCAGTAATCTCAGCTTGAAAGATTTTATCAAAATCAGCCTTTGCAGCAGCAGTAGATGTAGATGGTTCAGCAGACTTATTCTTTAATTCAGTGACTATAGCATTGTGGGATGCAGTCAAATTATCATTCATCCTTAATTGATTTTCCAGCACATAGCCTTGTTTCAATGCTATATCATCTACTTGAGTCTTGATCTTCTCCTGGTGAGTAGCCAAATAGACTACTGCATTCCCACCCTTGTGGAAGCAGTCAGTCATCTCCTTTTTATTAAGGTTCATTTCAAACCTTATTGACTTGATTTCCTGTGCCAGATCAAATTGTAGGGTCTTGTGCCCTTCATCAACATAAGTCTCTATAGCCTTCCTTTGCTCATCCAGCTTGATCTGTAGTGCAATCAGTAAAGCACTATAGTCAGTAGTTGGAGCTTGCTGAACTATGGGCTGTGGGGCAATGGATTGGAGGGCTTTCTTGTAGCTCTGACTTCTTCTTTTGAATACAAATAATTTCTTCTTCTTAGCCCTAGCACTCTCCTCATCTTCAGAGGCAGAGGTGCTGGCAATCTCAACCCTATCCTTAGGGCTTTGTGGTTTTTCAGCTTGCACATCTAGTGCCTTCTCAGTGTCTAGCCTTAAAGGCTCTTCCAGAACTGCCATGTGCTCCCCCTCAGCAGCAGCACCCTTCTCGTCAGCAGCAGCAACCTTGTCCATGTCAAAATCCTCTTGATCTAAATTCAGAAACAAATCTTCCATAGTATATTCATGAGGGGATGGAGCTGGAGATAGTCTTTGTTCTTCAACTACTTGAGTAGTATCTGGAACATTTTGCACAACAGCAGATGTGTCTTCAAGACCAACATCTGGAGCTTGGCTAGGTAGCTGAGTTTGCTGAGGAACATCAGACAAATCAGCATCTTCAATAAGATATTCTGAAGTTTTTAAGTCAGTGAGTACCTCTTGAATAATGGTGGTGGCTTGCTCACTGTCCAGAGTAGATGGTTCTTCTACTGCTGGAAGCTCCCCCTGGCAGTGATCCCTATGGATGGGGCTAGCTGGAGGCAGCTCCCCCTGGATCTCAGCTACATCTTGAGGAGCAGGAGTCTTCTCTGCAGCCACTTCTTCATGGTCATCAGGTGTGAAAACAACCTGTGCTTCACTATCAGAACTGCTGGAGGACTCTTGTGTCACAGCAGCAGTCTTTCTCTTCTTCCTGGGAGGAGTAACTTTCTCAGAAACTGGCTTCTCAGGGGTAGGCATGTCCTTTGACAACACCCTTTCCCATCTAGAAAATATCCTTGAATCCATCTTCCTCATGTGATTGATCTTACTTCCAGCTGCATTGCTCATCACCTCTGGTATTGTACCAGCAAGGTAGAGACTTAGTATTCTGCCCAGGTTGGGCTTCTTCAAGCTCTCCTTGATTTTCTCATACACCACTTGAGACCAATCTGTTTTCAGGGTGAAGATGATTCTAGTCATAATTTCAAACATGGAGGCAGACACCCTGTCATGCCCTCCAGTCTTACTGAGAATGACCTTTCCCACTATTTCAGACATGAATTTCCCTTGATTATTCATGCCTTTCCTGTTAAAGACTGATCCTACCTTCATCTTTGGATCCAGTCCACACCAAGTAAGAGCTTCCCTGGTCTTTGAAGCAGTTACTTCCTCTTCATCATGTGCTTTAGGTAGCTGGAGTACCTTTCTCAGATTCTTTGGTGAAACTTTGACCTTAGTCCCATGAACTCTGGATTTGATCCTGAATCCAGAGTCATCTACAGCAGCTCCATGGAGGAATTCAAGAACTTCCTTTTTCCAAATCTTCGTTGGTTCTGAAGTCAAGTATTCCAATCCAGAATCGGCAATTAGGGTTACTACCGCCTTGAGTTCTTGATCAGCTTCATCGAATGCACCTCGCACGAGCTTATAGCCTTCGTTAACATTCTCCTCGAGCTTGGGAGCCATTAGGGTTTGGAGATTTAGTCTTGAGAAAAGAGAAATGTCGACACAAGAGTTTTGGTCTCGAAACTTTGAAAGCGTGTCGACAATCAAAGACAGAACCCTATTTATACCTTTCTGATTTGAAGTCGAACAGACGGGATGGATAACTAAAAATGTGTCGACACTGTCAATAAGTGTCGACACTGACTTATAATGTCTCGATACATATGTGTCGACACAAGTTTAGTCAACAGATATTATGTGTCGACACATGTTTATGTGTCGACACCACTCTACTCGACGAATAGTCGAGACTTTACTTAGAAAATTCTGAGTAAAACTTAAGTGTCGACACCACATTGGATGTGTCGACACCTACTCGACATGTGTCGACACTAACATTCTGAAGTGTCGACACCAACTTCCTAGATGTGTCGACACCTTTTTCCTGAAGTGTCGACACTTTTATTCTGTGTCGACATAGACTTGTCTATGTGTCGACACCTTTTTACTTAGTCAATTTTCTATTCTGTAAACTTAGTCTAAGTTTATCATACCTAGTTCAATTTTGAATCTATTAAACTTAGCTTCTTCTAAGGGCTTAGTAAACATGTCAGCTATCTGATTATCAGTTTTAACATATTCAAGTGCAATATCATTTCTTTCTACATGCTCCCTAAGAAAGTGATATTTAATCTCAATATGTTTTGTTCTACTATGAGATACATGGTTGTTAGCTATTGAAATAGCACTTGTAGAATCACAGTAAAGTGGAGTTCTACTTACCTGAAATCCATAGTCCACTAGCTGATGTTGAATCCATAGAAGTTGAGCACAGCAACTTCCTACAGCTACTTATTCTGACTCAGCTGTGGAGATAGCCACACTAGTCTGTTTTTTGCTGCTCCATGAAATTATTCTTCCACCTAGGAATTGACAGGTTCCAGTTGTGCTCTTTCTATCCTCTTTGCATCCTGCAAAGTCTGCATCTGTATAACCTGTTAGATCAAAATCTCCATTCCTAGGGTACCAGAGGCCTAGATAGGGAGTGCCCTTTAGATATCTCAATATTCTTTTGACAGCAGTCAAATGAGACTCTTTAGGGCAGGCTTGATACCGGGCACAAACACATGTAGCATACATAATGTCAGGCCTACTTGCAGTCAAGTATAGTAAGGAGCCAACTATCCCTCTATACAAGGTTTCATCTACAGATTTCCCTGCATCATCCTTGCTAAGAGACACACTTGACCCCATAGGAGTCTTCATGGTACTGGATGAATCCATACCATATTTCCTTATGAGTTCTAGGGTGAACTTGGACTGACATATGGACAAGCCACTTTCAGTCTGTTTAACTTGGAGACCCAAGAAAAACTTTAGCTCTCCCATACTACTCATCTCAAATTGACTTTGCATAAGCTTTGCAAACTTTTTGCAAAAGCTACTTTCAGTAGACCCAAATATAATGTCATCTACATATATTTGGACAAGTATGACTTTGCCTCTAGATTCCCTAAGGAATAGAGTCTTATCTATTTTCCCCCTTGTGAACTTGTTCTCAATGAGGAAACTAGATATGGTTTCATACCAAGCTCTAGGAGCTTATTTTAACCCATACAATGCTTTCCTAAGTCTATAAACATAATGAGGTTGAGTTGGATCAACAAAACCTGATGGCTGCTCCACATAGACTTCTTCTTTCAAATTACCATTTAGGAATGCTGACTTAACATCCATTTGGTATACCTTGAATCCTTGATAGGTTGCATATGCCAAGAACATCCTTATGGCCTCCAGTCTGGCTACTGGGGCAAAGGTTTGATCAAAATCAATACCTTCTTCTTGCCTATATCCTTTTGCAACCAGTCTTGCTTTATTCTTTATGATGACCCCTTGTTCATCTAACTTATTTCTGTAGATCCACTTAGTTCCTATAACATTATGGTCTTTAGGCTTTGGAACCAGCTCCCAAACCTTGCATCTTTTGAACTGATTAAGTTCTTCTTGCATAGCTTCAGTCCACTGTGGATCTTATATAGCTTCTTCAAATTTCTTAGGTTCTATTTGAGACAGAAAACTAGAATATACTGCAGCATTCTGATTTCTGCTCCTTGTCTGAACTCCTTGTCTTGGATCTCCAATAATCAGCTCTACTGGATGATCTCTTAGATGCCTGTGGGCTGGAGGCATCCTAGCTTCAGGTTGAACTTCTTCAGCATCTGCATCATGCTGTACTTCTTGTATTTCTTCAGCTATTGGCACATGTAGTTCTCCCCCTGGACAACTGCTATTGCCTTCTACTTGCTGTCTTTCAGCAGGCATCTCTTCTATAGTAAGCTTGTCCAATTTCTTTGTCAAACCTGTGGGGCTGCATACATTGCTAGACAACTCATTGTTAATAAGTTTTGTCTCATCAAAAACTACATGCACAGTCTCCTCTACAACTTGTGTAATCAAGTTGTATACTCTATAAGCCTTACTATTGTTGCTGTACCCAACAAAAATTCCCTCTTGGGACTTGGCAGCAAACTTAGTTATGTAAGACTTCCCATTGTTAAGTATGAAGCATTTGCAACCAAAGATCCTAAAATAGGATAGGTTTGGTTTCCTGCCTTTCACTACTTCATAGGGGGTCTTGTTTAGTCTTTTAGTGATGGTAGCCCTATTTATAACATGACAAGCAGTGTTAACTGCTTCAGCCCAGAAATACTCTGGCAGTGATGTATCACTAAGTAGGGTTCTACCAGCCTCTATCAAGGTTCTATTCTTCCTCTCAGCAATGCCATTTTGCTGAGGTGTTCTAGGTGAAGAGAATTCTTGAAATATCTCAAAGTCTTCACACAGTTTTGTCATGCTTTCAGACTGAAACTCAGTACCATGGTCACTTCTAATTTTGACCACTGTACAGTTCAATTCATTCTGAATTTGCTTAACAAAGCTATAGAAGACACTAGGTGTTTCAGATTTCTGCCTTAAGAAGAACACCCAGGAAAACCTTGAGTAGTCATCAACAACTACAAAGGTATAGACCTTCCTACCTAAGCTGTGAACTGGCATTGGACCAAAGAGATCCATATGCAAGAGGTATAAGCACCTCACAGCATCTTTGTTCTCAATGCTTTTAAAGGTGGATTTGGTCTGCTTGCCCTTTTGACAAGCTGAGCAAATGCCATCTTTAACACACTTAACTTGAGGACCATTCCTCACTAACTCTTTGCTAAAGAGTGTGCTAATAGTCTTGTAGTTAAGATGAGCTAGCCTCTTGTGCCACTTGACACAATGAGAGACTGTCTCATCAGCTACAAGACAAACAGGAGAACCATTGTTCTCAATCATAATGTCTAGACAATAGACATTCCTCTTTCTATATCCTGTCAAAATGATCTCTTGATCACTTGACCTCTTGATATGACAACCATTTTTAACAAATGAGATGTCATACCCTACATCACTTAACTGACTTATACTTATAAGGTTGTGTTTCAACCCTTTAACATAAGCCACTTGAGTAATGGTAACAAGGTTTGAAGAAATGTTACCAAACCCTTTGATGATTCCTTTTTCAGAACCACCAAAGGTCACTTTAGGACCATTTTTGATTGGAATATAGTCCTTCAGTAGTCCCCTTGTTCCAGTCATATGTCTGGAACATCCACTATCCAAGTACCATGTTGGGGTATGGCCACTTGGATTCACCTGCAAAATAAATTAATGAACCTTAGAACCCAAAGTAAACTTGGGTCCTTGGTGATTGTTAGTTTGCAACATGACACAGCTACCTACTGGCTTTCCACCAGGTAACTTGCTACTCAACTTGGCACTGGCATTGTGCCAACAATCAAAGGCAAAGTGGCCAACCTTGCCACAACACCAACATTCAAACTTATTGTACCTTTGCTTAGGTACAGACTTTGCTGTCTTAACTGCAGCTGACTGATTGAATGTTGGGGCCTTGCCCTTGGGCTTGGACTGATTCTGAACAGTCCTGGCAGGTTTAACAAAACCCAGTCCAGCCTTACCTTTGTGATGAGTAAAATCATCAATCAAAGGTAGAACTGATTTAGGCTTTGAAAACTTTGCAACCAGTTCTCTCTCTTTCTGAAGATTTGTCTCCAGTCTCTTAATTTGATCATTCTTAAATGTAATAGTACCCATCTGAATCACTGTAATGTGTTTCAGCCTGGCTACTTCATTCAGTTTTTGATCATACTGCTTCCCAAGGTCTGTTGCAGCAGCTTTTAGATTAGCAATTTCCTTTGCCTGACTTTTGGCAAGGGACTTGCTTTTCTTATAAGCCTGTAACAGCACCTTATATTCATCTATGAGCTGATGAATATCTTCTTCAGACTCAGAAACACTTCCATCATTTGATGAAGATGAATCTGATTCTGAACTAGAATAAGAAACTGAACTTAGAGTTGGACTTTGTACCTGACTAGGTCCTGGCTGCTCCAGGATTTTGGCACTCTCAGTCAATGCCATCAGTCCTTGGCACTGGCAGTCTTCTTGTTCATAAATTGACTCCAAGATCTGCATAAATTCTTCTTCTTCTTCTTCAGCAAATAGCCCTATGTAGGCTTCAGCATCAGTATCAGTGTCTGAAGAAGAAATATCTGAAAGAGTCTTCTCATTCTTGGCAACAAAAGACTTCTCTTTCTTCCCTTTGAAGTGAGTCTTTTTCCTGTCACTGGATTCTTTTCTTTTCTCAGGACAATCAGCAATGACATGACCCTGTCTATTGCAGCAGTAGCACACAATCCTTGATCCAGTTACCTTGCTTGTCTTTGTCTTCTTCCTGTCCTTCTTAGAAGGCTTTTTCTCCTGATACAAGACTTCTTTTCCCTTGTAAGTAGATGGTCTGGACCTCCACTGTTTCTTTTTCAGGAATTTCTGAAAGTGTCTAGTGAAGGCAGCAAAGTCTTCATCACTTTCACTGCTTGTAGACTTTGTACTGACAGACCCTTCTGACTCAAATTCAACTACCTCTGGAGGTGGAGTTGATGACTTAGTTCTGCATTTTCTGGGAACTTCTGTCTTGAAGGCAACAGTCCTTTCCTTGTGCTCAGTCCTTGTTGATTTCTCCTTCTCTTTCCTCACTGTCAGGTGCATCTCATATGACAACAACTTGCCAAATAGTGTAGGAGGAGGAATTTCTCCCAACTTTGCCATTTCTCTTATGGCACAGATCTTGATGTCCCAATCTTTGGTTAGGGACCTTAGGAATTTGTCATTTAGTTCATAGTTGCTGAACTCTCTTCCATATGACATGAGTTCATTAACTATTCTATAGAACTTCTTGTAGCATTCAGTGATGCTATCTCCCTTGCCTTGCCTAAAGCTCTCATACTCTTGATTAAGCAAGGACTTCCTATCTTGCCTAACTTCTTCAGAACCTTCCATATAGACAATGAGGGTATCCCACATTTCTTTTGCTGTTTTACAATGAATTAAGTTCTGAAAAGTTGCATCATCAATGACACTCACTATTATGTTTTGTGCCCTCTTGTCCATAGTGGCTAGGACAATTTCATCCTTGGTCATCTCAGAGAAATCCTTTGGAGTCCTCTGATTTGCATCCAATACTGAGATCTTCATTGGCACATAAGGCCCTTCCTTTACTGTGATGTATATTCTAGGGTCTGAGGCCTCCATGAATAGCCTTACCCTCTCTTTCCAGATCCCAAAAATTTCCTTTCTGCAAATAGGTAATTTCATGGAACCCAATTCTTTATGATTTTCAAAGGAACCCATGGTTCTTGACTTTCTTGAAGCTGTTTTCTGACTTAGACTGTTTCTGCCAAACAGGATCTCCTTAGACTGTTAGTCCTTGTTTTGAGGAACCTGGCTCTGATACCACTTGAAAGATATGGTACCTAAACACCTAGAGGGGGGGGGGGGTGAATAGGTGACCTAATCCCTTTCTAACTTTGTTGGCAGCCAAACAGTTATATCACAGATTTCTAAGTAGTCTATTACAGCAATCAGCAAAAATCAAACATACACAGCACATTCACAGTGATTTATAGTGGTTCCCCAATCTTTGGGTACATCCACTTTCCCCCTTCGCCTATCTAGCAGTGTACTAGATTCGGCCAAACTTCTCCACTGTCTCAGAACCCAAATAGGTTCCTACACCTCAGGCCCAAAGCCTTACACCTCAGCTTTCTCCAAAGCCTACACTCAGCCACAAAGGCCTACACTCAGCCACCCAGGCCTACACTCAGCCAATCAAGGCCTACACTCAGAGTTCTTCAACTCCTACACTCAGGCTCTCAAGCCCTACCCTCAGCCTTTATAAATTTAGGCTTACAATGCACTCAGATCCAAAGATCCTACAAGTTAAAATAGTATTACAACAAATAACTCAACAACTCAGAAAATAAGAGAGGAGTTGTGAGTTTCTTGCTGAGTTCTTGGAAGAACTCAGATAGATCCAAACTGACTTAGCTTCCTTCAAAGCTTCTTGAGTAGAACTGAATAAGTCTGAATCCTCTGCAGTTGTTCCTTGACCTCTGCTTCTTAAGATCCAGATGCCTCTGAATCCTTCTTCTCAGCCTAGTTCCAAAGACTGAATTCTTGATTGGAGCTCTCTCTCTCCAACTTCTTAGATCTGCAGTTGGACTGCCAGATCTTCTTGTGTTGATACTCTGTGTACCACTTTTCTGATTACCTGAATAATCTGATCAATTACTTCAAATAGCTTCAACAACTACATCTGTAAACTGTGAGTGCCTATTTATAGGCATTCTTCATGGTAACCGGCTGATCCGGTTCATAACAAACTTCTGACTTCCCTGACAGTTGCTGTAGACCGGCTGGATCGGCAGCTATCATGTCAACCAGTCACTTCTTGAAATTCTCTAACTGTCAGATAGTGTCGAGACTTTCTGTTCTTAAGTGTCGACACTTATAGACCAAGTGTCGACACATGCTGTGTAAGTGTCGACACAAGTCTACAAGGTGTCGACACAACTCCTTGTATGTCTCGACACAGATTCTTCTGCATGTGTCGACACTGAAATTGAGTGTCGACACAAGTACTTGTTCTTCATTCTTTAACTGTATTCTTCTAAGTGTCGACACATCTCTTTTGTGTCGACACAACTTCTTGTGTTGAATCTGTCAAGTGTCGACACTGCTTCTTGGTGTCGACACAAGTCTTCAATATAGATTCTTCAGCTGAGTGTCGACACATTCCCTTAGTGTCGACACTTGTACTTAGAATATTTTTGTAGATATTTCTGTTCTTTGCTAAGTGTCGACACAGCTCCTTGTGTCGACACTTTCTTCCAGTGTTGAGTCTTTAACTGAGTGTCGACATATTGTGCTGGGTGTCGACACTTTCTTCAAGTGTTGACTCTTCTGGTGGTGTGTCGACACATTGTGCTGAGTGTCGACACATACTTCAAGTGTTGACTCTTCTGGTTGTGTGTCGACACATTGTGTTGAGTGTCGACACATACTTCAAGTGTTGACTCTTCTGGTTGTGTGTCGACACATTGTGTTGAGTGTCGACACTTACTTCAAGTGCTGACTCTTCTTCATAGTGTCGACACATTGTGTTGAGTGTCGACACTTGTACTTAGACTCTGCAGACTTTTGCTGAGTGTCGACACAACTCCAAGTGTCGACACTTTCTGATGTAGACACAGCTCTTCTAGGTGTCGACACTTCTGCTAAGTGTCGACACTGCTTCTCTGCATTCTTCTTCACTGAGTGTCGACACAGCTCCTTGTGTCGACACTTTCTGTCTGGTGTCGACTCTTCATCCCAGGTGTCGACACAATGACTCCAAGTGTCGACACTGCTTGTCTGGGTGTCGACACAAGCTTTCTCAAGTGTCGACACTTTCCTCTGGGTGTCGACACATGGACTTAGAAAGTTTTAGCTTCAGTACAGTGAATACCTAACCTGCACAAGTAACTCAAACATACATCAAATACATTATGATGTATATCATTGAGATGAGTGAGGCTTCTTCAAATCAGATACATTTGACCAATGTACCCAACATTTTTCACCATTTATGCCCAAGAAAATGAACATAGATAACTTCTTTTAAGAAGTTTTCACTCCACGCTAGGCTTCTCCTTAAACATCATATCAAAAGGAGACTTTATGTTGATTGGATTCAGAGGCATCCAATTGATGACATAAGATGCGCAAGACATTCCCTCTGCCCAGAAGGCCCTAGGAATGTCTTTTGCATGAAGCCAACACTTGCAGGTTTCCGTCAAATGACGGATCTTATGCTCTGCTACTCCATTTTGTTGTGGAGTTTGAGCAGAAGTGAGCTCTCTCTAGATTCCGTGCTTCCTACAGAAGTTAGAGAACACTAAAGAAACGAACTCACATTCATTGTCTGTTCTCAACTTCTTAATCCGCAGGCCAAACCAGCCCTCCACCAGCTCCTTGAACTCCAAAAACAACCAAAAAACATCTGGCTTTTCCTTCATGAAATACACTCAAGTGTATCTTGAATAGTCATCAATCAGCACCAACATGTATCTGCTGCCACCAAGACTGGCAGTGACGATCGGTCCCATCAAATCACCATGGATACACTCCAATTGTGCTATACACTTAGTTTGAGATTTGTCAAACGAAAGGCGATGAGCCTTTCCGTATTGACATCCCACACAGACATGACCATCACCAAAGGATGACAACTTAGGCAAGCATTTCCCAAGATTCCTAATCGCCATGGCCTTCAATTTGTCCATCCCAACGTGCCCTAGTCTTTCATGTCACATAGCAGCACTATCGTTGACCCTCATCCGATCAACATAAGAATTTGTTGATAACACAAACAAGTCTCGAACCCTTTTTCCAACATGAGCAACATCAGCCTCTACCGCTGATATGTTACGGAGAAACTTCACTTCTGTCGGACCAAACAAAATGTGATATCCTGCGTCAACCGCATTGGTCACAGAGAAGAGATTCTTCTTCATGCCCGGTACGTGATAGACACTCCTTAACGTGAGTGGACCAATATCACTACCCAAAGAAACTACACCCTCCTTCTGTACTGCATAAATAGTATCATCAATGGTTATGATAGCTTCGTTACCTGAGAATGTCCACAGAGAGGAGAACTTTAATTCATCCCCGGTGAGGTGGTGACAACACCCTGAGTCCACGATCCAGTCATCTTGGTAGTCGACGGTGGACAATACACAGACACATATGTCCGTCATGAAAGTACTTCCCCATCCAGCTTCCTCAACACTGGTCTCAGCTTCCTCCTTATCTACAACATGCCCAGGCTGCAGCTTGACCTTACAGTCTTTCTTAAAGTGACCCGGCTGATTGCACCCTTGGCACTTCGACTCATTCTTCCAGCTCTTCTTAGGAGCAGTGCTTCTCTCTTATTGATATGAAGTTGAAGGCTCATCCTCAGCAGCAGTATTCTTCTTCTTCTCCCATATCTTCTTCTTTTTTGTGAAGAGCGCCTCACTACCTCCTTCAGAGATAAAAATCTCTGTCATCTATCTTGCCAAGCAAGCAAGTCCTCAAGCTCAAGAAAAGAAAGCTGAGTGGCCAAACCTTGAATAGAAGTAACAAAGGTCACATATTCCTTAATTCTACAAACCGCGTATTATGTGCCTCTTCAACTTGGCTTCAGAAATGGGCTCATCAGGGTCCAACTCTGAGATCTCAGCACACAAGTTCTTCATTCTCAGGAAGTAGAGATGGGTAGATCTCTTTGAGTTGCTCTAGCCAACTCATTTTCCAGAAACTGTAGTCTTGCTACGTTCTTCCTTTTGAACAACCCATCAAGAGAAGTCCATATATCCGCAGCAGATTGACATCCTAAGATGTGATCAAAGAGTTCAGGTGAGATAGCCCGCTTGAGAGCAAACTCTGATTTCGTGTTGGTCTTTATCCAAGCTCTCACCACATCTGCACCAGCACCTGCAGCTGCAGTAACTTCTTGTTTGTTGTCTCCACCGACGACTTGCCACAAATGCTCACCCAGAAGATAGCTCTGCATACACGACTTCCACTTCTTGAAGTTAGTCGATGTGAGAATCTCCATACCAAGAACCCTTGCATACCCAGATTTCATTGCACTACCATTGGTTTTCTTAGACTCACAAAAGCAAAAAGCACGCTGACATCTGAACACTGCTCAGGCCTCTATTCCCTCTGATACCATGAAAAAATTTGATAAATGCGAAAAATGGGAAAGCAGGCGCAGGAACACTCAACCTTCTTGAGTCAAATAAACCAAATGCACAAAGCAGAGCAACTATCTTGTAATATCAAAAATCTTCTTTACAAAGCAAGACATATATGACAAGACATGCTTCGCCGATGTACAGAGGACAACAAGAAAAAGAAAGCAAGATGGAACAAGCCGCGCAGACTAAGAGAGAAGCCGCCGACTTTGCTGCTAGCTGCTATGGAGTTCGCTCAAACCGACAGGTTGCCAGACCGCAACCTTGACGAGCGGACTGCCCGTTATTCCAAGGCTGAACTATGTTCGCCAATCTACTGCTGCCGAACTGAAGCCGCCAGAGAGGACAGCTTATTGAACTGAGAAACGTTGCAGACGAGAAATTGCATGTTCGCGAGCAACCTGCTGTAAACCATCTGTTGCAATCCGTAGAGACTGCACTGCCTTAGAACCAAATTCCTGGCTCTTCAGTGCTATCCGCACAATATGCATAGCAGAAACCGGATAATCTCTTCAACCCGTGCAGATAGAAAATTCAGGCCGTAGCAACTAATCGTGAGTAGACTTACTATTCATTCAGTTACTGTAGATGTGCCAGGGGGTCCTATTTATAGGCACGGAGAGGAGTGTGGTCACCTCCATAACGATAGGAACACCACCAGAGCTCATGGCGAGAATAGAGTGTATCCGCAAGCCCCGCAAATACAAAACCAGTCCGCCGAGACAAGCAGCTGAAATACACCGCCACATATCAACAAGGGCGGATAGAGAAATCTATCCGCCTTGTCGCTAAACCCAAGCCAGAGAGGTCGCAACCAACAAACCTTGCAGATACCACCACAGTTCGCACATCTATGCGGACACAGCTCCAGTCTGCACAAACTGAGGACAGCACATCGCACACCGAGTCCGCAGCCAAGGCACCGAGGTGATAGCTGCCGGACTCGGTGGACAAGGAGGGAAGTCCGCAAGCACTGCGCCACAAGATCGAGCTCGCCTGGACTTGAAACCAACACCGTCACAAATAGACTGCTAGAACAAGCAGACTCCAACACCAGTCCGCTCAGTATGGTGAACACTAGAACGCACCAATCACAGATACAAGGCCTATCCTCCTAGAACTGTCAGAACTTGCAGAATGCTGGCCTACCTGGCTAGTCGCCAGTTCTGTCCGCCCAGACCGCGCGGACAGGACTTTTTTGACAAAATGCTAAAATAGTCCCTAAATTTTATGGCCTTTTTAAAACCAGTTCTCAAACTTTTGAAAAGTTGAAATAAGTCCCCGAACTAATAAAATCAATCTAAATTAAAGTCTCTAAGCAGTTGTCCGTTCCATTTCCGTTATAATAATACTTTTCATCTCATTTGATTTGACATTTGGCTGTGAAATAATTAATTAGTTTACCTAGTAAAACTAAATAATATTATATAAATGTATTTTTTTATGATATCAGGGAAGATCATATCGAAAGCTTCTTGGGTTTTCATTTTCAAACCTCTCCCGTCGTCCCCTGACTTGCCTCCTCCGCGTTCGACTCGTCGGAGCTCCTTCATCCTCCTCCGACGATCTGTGCATCCAAATGATAATTAAATCCATCCTAACTCTACTGATGATTAGTTCCTATTTTAATAGATTTTCTGCCTCTATTGGTTGACATTATTTATCAAGAATTTACTTAAACCTTTGATTTGGCTTCTGAAACATTTGATTTTCATATTTTTGATATTTGAACGAGAAAGTTTAGTGTTATTTTTTTGTTTTTATTTACATATCTAGTCAATGGATTTAGATAATAAGGACAATTTCTCTAAGAATTCAAATGACAGTGACGAAAGTTTCTTGAATATTCATTTTGATGGTGAGGAAGAATTATTTAATGATGCCTTTCTTGAGAATTTAAATAACAATGAAAGACAAATTACTGAAGATCAATGTCAGTCTGATTCACTCCACTCTCTTAGTAGTGACGATGAAGACACATGTTCAGTTGGAATGAAGCGTAAACAACAATTGTTAACACTATTAAAGGATATGAAGGAAATGATGTGGCAACCTGGCTTAATTTTTAAGTCGAAGGAACAATCTAAAGTTGCAGTAACAACATATGCTATACATATGAGAGTAGGTTTAAATTTGGCAAAAATGATAAGAAAAGAGTGAGATACAAATGTAAGTCTGGATGTGAATGAGAAATTTATGATACACCGATGAGAAATTAAGATACTTTGGTGTTGAACACTATAGTTGATAAACACTCATGTAGTTGAGAATTCAACAATAAATGATTGAGTGTTAAGTGGTTAAGCAAATGTATTGAGTCGAAGGTCAGAGAAAATCCAAACAGACATCCTAGGCAAATTGTTGATAAAATGAAAGAGAAATGGGTTGCAGGGATTTCTAAGAACAAAGCGTTGAGAGCAAAGTTTCAAGCAAGCATTGCCATTGAAGGTAGTGTTGGTGAGTAGTATAATTCTTTGAATCAATATTGTGTTGAGCTATTCAGATCAAATCAAGGAAGTTCTGTCCGCATGAAATTTATATGGCCACAAAAGTTTTATGCTGAAAATATTATGCCTTCAAGAACTATATTGCCACGGTTTTAGAGATTATTTGTATGTCTTGTTGCATGTAAAACATCATTTAGAGTATGCAGACTGATTGTTGGATTAGATGGGTGCTTTCTTAAGGGTTACTATGGCGGTCAATTATTAACAACAATCAGGAGAGATCCAAATAATCAGATGTTACCTATTGCTTATGCAATTTTTGGAGTAGAAAATAAAGATTCATGATCTTGGTTTCTCACTAATCTCACAAATGATATCAAAATGTGTGATATCACGTATATCTCTGATCAACAGAAGGTTTGATTTTATTTTTACTCTTTATTTGAACATTTAATATATGAGAAGTATATCGTTATTTATGTTTGAAACGTGCAGGGACTTGTACAAGCATTTGAGGAGTTGCTCCCAGACATTGATCATCATTTCTATGTCAGACATCTTTACAATAATTTTAGAAAGAGATTTCCAAGTAAAAAACTTAAAATGCTTATTATGGAAGGCATCAAATGCAACATTTGTGGCAGAATGGGAGAGATCGATGAAGGAGACTAAAAAAAGTTCAGTTAAAGCTTATGAACATCTTATAGCTATAGAGAGCCGCTTATGGTGCAAGCATGCTTTTATTGGTCATCCCAAGTGTGATATAGTTGTAAACAATATGGCATGTTGGAGGACATTCATGTTTATATAATGTGTAGATGAGCTAATACTCGCCAAAAAATTGAAAAACAAATTAGCGAAGTGAATATAAGAATTGCCAATAAAACTTGATGAAGAGACAAAGTTTAGTGGAATGTTGATGCCATTATGGTCACATAACAAAGTTTTTTTAAGTAATTCATGTTCCAGAAAAATTTGTAGCTGATTTAGATAATTATTTGTGCTTGTGGATGATGGAGAGTAAGTGGGCTTTCATGTCGTCATAATATCAGTTGCATGCATTATCTAAACATAAACAAACATGGCTATGTGCATGAATGCTTCAGGAAGTCTACTTATATTGCATGTTACAATCATGTCATCATGCCCACAAATGGACCCAATATCTGACCAAATGGAGAGAACACTCAGATTCTTCCACCTATTCTTCGAAGAGCTCTTGGCCGACAAAAGAAAAAAAAGAAATATTGATGCTACTGAAAGGAAGAATCCAACTAAGCTGAGTCGTAAAAAATGTGATAATTACTTGCTCCAAATGCGGTGTTTTCGGACATAACAAAAGAGGATGTCCTACATGAGGTAATTATACGGCTTGAATGTTTTTTTATTATGTTATATTTGATCATAAACTCTGGTAACACATTAATTATCTTTTTACAGGTTGTGATTTATTTTTGGATGCTACAAGAAGGATAATTTTATTTTGGGATAAGCATACTTAATATTGATGGGTGTTCTATTTGGGGTGTTGTATTTTGAAGAGTGTTTTATTTTGGAGGGTGTTTTGTTTTGGGATAATTGTATTTTGCATTACTGAGTAAATGTGGAATGTTAATAATAAAAATTAGCTTATATCGATTTGAGATGGTTCTAGAGATATAAGTTTAGTATTAAATTGGCTAACACATTAATCCAGACAAGCCTTGATCCAGTTACACATGCTTCCACCACGGAGAAATATATAGTCAAATTTTGACGACTCTCATTACTCTATATTTTGTTTAATTTTACACTTTTACAAGACTAGCTACTTAATTAATTCAAGAACGAAATGTCAAATCAAATTCATCACGTGAAACAGCTGTATTATAACGACAAGGTAACGGAGAACAGCTTAAGAACTAGTTTGGGAACTACTTTAGGTCGATTTTATTAGTTTGGGGACTTGTTTAAATCATTTAAAAATATTATATAGTTTAGGAACTGATTTAGCATTTTTATCTTTTTATCTTTATATAATTTAGTAAATTTTTCTGACAACAAAAATGAATTTGCTAATAACGATGCCCTATAATAATGACAATAATAATTATTTTTATTTTATGTACTAAAACCTTCCCTGTAGATTTGCTAAATGATTGAAATATGATTACTGTTCAATGAATTTTGATAGTACAAATAATGGCAAAGATACACAAAATTTAATATTGAATTCTCAAAAACTCTGCATAACAATAATTCAAACAAAAATCAAAGGTAAAAGAGGAAAAAAATTAGAAGGAATGAAAAATTGATATCTTTATTAATAAACAATTATAATGGTACATTAATGAAGTTTTAACAACAACCACAACAACAAACAAACAATTCGTCCGAATGAATGAATGAAATCAGAATTTAGACCTCTTCCTCTGAAAGATTAGTCACACGCCGCAGCCAGCAATAATCACTACTGAGTACTTTTTTAAAAATATATATATATATATATATATATATATATATATATATATATATATATATATATATATATATATATATTTCCTCGTGTGAGATTTCTTCTTATTCTTCTTATTATATTCAATTTTACATGGTTAAATTCAGTATGAAATTTACCGCCACCAGCGGGCCTTGGGCTCAGGTGACGAGACGGCGCTCGGCCGGGTCGGGTAACTTGGCCTGGTGATGAGACCAGTAAGCGTGGGCCGAGAGAACCCGGTCCAACAGCTCCTGGGGAACCGGCTCGCCCCTCCTTTGTTGAGGGGATATTCTAGCCGTGTGCACCAAAGTCTTCCACTTATCCTGCCAACAAATACCCGGACACAAAAAACTCAGTTCTCTTCTAATCCACCATTTTGAAAGGCTGATACTTTTCTATTATTCTATTATATAAATTAATATCTGTTAAAGAACAGAATCTAGCTCAAACAGACATTGAAACCGAACATAAATTAGGGTCTGTTGTTTCAGAGATGAGAGTTGGAGTGACGGAAAAGAGAACATTCACGATGAAAGGTTGGGAAATGAAGGGTGGGGAGTAAAAGGGTTTTTTGCATGTTGCACCCCCAAAATATAGGTTTTTTGCATTTTCAACTCTAAATCTTTAAAATTAGCACTTTGAGCCCCACCCCCAATTATCAATTTGTAGCGTTTTGCATCCCGGGCTGAAATTTCAAAAGAAATTAGATCAGGGCAGCACCCAAAATGCTCATTCAAAGTGTATTTAGGTTCGGACAACACCAATAATCCGGGATGCAAAGTGCCAAAATGAATATTTTTGGTACTGCCCAGACCTAAATACCCTTGAAATTTTGGCATGGGGGTGCAAAGTGCCAGAAACCAGTAATTGGGGGGGGGGGGTGCAAAGTGCCAAAAACCCGTATTTCGAGGGTGCAGAGTGCAATAAAGCCGAAAATTGGGTCATAATGATGTTTTCAAACGATTAGAATCAAGGGGTTAACAAACACAGTTTTTGAACAAAAAGAGCATTAGACCATGTCAAAGATGAAAAGCAGGTTACCTAAAAGATGAAGGAAGAGAGATGCGAATCAAAGAAGAAGGATAACCTAAGGAAGCAGGAACTATTTTGTCAGGTTGTGTCATTTTCTAATAATATTCTCACCAAATGCCCACATGGCGAGCAATCAAAGAAGAAAGAAGGACGGAATGAACTCTCCCTGCTTTTAAACAAGAGAGTAAGAAGTCTACGACTCTACACAAGCACCGCACGGAAGGTTCCTTCAACATTATAATTGACCAAGTTATCTGCTTGAGTTTTATACATATAATATATATGTATTTGAATTCGATTGATTACCTTGAGATCCACATATGTTCTGTGCTTGGAATCTCCAAAGGCGCGGATCTTGACGTCTCGCCACCTGCACCAAAAAAGAAATTTCTTTGAGAAATTGCCACAAGAGAATGTTCGGTTGTGATCGGCATTGACACAAAGCGTTCACCTTCCGGTTCCGAGCTTCTCGACAGCTTGAACAAGAGCCTCCACCTCTGAAACAGAGAAAGGCCGCCGGATACGTCGCTGCTGGGCGATCTCAGATCGCCTTGACTTGCCCAGGGGCACTAGAGACAGAGCCGCTCCTGCGGAATTCGCAGCTGCTGCCCAGGGGACCAGCATCTTAGAATCAGAATCCAAATTATCCGGCGGGTCGATGGAAGAGTGGGCTGAATTCTCATGATCAATCTCAATGCAATTTCCTGGGGGAAGGGGAGGAGGCAGGAGTGTGGCATCTGATGCTTGAAACCTGGAAATAACATAAATGGCATAAATGTGGGTATTCGAGGACTTGCAGACACCATGCTGGAAAAGGAATGTGAAGCTCATTACTTGTTAAGGGGCATGGGATCAGTAAGAACAAAGGCGGGTTCTTTGAGGTTGAGGATGGATGGTGGAGTTCCTGCTGGACTTGGCTCCAGCGTGAAGCCCAATCCATCCATCTTATCTTCATAGGAAATGCCGGCTTGTCGTAGAGTCTTACTATCATCTCTAACCTTCTTTCCTTGAAGCAGTATGCCGACACAAAGTCCATCTCCAAGAACGGCCATCACAGCTTCCATGACTGTTCTCTGAAAGAAAGCTTGATGGTTAGCATCAAATCAAGGTTAGGTTAGCATCAAATTCAGTTCTCATTACAATTGGCCGTCATTTTTGCAACCAAGTTCAAACTATCGAATGATCTGTCTGCCCGATATGCATTCGAAAGGAAAAAAGTGCCACTAATGAAAAACATAAAGATCAAACCTTTAATGAACCAACAGTGGCACTTGCAGGGATCTCGATAAAGAGTTCCGGCACATTAAAAGATTTAATGCACAGTTTCACTGTCAAGCAAAAAGAATGCGCATTCTTAGTATCTCAATGTATCAGGAGGATCTACCAAAATTATGCAAGCCAAAATGTCAAATTAGAAAAAGTAAAGTAAATTCAAATGTAGCTTCTTCAATACCAGGATGATCTTCCGAGTCATACAAGGGGTTTGGACCTCTTCTGGTGCATGAATTGTTATTTGCTGCATGCAAAAGGAAAAGTAATCTGAGAACTTGAAAATAGAAAAGATGACAAACAAACTCAATATAAATGTGGATTAGCGGACCTCCATTTAGAGCTGCAAGTAAATTGTCTGCCTCTAATTTAATACCATCCTTTGCAAGAGAATCAACTATAACTTCATCAGGAGAAGTTTCACAAGATGGTGAAATAGAGCAGTGTTTAAACAACTTTTTCTGTTTAAATGAACTCCTTTTACTCCTTTGACGGGTATAAAACAGTTTCTGACTATGGAAAACAGGCTTCATTTCCACATCTATCAAGAAAATACAATCACATGATCTAATTAGTGATGCAAATACATAGAAGAACAGGCAATCATTATATAGATACAAGCATAGTGATTACATTTACCATTATTAGATACTTCTCCGCTATTATAATACGATGCTGGGTCACATTTCCTATAGTTTGATTTCTTCAGTTTCCTTCTCCTATGAGCATCTAAGCAGTGTGGTTTTAAGGCCTTGGAGTGAACAGAGCAGGGATGAGTGCACACTGAAGAATTCTCCTGGTCAACTCCATGCAGTGTGTTACCATCTTTCGTTGAGGGAAAGGAACAGCTTTGTGCCCCAGGACAATCCCCATATGGAGGAAGATCCACACTGCTCTCTGAGCTGACTATAACCGATTTCTTTCTATTCGAATCAGTCTGACCTTCTATTTGCCACTTACAATGCAGTGACATCACAGTTCTATCATCTACTTTATATACACATGATTCCATAGGACTAGCAGAATCTAAGGATTTATCGGCAAACTCACCAATCGAACCATCATTCGGAGCACATGTTGCAGTTATTGGTTCCATACTTTTCAAGTGCTGTTTAAAACAAAGGTTTAGGTTACCATGGGAGGCAAATGGAGGAGCAACTGTGCTTTCATCACAACTTCCTTGATCAAAGACACCGCCTTTGAGCGAGCTCTCATTGTCTAGTTGTTCATTTGATGGAGTCCAAAACCCCTCCCTCTCTGATAGAAGCTTCCCCGCTAAGCTTGCTAGTAAGTCAAAAGCACTCATTTGGTTACCCTCAACCTTTTTTCGGGACGAACGTTTTCCCTATGCATAAATGAGGAATAGTAAGTTATGTAACAGACACAAAAATACAAAAATTTGTATGGCTCGGGCGTACCTTGGCCGATCTTGGAACTCTAGGCATTGCGGGGATATGGAATCCATTAGACTCGCAGCCCACTCTCTTCTGAAAAACCATGATTTATGAGTTTAGTATGTATACAGGACAATGTTCAGCAGCCAAAAAGGGAAGACACAGTAATCTAATAACTAGCTGTAGAAGCCAAGTTCCAGAAGCAGGACGACCTGTGGATCATGAGATAAGCAAGTCAGCATACCTTGTTATCTGAAGAATTGACTGGTAATTTAAAATTAAAGTTTTGTGATCTGAAATTACACCCATGTTTAAACACGGAGAAATCAATATTGAAACATAAAAGAGCAATAAATACAGCGGTGAATAAAAAAAATGAAGTATGGAATTGCGTTGAAGAAGGAGATCAGATTCAACAATAAACTGCTACACACGTTATGACTCAGAATTCTGAGTAACGCAAGGTGTAATCAACTTCTGATGAAACATGCTTTCCCATGAAACACCGCAATTGCTGCGGAGATCCGAGGGTTTTAAAAAAGGAAGAGATCGGAAAATTTATTTAGAAAGAAAAATCCCCCTAAACCCTAAATAACCAAGAGGAACGAACCTCAAAACATGAGCAAAAGAACAATTTGAGCTCATCGGGGCTTCTTGTGCATTAGCTACTAAATCTCGGAAATCAAGATTATATAATTCTAACAGAAAATGAAAGGAAACAAAAAAAAAAATCCTGACGGAAGAGAGATCAAGCGTATAAATTCATATGCAGAGGGATCCTTAATTTCTAAATAGGTTGCAATTGATGCTGGGACTTTTAGTAAAATTGCAGATGCAAAATTGCTGCAAAACCTCAGATCAATCGCTGTAGATCAATAATCTGTTAGACGCTAATCCATTTCCCTTCAATTCCCTTTAATTCCCTTCAATTCAAACAACGTGGACCCAATTTAAGCATCACCATATCGAAAAGAAAAAAAGATGCAATCAATTGGAATTCCGGTAATGAAATTAATCCCGACATCCCCAGGCGGTCATCAAAACCTCCGGCGCAAGACCAGATCCGAATTGACTTCTACGCAAAGTTAGTTCCCAACAAGGATCTGCGATATACAAGTTGCCGGAATTCCAACGGAACATTCAAATTATGGCCGTCAATTTGGTAAAAGCACAGGAGAGAAAACAGAATAATGGCTAAACCCCACTGAGAATTCTTTCTAAGGAAATCGGGTCGGAATTGCGCGCAATTACCTCGTGTTTTTGAATAGACTCGCCGGCTTTCTATCACTTTATAAACAAGATGAGAGCGCCGGAAAATCCCAACTCCGGCGAGGTAGGGGATCGGAAACTGCCGGAGAAGATCGTGGATCTCGATCGCAACGAGGAAATCTTTCCTTTTACGCTCCGATTTCTTCAGAAAACACAAGAATTTGAATAAGAAGACTCTCTCTGTCTCTCTCTTTTTCTCTTTCCCACTTTCTCCGCTATTCTCTTATCCCGGTCTGGAGTTCGCACAAAACCCTGTAAACCATCTTATTTCTCTCTAAAACCCCAACTCTTATACATTTGACCCCGATCACCGGCCCAGCCGGTAAACATACCTACGTATCCAGACTATCATCTGTCACCCAAAACCATCACGATCGTTGCCGCCTGCCGTCACCTTCCCTTGTCCGCCACGTGTCCCAGTCGTTATCTTAGCTCATTGTATTTCTACAATTTCTGGAAGAAATATCATAATTTTAATAACAAATTACCAAAAAAATAACTATTTAATACTATAATACACACTATTATCATGCTAATAATTTATAGTAGGGCTGTCTCAACTTATAAAGTTCTGATAATGCTAATGTTTCTTTAATATCCGTCACTCCAATTATGCGAAAAAATGACACTCCGACAGGGGCCGATACCATGTGTTAAACTACAAAGATGCATGTTATGGATTGCGCAAAGTTTCATTTTTGAATAAGCACGTAGGCTGTACTTCCCAACTCATCTTCGCACATGAAGCATAATGTACGTGCAATGGGTTATTGAGGTGGAGATTTGAACCTCCTAAATAGAGAAATTTAGCTCCGGCCTTCATCACCAGTGATATTTTTTTTATTACTAATGAAAATTAGAGGCAAGGAGAATGTTATGGGCCTTATCCATTGGACCACCAGTCCAACGCTCACCGACCTTTTTAAACACGAGAAATGGAAAAAAAATGGTGGCATATAATAAATTACTATTAATTACAAATATGTCAAATAATATCCAAAATTCTCCTCGAACATAGGGGATGAGGTTCATCCATTTTTTTTTCATTTCCGAAAATATCCTCCAAATATGAGGGGATTCACAATATGCTTCTTCGAGGAGCAATGCCACGTTTTAAAGTAATGCCACGTGAAAAAATGGTTTTTTTTTAAATTAAATTGCGACGACGGAAGAAAATCGAACGTCAATGGGACAGCGAAGAGATGCTCGTTTGGGTGGTTACACAGCCAGCCAATCACAAACGTCCACATGGTAGACGTGGCCCACATCTGGGATGGCGTAGCAGTTAGAAACTGGAAGCGGTTTATGGTACGAATAAGTAATCATTTTCTCTTGTGTGCGGGCAAATCTGATCGTATGATCTCTGATTTTAACGACGTAGATCATTCTACGTAAAATACAATCATATTTCTCTAATACGTCTGTATTAAAAAGTGATTGTAGTACGGTCCGAAAAAAAATTTGTGCCGTTGATCTTGGGGATTATACGATCGGATCTGCACGTGCACGAGTCTAAGATACACATATGTAACAAAACATTAAGATAGAAACTACGGTGAGAACTATAGTGGTCAAAAATTAGGGTGATAGTTTTGGCTACGTACAAATCATGCTAAATGCAATTCAAATTAAAAAATCATAAAGATTTGTGAACCTCTAACAATTGGGCATGCACTTAGCTTTAATGATAATTTTTTTAAAAGCGTTGTTGCGGTCAACTCAACACTCCTGGTAGACCGGACTAAACTAGCCCGCCTTATCTCATGGAGCAGTCGAGCGTGCAAACAGTCACAGAATAAACAGTAGTACACAAGACAATTTTTTCGTGAAAAAAACCCTCAACTAGGTAAAAACCACGGGATCGGAACGGTGTCAGTCAAACTTTACTATAAACTTTGGGTTACAAATCTACTGCAGAATCGAGGGCCACATGGCGCTCCTCGTTATAATTGGGGACGAGAGAGTACACTTGTGCTTGGTGGGCGACAGATTGCCTTACACGAAGCTTGAAGCTAGTATCCTTTGACGTTGACAAACACTCTTAGGAACCATGTGGGCACTGAACATGGTCGTGGAACGTGCGGTGTAATGTTGGCGATGACTAGCAGGATGCTGCACGTAAGGAGGCTTCTCTGAACGGCTCGCAAGACTTGCTTTTGGCGATGGACTTAGACAAATTTCCAGCGGAGAGGCGACGACTCATGGGAGAAATCTGGCAGAGCCTAGCCTGAGGAGTAAGAAAGACGGGAAGAAAAAGATGACAAATGAGCAGCCATGAGACTCCTTTTATAGCCTACAGGAGCTGGTTACGATAGTTATGCGACTATTCACACATTGTAACCACCAATATTATTATTTTTAGTATAGTTTGAAATGATCATTATTTGCAAAATATTTACTAAATGTAGGCTAATATTTTAATTAATGATATTCACCCACTAACTATGGTGGTTAGTGGGTGGTTATCCATGAAATGGAAGACGACGATCGTGGAGAAAGGATCGGACGGTGGGGAAGGCCTTCCATGAAAGGGTGGCCACCTTGGTGGAGGACGGTCATCGGCGAGGGAAGAGTAGTCGCGGTCGGTCGTGGTAGGAGAGATCTCAACTACGGGAGGCGAACGCGGGGAAGGGAGGGCGAGGCAAGACCACCCCTTACGGGAGGTGCCCCGTAGCCGCGGGCGGAGACCGCGGGGAGGGGCGGTCGCCCATGCGAGTGCCACCCCACTGCTATGGGAGGAGGCCGCGGTGAGGGGATGCCACGGTGCAGGCGCCCCACAAAGGCGAAACTTCGCGACCACGGGAGGCGGCCGTGGGGAGGGGCGGCCGCGGTACGACCGCCTCATGCCGGCGGACCCCCACGACCACAGGAGGCTGCCGCAGGGAGGCGCGACCACCCCATGAGGGAGAACCTCGCGGCCGCAGGAGGAGGCTGCTGGGAGGGGGGCTACGGAGCGGCCGCCCTCGCGGGCGGAGCAGTGCGACCACGACGAGGGGACGTCGAGCGTCGTCAGCTAGGTGCGGTCCGCCTAGCGCCGACAATGGCATCATCGGTGGCCGGTAGACGTGGTGGTGGCTCGGATGGTGTAAGTAGTGGGATTGGTGCACGGGGGATCGCGTGTGGCGATCCCGCGTGCATGGCAGTTTTCCCACGATCCCACTAAGTTAGTGGGGATCATGAGGAGTGGGCTAACCACACTCCAATTTCCTATAAAAGCATTACGACCTCATCATATGACCCCATAATTCTTGGTGTTTAGAACCAGAGCGTGAGAAGAGCGAGGATTTTTTTGTCTTCTTTTGCAGCGATCATGATGAACATAAAGGTGTTTACAGGAGCGACGGGTGACTATGTGCTTGCCAAGGTACATTGTTGTTTACGAGAAGATGTGCTCGGAGGTGGAGACGCGTGGATGCGAAGAAGCATGAAGACGGAGGCGCGTGGAGATGCGAAGGCGAAGGTGTGAAGGTTCGTGTGCGCGCTTAGCCGCAGAACCGGATGCGCGCGCATGGGCTCGGTGATGCACACGCCCTCGCGTGCGTACCCGGGTGCGCGTGGTGGGACGCGCGCTGTGGTGCGCACCCCCCTGTGCGCAATGACCCATGTGTGCGTCGGAGCTTGCACGATGTTGCACATGCATCCGGATGCGCGTACACCCATGCGGGCGGTGGTGTGTGCACACCCGAGCATGCACCTGGGCGGGTGCGGTGGTGCATGTGCACTTGGGCATGCGAATCCGCATGCATACCTGGGCGCGTGCAAGGTAGGGCACCTTGGCGCACACCAGGGCGGGCACCTTGGCTCTTTCAGGTGCTTGCACCCACGTGCTGCGGAGCACGTCTTTTTACGCATATCTTTGCGCTGGTGACAGAGATGCAGATGCTTACGTGTAACACCCCAAAATGGAAACAGAAATTTGGTAGCTATCCCCGGACGACAGTGGGTATCACTGGCGATAACGATAGCACTCGACGCTTTCGAGCGTTGAGTAAACTCGAAGAATCGTTGAGTAAGGGACTATCGCGTGGCGATAGTGGGTATCACGCGGCGATACCACTCAACGCTTTCAAAGAATCGTTGAGTAGACTCAACGTACTCGATGCTTTCGACGAATCATCGAGTGAGCTATCGCGTGGCGACAGTGTATATCGTTGGGCGATACCTAGCCACGTGTCAGATGGTCGGGCGGCGGCCGAAGAGCGGTGGTTGACTGGGGTCAAAGCGGCTACCGACGATATCGCCTAGGCGATAGCGGATATCGTCAGGCGATACCGTTAGTTTTGACTTATCAGCTGAAAACGTGACCTTTGCTTCCTTTTGATAAAATGAGTTTGTGGCTGGGATTAATCCCGAGACCACTTAACCAGAGGAGAGGTGGAGAGAAGTTTCAGTTTACTTCTCCCTCCCTCTCTTCATCTTGTATTGCTCTATTGGAAGAAAGAGCTAAGGAAGAAGGCTGAGGCTGATGTTGAGCTTAGCAAAGCTTGGTGAAGGAGATCCTGTGGTCGGAAGCAAGCACCGAGGCTAGATCCGTAGAGAGGAAAGCCAGGTGCTCCTTTCCAACTGGACATAAAAGAATTCATAGCTCCGAATAAAACTACAAGGGTAACGATCTTCCTTCTTGGACAAGTGAAGTCCTCCTTTTGCATATGTATGGAATCCCCCACCAAAAGGTGGAGAATCGATTAGATTCCGATGGGTCGATACGTAGCATCCCGGGCTTGGTTTTGCACATAGATCCGTAAATCGCAGTATAGAATAGACATGTTGTGTGAAGCCCATCTGGATAGTTTGGTCTGGATTGGTGATGTTTTATTTTTCGTGTTAGAGAAGACTCCGAGTATAAACATGTATTTTAAGGGGTCTGTGAGTTGTACCTGTGAAATGAGAGTAACATGAAGTACTGGGGGTGAGCTCCAGGAAAATACCCAGAAATACCACAGTTTGCATAACTGTTGGATATCGTCGGACGACAGTGAGTATCGCTGGAGATAGCTCTTGGTGAGCCGTGATTGCTGTGAAAGACTAGTTTTCTGGCACTGCAGGATGCTGCAGGGTATTGGCTGGATGGATGTTCCAGTTGTGGTTGAGTTTGGAGATAGATGAGAGTTCTATCACTGATGTCGGACGATAGTGGCTTTCGCTGGCGATAGCTTCTAGATAGCTTTGGATTTGCAGGGCCTGTCTCGTGGAGACTGAAGGGCTAACAGGTGAGCTGTGAGCCTGGGTGCCCAGCTATGGCTGTAAGTGCCATTGTGTGTCGATTGCAGGCTTTGGTCCTGGGGACATGGTGGGAGGCAGTCGAGGAAAGGCCAGAGAGCCGAACGGGAAAGGGGAGGCTGACCCGCATCTTGTCGTTCGCCATGATGGCTGGGATCGTCGGCGTTGACCTGGCGATTTGAACAACGGGAAAGAGCTGAACTGTACCCTCATTATATCGTTCAGGCTGGATTGCCTAAAGTAATTGGCTTGCGCCATTGTCATCATGAGAGTCTTAGGCCCCGCGTCGGAAAGACTAGAATGCTCAAGTATACCATCAAGTCCGGGACTGTGGATGGTGGTGGGACCTGGAAAAATCCGGTACCCCGAGAATATACCCTGAGTGCATGGAACGTTTGGCCGTTGAGGCATTCGTTGGTGATATATTGACTGGCGCTTAAGTGCACCTCCATTGATATATCTATTGTATTAATGCTATGTCTGTGGGGAAGGAATATTGCTGCCTCGGGTATGGGGTAGGGTTATTTTAAATTGGTCGGCTGTAAGCTGACTGTTACCTTGCTTGTCATCTTTGTGGTGGATTGTCCCTGTGCAGGTGCCGGAGAGCCGATCGGGAAATAGCGGGTTGCTGCCTTGTTGCTATGCCAACCTCGAATGCCAAGCAAAGGCTTTTAGTGTTTTCATGTGTGGCCAGTCTACATGCCGGTGTATGAAAATACTTTTGTAAAAGGCAACAGTTGTAAGGCCTTAAGACCTTTTTGACTTTGGTGTATTTCTGTAAAATATTCCTATTTTATATATATATATATATATATATATATATATATATATATATATATATATATATATATATATATATATATATAAAATGAACATTCGTGTGTACTTGAGTTTGTAAGTTAACCCCTGAAGCTTCCGCTAGAATGCTCTGAGTTAGGGTGCGTTTAGTAGTTATGATATTAACATGTAACTCCACCGATTGTCTGTGAAATATAGCGTTAGGTCCCGTCCGACCCTCTGTTAAATTTCTTGTGATGGATGGAGGTGTTATATTACATGTGGGGGGCTCTTTTGAGGGCCCAAGGCGCGAGTGTCATGTTGTTGGGATGGCGTTATCCTTGTTGTGAGTGTTTGTTTTTGGTGTAATTTTTTGTAATTTTTGTCTTGCCCTGATTTTCAGGTCTCGAAGTGCAATGCGCAGGTTCGTCTGATGCGATTATGCTCCACTCTTTCCAGAGAACAAATTGCAATCCGGAGAAAAAGATACGAGCTACCTACCGATCTTGAAGTAAGGTTTCCCCGTTTTGAAGAAAGAGTTCAGAAACCGCCGAAGGGTTGGTTGACGACATGTGAAACGACCTTAGGGTTCGAATTCCGAATTCCAACGTGCCAAGAGGTGGTGGACATCTTGAAGTTTTGTGGCTTCCCTATGTCGCAATTTACTCCTCTTTGAAAGACGCGCCACACGGGGTTTGTTGCATTTTTTAGAGAGCATGACCCGAAATTCTCCTTGGACATGTTCAAAGACTGGTGTGATGTTCGTGTCGACAGCGACGACCGCGTTGAAATTTATAGCAATAAAAGTTGGCTCAACTTTGAGAGTCGAATGGGTCGCCGTCATGTAGACACTTTGTTTGGATATGCTCAAAATCCCTGAGGTCTGCCGGAGCTTTGGAACCTTTACCCGATCATTATCGTCGTCAAAAGGGACGGGAATGGGACTTTTCTCCTGTGTTGGTATTCACAGAGCCTCGAGAGCTGGTGAATCGTTTTCATCATCTATTTATCCTTGGAGGAGAAACGATTACGGCTATGTAGGCTTTCAGCTTATTTTGAGCGTTTTGTGGTGGCGTCATTACTCTGTGACTGGAAAAGAAAGCTCGTTTTGAAGGGTACTAATGATGTAGATGTGGAGCCTCGAACTTTGTTGAGGTAGTGAGATTGTCAAACCGTAGAGGTTCCTCGAGGTGAGGATGCACCAGATGATCCTGAAGTTTAGGTGTTGAAGTTTTATGCCCCCTCCCTCCAGATCCTTTCTTCAGATATTTCTACAACCCCCCCCCCCCCCCCCCCCCCCCCCCCCCGAGTGTCCTCATCTTTGAAGGTGATGTGTTATGCAATAAGTGAGCTCTACTGTTTATAATTTTTAGTTTAATTACTTGTGCGATTTTGAACTCCTCATTTTAGGTTGTATATTGAAGCTCAGATGCATATATCGTTCACATGGAATGATCATAATGTGAGTTTGAACAATGTATATTTATGTTGAAGTTGGTGACCGGGCGGTCTGGCGGTCTGTATTGGCGGGTTGAAGACCGCGCGGTCTGGCGGTTTGTCTCAACCGGCTTGGAGACCGGGCGGTCTAGCGGCCTTCCCTGGTGATCTCTCTTCTTCTCTTGTGGTAGCCGTGCGGTTAGCCCTTCTGTCTAACCGCGCAGCTTGTGCGGTTTATTTTGTATAGTCCGCTTAGTCCTGTAAATTTTTAGTCCCACATCTCTTATTTGTATTCTCTCATCTCTCCTCCATTCTATATAAGGGAGGGCATACCTTTGTAATAGACACCTTTTTTGGATAATAAAGTTTCACTTTAAAACCATTTCGGCTTATTCTTGTTCGGTTTTTACATGGTATCAGAGGACTCGATCTACTCCTCCTGATTCTGTGTCTTCCTGTCCGCGCGGCTTGTCGTGACGGTTTGCACCCTGTCCGCGCGGCCTCTTCCTCTCCTTGTTGCTGCCCTCTGTGTGCGCGACTTTTTGTCTCTTCTAAGTCGCCGCCTCTTCTCGCAGCGCCCTGTTTTGTCCTGCTTCTGTTCTCGCGGCCTGTCTTCTAGTCGTTCGACTTCTTCCCCTCTGCTTGTGTCTGCAGCTTGGTCGTGGCTTTTCTGGCCGCTGGTTCCCACCCTTGTGACCGCTGCAGCCCATCTTTATCCTATCCGTGCGGGTTGTTTCCTAACCGCCCGGCTTCCTTTTTACTGTGTAACGCCCCGAATTTTGTGTGCGAGTCGGTCGCGGAAAAAGAGTTTTTGGTGCCTGTAGGGGTACACGGCCTAGGACACGGGCGTGTCCAAGGCCGTGTCTGGCTGGTGATTTTTTGGCCGTTTTCAACCCGAGAAGGACACGGCCAGAAACACGGCCGGATGACACGGGCGTGTCATCCGACACGGGCGTGTGCCAACCCGTGTCCCGACCCGTGTCCTGAGGGGTCGTGTCCGTTGCCGTGGCGGTTATGCGTGACACGCCCTCGAACACGGGCGTGTCGAGGAACCCGACACGGGCGTGTCAGGTCAGACACGGGCGTGTCTTGGCCCGTGTGCGTTTCCCCGTTCGACGATCGTGCCTGGATCGAGGCACACGGCCTTGGACACGGCCGTGTGCCAAGCCGTGTGCGGCCCAGTTCTGGGGAATTTTGTGCAGATCCGAGCCGTTCATTTTCTTTAATTTAGATCTAACGGCCCAGATTAGTTTAGGCTCTGTTAAGGCCGGGAATAGGGAGTTATTCCCTCATTTTCTCTCCAAAATTCTCCCTTCCAAAGTGAGAGAGGAGAGGAAGAAGAAGGAGGTTTCCGGCCGCCGGCGGAGCATCGGAGCGCCATTTCGAAATCGGAGAGCGAATCCGTGGAGGGAAAGTCATTGCGAAGAGTTCTAACCGCGTAGTTTTTCCATGGCGCCAAAACGGACTACAAGGGTAACGATTCTCAACTCGAGCGCTTGAATCTCTTTCTTTCTGCATAAGGAATCCCGCTCCCGCGAGTATGTGGTGAGTGCGTGGTGTTCCTTGGGGTTGACGGGAATAGTCCCCCTTGTGTTGCATGTAGAGCCCGGAATCGTAAGTACGGGCATAGGCATTGTGTGTGAAGCCTACCGGACGTGTTTTGTCTGGATCGGTGATGTTGCATTTGATATGGTTTTGCCGGAGAAGACTCCGTGCTTTGGATTTTTTCGGGTTTCTACGCGGTAGATTGCAGCAGGGATCCTTGAAGGTTAGCTTCAAGGCGCACCCGGAAAACTGAGCGGAAACGTGTTCTGCTAACTTGGCGGTCTGGGAACCGGCCTTGATCATAACTGGGTTATGAGACTGTTTTGGAAAATTTGGGATCCGAGAGAAGCTTGGCCCGCGCAAAGTTCCTTAAATTGGACATGCGGCGTGAGCAACGGGCAAGTGGAATTGGACCTAGGCTATGTGGTTCGGTGCGAGAGACCCGAAGACGGGGACTGGCCGTTGGCATAGTTGGAGCCTTAGACGGTGGTCAGAAAGGCTAAATGCTCACATGTTGTTGCCATCCTAGGGGTGGTGGTGGATGCACTGATGGGTCAGGGTCCACCATGAATGTGCCCTGAGTGCACGGGGTGTTTGGCCGTGCGAGCCTACACCTGTGGCGAATTATAATTGCGCTATATACATATTGTTGGCTAAAGTTTTGCAGGGAAAGAGCACCGCCGTCCCGAGTAAGGGGCGGGGTCGTTATAATTTGGTCGGCTTTTAGCTGACCGTTGCTTTATTTGCCACCGTGCGGTGGTATGTGCTTGCAGGTGCTGCGGAGCCGAGCGCCAAATAGCGGGCTGGAGCCCATGTTGCTGTGCTGGCCCTAGAAGGCCGTAGAATAGTTGTTTTTACATTTCTCATGTGTGGCCGGCCTGCGAGCCGATGTATGTAAGACATGTTACATTTATGAACATTTGTAAGGCCATAAGGCCATGTACCTATTTCAATGTATTTGGGGTTCATTCCTGTTGTTGTAGCTGTGGACATTCATATTGATGGAATTAATTTTGGGTTCTTTCAACTTTAAAATCTTCCGCTAGAATGCTCTGTGATTAGGACGAGTAGTCTTATTAGATGGTTTGATTTATTCATTTAGTAACCCTTCCGACTGTCTGTGGTATATGGCGTCGGGTTCCAGCTGGACCTTCTGTTATATGCCATGCGACGGATGGGGGTGTTACAATTTGGTATCAGACTTCTGGTTACGGTCATGCTTAAATGAATTCGTGGGCGAATTCTTTTAAGGGGTGGTGAGCACATGTGTGCGTCATCGTTATAACATTAAAAAGAACTCATGAATGTCCACTTAGGAATGAAAAATACTCGTGGTTGAGGAACCTGCGCGTTCCTATAATTGCTTTTTGCAATTTTGTTAGGTCACTTATTGGTGTTTTGTATGACTATAGGTGACCGGGAGTGGCGTAGAGCCGACAGAACATCTGGTTTCTGAGGATTATAGTGCACCCAGTGGAGCGCTTGATACCCCTCTTTCGTTAGAAACCATAAGAAGGATCGTTGAAGTGGTGCTCGCTATGACTAGTGCACAACAAGGAAGCAATGTGCAACCTCTTGTCCCCGAGATGACTTCAATGTCGGGTGGTGTGTTGAATCAAATGACATTTAGGAGGCCATCAGGTCAGCCGTTGAATATGTGCTTGGTGCAGGGTACGCACTCAGTTGATGAGTATTTGCAGGCATTCCTTTTGATAAGCCGCTACCCATGCTTTGAGTTGGAGAACGAGAGGTCTATAGTCGATAGATTCTATAGTGGTCTACGTGACGAACTACGAATTCCACTTCTAGGACCAAAACTAATGGGATTCCGAGCCTTGGTAGAGTCGGCCAGATCTTTGGAAGTGGAAATGGAAAAAATTCACCAGATACCAGTGAGTAGGGTATCGAACTCTGCAATTCCTATGAGGGGTGCATCTTGCAAAATGCTGAAGAAGAAGGTTAGATCATCGACTAGCAAGGTTGCTTACAACTGTCATACTTGTGGAAAGAAAGGACACTTTGCCCGAGAATGTTGGGATGGTGCTCAGAAGATTAAGGAAGCTATGTCAGGAGCAGGTGAGGACTCTGGTACTAAGAAACCACAGTTCAAAGGGCCAAGTTCAAAGTCCGATGTCCGCAGTTGGAATAAGAAGCTGAAGACTTCGAACTCAGCCCCTTCTCCTGGTGCGTCGGGAGCAACTACAAGTCGAGTCCCAAGAGCTTGCTATATCTGCGAAAAAGTGGGACATTTTGCACGTGAGTGTTGGAGTGGACGTGCAAAGTCCGAAAGGAAGTCTGAAGAGTACAAGCTTGGTCAGCAAGAGGACAGAAAGCAAGCAGACGTGGTGACAGGTAAGGTTTAAAATTCTAGCATTTAGCTTTAGACACTTGTAGTCTTTGTGCATGTTAACCTAGAACCGCTTGTGCTAAGCGTTGTTCTGAATTACGTTTATCCGGCGCGAGCACCGTTCGTTAAAGGGGGCTTTGTGTCTCCGTTTGCCCAAAGGAACTGTACTACGTGTCGGAATATATCTTCCGATGGCAAAAGTCTTAATGGATGTGTTGTCGACTAGTAGTGCTCGATGCGCGCAGATAGAATCTGTTGCGTTTAGATATGAATTGTGAGTCAAAAGTTTGATTTGCAGGCGTTGTTTCTACCGCTAGGAGAGTTCAACGTGATCTTTAGCATGGTCAGGCTCTCAGAGCAGCAGACATACGTGGATCGAAGTTGCTAGTGGGTCAGTTGAGAGCTAGTCATGAGGTGACTTTTGCGGGCATGAAGGGGTCGGGTAAGATTTTGATGTCAGCCCTTCAGGTGTTCCCGGCAGTTTGGTCTGGGGCAGAACTGTATGTCACTCTAGTGTAGACTTCGACGCCTAAACCTAGTTTGGGCAACATCCCAGTTGTGTCCGAATATCCTGATGTGTTTCCAGATGATCTCCCAGGAGCCCCTCCTCAGTGGGAGATAGACTTTACTATAGAGCTGGTACCGGGTGCCAAACCGGTGTCATGCTCCCCTATCGGATAGCCCCAAGAGAAATGGTAGAGTTGAAGGTGCAACCGCAGGAGTTGCTAGAGCAAGGTTATGTGCGTCCAAGTTTGTCGCCTTGGAGCGCACCAGTTCTCTTTGTTAAGAAGAAAGATGGGGGCTTGCGGCTTTATATCGATTATCGGGAATTGAACAAACTTACGGAGAAGAACAAATATCCAATCCCGAGGATTGACGATCTATTTGATCAGTTGGTTGGGTCAACTGTATATTCGAAGTTAGATTTGAAGTCTGGTTACTATCAGTTGAGGATAAGGGAGAGCGACATTCCAAAGACAGCATTCAGTACGCGGTTTGGGCATTATGAGTTCACGGTTATGCCGTTTGGGTTGACGAATGCTCCATCCGTGTTTATGGATCTGATGAATAGGACGTTCAGAGAATACTTGGATCAGTTTGTGATAGTATTCATCGATGATATCCTGGTGTATTCGCGGTGCGAGGAGGATCATTACAAGCATTTACACATGGTGTTGGAGACATTGAGGAAAAGTCAGTTGTATGCAAAGTTCTCCAAGTGTGAGTTCTGGTTATCCTCGATAGCGTTCCTTGGTCATGATTGTCAGTGGAGAAGGAATAGCTGTGGATCCGGCGAAGATAGTGGCGATACGGGAGTGGCCTACTTTGACTACAGTGGCAGAGGTCCGGAGTTTTCTGGGGCTTGCTGGCTACTACAGGCGCTTCGCAGAGAACTTCTCGCGGATAGCACTACCACTCACGACGTTGACAAGGAAGGATCAGAAGTTTGTGTGGTCTTCGGAGTGCGAACAGGCTTTTGTAGAATTGAAGAGGCGGTTGACCACGGCGCCTATTTTATGTTCGCCAAGTGGTACCGAAGGGTTCGAGATTGATAGTGATGCCTCAGGCAGTGGTTTGGGCTGTGTTCTGCTACAGCATGGGAGAGTGATAGCTTATGGTTCACGACAACTGAAGGTTCATGAGAGGAATTATCCGGTCCACGACTTAGAGTTAGCGGCCGTGATATTTGCTCTTAAGCTTTGGAGGCACTATCTGTACGGTGTGAAGGTGGATATTTACACCGATCATAAGAGTTTGAAGTACCTATTGGACCAAAAAGATCTGAACATGAGGCAGAGGAGGTGGATGGAGTTCTTAGGGGACTACACCTTCAAGATACACTATGTGCCTGGGAAGGGAAATGTAGTGGCGGATGCGTTGAGTCGTAAGATTCCCGCACAAGCCAACTGGTTATCAGTGCATGATAAGAGATTGGTCCAAGAGTTGGAGGCATTGGAGATATCTTGCGTTGACAAGCAGTCTAGTGCCGAGGCGAAACTGTTTTGGACAGAGGTGCAGTGTGACCTAGCGGATAGAGTTCGGCGGGCTTTGGTTCAGGATAGCTGTATGAAGCAAATCCTAGATGGATCTTCGGATGGGTCAAATTCCCAGTTTGTGGTTGAAGATGGGTTGCTAAGGAAGTACGGTCGTCTATGCGTTCCTAGTGCAGATAATAGTCGGGAGGAGTTGATGTATGAGGCTCATCATACCAAATACTCAATCCACCTAGAAAGCACGAAGATGTATAGAGACATGAAGAAATTATTCTGGTGGCCGGGTTTGAAGAAGGATGTGGCGCTTTATGTGGCCAAGTGTCGTACTTGTGCATTGGTGAAGGCGGAATGTCAGAAGCCCAGAGGTTTCTTGAAATCACTTCCTATCCCAGAATGGAAGTTTGACGATATATCTATGGATTTTGTGCACGGTTTGCCGAAGTCGCAGAAAGGAAATGATGCCATTTGGGTGGTCGTAGATAGATTGACAAAGGTGTCGCACTTTATCCCAATGAGAAAGGAAGATCCAATAGAAAGGTTAGCCAAACTCTACGTGGATAATATTGTACGACTGCATGGTGTGCCTCGCAGTATTGTTAGTGATCGTGATGGACGCTTCACGTCAAATGACTGGAGGTTGGTGCATGGTCTGTTGGGTACTAAGCTAAAGTTCAGCACAGCCTTTCACCCACAGACAGGTGGCCAAACCGAGAGAGTCAACAGAACTATAGAGGACATGCTTCGCATGTGCGTCCTAGATTTCGGGAAGCATTGGGAGGATCACCTGTACATGGTGGAGTTTGCGTACAACAATAGCTTTCAGGCAAGCATTGGAATGGCGCCTTTCGAAGCTTTGTACGGGAGGAAGTGTCGTACGTCGTTGTCTTGGTTGGAGGCAGGCGAATCAAAGTTGTATAAACGTCAAGCGGTGGAAGATGCCACTTCAATGATACGGACAATCCAGGAAAGGCTGAAGATAGCTCAGGATAGACAGTCAAAGTACTACAATGCCAAACCTAGAAATGTGGAGTTCAACGTTGGCGACATGGTATATTTAAAAATCAAGCCGTTCAAGGGTGTATCGCGGGTTCGACGCTGGAAGAAGCTGAGTCCGAGATACCTTGGACCATTTGAAATCCTGGAGCGTGTTGGCGAGGCGGCGTATAGGTTGAAGCTGTCGACGGAGTTGAGTGGGTTGCATGACGTAGTCCACGTATCAGTGTTGCGTAAGGCAGTTCAGGAGGCTTCGCAGATCATTGCAGACGATCAGGTACCGGTTGATTATGAGTTAACAACAAGGGTCAGACCAGTACGAATTGAAGATGTTGCAGTCAAACGACTCCGCAACAAGGAGGTCAGAATGGTTAAGTCCGTTGGGATAATTGTGGACGTGAGGAGCTTTCTTGGGAGCGAGAGCAAGCTATGTTGGAGGAATACCCCGAGTTATTCCACTCAGGTATCATTTAGCTTTCGTGTACCTTTGCTTAATTTCGGGACGAAATTCCTTAAGTGGGGGAGATTTGTAACGCCCCGAATTTTGTGTGCGAGTCGGTCGCGGAAAAAGAGTTTTTGGTGCCTGTAGGGGTACACGGCCTAGGACATGGGCGTGTCCAAGGCCGTGTCTGGCTGGTGATTTTTTGGCCGTTTTCAACCCGAGAAGGACACGGCCAGAAACACGGCCGGATGACACGGGCGTGTCATCCGACACGGGCGTGTGCCAACCCGTGTCCCGACCCGTGTCCTGAGGGGTCGTGTCCGTTGCCGTGGCGGTTATGCGTGACACGCCCTCGAACACGGGCGTGTCGAGGAACCCGACACGGGCGTGTCAGGTCAGACACGGGCGTGTCTTGGCCCGTGTGCGTTTCCCCGTTCGACGATCGTGCCTGGATCGAGGCACACGGCCTTGGACACGGCCGTGTGCCAAGCCGTGTGCGGCCCAGTTCTGGGGAATTTTGTGCAGATCCGAGCCGTTCATTTTCTTTAATTTAGATCTAACGGCCCAGATTAGTTTAGGCTCTGTTAAGGCCGGGAATAGGGAGTTATTCCCTCATTTTCTCTCCAAAATTCTCCCCTTCCAAAGTGAGAGAGGAGAGGAAGAAGAAGGAGGTTTCCGGCCGCCGGCGGAGCATCGGAGCGCCATTTCGAAATCGGAGAGCGGATCCGTGGAGGGAAAGTCATTGCGAAGAGTTCTAACCGCGTAGTTTTTCCATGGCGCCAAAACGGACTACAAGGGTAACGATTCTCAACTCGAGCGCTTGAATCTCTTTCTTTCTGCATAAGGAATCCCGCTCCCGCGAGTATGTGGTGAGTGCGTGGTGTTCCTTGGGGTTGACGGGAATAGTCCCCCTTGTGTTGCATGTAGAGCCCGGAATCGTAAGTACGGGCATAGGCATTGTGTGTGAAGCCTACCCGGACGTGTTTTGTCTGGATCGGTGATGTTGCATTTGATATGGTTTTGCCGGAGAAGACTCCGTGCTTTGGATTTTTCGGGTTTCTACGCGGTAGATTGCAGCAGGGATCCTTGAAGGTTAGCTTCAAGGCGCACCCGGAAAACTGAGCGGAAACGTGTTCTGCTAACTTGGCGGTCTGGGAACCGGCCTTGATCATAACTGGGTTATGAGACTGTTTTGGAAAATTTGGGATCCGAGAGAAGCTTGGCCCGCGCAAAGTTCCTTAAATTGGACATGCGGCGTGAGCAACGGGCAAGTGGAATTGGACCTAGGCTATGTGGTTCGGTGCGAGAGACCCGAAGACGGGGACTGGCCGTTGGCATAGTTGGAGCCTTAGACGGTGGTCAGAAAGGCTAAATGCTCACATGTTGTTGCCATCCTAGGGGTGGTGGTGGATGCACTGATGGGTCAGGGTCCACCATGAATGTGCCCTGAGTGCACGGGGTGTTTGGCCGTGCGAGCCTACACCTGTGGCGAATTATAATTGCGCTATATACATATTGTTGGCTAAAGTTTTGCAGGGAAAGAGCACCGCCGTCCCGAGTAAGGGGCGGGGTCGTTATAATTTGGTCGGCTTTTAGCTGACCGTTGCTTTATTTGCCACCGTGCGGTGGTATGTGCTTGCAGGTGCTGCGGAGCCGAGCGCCAAATAGCGGGCTGGAGCCCATGTTGCTGTGCTGGCCCTAGAAGGCCGTAGAATAGTTGTTTTTACATTTCTCATGTGTGGCCGGCCTGCGAGCCGATGTATGTAAGACATGTTACATTTATGAACATTTGTAAGGCCATAAGGCCATGTACCTATTTCAATGTATTTGGGGTTCATTCCTGTTGTTGTAGCTGTGGACATTCATATTGATGGAATTAATTTTGGGTTCTTTCAACTTTAAAATCTTCCGCTAGAATGCTCTGTGATTAGGACGAGTAGTCTTATTAGATGGTTTGATTTATTCATTTAGTAACCCTTCCGACTGTCTGTGGTATATGGCGTCGGGTTCCAGCTGGACCTTCTGTTATATGCCATGCGACGGATGGGGGTGTTACATACTGCTCCTATGGCTCTTTCTGATGCCTCTACTGCCACCACCCCTGTCACCAATCTGGCTCCGCCTCTTCCTCATACTCCTTCCGGGAACCTTGGGACCGTTTCCAAGCTTGTTGGCTCCAACTACCGGATTGGAGTGTCTCTTTCACCTTTCTTCTTCGATCACAACGCAAACGCCACCATCTCGTTCATGACCCACCTCCTATCACTTCACCTCTCTTTGATGACTGGGATGCAAGTGACGCGCTTGTGCGTACTTGGCTCGCGAACAGTCTTTCCGATGAGTGTCTTCCCGTCATACGTCATGATGAGACGGTCAAGGCTGCTTGGCTTCATCTTGCAGCTCTGTACTCCAAGGGGGATCAGACATCCCGCATCTATATGTTATATGCAGACCTCTTTGCCCATCCTACCTTGTCTCCTGCTGCTGCCTACCAACAGGTTCAGGCTCTTAGGGCTGAGATTCTTCAGAATCGCCCCTTTTCTGTGAATTTGGCTCAACAACACAAGCACTTCCAGGAGCTTCTGGTTGTGTGCTATCTGCTCCAGCTTCCTGATACTTATGACATGATCCGCCAGCAAATTCTGGGTGAGGCCGAATCTCCTACCTTAGATGCCACCGCTGCCCGCATCGCTGCTGTCACCTCTCTCCTTCAGCGCCCACTTTTGCCCGCTCCTTCTCCACCACCGGACAACTATTCTCATCACACTCAGCGGAGTGGCTCTGGTAGCCGCAGTCACCAGTCCGGCAGTCGTGCTTCTTCCCGCTACCTCTGTTCTCATTGTGGCCGGACCGGCCATACTTTCGAACGCTGTTGGACGAAGCATCCCCATCTTCTCCCCTCCGGTGACTCTTCCAAGCCGTCGGCCTCTGTTGTAACATCCTCAGGTAGTGCCCACATGGTGACTCAAGGTAAATGGCTCATCGACTCTGGTGCCACTAATCACATGACGGGCAATCCTCAGTGCTTCTCTTTACTCGAACAACATGATCGGTTGCCCCCGGTCCTAGTTGCGGATGGTTCTCCCTCCCCGGTTGATGGGACGGGAGTGGTTCATGTTACTCCGTCACTACGAATAGCGGACACTCTCTATGTGCCCAAGTTTCCGTGCAATCTGTTGTCTGTTACCTGTTTATGCAAACAGCTTCAGTGTTCTGTGACCTTTACAACAACTTCTTGTTCTTTTCAGGATCCGAGCTCCCACCGGACGATTGCTACTGGGACTGAGAGCGGCGGCCTCTACTTCCTCGACAACGTTTCCGCCTTGTCCGCCTTCTCCTCTTCCTGTACGGATCTTCTCCAGTGGCATCTCCGCCTCAGTCATCCTCCACCACGTCTTCTACATCAACTTCTGCCACACCTCCCTCCGTCTAGTACCCCTCTTCAATGCGACGCCTGTCAACTCGGCAAGCATCACCGTTCCTCCTTCTCGCCGAAGCACGGACGGGGCTCTACTCGTCCTTTTGATCTTGTCCACTCCGATATCTGGGGACCTGCTTCTACCCTCACCATTGGCCGGGGTAGTTCTTATTTTGTAACTTGTATAGATGATTTTTCTCGATGTACTTGGGTGTATCTCCTTCGAGATCGCTCTGAACTTTTAGATGTATGGATATCTTTTTATCAGTTGATTAAAACTCAGTTCAATATTTGTATTAAAACATTTCGCTCCGACAATGCTAAAGAGTATCTGAGTCATGCTTTTACCTCTTTTTGTGTGCAACATGACATTATTCATCAAACTAGCTGTGTTTACACCTCCCAACAAAATGGGGTGGCGGAACGCAAAAACCGTCACCTCCTCGATGTGGCTCGCACATTTCTAACCCAGATGCATGTCCCTCGCTCGTATTGGGGCTATGTCATTCTCCTTGCCTACTACCTCATCAATCGCATTCCATCCACCATTCTCCACGGGAAAACACCCTTCTCCATTCTGTATCCGGGCAAGGAGCCCTTTCCTCTCCCTCTCCGCATCTTTGGATGCACTGCTTTTGTGCATACCCCATCTGCCACCCGTGACAAGCTCTCCCCTCGCTCCACCAAATGTGTCTTTCTGGGGTACTCCACCACTCAGAAATACTATTGTTGCTTTAACCCTGTTCTTCGTCAGCAGTTCGTCTCTGCTGACGTTACCTTCTTCGAGAATGCCTCCTACTTCTCGGCTGACTCCTCCTCTCTTTCCCCCGCTACCTCTCCTCCTTCCCCTCCTTCTGACTCTCCTGCTATTCCCTTCGTTCCCTCGTCTCCTACCGCGATATCCACACCTCCGCCATCTCCGTCCTCTCCTCTCGCTCCACCTCTCTCTCCCACTTCTCCACCTCCGTCTCCATCCTCTCTGCCGCCATCGCTCTCTTCTCCCGGGCCAGCTCTCTCTGCCACGGACGCTCCGGATCCCGAGGGGGCCGCCGAACTGGATCTCCCTGTGGCTCTTCGCAAAGGGGTGCGGACATGTACCCTCCACCCTCTTGCTGCTGTTGTTTCCTATGATCGTCTTACCCCTTCTCGCAGGGCCTTTGCGCTGGCTATCTCTGCCACTGCCACTCCTCGTTCCTATCAGGAGGCCCTTGCTATTCCCCACTGGAAGCTGGCCATGGATGAGGAAATGGCGACCCTCACGGAGCGGGGTACGTGGACTCTTGTTCCTCCTCCCTTCGGTACTGATGTTGTTGGTTGTCGCTGGGTCTTTGTGGTCAAATTTGGCCCAGACAACACTGTGGATCGGTATAAGGCTCGCCTTGTTGCTAAGGGCTTCACTCAGACCTATGAGGTTGATTACTTTGACACCTTCTCCCCGTGGCTCGTCTCAGCACTATCCGGGTCCTTCTCTCTATGACGGTCAATCGGGATTGACCGATTTCTCAGCTGGATGTCAAGAATGCCTTCCTTTATGGTGATCTTCACGAGGCAGTTTACATGGAGCAATCTCCTGGGTATGTTTCTCAGGGGGAGACACGAGTATGCCGGCTGCAGAAGGCAATTTATGGCCTCAAGCAGAGCCCTCGAGCTTGGTTTGACAAGTTCAGCGGCATCGTGGCGGCTGTTGGTTTTGCGCGAAGCTCTGCTGATCACTCTCTCTTTATTCGCAAAACTCCCTCGGGGCTGGTTGTTCTTGCTGTGTATGTCGATGATATTCTTCTCACTGGTGATGACCAGGAAGGGGTAGCCCTGACAAAGCGACATCTTCGCCAACATCTGATCACGAAAGATATGGGCTCTCCAAAGTACTTTCTGGGGATCGAAATCTCTCGGAAGCCCGACTCCTTAGTTCTCTCTCAGCGTAAGTATGCCCTTGATCTTTTAAAAGAGGCAGGGTTGACTGGAGCAAAACCTGCCCGATGCCCCATGGCACCTGGAGAAGACAAAACCTGGACAGATGATTCGTCTCCTCTTTCAGATAGTTCGCGGTACAGACGTCTGGTTGGTAAGCTCATATATCTCACAGTGACCAGGCCCGACATTTCCTATGCTGTGGGCAAGGTGAGTCAATTCATGCAAGCTCCTAGGGAGTGCCATCTACAGTCCGCCTTGCGGATCTTGGAGTATGTCAAAGCAGCGCCTGAGAAAGGATTACTTTTTCAAAAGAATGGTCATCTGAGGATTGAAGCCTACTCAGATGCAAGTTATGCTGATGACAAAGGGGATCGCAAGTCAACCTCTGGTTTTTGTACCTTTGTTGGGGGAAATCTGGTGAGCTGGAAGAGCAATAAGTAGTCTGTTGTCTCCAGGTCCAGTGCAGAAGCTGAGTATCGCAGTATGGCGTCGACCACTTGTGAGTTAAAATGGCTGCGGGCTCTCATACTAGATTTAGGAGAGATCTACAACCATCCTCTACCTATGTTCTGTAATAACAAGACAGCCATATATATCTCCAAAAATCCGGTCTTCCATGAAAGAACAAAGCACATTGAGGTTGACTGTCATTTCATTCGTGAAGAGATCTTAAAGGAACAAATTTGCACTCCCTTTGTTACGTCTGATAAAGAGCTGGCTGACATCTTCACCAAGCCAGTTTCCGCCTCGTTTCTTCATGTTTGCGACAAGCTGGACATGATCGATATATATGCTCTAGCTTGAGGGGGAGTGTTGAAGTTGGTGACCAGGCGATCTGGCGGTCTGTCTTGGCGGGTTGAAGACCGCGCGGTCTGGCGGTTTGTCTCAGCCGGCTTGGAGACCGGGCGGTCTAGCGGTCTTCCCCGGCGATCTCTCTTCTTCTCTTGTGGTAGCCGTGCGGTTAGCCCTTCTGTCTAACCGCGCGGCTTGTGCGGTTTATTTTGTATAGTCCGCTTAGTCCTGTAAATTTTTAGTCCCACATCTCTTATTTGTATTCTCTCATCTCTCCTCCATTCTATATAAGGGAGGGCATACCTTTGTAATAGACACCTTTTTTGGATAATAAAGTTTCACTTTAAAACCATTTCGGCTTGTTCTTGTTCGGTTTTTACAATTTAACTTTCAGGAGAAGTTGTAGGTGGCGGAGAGTTCACTTGCTGACTTGAAGGAGGAGCATGATCAATATATATCTCAATTTTAAAGGATTGGTTCAAAGCTGAAGTCATAGATTGAGGAGGCCAGAGTGGCAATGTTGTTGTAGAAGTCCTTAGTGAAGAACATCACATAGTTGCTGAACATAACACATGAGGTGGCTTCTCATTTGAAGACAGAGCTCATGGCTTCGAAGGCTGAGGTGGAGCGAATTTCCTCAGAGTATCGAGTGTCGGAGCTGAAGCCAACCGGGCTTGCTGAGTATATAGACTCCTTGGACTATAAGTACAATCGTTGCTTGATTGGGGAGGAGGTCCGCGAGGAGGTCTGGACCAGAGAGGTAGTCCCAAATGGAGGATATTTGCGAGGTTGTCATTAGGTATGGAGTGTCGAGGGCGCTTTAGATGGTGGCCATGAGGCTCAAGTGTAATGTCTCAGGCCTTGTCTTTAATGACCTTTCTGATGATGATGATTCTGGCTCTAATTCCGATATAGACGCAGTCGGCGAGAAGTAGTCTTGCCTTTGCATGTTTGTGTTTACTTTGTCAATTGAATCTGTGCGATGTCATCACTTTGTATTTGTCTTCGTATTTTTGTACTTGTACTTTGTATCCTTCTTTAACGATATGTATGCTGTTTTGGAGCGTTTCTTTGAATTTTTCCTCAGCGTTGAGCTTAGCTGGTGAAAATGCTTTAGTTGTCTTACCTAAATCACCTAGAGGGGGGTGAATAGGTGAGTTATCCGCCTTTTTGCGGAATAAAAAATTTAACGAGCTATGCACAAAAAATTAACCAAGCAATCATAGATGACACCAAAAATTATAGTGGTTCCCCAACCTTGGGTACATCCACTTTCCACTCACCGATCTAGCAATGCACTAGACTCGGCTACTACACTAATCTTGGATTGAAAACAATCCTACACCTCAGAACAACGTTCCTATAATTCGATCCCAAAAACTGGATCTACACTCGGAAGATAAAACTTCCTACAAGAAATCAGAGAACAAAGCTCCTACGACTCGGAGAAAGATCTCCTACCAGAATAGATTGAAATAAACAAATACAAACAATGATTTGATTTCAGATCTTGAAAACTTCTGCCTGTTCCTCTTCCTTGAACTTTGCGGCTTTATCAGAAATGGTTGAAGAAGAATTGACAAGATCTCTGAATTTGAAATTCTCTTGACTCAGCAAGATCAAATATTGGATCTGTAGATTGTTGAACGACGTGATCTTTGAATCAACTTCTCTGAATCGATCTGGATCGAAAGCAATCGGCAAGAATGGCGATGAAGAGTGGCACTTCCGATTAAGGAAAGAAAAATTAGAGATTCAGAAAAACTTGGAAAATATTGTGGCTGCTTGTTATTCTTCTTCTTACAGTTGGTCGAAATTGACAAGACCTTTTATAGGACTTGCCTAACGGTCATAATTGCAATTAATGACAACCACGTAGACCAATCACGAGCTAATGACATTTGAAATTACATCTGTCTGGACTTAGAAGATTTTTATAAAAACAGTACGGGTGTTCTCGAGAGAAAGAATAGTACTCGAGAAAAACTTACTGGTTCTCGAGAAGAACAATGTTGATCTCAAGAAAAACACTTAGAAAAATATGTGGAGGTAGAAATCTGCAGTGTCGAGATGAAAAGAAGTACTTGAGAAAAATATACTTTTATTCTTGAGAAGAAACATTCTGGTACTCGAGAACAGATAATCATCTCGAGAATAAATGTTTGACTCTCGAGAAAAATACTCTGGGTCTCAAGAAATAACTTCTGCATCTCGAGAGCAAATGTCTGGCTCTCGAGAAAAATACTATGGGTCTCTTTTGATAATTGTATGGCTTGGGTAAATACTTAGGAGATCTGGTAGAACCTTGGGATTATTTCTGTCATATTCTCTGTCATAAATTCTTCTCTTGGTAAGGAACTTTTCATATAACTCTCATTCCTGAGGGCTATAGTGAAGGTTCCTGTCTTAATTAAACTCAACTACCAGCTTCAGGGTTTCAAGAATAAGAGACTTGGAAGTAGGACCCCAAACTTCAGTATACTCTTGAGGTCTTTTCCTTTTGTCAGCATCAGGATGTGGAGTTAATCTACTTGCTGAGGCTCCATCACCATATTTCCTTCTTTTTGCTTTTTGAACTTCTGGAGGATGAGGAGGCATACTTATTTGTTCTGATTCCCATACTTGTTCATAAACATCAGGAGGGGACCTTCAAAATAATCTGGAGGTGGTCCTTCAAAGTATGTTGGAGGTGGTCCTTCAAAGTATTCTGGAGGTGGAGAAAATGTTGGCATGTTTACATCCAGGTTTGCAGGAGGAGGTGCATTAGGATCCATGGATAGTTCAGGAAATAACTGATTATGCATCCATATAGAAGTATCATATGTATATAACTTAGTAATTTTGATTTCTTTAAGGACAGATGTCTGAATATCTTTCAACTGACCTTCTCATTGATTTTTCATAGATTGAGCTTGTTTTTTCTAATAGTTCTTTCATTTTATCCTCTCCCTTTCTGACTTCTAGGGAGAGGGTGCTGATGACATCTTCTTTAAATTTTCCAAATTCTTCACAAGTTTTAAAATTCCTTTCATCAGCTCTCTTGTCTAGTAGAATTTGATTGTGAGCATGTAACATGTTGGATCCCTAGTTGATTTGGGCTAGGTTCACTAACTTAGGTTGTGACCCAACATGTATAGCCAAGGTCAAATCTGTGTTCTAGAGTCTAGGCCAAGTCCTTAGAGTCAATATCAGATGGACCAACTATCAACAAGACCATCAGAGACTCAAGAATTAGAAGATTTCCAGACTAAGTAAAATGAGTTCGATGTTCGTCGAACTTAGGTCGACGAAAGGCGTTCTGAGCTCGACGATCTTGAGACATTTCTCTGTGCTGAGCTCGACGATCTTTGTTCTCTGTTTGACGAAGACTGAGATACTTCAACAAGCTAAAGTCAGGATAACTCCAGATTTTTCTAAGACCAACTTCAGGCTTTGGTCGACGAACAAAATTCTGAGCTCGACGAACTTGGACCTCAAGTTCACAACTTCTCAGGTCGACGAAGTCAACTTCTCAGGTCGACGAATTCAGTACTCTACTCGATGATTTCTGGTCTACGATTTGAATTCTTCTCAGTCAGAGACTTTTCAGATTCTAAGTCCACAATCATTATTCGGTCGACGATTTTGGATCTCAGCTCTACGAATGATGATTGTCAGCTCGACGAATGATAATTGTCAGTTCGACAAAGATTGAAGCAAAATTGATAAGTTTCCCATGAAAACTATTTGCTATTATCTGGTCGACGAACTCATCAAGCTTAGCTCGACGAACTCATCAGCTCAGCTCGACGAACTCAAGCTCAACTCGACGAACTGTGAACTCAGCTCGACGATTCCCGTTCTTCGTTCGACGATTCCAGATTAGGTCTTCTCCAGTTTTCCGTCCCTTTTCTTGGCGATGATTCCTAAGTAATTAATGCTAAATCTTCTCGGAATGTTACCGTTAGAACATGCATTGATCATGGATTATTTCATGCCGCTTTTCCATGGGACAGTTAGGGAAATCATTGATTGCCGCTTCCTTCCCAGGCCGACTGCAATTAATGCTCAAGGTTTCAAATTTCGAATGTTCTTCAGTCAGTCTTTAGTCAAAAAAAAGGATTAAGCAGTACTACAGACATACTGACAGACATTGTACTCAAGAACAATCTTACAGAAATCAAAAAGTTCTTTTTTGCAATCAGCCTAAGCCAGAGAACTTCATCAAGAAGAAGAAGAACATTCAATCTCTATCAAGAGTCTTCTTCATTCAATCCTTCAGGACAACTTCAGAAGGACAACAATTACTCTATCTATCAAAGAAGTTCCTGAAGCAATCTCTGGTCCAGGCACTCAAGCTTTAAAGACCTGTCACCCTGAAGTAGTGCTCCAGTATTCCTGATCCATTCAAGATCTCAGGGGGAGCAAATCTGCTGAAATCAATCCACAAGTCTTCTCAGTTGTTATGGAGAAAGAGAAGACATCATCCCCTTTTTCCATCCTCTGTATAGGGTTTTAATTCCCTTCAAAATTATTCCTGGTTGCAAGTCTCCTACCAAAAGACTTGAGGTTTTAGTTTTTGAGCACCTGAACAAAAGCTCATTGGTGTCAGGCACCTGATCAAAAACCTGAGTGGATTCCTACCAAGGTGGTAGAAGAGTGGATGTACCTAGGTTGGGGAACCACTATAATTTCTTGTATTGTCTGGTTGCCCTTTTTCTTTTATTTTGGCTGTGTTCTGTGATTGATTAGGTTGTTGTGCTTATTTCTTTATTTACCAACCTGTTCACCTAGCTTTACAACAAAAGTTGTAAAGAATTTTTTAAGAGACCACAATACTCTATTCACCCCCCCTCTAGAATATTTCAGATCTAACATGCACTTTTAATTGGTATCAGAGCCAGGTTGGTTAAACTCCACACCTTACCAGGTTGGTTAAACTCCACACCTTACCAGGTTGGTTAAACTACCACACCTTAAGAGGTTAATTGGTTGTACAGGCTAACACCTGAACCATAAAGATCTCTCTTGTTAGATCTGATTGTTTTGTTTCCTTTATTAGATTTATTTTTTCACAGAAATGGCTCAAAACAAAGATTATGCAAGCATCAGACCTCCAGTATGCAATCTTAACAGATTTGCCATCTGGAAGGCAAGAATCAAATTATACATGAATTCTATTGATGAGGATATTTTTGCTTCTATCTTAACAAGAGTACCTCCAGCACCTGCAGCTTCTACAAGCACCTCTACAAATATGACTGCAGTATCTCCTCCAGAGGATAATGATGCCTACAAGAAAGCCAAAATTGCAGATGCAAAAGCAATGAACATCTTGGCTCAAACTATGTCAGATGACATATTTCAGAAGATGGCTGAGTGCACCTCAGCCAAGGCCATTTGGGACTCCCTCAACCAAATGGTAGTTGGCTCAGCAGATGAAAGGAAAGACAGGAGATCAAACTTCATATCCCTGTATGAGAATTTTAAGAAGGATGAGGCAGAATCAGTGGCTGAAATGTACAACAGGTTGAGCTCAATCATCAATGAGCTTAAAACCTTGGATAAAGACATCACCCTGACAGAGGTGAATGACAAAATCTTGATGTGCTTCCCTAGCTCTTAGGATTCAAGAATCTGTCCTACCAAAGAAGCCAGAAGTCTGAATGAGATATCAACTGAATCACTGCTAGGCAAACTAAAATCTTTTGAGTAGTTGATTAAGTCAAGAGAAGCAGCTGAACAGAAGTCATCAACTCCAGCTAGAAAAGATCACAGTATAGCCTTCAAAGCATCAGAGGAAAGTGAGACCTCAACATCCAATGAAGAACTCATGAGCCTCTTTGCAAAAAGATTTTATAAGATGACTAGAAAGGATTTCAGAAGGAAATCATCCAGACAGGATGATAAGCCTAAGTTTGACAAGACACCAACCAAGGAGGTTGTGTCCTTTGGATGCAGAAAGCCTGGAAATTAAATCTCAGAATGTCCAGAAAAGCAGAAGAAGGAGAAAAGCAAAGAAAAGGACTCCAGGAGAAAACACAACAGCAGGCCCTCCTCAAGCAAGTACAAAAAGAAAGACAAGGGCTTTGTTGCTGAAACATGGAGTGATACTGAAAAAGAATCATCCTCTTCCAGCTCAAGTGAAGAAGAGGAAGAAGCAAGATCCAAGGAGGTTTGCCTTATGGCAATTGATGCCTCCAGGAGCAATTCAGGATCAGAAGGAGAATCTGAAGATGAGGCAGCCTCAGTCTCAGAGGCAGATCAGGTTCTTTCAAGCTTTGATTTTAATTCTGATTTATTTAAAATTGAATTCAAATATATGTGTTTAGATTTAATTAATTCAGAGAAAAAAATAAAAACCCTTAGAGAAAAGCTAGGAAACTTTGAATCTGTTAACTCAGAAAATCTGAAACTAAAAGATCAACTAACTTTAGCACATGAACAGATAATTAAATTAAAATCTGATTTATGTGAGGCTAAACAACTTGAGCAATCTCTCAATGGGATAAGTCTCAAGCTGATTGACATAACAAGCACAGTAAATGCCAGATTAAATAGTAAGATGGGCCTGGGTGCATCATCAGGTTTGCCCCCCATAATTAAGAAAAATATTTTTACCACACCCATTAAATTTGTTTCTGCCAAGGGAAAAGAAAAGATAATAGACAAACCAATGCCAGAAAACAACCCAGAACCCATAGACAAGAGAAATAAAAATCAGAAACAACTAATAAAAACAAGGTTCAGCAGCATTCGTCGAACTGAGATCAACGAAATGAGGCCAGTTCGTCGAACCTAGATCGACGAACGCTGAACGCAAACTTCAGTTATAACAATTCATCTAACTGCGATCGATGAACTTTGTATGGTTTGTCGAGCAGAGGTCGACGAACTTGGGGCGCAGAAAATGACTATTGTCATTCTCTGAGCAGAGATCGACGATCTCAGCCCTATTCGTCGAACTCTGGTCGACAAACTTACAGAAATTCGTCGAACCCAGAAGGACCAAACATAAATCATTTCTCTTACAGAAATTCTAAACCAGCTAATAAATCATTCAATCCAGTAACTGATTGGGTTATTCCACCTAAGAGATATCACCCCTTAGGTTATAAATATCAACCTACTTTGTCAGTTATATCCAGCTTTTCTTTTCAACAAAATAAAGGACCCAAGGTAACCTGGGTCAAGAACAATTGAGTTTTGTTTTTCATTACAGGTACATGTGAAGAGCTGTCCAAGGGTGAGTCAGACCTGGTACTTGGACAGTTGTTGCTCCAAGCATATGACAGGCAGCAAGGCCAATCTATCCAATTACAAGTCCAAGCTAGGACCAAAGGTGATCTTTAGTGATTCAAACAGTGGCCAATCTGAAGGATATGGAGCAGTAAATTGTTAAAGCCAAATATGACCTCAACAGGAGTTCAAAGAAAAGGGGGTGCAGCCAAAACCTACTTCTCTCAAGTCTCAACCCTCGACTGGATTCAAAGGACCTAAGACTGACCCAAAGCCTCAGCAGGGAGGTCCCACCTCACACCCGGAAGATCTCTGAGAGCTTCCCCTCCAAAGCCAAAGCTGGGCTAGGACCTCCTTAGAAAGCACTGGAATTTGAGAGATAATGATAGCTTGCCTTCTAAAGAGTCCTTATGGGTCTATTTATAGCATCGTGCTGACCTGAAATTACTGAAAAGCCCCTAGTTGGTCTGCCAATAGCCGAATCCCGCTGTTTTCCTGAGGGTACAGGGGTAAATTTACCTGGGGGCAATCTGGTCATTTAACCCTAGGCCTTGGCCCCCACTCGGCGAGAGCTGTGCCGAGGACCTCCTGTCCAGATCCTGGCGCGAATGCTCTCGCCTGCCTATAGGCGAGAGCCTTTTGAGATTGGAGCCTGGCGCAAGCGCAAGCATTCCCGCGCTGGCCGCGCTCGACGATCTTGGCCCGATGTTCTCCGTTAGACGATTCGGTTGCGCTCGCCGATCTTGGATCGACGATCTGGCGCGATCGCTCCCGCCTACTTGGGCGAGATCTTCTTTAGGGCGGGAACTCCTTCGGCTAGCCTGATTGTGACCATTGCGCCTCCTGGTCTGACTCGGCGAATATGGGGTTGTACACAATCCCCGCTCTTTTTGATCTAGCTCTGCGCTCGAAAAGACACGTCCAACCCAAAAATATTCGCTGAGCACGTGTCAACATCAGGGAATCTTTTGGTGGGTCGTACGGTGTCTATAAATATGTGTGCTGATAGACGGCCATAACACTTCACTCGAGTCGTCATTCTTCGCCTGAGCTCTCACCTCCTCTCGCGATGCCTTCCAAGCGCGCCGACAAACCGCTTCCGCAGGATCTGCAAGACCGCATCAATGCGGCACAGGCGCGAGCCAGGGCTAACAGTGCCCTGGTTGCCCCATGGCTAGCGAGACAGTCGTCGGCCGCTGAGCCTTCTCTGCCCAAGAAGAAAAAGAAAAGGGCGAAGGTGGTTCAGCGGGACCTGCCCCAAGAGAACAGGAGCCCGCCTACCCCAACCCCTAGCCGCGCGGACGATCCCTCGCCGCGGAAGGTATTCTTGATTTGTCAATCATTGAAAACCAGTCGCTCAGTTGTTGACGTGATATTTCTCGCAGGAAACGGTTCCTGTTGTTGCCACGTCCCCGCGAGAACCCTTGGATCCATCCTCTCGCCATCTCGAGGATCCACCGCGGGTTCCAGAGGTGGCTCCTCCACCTGACCCGAGCACCGCAGGTAACTGTTCCCCTCTCTCCCTTAACTCAAATCTTTGAATGCTGAACTGTCTTCTCGCAGCGCCAGTTTTCGCGCCGCCGGGTCTCGCCACCCGAGAGAGCGGGGCGAGTGCTGCGAATCAGCCTGCCCTTACGGTTGATTCCTCTCTACCGACGAGAGGAAATATTGCAGAATCTCCCGTGCCTCCGTTAGACGCCAGCCATCCTGCGGGAGACGAGACCCCCTCCCCCGCTACCGACCAAGCCGGGATTACCATTCGCAAAATTTACCCCCCCGGAAAAGGAAAGCCAATCCACCTACTTTTTGGAGCTGAGGGGGGGGGGGGGGGGCTGGGCCTTCTCGCCTGCCGTCGACCGGCGGGCCTCACCATGCTGCAGGTATATGGAAATTTTATCACAGTAATCCTCTAGCTCTCGCTATAACAGGAATTCTTTTGCCAGGGGACATGGGCTCGCGGCTTGGAGCTGAGGTAGAGGAAGAAGAAGAAGAAGAAGAAAGAGAGGGGGAAGATGGCGAGAGCTCCCCCTTCCCTTCGTCTGATGAGATGGAGGAGATCTTAACAGGTGTCGGGAGCGCTAAAAGACGGGGAAGAAGGTTGTCGATGTTCTATCGAAGCTCATCCGGCGAGAACGGGTCCGCGACCTCGCGGCAAAAGAGTTTCGCCAATCAGTGGAAAAGAGGCTAGAGACTCTGGAGCGGGATTATCTTATCGGCGAGATGGACCGGCCGGGGGTGGGGGGGGTGCTACCGCCGGATCCACACCCGAAAGGTGCATTGAGCGAATCCGGGATCTGTCCCGCCGGGTAGACCTGGGATGCACTGTTCTGTCGTCCTACTTCAAACCGCAGGCACCACCCCGGACCAAGCTGCGGGAGCGAGGGAAATGGCGATGGGAGCAAGGGAAATGGCAATGGGATCCTTATTGAGCCGCGAGACCCCCCTTCTCTTCCCCAGGCCTTCCCCTTCTCAGATGTACCCTTATTTATTTACTAGAACTGTAGCTATTAATTCTATACTTATCGCTTACTTTTTATCTAGCCCTCGCTCAGCGAGAGCAATAACTCTGCACTTATTGCTTTTTATTATTATATGCACATATGTTATTATCCAGGGCTCTTGGTTGGCGAGAGCTACCTTGCTTCCGCCTATCTTGCTTGTCGCACGTCATCTCACAATGCTTGCGCTAGTCATTCGGTCAATCAGTCACTATCGATCTTGGGCGGGAAAACGAAGCGTCGCTGACCTAGGACGTGCCGGCTGTACCTCGCCGCCTTTTTGAAAACAGTCATCATGATCACGGTTTTCTATAAATAGGGAAGCTCACCTACCACATTCATTTCTCCGATCTCAATCTCTCTCCTCTTCTGTTGCTTTCACAGTCTCTCCAAAGCTCTCGTTTGTCTCCGCCTTCTCCTTCCGTTCGCGTACAGTTCTTGCTCTCGCCTCCTTCTTGAAGCTCTCGCCCTCTTCTCGAAGCTCTCGCCTTCTTCTCGAATCTCTCCCCTTCCAACTCTTCATCACGATGTCAGGCGGAGGTGAGGGACGATCCAACTGTGCGGAAGCTTTCCAGAAGCACCTTTTTCTATCATGCACCCTCACCGTGGACGAGTTCAACCTAATCAAGACTCAATACGTTCCCGCCAGCTTCACCGCGCGGAACCCAGACAATCATGACAAGGTGAACACCGCAGGGGAGGGGGAGCTCGCCATCCCCATTGAGCACTTCGAGGTAGGCTTCCGCCTCCCGCTGTGGCCCAAGATGCGCCAGGCCCTCCGGTATTATGGAGTGGTTCCCGCGCAACTGAACCCAAATTCGGTTGCTATTCTCATGGCTTTTATATGCTACATGCGATCCGAGAGGATCGAGTTCAGCCTGCCCATTTTCCGCAAGCTATTCACTTTCCGCCCCAAAGGAGGGGTGGTCTTCTTCTCTGGACAACTGCTCAAGACGATCGGTCTCGCCAACAAGCACCATCACTGGGCGAGAGGTTCATCTTTGTTTCCGGCGACTTCGGGAACGTTCCTCTCGCACCCATCCAATACGAGGATGCCGCCTACAAGCCCCCCTCCTTGGGCTCGCGCGAGAGCGCCCTCCTTGAGTTCTTTGGAACCAAGGACTTCGGCGTACTCTACCTTCGGCGAGACGTTGATTCACTCCTCCCAGTGCTCCCAGACGAAGGTAAGGTCTCGCCTTTACCTCGCTAATCCTTGTTCTTTTCAAGGTTTGAACTTAGTATTGCCACTTTCGCAGGAGAGCGCGAGATCCCCCTACGCCAACCCTTTGACGAGGATCGCGCTGGCGGGAGCCAACCTCCAAAAGACCCGGTGGCTCTCGCAAAGGCCGCTGCACAAGCTTGCCGGAAAGAGTCGGCCCCGCATCCTTCAAGTGGTGCCGGGAAGCGAAAGCCCGGCGCCCCTGCGCCTCAACCAATCAAGAGACCCAAGACAACTGATACCGAGAAGGGCAAGGCTGTTATGGTGCCGCCCTCCCAACCTCTCCCTGCAGGCCGCTCCTTTGAGGAGATCTTGCAGGCTGTCAGCGAGATCGCAGCCACCAGGGGCGGCCTTGAGGCCCCTGCCGAGAACCCTCAGGCCCCTGGTGCTGCAGAGAGTGAGGGTGCCGCCGCCGGGACCTCCGGCCACCCCCTGTCTGGAGAGGTGCCGCGGGGCCATCACAATTTTGGTCTCGGCATGAGGTGTCTGGATGCGGAGAACAAGCCGCTGCTTCAGTGGGATCCCGACGCCAACAAGATCTCGATCTCGTCTCTCTTGCCAAGATGGTCAGAGCGAGACGAGGTTACCAGCGAGGCTTTCGCCTTAGGTTACTGTCTGTACAGCCGGGAGGATGCCAGTGTCTACGACAGGATGTCGACCTGGCTGCTGGCTTACGATTCTACTCGTGCCCTGATGTGCGGGCTGGAGCTTGCGCACATGTGTGCTCTCCGGAGCATCACAATAGACCGCAATTTTCAGGATATGTTCAAGGCTAGGGATGATGCGGTGGCTCAGGCGGCCACTCTGGCTAAGGAGCTGGCCGAGGCCCAGGAACTGCTATCTTCGCGCCAGGCGGAAGGGGTAAGCGATACTTTCACAGCGCTTGCTCTCGCTACTTTAACTCTTCTCTTTTATGCTAACCTTTTGCTGCTCAGGATTCCGCCCAAGCCACGCTTCGCGAGGAGCTATCACAAGCTCGATACGACAACATCCTCCTGAGGGAGCAGATTGCGCGCCTGGAGGCGAGTGCCCCCCCCCCCCCCCCGCTGGATGAGAGACTGAAGAGTCGGTACTACTCGGTCTATGACATCGACAAGCTGCTCTAGGCCAACGCGCAGGCTACAGTCAGGTTGACGCTAGAGACGCTGCGAGACGTCAACTGCTGGGATGGGAGGGGCAAAGACATCACCGCCCAACAGCTCTCTCCCTGGCTCTTCGAGCCCATTCCAAAGCCCCCGGGCGCCCCTGATACCCCACCCTCGGATGTCCCAAAATCCCCTGCAGCGGGTGGCGAGACCTCTGGGGAGAGCTCCGGCGAAAGCTCCAGCGGGAGCTCAAGCGGGAGCTCTGAGGGGTACAGCTTGTCTCCTTGAGGGGCCCCTTTTTCTTTTCTTTCCGCCTCAATGTAAAGCACGAGACGCTCTAAGCTTGTACTTATATAATATATTTATTGCAAACGTTTTCATTGTAAATGCCTCATCCTGTTATTGTGAATGTGCTTGATGTAATTGTTGTGGCTGAATGCTTCCTACGTATGCTTCCGCCGAGGCCCTTGGCACCCCTAGGATAGTCTTCCTTAGTGACGAATCGGCGGGAACCTGCTGCAAACTATCAGTCGGAAGCGTGGCTCACGAACCCTTAAGACGGGACCATCCCCCTTTAGTCTACGTGAATCCCTTCAGGCCCGTCGCCTAACGATTCTGCCTGTCTACTCGAAAATATTAAAAGGAGCCTTCTCAGCCAAAGCCCTCCCTCGGCGAGACCTCTTTGACGGGGATTTCCCTGTCGAGATCTATCCCGGCCGAGAACTTTCCTACCTTTACCTCTTTCCATTTCGTGTTCCTGGTGCACTTCCTGCCTTGTCCAAACCAAACCAGACCTAACCCGTCCTAACCTATCTCCCACAAACCAAACCTATCCCCCACAGGCGAGCCTACGGACCTGCCAGCTAGATGAGAGCCTGCGCAGCGGGTCTACCTGGGGCCGAGCCGAGCTCGGGGTGCCGATGACGATCTCAAACCAACCAAACCTATCCCCCACAGGCGAGCCTTCGGACCTGCCAGCTAGATGAGAGCCTGCGCAGCGGGTCTACCTGGGGCCGAGCCGAGCTCGGGGTGCCAATGAAGATCTTAAACCAGCAAAACCTATCCCCCACAGTCGAGCCTACGGACCTGCCAGCTAGATGAGAGCCTGCGCAGCGGGTCTACCTGGGGCCGAGCCGAGCTCGGGGTGCCGATGAAGATCTCAAACCCACAAAACCGATCCCCCACAGGCGAGCCTTCGGACCTGTCAACTAGATGAGAGCCTGCGCAGCGGGTCTACCTGGGGCCGAGCCGAGCTCGGGGTGCCGATGAAGATCTCAAACCAACCAAACCTATCCCCCACAGGCGAGCCTTCGGACCTGCCAGCTAGATGAGAGCCTGCGCATCGGGTCTACCTGGGGCCGAGCCGAGCTCGGGGTGTCGATGAAGATCTTAAACCAATCAAACCTCTCCCCCACAGGCGAGCCTTCGGACCTGCCAGCTAGATGAGAGCCTACGCAGCGGGTCTACCTGGGGCCGAGCCGAGCTCGGGGTGTTACAAAACACATAATTATGTTATATTATGAAAAATTTGACAATAGTTAAGAGAAAATCAATCGATGTAGTATAATAAGTTTATTTTTGAGATACATGGTTACATCCTTCCCCCTTCATGGGTAGAAGCATTTTAGGTCATCGCCGCTCCATGTGTGGCTTAGGGCCCTACCCTCCACGTCCTGGAGGTAGTATCCTCCTGTTTCGAGGACTCCCTTCACTATGTATGGTCCTTCCCAGTTCGGGTGGAGCTTGCCCACGAGAGCCGACCTTCCTGCTGCGTCAACCTTTCTCAGCACCAGATCCCCTTCAGTAAACTGCTTGACCCTGACATGCTTATCAAAATGCTTGGCCATTCGCCGCTTGATCTCTTCTTACCTGATAGCCGCCACGTCTTGCAGCTCTTCCACCATATCCAACGAGAGGCATTGCCCCTCCTCATTCTCCAACCTCCAAGTCTCGTCTCCTTCGCCCGCGGCTGTGACTCGCAGGGACCGGACCTCGAACTCCACTGGTAGGACGGACTCACACCCATGAGAGAGCTTGAAGGGGGTCTCACCGGTGTCTGTATTCGGGGTCGTTCGTAGGGCCCACAGGACCGAGGGGAGCTGCTCCACCAAATTCCCCTTTAAGTTCTCCACTTTTTTCTTTAGTAGGTTCACAATGATTTTGTTTGCCGCTTCCACCTGGCCGTTACTCCGGGAGTGGTGGACAGAGGCAAACCGGAGATCTATCCCTAGTTGGGCGCAGAAGCTGATGAACTCCTCGCTGGCAAACTGGGGGCCGTTATCTGTCACTATTGCTTGGGGCAACCCATGTCTGCAAATGATCTCCCCCCAGACGAAATTCCTTATGACCTGTGAGGTGACCTTGGCCAAGGCTTTAACCTACAGCCACTTCGAGAAATAATCGACCATGACCAAGAGGAATCTCCTCTGCCCACTAGCCGGAGGAAAGGGCCCAACTAAATCGATTCCCCAGATGGCGAACGGCCACAGTGCCGTGATGCTCCGGAGCCTTTGGGCTGCCAAGAGCTGAAGGGGGGCGCAGAGCTGACATTTTTGACACCTTCTTGCAAACTCTGTGGCATCCTTCCTCAGGGTGGGCCAAAAGTACCCCTGCCTGACCACCCTTGCCTCCAACGTCCTTCCTCCGGAGTGAATGCCTCACTCGCCCGAGTGCACCTCCACCAATATCTTCGGGATCTCTTCTTCGGCCACACATCTAGCTAGGAGCCCTGACAACATCTTACGATGCAGGCCCCCCTCCATCATTAGGTAGTGAGCTGCTTTGCGCTTGAAGCTTCTCCCGACTTTGGTCCCCCCAGGAAGTTCACCGGTGGTTAGGAAGGTCACAAATGGATCCACCCACGAGGGTTGCCGATCTACCACCAACTCTCCTTCCTCGATAGCCGGTCGAAATAGCTCCGTCAAGGTCCCTCCTCCCCGAAGTCCGAACTTGGCTAATCGATCGGCGGCTACACTTTCTTCCCTTGGAACACGTTGAATTGAGAATGACCGGAACCCTCCGATGATCTCCCTTACCTTGGAGAGGTATTTGATGAGGGTAGGCTCCCGAGCTTCAAACTCTCCCCGGATCTGCGACGCTACTACCTTCGAATCAGTGAAAGCTTCCACATCCTGAATTCTATTGGAGAAAGAAATCTGCCCAAAGAATTCTATTGGAGAAAGAAATCTGCCCAAAGAATTATAACCAGGAAAATAGGTCACAACGCGCAGAAAAACAGGTTGCAACGTCTGGACGAATTTCAAATTTTAAATTTCAAATATGGCGCCATTTGCAATTTTGGAAAGATGCATCCTTTGGGGAAAGGGCTGGACGTTTTTCTTGGCTGATTAGGGAGTCATTAAGGAGGATTATTCAGAATTCCATTAGAGAGAAGAAAGGAGGAGAAAAACCTAGGGTTGCTCTTCTTACGCGAGAAAGACGACGAATCTCCGGACGGATCAAGCAAGCAACCTCGGGAAAAGGATTCTACAGCGGTTTGGACTAATTTCTACCATGTTTTGTAAGAACTTTCCAACCATTGTGTGTGATTTCTCCATCGTTATGAACTAAATTTTAAAAGTCTTGTATGTTGTGAGTACTAGACTCTTTGTGATGATTTAATTTCAATTTTACTTTCATGTTTGGTTGATGATCTATTTTTATTGGGTTTATGTACTTTAATTGTGGAATTTTTGAGTAAGTGTTCTTCTTTTAGATAGCGAGACGAGATTCGAGAGAGGAGTCTCGCTAGTCTAGGGTTGAATCCTCATTTTATGCGACAAAATTCGAGAGAGGAGTTGCGTAATTCTTTTAGTCAAAGTTCCATCTTTTTACTGCACTGCAAGATTCGAGAGAGGAGCGGTGTAAGTGTAACATAAACCTTAATATAACGTCGAGAGAGGAAGAGATTCCGTCTTGAGTTAGCAACATCGATTTTAAACCTTCATGTTATTCTAAATCTGCCTAAGTTAGAGATAACTATGGGAATTAGGATAAGCGGATTTCGGAGATCGAGAGATAATGTCATCCATCTTAAAAAATCGTTGCAGGATAGTAATCAACCAATCATGAGAGGTCACTAAGAAAAGTCGTCACAATAGTCTAAGAAAATAACATACGAGACTAATTCTCCAATTTGAAAAAAGTAACGAAGCAAGATCAAATTAGTTATTATTATTATTGTTGTTGTTTTCTCTAAAATTCTCGCTATTAAATATCTCGCCTGAATTTAAAGAATAGGAGGCGCTAGTAATTGTGAGCACTAATCAATCACTTCCTCGAGGGAACGATCACTTCTTACTCTATATTACTTGATCCGGCACGTATACTTGCGTTATTATATACACCTGTTTCGGGCGTATCAAGTTTTTGGCGCCGTTGCCGGGGATTTGCAACTGATTTAGTGTTATTTCTTACAATATTAGTGATTCCTTAGTATTTAGAGATCAGGTGTTTGTTTGTTTTTTGTTTGCTTATTTTTAAATCATTAGAAGTTGGGCGGTGTATGTCCAGGTATAGGCAAGTGGAATTATTGCCTTTGAATTCTGAAATCGAGCGCTCCTGTAGACAAAACAGAAGAGAAGCTAGAAACGTGAATATTATTCATCCTGCGATGGATAATAATAATAATAATGCTAATAATAATGATGGTCAGGTGGATTAAAATGGCCACCCTGCGGCACCACGTATGACTTGTCACGAGTATAATACACCACTAAGGGGAGGTGTGCACTTCAGCATTGCTCGACCAGCAATCGCTGCTAATAATTTTAAAATGGACCCACTAATTATGCAACAAGTACAAAATAATAAGTTTGGGGGTCTAGGTCATGAAGATGCAAATTCCCACTTACGAACCTTCTTAGCAATTTGCGATATGTTTAAGTTTAACGGAGCATCAGAAGATGCAATAATGCTAAGATTGTTTCCTTTTTCTTTAGAAGGGAGAGCGAAAGATTGGTTAGACTCTTTGCCTAACGATTCTATCACAACATGGGAGCAGTTGGTGGAAAAATTCTTGCATAAGTATTTTCCTCCATCTAAAACCGCAAAGCTGATAAGGGATATAACCACATTCACACAGGGTAACGGAGAGACACTGTACGACGCTTGGGAGCTTTTTAAGGAGCTATTAAGAAAATGTCCCCATCATAGGTTAGCCCTACATCAGCAAGTTTCCACCTTCTATAATGGTTTGCAAACTGCAACCATGATTTTAGTAGACGGCGCTGCAGGAGGGTCGTTGCTTAAGAAGTATCCCGAGGATGCGTATGCAATCCTTGAAGACCTCACTGTAAATAATTACCAAGCCTATGAGCGTCAAGGGAACAATAATCCAGTTGGTATCCACCAAGTGGACCAATTCACATCCTTGGCCGCTCAAATGGCATCATAGTTTAATCTAATCAATAAGATATTAGATTCATTATCACAACCTTCATCTAGTGCTCCATTGACGGTGGAGCAATTGAATCAAATTTCTGAAGAGGCAAATTATGTAGGAGGAGCACAAAAGCAAATTCCACCTGGATTTGCCAATCATTATCACCCCGAGTGGCGGAATCATCCGAATTTCTCCTGGAAAAATAATCAAGGGATGAATCAACCACAAGGGTTTAATCAAAATATAAATCACCTACCTATCAATAACAACTCTCAACCCCAACAAATAAACCAAAGAAATATGACGGATGAGTTTATCTTAGGCATGTTCCAAAAGTATGACTCAAAAATGGTAGGAATAGAATCATCGTTAAGATCACTAGAAACGACTATGGGACAAATTGCAAACTCATTAAGTCAAAGGCCCATTGGAACTCTACCTTCTGATACCACACCCAATCCAACAAAAGATAATCATAATAATCATTGCAAGGCTATTGCACTGAGGAGTGGTGTAGAGATTCCAAGTGCGGAGGGGTTGCTTGAGAAAGTTAGGGAAGAAGAGACAAGTAAGAAGCCAAGTGAGACGAGCACATTAGAGAAGGACGAGTTGGGTGAGAAAAATGATGTGGGAGAAAAACAAAAGGAGAAATTAATTCAAAAGAAAGAAGTAGTCTATCCACCACCCCCATTTCCGTCTAGACTTGCTAACTCCAAACTTGACATACAATTCCAAAAGTTTATGGAGATTTTCAAAAAACTATCTATAAATATCCCATTTGCTGAGGCACTTGAGCAAATGCCAAGTTATGTCAAGTTTATGAAGGATATCTTGGCAAAGAAAAGGAAGTTTGTTGATAAAGAGATAGTGGCTTTGACTGAGGAGTGTAGTGCTATATTGCAGAAGAAGTTGCCACCCAAGCTTAAGGACCCCGGTAGCTTCACAATTCCTTGTTCTATCGGATTAAAGTTTGTTGGGAGAGCTTTATGTGACCTTGGGACGTGCATCAACTTGATGCCATTATCCATCTATAAGAAGTTGGGTCTAGGTGAGATCACACCTACATCTCTGACTCTACAGTTGGCTGATAGGTCTCTAGCATTTCCCAAGGGAATTGTAGAGGACGTGTTGGTTAAGGTGGATAAATTCATCTTCCCTGCTGATTTTGTGGTACTTGATATGGATGAGGACAAGGATGTCCCCATCATTCTTGGTAGACCATTCTTGGCCACCGGACGAACACTTATTGACGTACAGAAGGGTGAGCTTACGATGAGAGTTAATGATGAGAATGTGACATTCAACATCCTCAAAACTATGAAATTTCCCGATGATAAGGATGAGTGTTACTCCATTGAGGAGGTGAATGCACCTATACATATGATGTATGATGAGAATGATTGGGAGCGTAAAATCTTTAGTGTGTTAACAAATGAAGAAATAGAAGAGGACCCAGACTTAACAGAAACTGTAGACACTTTAAGTACTTATGAGCATATACCAAATGGTAACATATGTGAATTAATAAGTAGACCAAGTGAGTCTAAGGATCACTAAGCCTTCTATCTTGGAGCCACCTACGCTTGAATTAAAACGGTTACCTGAAAACTTAAAGTATGTTTTTCTAGGCGAGGATAACACGCTACCGGTTATTATTGATGCATCTTTAGTAAAGGAACAGGAAGACAAATTGCTTGAGATTCTTCGTGAGTATAAGGCAGCAATGGGTTGGACCATTGCAGACATTAGAGGGATAAGTCCCTCAATTTGTATGCACAAAATTCTTTTAGAGGAAGAAGCAAAAAACTCAATCGAACCCCAACGAAGACTTAGCCCACCAATGAAAGAAGTGGTAAAGAATGAGATAATTAAATGGTTGGATGCGGGTATTATTTATCCTATCTCCGATAGCCGGTGGGTAAGTCCTGTCCAATGTGTGCCAAAGAAGGGGGGCATTACGGTAGTTAAAAATGAGAAAAATGAGTTGATTCCCACTAGAACGATAACTGGATGGCGGATTTGTATGGATTACCGAAAGTTGAATAAAGCAACTAGGAAAGATCATTTTCCACTCCCATTCCTCGATCAAGTTCTTGATAGGTTAGCAGGGAATGAGTATTTCTGTTTCTTAGATGGTTATTCTGGGTATAATCAGATCATGGTAGCTCCCGAGGATCAGGAGAAGACTACATTCACCTATCCTTTTGGAACATTTGCATTTAGGAAAATGCCATTTGGCTTGTGTAACGCCCCTGCTACATTCCAGCGTTGCATGATCGCTATTTTTACTGATCTGATTGATGAGGGCATCAAGATCTTTATGGACGATTTTTCAGTATTTGGGAGATCGTTCGATGAATGTTTGAAAGTGTTGAAGAAGACTTTGGATAGGTGCATTCAAACCAATTTGATCCTAAATTGGGAAAAATGTCACTTTATGGTCAAAGAAGGAATTGTTTTACGACACAAGGTGTCGAAGAAAGGATTGGAAGTAGATCGGGCAAAGACAGAGGTTATAGAGAAATTGCCACCACCAACTAATGTTAAGGGAGTACGTAGTTTTTTAGGACATGCGGGCTTCTACCGTCGTTTCATTAAAGATTTTTCTAAAATTTCTAAGACGCTAAGCCATTTATTAGAAAAAGATTCACACTTTAATTTTGATAAGGAATGCCTAGCCGCCTTTCATTCTTTAAAGCAAAGTCTGATTTCTTCACCCATTATTATCTCACCCGATTGGTCTTTACCATTCACCATTATGTGTGATGCTAGTAACTTCGCTGTGGGTGCGGTTTTAGGACAAGTGCACGACAAGATCTTTCACACAATCTACTATGCTAGCAAGACGCTAATTGATGCACAAGTAAACTACACAACTACCGAGAAGGAGCTATTAGCAGTCATTTTCGCTTTTGACAAATTTCGCTCCTACTTGGTAACCTCTAAGGTGATTGTTTATACGGACCATGCATCTATCCGATTTTTAGTAGAGAAAAAATACGCTAAACCTAGTCTGATTAGGTGGGTTCTCCTCTTACAAGAGTTCGACTTGGAGATTAAAGATCGAAAAGGGGCGGAGAATCCTGTAGCAGACCACCTATCACGTCTAGAGTATGAGCGTGAGAAGGCTGGAGACATAAAGATTAGAGAGAATTTTCCGGATGAGAGGTTGCTGGTAATATCTGAGGCGAGTATTCCATGGTATGCTGATTTCGTCAATTTCATTGTGAGTAACATTTTACCCCCAGATATAGGTTATCAACAGAAGAAAAGATTTCTTCATCAGGTTAAGTTTTATCTATGGGATGCCCCACATGTATTTAAGATATGTGCTGACCAAGTTATTCGTCGGTGTGTACCAGAAATAGAAGTTCATGATATCCTAGAAAAGTGTCATGCATCTCCTTACGGAGGGCACTTCATGGGAGAACGAACTGCTATGAAGGTACTAGAGTCTGGTTTCTATTGGCCAACACTGTTTAGGGACGCACACTTGTTTGTTAAGAAGTGTGATAGATGCCAAAAGACGGGCAATATTCATCGGGGTGCAAGTATGTCTATGACCAATATTCTGGAGGTAGAAGTATTTGATGTGTGGGGCATTGACTTCATGGGACCGTTTGTGAACTCGGGAGGAAATTTCTACATTTTATTGGCAGTAGATTATGTGTCAAAGTGGGTAGAGGCCATTGCCACACAGAAAAATGATGCCAAGATTGTACTCAAGTTTATAAAAGCAAACATATTTGCGAGATTCGGCACGCCTAGGGCGATAATTAGTGATGGAGGTTCGTATTTTTGCAATACACAATTTAAATCACTTCTAAGAAAATACGGCGTAACACATAAAGTGGCCTTAGCATATCACCCGCAAACCAATGGATTAGCCGAAATCTCCAATAGAGAAATCAAGTCTATTTTAGAGAAGACGGTGAGTACAACTAGGAAGGATTGGGCATTTAGGTTGAACGATGCATTATGGGCCTATAGGACTGCCTACAAAACACCCATAGATGTGACTCCTTTTAGAATGGTGTATGGAAAAGCTTGCCACTTACCCATAGAATTGGAGCATAAAGCGTACTGGGCAATAAAAAGATTGAATTTTGATCTCCAAGAAGCGGGCAAGAATAGACTTTTTCGTTTGAACGAATTGGAGGAGATCAGATCTAACGCTTATGAAAATGCTAGGTTGTACAAGGAAAGGACGAAAAAATGGCATGATTCGAGGTTAAACAGAAAGGAATTCAAAGAAGGGCAATTTGTTCTCCTGTATAACTCAAGATTGAGATTATTCCCGGGAAAATTGAAGTCACGATGGTCGGGACCTTTTCGGGTGGAGGAAGTACATCCGTTTGGAGTAATCACGATTTGTAATGAGAAAGACGGATCCAATTTTAAGGTTAATGGGCAGAGGTTGAAAGAATACTTTAAAGACAATGATCATCGAGAGACGATGATCATCATGCTGAAATAAAAACGAGTGCGAAGAAGAATGTCCGGCCGGGACGTTTTAAACTAGGCGTTTGGTGGGAGGCAACCCACCGTCTATTTTGATATGTTTGTTTAATTAGTATATATATATAATATTAACAATAATAAATAACAATAAAAATCGTATCATTCATAAAACTGCTCCTAAATATCAATAAAACTGCTCCTTCATCGCCTGACTCAGAGAAAAAAGCTGCAAGACCTTTGGATTTTTAATTTAAGTTCGCTGTTGTAACCTAGGAAAATGCGTTATAACTTTCTTTTTGCTGTTTAGTATTGAAAGGAATCACTGGAATCCGGTCCGGTTTGGTTCAACTGAACCGGCGCCAATCCAACCAGAAATTAGAAAGTCACAACGCACATAAAGGAGGTTGCGACTTATTGTTTCCTGCCATCTCTTCTGATTAACCCTGCGGACCGGCTGAACCGGTCACGGCTACCGGCCTAGCCGGTTGGGTTACGTTATATAAAAGGCCTGCCTTTTCTTTTCGCGTTCGACTTTCGTCGATCACCTCATTTACCCTAAGCCTCGCGCTGAAGTTGAAGGGGCGCGAGTTTCCGGCGGTGATATCGCGAGTTTCCGGCGGTGATATCGCGAGTTTCCGGCAGTGATATCGCGAGCTTCCGGCGGCGACATCGCGAGCTTCCGTCGGTGACAATCGCATCGACGGGCGACGGGAGATTTCAACCACCAGGCCTATTTCCCTGATTTCACATTTCTACCCTAAGTTCACCGCGGGAATCGGGAGTCGCTAGTCTACTGTGTTGGTGATCTGCATCACTCGGAGCGGGTGAGCTGCTATTGTTTTCGAATAGAGGACAGCTTGGGTTCCAGCGTTAGCACGACGCGGAGGGCTGAGTGTTGCTCTTCTTTTTCCTGTGGAGCGGCCGATCTTCATCAACCGCCAACAGCACAAGTTCAACTTCGTAGGCCTCTAAAGGTATAAACCTAACCCCTTAGTCTAGTAGAGTAGTAGACTGCTTCATTTCTTGCTTAGCATTGGTTTCGGATTTGGTAGATTTGGTCATGACATCGAGAAAAAAGGGAAAAGGGAAAGAGATTGTGCGAAAAAGCCAGAAATTTGTAAGTGACAAAGCCGCCCAACGATTTCATTCCCTCCAATCCATACCACCCATTTACGAAAGAGGATTCAAAATGGAGAAACGGGGCTGTAATATGGGATATGTGGGGCAAATACAGGCTATGGGCTGGGAAACGTTGTGTCACCCAAGGACGGAGGCAGTGCTACCGTGGGTTTATTAATTCTATGCTAATGCACCAGTTGCAGAAGGGGGAACTGTGTTCGTGCGAGGAAATAAAGTGGATTTTTCTGCCTCTGCCATTAATTCGTTCTTTGATTTAGATGATAACATCGGACCAGATCATACAACTATGCTTTCTACCACGCCTAAGGCAGATATGACCGCTGTTATCTGTGGTGTGCTAGGACCAAACTGGGTGAGCACCAAAGAGAATGCTCTACATTCCACTTGCCTATCGAGGGAAGCGAAGGTTTGGCTTCACTTTGTAAACACAAGTTTGCTGCCCACACGTCATTTAAACCACGTCCAACTTGATAGGATTGCATTAATTTTCTGCATCATAAAGGGCATTAAGGTTAATATTGGACGGATCATCTCTCGGCTTATCTGGACAAAAGTGAATGATAAGAAAATGAGGCACCTTTGGTTCCCAACTACCATCACTGAGTTATGTCGCGCAGCTGGAGTTGAACTCGGTGAGGGTGATCTGATCACACAAGTGGATCACCACATCACAGAAATAGTAGTGAACGTCAACATCAAAGTACCCTCTGAGCTTCCTCAAGCTCCAAGCAAGTTGAAAGCCGTGTGTGCTGCTAAATCCCCTAAGTCAACAGCAGTAGCTCCCAAGCGCATTAATATTCTGATAGTTGACCACGACGATGATCCAGATGCTATGATCGAGCAGCTTGAGTACATGAAGGCGTATCATCGCTGCCAGTTTGTTTACTTCAACTCCAAGTTGGACTACATATGTGAGAATCAGGCCAAGTTGATGCAGAAGGCCCGTATTCCAGTGGCGGAGCCTAAATATGATATGGAGTCCCAGTTTGACAAGAAAGGCTATCTCCTGACATCGGATGGGATGAGAATAGATCCTACGTTGACAAAAGCTAAAGAAGTGGAGGAGGATGAAGACGATGAGGACGCAGAGGAGGATGAAGAGGATGAAGAAGCAGAGGAAGATGAAGATGACGAGGACGACGAGGAAGGGGATGCTTAGCTCTTGTGTGTTGTTTTGCTCCTAGTTTGCATTTGCATATTTACATTTCTATCTTTTTCTTTTTGTTCTGATATTGGACAGTTAGTTAATTAGCGCGGCCCTCGCACATTTTGGTGAAGACAGGTTTAGTCCTCTGGCCAGTACATTTCTTTTGTCATGGTTAATTCAGTTACCTACTCATGTTTAGGCTTTGATATTATTTGGAACTTTCACTATTGTCGTGAGTAATTGCTATTAGATTGTGGCATGTTGAATCTATGATATGCTGAGCCATCCTTTGAATTAGGTAAATTTTGTCATATAATTCTGATTATCAATTCTATGTTATGTGACTGATTATATGAATTCTGCTTAATGATGTTATATGAGTACCTTTGTCATACTTATGAAGGTTTTCGAGGATGAGTTAATTCAATATGCTTAAAACAATGATTCTGCACTAGCTTTATGTTTTGTTACTCTTATTGATATTCATGCCGCCCAACATAATTGCATCTCCTATCCTACTCAGTGTACATGTTGAGGGTTAACACATGCAGGATATATTTAATAGATAGGGTATCGGAGAGACATCCCATTACATATTAAATCAAGTGCATTGCCGAGTTCATGGACAACTACACAGACAATCAACTTTTCAGGGGAGTACTTCAATTACAATATTCATCTTGACTTGCATTTTATCCTTTACCTTATTTGCTTATTAGTCAAAGTAGTTTAATCATATTTTCTTAGGTATTGAAGTCTCCTTGCTAGGGACTAGCAAGTATCAAAAGTGTGGAGGTGGGAGTAGTATACTCCTACCAATTGAGTGAGAGTAAATATTTTCAACAATTTTAGTTAATCCTATTTTTCGACATAATTAACGAATGTTATTCAATATTACTCGATAATGATTGTTGGTAGGATAGTCAGTCTTAAGGGTTCAAATCCTCGATTGAAAATTAGTAAGATGGGTAAAAGCTCTCTTAAATATTTCTCTAATCCTCACAATTCTTTAAAAGAATTCGCTTCCTAAAAATTGATCATCACTGACTTCTCAAAATAATGATCGAAGGATTGGCATGAACCAAGTCGGAGATGTAATCCAAAACGTAGCGAGTTCTAGTTGATTTGAAAGAATGATTAGGACATACCTTTGATCAATTCGTGCCTCACTACCGATATTTGATTTGATCGCCCACCTTTCTTTGAGCTTGAACTTTAAATTCTCACATACCATTTCCCTATATTCCTATTAGTTATTTCTTAGTAAGTTCTTTAACTATAGGGAATTGTTAAAAATTCAAAAAATTGTGTGATTCGTAGTGATATGTGGCCCGAGTATGTGTACACCTACTTGGAACGATCCCTACTACAACTCTATAAAAAAAGGGGGAAAAGAGAACGTGTCATAGTGATATGCGACCTAGGTATGTATATTCATACTTAGAATGATCCCAACTATGATTACAGAAGAAAAGAAAAAATTTACACCGTGTTAGTTGTAGTGATATGTGGCCCGAGTATGTGTACACCTACTTGGAATGATCCCTACTACGGTCTAAGAAGTTGAAAATTAAAGATAAACCCTATAGTTGGAAAATTATTAAAAATATTAACTAGGGAAATACCTTCTACTATCGCATTTGATTCCTTACCAAGCCAAGGTCATTTCCACCACAAGTCCTCATTTTTTTTTCTTTTCAAGTCAAATTATGAACTCTAGTGGAGGCTAAGTCAAAGACTCGGTTTATTTTCATTCCTTCTTAGTTATTAAGGAAGTTCGTTGAGAACAATTTATAGGAGTCGATGATTTTAAAGGATAGCACACACCACACAAGAAAGTTTAATTGAGCTTTATCCTTCATCAAGCTAGTGAATATTTGATTATGATGAACCATTAAGGTATGACAAGTCCTCATCTGGTTAAATTTGAAACATTTGAGAAATCTTTTTTTTAATTATGTTGAGAAGAAGGATCTTATGAGTTTATATTGCGACTAACTCCTCTCACTCAATTTACATGATTAGTATTGTCTTTGCTAGGGACTAGCAAAGGTTTAAGTGTGGAGGTGTGATAACTTCCCAAATAGAAGTTATCTAGCCTAATTTTATGTCTTAATATCCATTATAAATGCTCAAAATAAGTTTAAATAAAATAGAAATAAGAGTTTAATTCATATTTATTTAATTTTGAGCTAATCCGGTCTTTTTCCAATGTATTTGTGCGAGAATTGGCAAAGAATTCTATTGGAGAAAGAAATCTGCCCAAAGAATTATAACCAGGAAAATAGGTCACAACGCGCAGAAAAACAGGTTGCAACGTCTGGACGAATTTCAAATTTTAAATTTCAAATATGGCGCCATTTGCAATTTTGGAAAGATGCATCCTTTGGGGAAAGGGCTGGACGTTTTTCTTGGCTGATTAGGGAGTCATTAAGGAGGATTATTCAGAATTCCATTAGAGAGAAGAAAGGAGGAGAAAAACCTAGGGTTGCTCTTCTTAAGCGAGAAAGACGACGAATCTCCGGACGGATCAAGCAAGCAACCTCGGGAAAAGGATTCTACAGCGGTTTGGACTAATTTCTACCATGTTTTGTAAGAACTTTCCAACCATTGTGTGTGATTTCTCCATCGTTATGAACTAAATTTTAAAAGTCTTGTATGTTGTGAGTACTAGACTCTTTGTGATGATTTAATTTCAATTTTACTTTCATGTTTGGTTGATGATCTATTTTTATTGGGTTTATGTACTTTAATTGTGGAATTTTTGAGTAAGTGTTCTTCTTTTAGATAGCGAGACGAGATTCGAGAGAGGAGTCTCGCTAGTCTAGGGTTGAATCCTCATTTTATGCGACAAAATTCGAGAGAGGAGTTGCGTAATTCTTTTAGTCAAAGTTCCATCTTTTTACTGCACTGCAAGATTCGAGAGAGGAGCGGTGTAAGTGTAACATAAACCTTAATATAACGTCGAGAGAGGAAGAGATTCCGTCTTGAGTTAGCAACATCGATTTTAAACCTTCATGTTATTCTAAATAACCCTAAGTTAGAGATAACTATGGGAATTAGGATAAGCGGATTTCGGAGATCGAGAGATAATGTCATCCATCTTAAAAAATCGTTGTAGGATAGTAATCAACCAATCATGAGAGGTCACTAAGAAAAGTCGTCACAATAGTCTAAGAAAACAACATACAAGACTAATTCTCCAATTTGGAAAAAGTAACGAAGCAAGATCAAATTAGTTATTATTATTATTGTTGTTGTTTTCTCTAAAATTCTCGCTATTAAATATCTCGCCTGAATTTAAAGAATAGGAGGCGCTAGTAATTGTGAGCACTAATCAATCACTTCCTCGAGGGAACGATCACTTCTTACTCTATATTACTTGATCCGACACGTATACTTGCGTTATTATATACACCTGTTTCGGGCGTATCAAGTGCGGGTCCAAGTTCAGGCGATGGCAAACCACGTCTGCGTCGATGCCCGACATGTCCGCCGTGCTCCAGGCGAAGATGTCGACGTTACTTTCAATGCAAGCCCTCACTTGCTCCCGGGCCTCGGGACTCAAGCCCTCGCTGACCCGCACCCTTTGTACTCGTCCTGCGCTGGTGAAGACTTCCATCTCCACCACTTCTTCAGCCGGCTCCATCCGCGATTGCTCCCAGCCGGCCCTTGCATCTTCCTCCAGCCCCAGCTCTCCCCTTTCGACTTCCTCCTCGATCTCCATCGCTTCTACCAGCCCCTCCTGCTGCTGCTCGACTCCCACGCCCCTCGGGGCCTCTCCCTCAAATCCTCCTGCCGCTTGTTCTCCTACTTCCATCACCCCTTCTGGGCTCTCCTGCTCCTCGTCCCCCCGGACCACCTGCTCATCTCCTTGCTGCTCCTCAGTCTCCTCTTCTCCCACTTCCTCTTCAACTACATCTCTTGCCTCTTCTAGGCCCATTCCCTCTTCCTCAACGACCTCCTCAAGTGCCGCCATCTTAATGTCCAACTCCTCTGCCTCTGCCATCCACGAAATGGTGTTGACTGCTGTAACGTAGCATTGTCTTGCCACCTTCGGGTCCCCTCTTACCCTGACCTGTACCCCCGCATTGTTGAACTTGAGGCATTGATGGAATGAGGAGGAGACGCAGCGAAAGGCGCTAATGAGGGGGCGCCCAAAGATGACATTATAGCTGCTTAGGGCGTCCACGATCACGAACCTGCAGTTCCGTGACATGCCCCCCAACTTCATGTGCAGCCCTACTCCCCCTTACACTTCCTTCCTCTCTCCGAAGAATCCAAACAACGGCCCATCCGAGGCCAGGATCCTGTTCCCTTCAACCCTCATCTCGTCGAAGGCTTTCTTGAAGATGACATTCACCGAGCTCCCATTATCCACTAGTATCCTTGAGACCGTATAATTTTCCACCGCCGTCTGGATCACCAGGGCGTCACAGAATGGATCCTCATAGTCTGGCATGTCTGCTGACGAGAAGGTGATTTTTTCTTCTGGTGGGGGAACCTGGGAGGTAGAGGCGACCCCCCTTCGGTACATGGTTTGCAGGCTCCCCTTGCGGGTTGCCTCAATTCCCACTCCTCTGTGAATCACCCCGATTCCTCCCCGGGTCCCTATATCTACCCGATCTTCGCACCTATCTTTCACCTCGCCCTGTTGTACCTCTACTATCCTCACCGGTGGATCCTGCCTTCCTGCTCCTCTTGCTTCTCTTATCTCTAAGAACTCCGGGCAGGTGGCCGTTGCGTGACCTTCCTCCTGGTGGAAGTCACAAAAAAGCAACGCCTCCCCGCCCCTCCTTCCCTCTCCTCTTCCTCTTCTCCCTCCTCCTCGAGCTCCTCTTGCTGCTCCTCTTCCTCTCCCCACTTCCATGGCCTCTTGCGGTGGTGGGGCACGACCCCCCGGCGCCTGCCTCCACGCCGGCTGATCGAACCTCCGGGTTTCCCGTAGATTATCTCTTCCATGGTAGCCCCCTCCTTGGCCCTGGGGGCGACCCTCCTGGGGCCTCCAACCTAACCGGTTGTTCGGCTCCCGGGCCCCCCATCCCTGCTGCTGCCCAAACCTTCGGGGCTCTTCCCTTCTCCTTTCTTCCCTTTGCTCCCTCTGCTCCTTCTGTCTTCCTGCTGCTGGTTCCTTCACGTCGTCCTCTGCCAGCCTGGCCAACTTCCTGGCGAATGCTGGGTTTGCTATCTCGAAGTCAATCTCCTTTGCCGCCCTCTCCATGAGCTCCTCAAAGGAGAGGGGAGGCACTCTCTTCAATTCCATGCTAAAGAATCCCGGTCTCAGCCCCAGGGTGAAGGCCAGCATCAGTGCGTACCCTTAGACCTCCTGGACCAGGAGGATCTCTTCCTGAAACCGATCGACATAGTGACCCAGCGTCTCATCCGGCTTCTGCCTCACCGCAAACAGGCACTCCGCTTCCTTCTTCCGCTTCTTCGAGGTTGAGAACCTCAACAGGAAACTTCTCCGTAGATCCTCAAAACTGTAGATTGACCTTGCTGGCAACTGGTGGAACCAGTCCCGAGCCTTTTCCTTCAATGTGATGGCAAATAGCCGGCACTTGAAGGCATCCGTCATCTGCCTTATCGATACAACATCCTCAAACCACTGTATGTGCTGTACAGGGTCATCCTTCCCTGAGTAGTAGGACATGTCAGACTCCCGGAACCCCTCCGGTACCGGAGCTAAGATGATGAGCTTGCTAAATGGACTCTTGCCTCCTGTCTGGCGAGAGGGTACGTCCCGCGGCCTCGGCTGACTGGCCCGATCCGCGAGACCGTGCCTCGGGAAGAGCTCTCGCACTGTCGCTTCCTTCTCGCCCAGATCCGTCAGCGCCTCCTTGCCCGGGCGCTGGCTTTGGCCGGGGAAGAGTTCTCGCGCCACCACATCTCTCTCGCCTGCCTCCCCCGGGACCTCCTTTCCCGGGCGCTGTCCTGGGGCGTTCTCGCCAAAGAGCGGGACCTCTTCTATCGGGACCTGAGGAGTGGCCCACTCGCCCCTGGCCGTGAAGGCCAAACTGATCGTCTGCAGAACCTCTCGCCTGAATTCATCCAACATCCTCTTCGTCGCTTCCTCTCCCCGGGTGGGGGAGCCTCCAGAACCTGACCCTTCCCCTTCACCTCCAGCCATGGGACAAAACTCAAGGCTTTCTTGTATCGGCTGCCTTCCATGCTCACCGCACCAGAACTGTTGAAGCCAAATATGACCTCAATGGGAGTTCGAAGAAAAGGGGGTGCAGCCAAAACCTACTTCTCTCAAGTCTCAACCCTCGACTGGATTCAAAGGACCTAAGACTGACCCAAAGCCTCAGCAGGGAGGTCCCACCTCACACCCGGAAGATCTCTGAGAGCTTCCCCTCCAAAGCCAAAGCTGGGCTAGGAGCTCCTCAGAAAGCACTGGAATTTGAGAGATAATGACAGCTTGCCTTCTATAGCATCGTGCTGACCTGAAATTACTGAAAAGCCCCTAGTTGGTCTGCCAATAGCCAAATCCCGCTGTTTTCCTGAGGGTACAGGGGTAAATTTACCTGGGGCAATCTGGTCATTTAACCCTAGGCCTTGGCCCCCACTCGGCGAGAGCTGTGCCGAGGACCTCCTGTCCAGAGCCTGGCGCGAACGCTCTCGCCTGCCTATAGGCGAGAGCCCTTTAAGATTGGAGCCTGGCGCAAGCGCAAGCGTTCCCGCGCTGGCCGCGCTCGACGATCTTGGCCCGCTGTTCTCCGTTAGACGATTCGGTTGCGCTCGCCGATCTTGGATCGACGATCTGGCGCGATCGCTCCCGCCTACTTGGGCGAGATCTTCTTTAGGGCGGGAACTCCTTCGGCTAGCCTGATTGTGACCATTGCGCCTCCTGGTCTGACTCAGCGAATATGGGGTTGTACATAAATATTGTAACAGTTACCTTCAAGAGAGTAACATATGTAAGAGGACTCAAACATAACCTAATATCCATAAGGCAATTATGTGATGAAGGTTATCATGTACACTTTAACTCTACCTCATGTTCTATTATTAATAATGAAAACAAAACTGTTTTAATTGGAATTAGACAAGGTAACATTAATCTAGTAGATTTTATTTCTGCCAAAACTGGTGTTTGTTTACTCAATATCACTAGTAACCAAAATGAGTTGTGGCATAAAAGATTAGGTCATGTAAATCTTAAGAATATAGCTAGGTTATCTAAAGACAACCTTGTTAGAGGTTTACCTTCTGGCCCCTACAAGAAGGAAAATCTATGCAGGGCTTGTCAATTAGGCAAGCAAACTAAAACTAGCTTTAAATCCATTAATAAGAGTGATTCACCTAGGATTTTGTATTTGCTTCATGTAGATCTATTTGGACCCATTGCAGTACAAAGCCTAGGAGGGAAGTCTTACACTTTAGTGATTGTTGATGTCTTCTCCAGATTCAGTTGGGTAACCTTTCTGAGAACTAAGTCAGATACATTCAAGGTTCTTACAGATTTTCTCAGGACCATACAGATTGAGTTCTCTACTCATGTTGCATTGATCAGAAGTGATCATGGCACAGAGTTTGAGTCTCTTCTTATGCGTGCGTTCTATGAGAAGGAAGGTATCAGGCAGTGCTTCTCAGCTCCTAGAACTCCCCAACAAAATGGGGTAGCTGAAAGGAAAAATAGGACACTCATTGAATCTGCAGGCACATTATTGGCAGATGCTTACATGCCTCTATCCTTTTGGGCAGAAGCTGTAAACACTGCTAACTATGTCCTGAATAGAAGCCTTATACATAAGCTGAAAAATAAGACCCCCTATGAATTACTTAAAGGAAAGAAACCTAAAATCACATATTTTAAAGTTTTTGGTTGTATATGTTATATTCACACAAACAACAAAAAATATATTAGAAAGTTTGAGGCTAAGGCTGAAGAAGGGATTTTTCTAGGACACCCCCAAGTAAGGCCTATAGGGTATTTAATAAATCCACTCTTAAAATTGAAGAGTCAGTCTATGTATCTTTTGATGAAGCTAACATGTCTTATAAGGAGAAAGAGATTTATACCATAAGCTCTTTGCAGGTTCCACAACTATGTGAGTCTATGGATTGTCTAAACCTTACCCAAGAGGTGTCAACCCATCCTTCTCCACAGGTTACTGAAGACAGTGAAGAAGAAATTCAAGTGGAAGTGGTTGAACTTCCCTCAACAGCTAATACCATTCCTCAAGAGGAATTAATTACAGAAGCTGTTGCTGAACAAACTCCACCAACTGATCTTGTCACACTTAGAGATCACCCCAGATCTCAAGTGATTGGAGACATTTCAGCAGGTGTACAGACAAGGCATCAACTCAACCAAGACTTGATGCATGCCTGTTTTCTCTCTCATATTGAACCTCTCTCCATACATGAAGCTGAGCAAGATCCCCACTGGATCATTGCAATGCAAGAGAAACTAAATCAGTTTGAGAGATGTAGAGTTTGGGATTTGGTTCCAAGACCTCATAACTACCCAGTTATTGGAACCAAATGGGTCTACAGAAACAAACTAGATACTCAAGGGAACATTGTGAGAAACAAGGCTAGGCTTGTTGCTCAAGGCTACAGGCAAGAGGAAGGAATTGACTATGACCAAACCTTTTCCGCCGTTGCAAGGTTAGAGGCCATAAGAATATTTCTTGCCTATGCAGCTCACAGGAGATTCAAAGTTTTCTAAATGGATGTCAAGAGTGCATTTTTGAATGGAGTGCTTTAAGAAGAGGTTTATGTGGAACAGCCTCAATGTTTTATCTCTCCAACTCAACCCTCTTTTATATTTAAATTGCATAAAGCTCTCTATGGTTTAAAGCAAGCTCCAAGAGCTTGGTATGAGACCTTAGCAAGCTTTCTTTTAGAGCATAAATTTACAAGAGGAACCATAGATAAAGCTCTTTTCACTAGACATCATATGGACCAAATATTGTTAGTACAAATATATGTGGATGACATCATCTTTGGGTATACTGATCCCAAATTATGCAAGAGGTTTGCTGACCTCATGCATTCCAAATTTGAGATGAGTAGCATGGGTGAGCTTTCCTACTTCCTTGGTCTCCAAGTGAAGCAGCTCCCTGATGGTATCTTTCTCTCCCAAGCTAAGTATGCTAAAGAGCTTATTAAGAAGTTTGGGATGGGTGATGCTTCAGGAATGAAAACACCTATGGCTACTAATGCTGTTGTGGATTCTGATGCAGCAGGGAAACCTGTAGATTAGAAGTATTATAGGGTAATTGTTGGATCCCTATTATAACTAACAGCTAGTAGGAATGATATCATGTTTGCCACATGCCTTTGTGCTAGGTTCCAAGTGAACCCTAAAGAATCTTACCTTATTTTCTTAAAAATAATTTTGAGATATATAAAGAGTTGTCCTAATCTAGGACTCGGGTATCCTGTAGAGTCAGAGTTTGAGTTAACTGGATACTCAGATGCTGACTATGCTGAATGTAGAGTGGACAGGAAGAGTACCTCTGGAACTTGCCAGTTCCTGGGTATGAGACTTGTCTCCTGGTTTTGTAAAAAGCAAACATCTGTGTCTACATCAACTACGGAAGCAGAATACATGGCTGCTGGCAGCTGCTGTTCACAAATGTTATGGATACAAAACCAACTCCTAGACTATGGTGTCAACTTAAATAATTCAACATTATTTTGTGATAATACTAGTGCTATTGCTATAGCACAGAATCAAGTTCACCATAGTAGGACTAAACATATTAATATTAGACATCATTTCATTAGAGATAATGTAGATAAAGAGAAAATTAACCTAATCCATATTTCTACTGATTTACAGAGAGCTGACATTTTCATCAAACCCTTGGATGAGAAAAATCATCTGTTCTTTATAAATTAACTGAGAATGATCAATGGAGAAGAGTTAAATTAATTTCTGTCTGCATTCAATGAATTTTCCAGAGTTCGTCGAATGGAGTTCGACGAATTAGAGAAAGTTTGGGAGATGCTCGTCGAACGGAGATCGACGAATTCTCTGTGCGTGGAAACAATCTTTGTCGAGCGGAGATCGACGAACTTTACTTCAGAAGATATTTCGTCGAATGGAGTTCGACGAACTGTTTTCGATTCTTCTGGATGAGATCGACGAATTATTTGTCTATAATTTATTTCGTCGACCTCAGTTCGAATAACTATTTCTTTTTCGTTGAACGGAGTTTGTCGATTCATATTCTGGAAAACCTTATATCTAGGTTTTCTTCGACCTTCATCCCGCGCTTTCTGTTCTCTTGCACTTGATCGTCGTTTTCTCTGTCTCTCTTGCAGGTCATCAATGACGATTCCAGCGAGCACCTTGGCTGCCATGAAATTCGACACCGGATTTGACATGGATTTTGATTCATTCCAGCATTCTAACCCAATATTTCTCTATATTCTGAAACTTCTAGAAGAACTTGGTCTCAAGAATTTTATGACCAGAAGGATTAAACTGCATGTCACTGAGATTAGAGAATGGGTATACACTTCTTCTATTTTTGAGGAAAATGTCTTGACAGGAAATATCGGGAGTAATACTGTTTCTTTATCTCCCGCCGATCTTTCTGAAATTTTTGGATTGGTAAATGGAGAAGATGATTTGGATGTAGATTCTGATGAGTTTAGTGCAATGCTGAATCTGATGGGGTTTACTGGGAGTAACCCTAACAAGTTGTTAAAGAAACAACTCTCTGCCGCCTACTAGTTCTTAGCTGATATTGTGGGAAAAGTGCTGATAGGCAAGCACTCTGCGCACGACTACATAACAAGACACCAATTCCTTGTCATGTGCGCAGTGGTCAACAAGAGACAAGTTGATTGGGGCCAGATCTTCTTTGAGTTGATCAAGAAGAAAAACAGCAAGAAAGAGGTTTGCTTTGGAAGAATCCTGGGGATTTTTCTTCAAGAAAAGGCTGGTGAATTTATGGTCTCCCCGACCATCTTCATCAATGCCAGCAAGCGCCTCACATGCGCTTTGTTTGGCAGATGGGAGAGGACGATCACCAAGCCATCCAAGGCTTCATCCTCCTCCATCCCTGCTTCTGAGAGCACAAGGGCTGTGAAGGCCACTCCCCACCCTACAGAAGAGGTAATCCCATCTCCACAACCTCTTCCAGCAATCCATATTCCATCCTCATCCAGTCTTCCATCTCCTCCAGCACCTCAATCACCACAACATTCTCATGTCCCTACTCCTCCTCCCTCTCCACCACTTGACATCACTGATAGTCCCTCTACCTCCCTTCAAGAGAATCCACACCCAACTCCTCCAGCATCACCTCATCCACCTCATCTATCTAACATTCCACATTTTCATATACCATCCACTTCTCCACCTCCACCAGACATCACCATAACAGATACAATTCCACCTCTATCTCCTCCATCTGTTCCCCTCACTTCATCTACCTCTCTACCCTCACCATCTACCTCTCCACCTTTGGACTCCTCCACTGTATCTACAATCATATCCATGCTCACTCCCCTCATCAAATCCCTAATCACAGAGGTCATTATACCTCTTGTGAATTCTATCAATTCTTTATCTGCCCAAGTGTCTCTCCTCTCTGCTGCCCCCTCTTCATTCAGGGGCCTGGCTCCAGGTTCTCCTGAACCCAGGCAGGGGGAGATGCTCTGTGATGAAGCAGCAGCAGATGCAGATGCAGCAGCAGATACAACAGCAGTTCCTCCAGCTGCAGATGCAGATACAGTAGTTTCAGATACAGATGCAGAAATTTTGCCAGAATTTGACTCAGATTTGATTGAATTAATTCAATTCATGGATACTGACATTGACTTAGATGAGTCAGTTACATAGCAAATAAAAACTGTTGGTGATTTCCATTTAAATCCCACAGTTGATTTGACTAGTTTGTTGAGAAGTTCTAATACAATCTATGAACAGTTTCCTTCCACTAAGCCACAGTTGGCTATTGTGCCCTATACATCTCCAATAAGTTCAGCAGTTGCTAAGCAACTCTGTGACAGTTTTGCAATTCCTGTTGTTGCTCCAACATCTAAAGTTATTCCAGAAGCTGTCTCAGCACCAATTTTTGTTATGGATGACTCACCAATGCCTAATCTGGATGAGTTAATCTTGGCTGATATTGAAGAGGAAAATAAGGCAGCAGCTGAAAGCTCTGTCCCAATTACTTTTGATTCTTGTACAATTTCTTCTCCCACTACTGCTGAAACTCCAGTTGTTGAAACTTCAACTTTTGCCCTTGCTTCAGAAAAGGTTGTCATTGATGCTAAAACATTGAAAGCATTAGATGTTTTATATGATAACCCTCAGGGTTCTGACAGTGAAGAAGATGAAGATGATGATGAAGATGATTCAGATGAAGAAGCTGCCAAGAAGAAGAAGAAATTGTTGTCAAAGAAAAGGAAGGCTCCTCCTCCTTCTGCTCCTAAGCCCAATCCAACAGCTGACACTCCCTACTATATATCTCATAATGTTACTCCTTATAAGGGAATGCCTGCTTGGATGTGGTTATCTAAGAACCAGCAAAAGGAAAGGAAAAGAAGTAGGATATATTCTCCTCCTCCAATACAGAGATACATAAAAGACCCTCCTCCTCCTCCTCCAGCAACTGGTGCCACTGGCTCTAGCTCTCAAGGATCTGCCCCTATGCAAACCTATCAGAGACATCAAGGGAGATCCTCTGGAAGCAGTCAGCAAAGATATCAATCTTCGGGTAGTCAACATCAACAGCAACAACCTCAGCAGCAACAACAACATATATCTGAAGAACAGAAAGCTGGCATTCCTAAAAGACCTTACTCTCCTCCTATTCCATTTGAAGATCCTGAAACAGCCAACACTGCAAGAATGGCCAGGTTCCAGGAACTTATTGGTCTGTCCCTAATCAATAAAGCTAAAGCTGAAGATAAGGATATTTCTGGATTCACAACAATGTCAAAGTATAGAAAAGAAGAACTTAAAAGGTTTGACAAAGGAAATAAAATCTTCAATGTTGATGATTAGATGAAGCTCCATCCTGAAGCAGTTGTCCCCAGAGCTACATCATTAAAAATTATTGGGGCAGCTGACATGACAATGACTCAGGCACAGGCTCTAGATCCAAACAGACAAATTATCTTCAAAAAGCCAGGAGAGAAGATTAAAGAAGACAAGTCAATGCAGAAAAAGCAGAAGAAGTAATCTTTATTTTGTTTCAATTTCTTTCTGCATTTACTTTCAAACTATGTTATTTGTTTAAACAAAGCCTATGTGTGTGTATATATATATATATATATATATATATATATATATATATATATATATATATATATATATATATATATATATATTTGCTACATGTGTTAGTAATTCTCTGCCAGATATATCTTTTTCTTGCTTTGTTTATCTCTTTGTTTATCTGTTTTGAGTTTCTTAGTGACCTCACCCAAATAGGGGGAGATTGTTGGATCCCTGGTTGATTTGGGCTAGGTTCACTAACTTAGGTTGTGACCCAACATGTATAGTCAGGGTCAAATCTATGTTCTAGAGTCTAGGCCAAGTCCTTAGAGTCAATATCAGATGGACCAGCTATCAACAAGACCATCAGAGACTCAAGAATTAGAAGATTTCCAGACTAAGTAAAATGAGTTCGACGTTCGTCGAACTCAGGTCGACGAAAGGCATTCTGAGCTCGACGATCTTGAGACATTTCTCTGTGCTGAGCTCGACGATCTTTGTTCTCTGTTCGATAAAGACTGAGATACTTCAACAAGCTAAAGTCAGGATAACTCCAGATTTTTCTAAGTCCAACTTCAGGCTTTGGTCGACGAACAAAATTCTGAGCTCGACGAACTTGGACCTCAAGTTCACAACTTCTCAGGTCGACGAATTCAGTACTCTACTCGACGATTTCTGGTCTACGATTTGAATTCTTCTCAGTCAGAGACTTTTCAGATTCTAAGTCCACAATCATTATTCGGTCGACGATTTTGGATCTCAGCTTGACGAATGATGATTGTCAGCTCGACGAATGATAATTGTCAGTTCGACGAAGATTGAAGCAGAATTGACAAGTTTTCCTTGAAGACTATTTGCTATTATCTGGTCGACGAACTCATCAAGCTCAGCTCGACGAACTCATCAGCTCACCTCGACGAACTCAAGCTCAGCTCGACGAACTGTGAACTCAGCTCGACGATTCCCGTTCTTCGTTCGATGATTCCAGATTAGGTCTTCTCCAGTTTTCCGTCCCTTTTCTTGGCGATGATTCCTGAGTAATTAATGCTAAATCTTCTCGGAATGTTACCGTTAGAACGTGCATTGATCATGGATTATTTCATGCCGCTTTTCCATGGGACAGTTAGGGAAATCATTGATTGTCGCTTCTTTCCCAGGACGACTGCAATTACTGCTCAAGGTTTCAAATTTCGAATGTTCTTCAGTCAGTCTTTAGTCAAAAAAAAGGATCAAGCAGTACTACAGACATACTGACAGACATTGTACTCAAGAACAATCTTACAGAAATCAAAAAGTTCTTTTCTACAATCAGCCTAAGCTAGAGAACTTCATCAAGAAGAAGAAGAACATTCAATCTCTATCAAGAGTCTTCTTCATTCAATCCTCCAGGACAACTTCAGAAGGACAACAATTACTCTATCTGTCAAAGAAGTTCCTGAAAAAATCTCTGGTCCAGACACTCAAGCTTTGAAGACCTGTCACCCTGAAACAGTGCTCCAGTATTCCTAATCCATTCAAGATCTCAGGGGGAGCAAATCTGCTGAAATCAATCCACAAGTCTTCTCAGTTGTTATTGAGAAAGAGAAGACATCATCCCCTTTTTCCATCCTCTATACAGGGTTTTAATTCCCTTCAAAATTATTCATGGTTACAAGTCTCCTACCAAAATACTTGAGGTTTTGGTTTTTGAGCACCTGAACAAAAGCTCATTGGTGTCAGGCACCTGATCAAAAACCTGAGTGGATTCCTACCAGGGTGGTAGAAGAGTGGATGTACCCAGGTTGGGGAACCACTATAATTTTTTGTGTCGTCTGGTTGCCCTTTTTCTTTTATTTTGGCTATGTTCTGTGATTGATTAGGTTGCTCTGCTTATTTCTTTATTTACCAACCTGTTCATCTAGCTTTACAGCAAAAGTTGTAAAGAATTTTTTAAGAGACCACAATACTCTATTCACCCCCCTCTAGAGTATTTCAGATCTAACCTGCACTTTCATAACACCCCCTATTCGTCGTATAGCATATAGCAGTAGGTATGGCCAGGGCCCGACGTCATATACCACAGACAGACAGGGCAGTTAGTCAATGGATACCATCCAACTTATAACCAACGTCCTACACAGAGTCATTCTAGCGAAAGCAATTATTAAAAGTTGAAAATTAAAGAACCCATCCACAAGCATGAATGTCCACTACTCAAAACAATAGAAATGAAGTACAATACACAAGTACCATGGCCTTATGGCCTTACAATTGTTTGCTCAAATAACATGTTTTTTCCAAACCTCGGCTCGCAGGCCGGTCACACATGAATAAAACAAGTAAACACTTAATTTAGGCCTTCGAGGGCCGGCTCAACAACTTGGGCTTTAGCCCGCTATTTACCGCTCGGCTCCACAGCACCTGCAAGTAACAATCCACCGCAACGGTGACAAACAAAAGCAACGGTCAGCTATGCTGACCAAATTTTAACGATCTCGCCCCCATAATTGGGGCAGCGATGCTCTTTCCCTGCACTTTGTTTGCATAACCAAATAGCATAGTGAATAAACACTTCATCACAAGTATGGGCACGCATAGCCATACACCCCGTGCACTCAGGGCACATTATCGATGAACACGGTCAAAGTCCGCTGACTCACCACTGCCCCATTGGACGGAAATATCTCGTGAGCATTTGGTATTTCTGACCACTGTTTAAGACCCTCCATCTATACCAACAGTGAGTACCACGTACTTTAGGTCTCTCTAACCGAACCACATAGATCTGGTACGGTTCCGCCTAACTCGTTGCTCACACACCGCAACGTCAACTTAAGCCATCTGCGCGGGTCAAGCTTCCCCGAGTCCTGTTTCATTACACACTTCACATAACCCGGTTATGTTCAAGTTGGCTCCCAGGCCACCATGTTGGCAGAATCACGCATCTGCCCAGTTTTTCGGGTGCACCTCGGAGTTAATCCCCAAGGCTCCCTGTTGCAATCTACCATGTAGAAAACCTGAAAAATAAACATTCGTGCGGAGTCTTCTCCGGCCATTCATGCAATACAACATCACCGATCCAGACCAACTTGTCCGGGTAGGTTTCACACATCATGCCTATATCTGTTCTCGATTACAGACTCTACATGTACACAACGAGGACTATTCATGTCTACTCGAAGGAACGCCTCAACTCACCACAAACTCGCGAGAGCGGGCTTCCTATGCAAAGGAAAAGAGGACTTCACATGTCTTAGGATGAGAATCGTTACCCTAGCATTTTTCCTTAGTGACATGGAAATGTATGCAAATGGAAAGCACCGCAATCTCCTTGCCTCCGTAGATCCAAAGTCGGCTCACAATTTGGAGCTCCGAAGCTCCACCGGTGACCGGATCTACCCTCCTTTCTTCTTCCTTGCTCTCCCCTCTCTCTAGACTTTAGAAAGAGACTAAGTGAAAGAAATGAGGGATTTGAAACCCAATTCCTTGGTATATCCCAGCAGGAACAACCCCCAGCCGTCGGATCCCAAAATAAGGAAACGAACGGCCACGATTTGCCATTGAAATCCAAAATCTGGGCCGAACACGACCTGTGACACGCCCGTGTCCAGGGCCGTGTTCCCCATTCACCGTCGAAACCGACGCGTTCCAAAATGCACACGGTCACCCGATACGCCCGTGTTTGACCTGACGCACCCGTGTCATCCAGTACATGCATGTGTTCTCGCTCGTGTTCCTCCATCGACACAGGACCAAAACCAACCCGAGAACCACACAGGTCTTGGACACGCTCGTATCCCATTTGACACGCCCGTGTCAAACCCGAACACGCCTGGGCTCCAGGCCGTGTTCACTGTCTCGACACTTCGTCGAGCACAGTTCGTCGACCACCCGACATGGCTATGGACACGCCCGTGTCCTAGGCTGTGTTCCCTGCTCGACGATCGTCGACTCCAAAATTCATCGACCTCACGGCCAGATCGTCGACCCAAGCACGATACACCCTGGGACACGCCCGTGTCCCAGGCCGTGTGCCCCCTGCCAATTTCCAAACTTGGGTCAAAATGCCTCCCGTCACTCTTTTGAGTTTCGGGGCGTTACAACTCTCTCCCTCTTAAAAGAATTTCGTCCCTGAAATTACATAAAGGAAAGATAAAACAAAACTTAAATGGTACCTGAGTGGAATAACTCCGGGTACTCCTCAAGCATGGTCTGCTCTCGCTCCCAAAAGAGCTCTTCCAGACAGCAATTGTCCCAACGGACCTTGACCATCCCGATCTCTTTATTGCGCAGCGGCTTGACTTCCGAGTCCTCAATACAAACGGCCTTGACCTTCGTCGTCAACCCATTATCCACCGGCACTTGATCCACTGAGATCACATGCGAAGGATCTTGCACCGCCTTCCATAGCACCGATATATGGAATACATCGTGTAGACAACTAATCTCCACTGATAGCTTTAGCCGATAAGCTGCTTCACCAATCCGCTCTAGAACCTCAAACGGTCCAAGGTACCTCGGGCTTAGCTTATTCAATCACCGCAACCGCGAGACACCCTTCAACGGCTTGATCTTCAAGTACACCCAGTCACCAACAGCGAACTCCACGTTCCTGTGCTTGGCATTATAGTACTTAGCCTGGCGGTCCTGAGCGATTAGCAACCTCTCCCGAATAGTTCCCACCAACACGGTATCATCTTCCACTTCTTCTTGCTTGTACAACTTTGACTCGCCTGTTTCCACCCGTAAAGTGCCCACATTTGGGACGCACAGACGACCATATTTCCAAAGCAATCCATCCACAACCTCATATTGGGAATTTGACCCATCCAAAGCCTCTATCATGAGCTGCTTCAAGCTGCTATCCACATTCAAAGACTGCCGAATCTGATCAGCCAGGTCATACTGAACTTCCGTCCAGTTCAATAGCGCTTCAGCACTCGACTGCTTGTCTACGCAAGAGATCTCCAACGCCTCCAACTCCTGAACCAACCGCTCATCATGGACCGACAGCCAATTGGCTTGAGCTGGGGCCCGACGACTCAACGCGTCTGCCACCGCATTGCCTTTCCCAGGCACATAATGGATCTTGAACGTGTAGTCCCCCAGGAACTCCATCCATCTCCTTTATCGCATGTTTAGATCTTTCTGATCTAACAAGTATTTCAGGCTCTTATGGTTGATATAGATATCGACCTTCACCCCATACAAGTAGTGTCTCCACAGCTTCAACACAAAAATTACGGCCGCTAAGTCCAAGTCATGGGCCGGATAATTCCTCTCGTGCACCTTCAGCTGTATCGAGCCATACGCTATCACACTTCCATGTTGCAGCAACGCACAACCCAAGCCACTGCCCGAAGCATTGCTATAGATCTAAAAACCTTCGGTCCCACTCGGCAAACTCAGCACAGGCATCGTGGTCAACCGACAGTTCAACTCCTCAAAAGCTCGTGCGCACTCCGGAGTCCAAACGAACTTCTGCTCCTACCTTGTCAAAGTAGTGAGGGGTAACACTATCCGCGAGAAGTTCTCCATGAAGCGCCTGTAATAGCCGGCAAGCCCCAGAAAACTCCAGACTTCCGCTACCGTAGACAACACATGACACTCTCGTATCGCAACAATCTTTGTCGGGTCCACCACAATGCCCTCTCCACTTACTATATGACCAAAGAATGCCACTGAGGATAACCAAAACTCGCATTTGGAGAACTTGACGTACAATTGATTCCTCCTCAGCGTCTCCAGTATCAAATGTAGATGCTTAAAGTGATCCTCCTCACTTTGCGAGTACACCAAAATTTCGTCGATGAAGACGATCACAAAGTGGTCTAAGTACTCCCAGAAAGTCCTGTTCATCAAATCCATGAACATTGACGACACATTCGTCAGCCCAAATGACATGACTGTAAACTCGTAATGCCCGTACCTCGTACTAAAAGCTGTCTTAAGGATATCACTCTCCCTTATCCTCAGCTGATAGTAACCGGACTTAAGATCCAACTTTGAGTACACCGTCGACTCGACTAACTGATCAAATAGATCATCAATACTTGAAATCGGGTACTTGTTCTTCTCTGTTAGCTTGTTCAACTCCCGATAATCAATATAAAGTCTCAAGCTTCCAACCTTCTTCTTAACAAAGAGGACCGGTGCGCTCCAAGGCATCGAACTTGGACGAACGTACCCCTGCTCCAACAACTCTTGCAGTTGCACCTTTAGCTCTGTCATTTCCTTAGGCGCTAGCCGATACGGAGATCGTGACACAGGTCTCGCACCTGGCACTAGCTCAATCGTGAAATCTATCTCCCGTTGAAGCAGGGCTACAGGAAGATCGGTAGGGAACACATCAGGGTACTCAACTACCACTGAAATATTGTCCAATGTAGGCTTAGGCTTTGCAACCTCCACTAGCGTAAAGAATAGCTCTGCACCAGCACGAACCGCTTCACCACCTGAAGAGCAGACATTAACGTCTTGCTCGACCCTTTCAAGCCCGTAAAAGTCGTCTCACGACCTGTTCCCAACTTGACTTCCTTGCGACCGCAATCACTGAAAGCTTGCTGCTCCGAGAGTCAGTCCATGCCAAATATTACGTCGAACTCCACCAACGACAGTAACGACGCTAGCAAATGGAACTCCTAACTCCTAATATGAATCTTAATGCCACAGATTCTCTCCACGCGCATTGAACACCCATTCGGCAACAACACATCCAGTTTGTCCTTCGCCATCGAAGAAGGTACTCCGATGCGCGATATGAATCCTTCAGACAAAAAGTAGTGTGAAGCTCCCGTATCAAAGAGTTCTCTCGCCAGATTCTCACAGATCAAAATAAATCCTATACAAGCAGTGGTAAGGTAACACACGCATAACAAGCATTTCAAAATTAACTTGCTATAAATTTAAATCGTACTTGTCACCACATACGCTTGTTTGATGGCCTCCTGTTGGCCAAGATTATAAACTCTTGGTTGAGCCGGAGCATAATGGGATGCTGTTGACTCCACCTCCTTGCCCTTATCTTCATAAGTTGCTCCCGGCTTCCTTTCGGACTTGGGACATCCGCTCTAGTAGTCACGGGCAAAGTGCCCCGGCTTCCCACAAGTAAAACATGCACTCGGGGTCCGACCCGTAGTTGCCCCAGAAGCACCAGAAGAGGGGGCTGGACCCGAAGTCCTAGCCTTCTTGTTGAACTTGCCATACCCAAACTTCGCATTAGCCGGCACTTTGAACTCTGTCCTCTTCTCACCAGAGTTTTTCTTTGCTTGCACATTTTTCAAGTCCTTCTCCAAAGACCGGGCTGTGTTGACCTGGGTCAAGAAGCCCTGCGTCATCAACCCCGAGAGCAGTAGCCTCAAGTCATCTCTTAGACCTTCGTAGAAACGGTTCGTCTTGTGCTCCTCATCCGTGAATGTGGAGCTAGCCTACCGACCCAAATGAGTAAACTCGTGGAGATACTCATCCACGCTACTCTCTCCTTGCACCAATTTCAGGAACTCATTCTCCAATGCTATCCTCTGAGCCGAAGGGAGGTACCTTGCCAAGAACAGTCTCGAGAACCCTCCATCGAGACGTCTGTAATTTGTCCACCACTCAACTAATGTAGCTCCAAGCCTTCCCACCACAACCTAGCATCACCGTCCAAAAGGAACGTAGCTATAGTGGTCATCTGCCACTCCTCCGTTTCAGTAGCTGTCAGGACTCTCTTCACTCGAGAGAGCCAGTCTTCAGCTTGAGATGAGGTTCCCAACCCCGAGAACACAAGAGAATTAAAGCTCATAACGTGCTTGAGCTGTCTTTCGGTTGCTCTCCTCGACACCAAAGGTTAAACCACTACCTGCTCCACTCCACTCGGTTCATCCCTTTGAAGGGGTACCTGCTTCATCGCAGGAGCGGGCTGCTGCATTTTTCTTGCAAGCTGCGCATTGATCATGGCAAACACTGCTTCAGCAACCAATCATATGGTTTCAGCCGAGGGAGTTGTTGTAGGAGCATCATTTGGTGCACTACTAGCCTCAGAAACTGGACGTTCTGACGGCCCTGCACCGCTTCTGGTCACCTATAGTTGTACAAAACCTCGTTAAGCGACCAAACAAAATTGTAAAACGCAATTATAGGAACACACAGGTTCCTCAAACACGTCTATTTTCATTCCTAAGTGGACATTCATGGGTTCTTTTGATGTTATAACGATGACGCACACACATATGTTCACCACCCCTTAAAAAGAATTCGTCCACGAATTCATTGTAAGCCGGACCGAAACCAGTAGTCTCATACCAAATTGTAACACCCTCTATCCGTCGCATAGCATATAACAGTAGGTTCGGCCGGGGCCCGATGTCATATACCACAGACAAACCGGGCGGTTACTCAATGGAAACCATCCAACTTATAACCAATGTCCTACACAGAGTCATTCTAGCGGAAGCAATTATTAAAAGTTGCAAATTAAAGAACCCAACCACAAGCATGAATGTCCACTACTCAAAATAATAGGAATGAAGTACAATACACAAGTACCATGACCTTATGGCCTTATAATTGTTTGCTCAAATAACATGTTTTTTCCAAACCTCGGCTCGCAGGCCGGTCACACATGAATAAAACAAGTAAACACTCAATTTAGGCCTTCGAGGGTCGGCTCAGCAAATTGGGCTTTAGCCCGCTATTTATCGCTCGGCTCCGCAGCACCTGCAAGCAACAATCCACCGTAATAGTGGCAAACAAAAGCAACGGTCAGCTATGTTGACCAAATTATAACGATCTCGCCCCCATAATCGGGGCGGCGATGCTCTTTCCCTGCACTTTGTTAGCATAACCAAACAGCATAGTGAATAAACACTTCATCACAGGTGTGGGCATGCACGGCCACACTCCCCGTGCACTCAGGGCACATTCTCGGTGAACACGGTCAAAGTCCGCTAACTCACCACCGCCCCATTGGACAACAATATCTCGTGAGCATTTGGTCTTTCTGGCCACTGCCTAAGACTCTCCATCTATGCCAACGGCGAGTACCACGTACTTTAGGTCTCTCTAACCGAACCACATAGATCGGGTACGTTTCCGCCTAACCCGTTACTCACACCGCAACATCAACTTAAGCCGTCTGCGCGGGTCAAGATTCCCCGAGTCCCGCTTCATCACACACTTTACATAACCCGATTATGTTCAAGTTGGCTCCCAGGCCACCATGTTGGCAGAATCACGCATCTGTCCAATTTTCTGGGTGCAGCTCGGAGTTAATCCCCAAGGCTCCCTGTTGCAATCTACCACGTATAAAACCCGAAAATCAAACATTCGCGTGGAGACTTCTCCGACCATTCATGCAATGCAACATCACCGATCCAGACCAACTTGTTCGGGTCAGTTTCACACATCATGTCTATATATGTTCTCAATTACGGACTCCACATGTACACAACGTGGACTATTCATGTCTACCCGAAGGAATGTCTCAACTCACCGCAAACTCTCGAGAGCGGGCTTCCTATGCAAAGGAAAAGAGGACTTCACATGTCCTAGGATGAGAATCGTTACCCTAGCATTTTTCCTTGGTGCCATGGAAATGTATGTGGATGGAAAGCACCGCAATCTCCTTGCCTCCATAGATCTGAAGTTGGCTTGCGATTTGGAGCTCTGAAGCTCCGCCGGTGACCGGATCTAGCCTCCTTTCTTCTTCCTTGCTCTCCCCTCTCTCTAGACTTTAGAAAGAGACTAAGTGAAAGAAATGAGGGATTTGAAACCATATTCCCGAGTATATCCCAGCAGGAACAACCCTCAGCCGTCGGATCCCAAAATAAGGAAACGAACGACCACGATTCGGCATTGAAATCCAAAATTTGGGCCGAACACGGCCTGTGACACGCTCGTGTCCAGGGCCGTGTTCCCTATTCACCGTCGAAACCGACGCATCCCAAAATGCACACAAGCACCCGACACGCCCTTGTTTGACCTGACACGCCCGTGTCATCCAGTACACGCCCGTGTTCCCGGGCGTGTTCCTCCATCGACACAGGACCAACACCAACCTGAGAACTACACGGGTCTTGGACATGCCCGTATCCCATTTGACACTCCCGTGTCAAACCCGAACACGCCTGGGCTCCAGGCCGTGTTCACTGTCTCGACACTTCGTCGAGTACAGTTCGTCGACCACCCGACACGGCTTGGACACGCACGTGTCCTAGGCCGTGTTCCCTGCTCAATGATCGTCGACTCCAAAATTCGTCGACCTCACGGCCAGATCGTCGACCCAAGCACGATACGCCCTGGGACACGCCCATGTCCCAGGCTGTATGCCCCCTGCCAATTTCCAAACTTGGCTCAAAATGCCTCTCATCGCTTTTTGAGTTTTGGGGCGTTACAGAGCAAGTGTGATTGATTGCTCCATAACAGTGCCAATGCTGGTAATTGTATGGTCTATATCTTTTCCACCAATTTGCAGGAGCTTTTTAAATTCATCTGTGTTGTTTTGAATTTCAGCAAATCCTCGACTCATTTTGAAAGTGATGTGTCAGATCTGAAATACTCTAGAGGGGGGGGGGGGTGAATAGAGTATTTTTGAATCCTTTAAAATCTTTTACAGCTTTTGTTGTAATTGTGAAAGTGCATAAACAACTTAATAAAATATAAACACAACAATCCTAGAAAACACAAACACAACAAGAACAAAAAGATGGGGCAACCAAACTACACAAGAAATTTATAGTGGTTCCCCAACCTGGGTACATCCACTCTTCTACCACCCTGGTAGAAATCCACTCAGATTTTTGATCAGGTGCCTGACACCAATGAGATTTTGATCAGGTGCTCAAAAACCAAACCTCAAGTCTTTTGGTCAGGTGACTTGCAACCAAGAATAACTTTTGAAGGGAGTTATAACCCTTTATACAGTGGGGGGTGAGAGATGATATGGTCTTCTCTTTCTCAATATAAAACTTAGAAGACTTGTGGATATGATTTTAGCAAATAGCTCCCCCTGTGATGTAGAATGGTTCAAGGAATTCTGGAGCTTTGCTTCAGGGTGATAGGCCTTCAATCTTTAACAGCCTTGACCAGAAAGGATCTTCAGGAACTTCTTGACATATGGAATAGATGTTGTCCTTTGAGGTGTCCTGGAGAGTTGAAGAATGAAGACTCTTGATTTTGATTGATTGTTCTTCTTCTTCAGGTAGCAGATGTTCTTCTGGTCTTGGACTTCTTGAGTTGTTGTATCAGAGTTCTAAGAGAGAGAGCAGAGAGTTTCTTATTGCAGACTGATTGTGATTTTCTGTCTGTATGTCTTTGTTCTATTCTGCTATTTTTGTGTGTATTCTGCTCTACTCCCTATATTCTGCTCTGCTGTATATTCTGCTCTATTTGTAGTCTATATTCTCTTTTTTTAGGGAGGAAGAGGAAACTTCTTTTATATTTTCTGTCAGGAAATTCTCATTCGAAATTTGAATTCCTCTACAATCAATTCTGACGGCCTTGAGAATAAACTACATTGATTTATTTCCCTAACTGTCCCATGAAAAAACGGCAAGCAATAATCCTGGAGAAGACCATAATTAATGATTTGTCTAACGGTTATATTCAGAGAATATTGAAGGATTAATTACTTAGGAATTATTGCATTTGGAAAGGGACAGAAGACTGGAAATAACTAAGTCTGGATTCGTCGAACATATAACAGAAATCGTCGAGCTGAGTCCACAGTTCATCGAGCTGAGAAGTTGTGTTCGTCGACCAGACATCTTCTATTCATCGAACAGAGTTGGAAGATCGTCGAGCTGAAAACAGAACTGCACTTTCTAGAAACTTTGCCTATTTTGTGTATGGAGTTCGTCGAGCTGATAACTAATTTCGTCGACCTCACAACTTGTTGAAAGAACTTCTGGGGAATGTGTCGACATAAGTCCTGGGTGTCGACATAATTACTTCTTGTCTCGACATGGCTGTTGTGTTGACAGAAATCTAGAGTCTGTTGACACAAGTCCTATGTGTCGACACAATTGTTGTTGGTGTCAACACAATTACTTCTTGTCTCGACATGGTTGTTGTGTTGACAGAAATCTGAAGTGTATTGACATAAGTCTTGTGTGTCGACACAATTGTTGTTGGTGTCGACACAAGTCTTGCTTCTGGTGTCAACACAAACTTCTGGTGTGAAGTGTTGAAGTACCCAGAAATCGTCAACCTAAGAATCTGTTTCGTCAAGCTGAGGATGACTATCGTCGACCTGAGTTTGACGAACGTCAAACTTATTTTACTAAGTTTCTGGAAAATCTCTAAGTCTTGAGTCACTAGCAGTATGATGATGGTTGGTCCATGTGATGTTGAAACAAAGTACTTGGCCTAGACTCTAGGACACAACTATGACCCTAGCTATACAAGATGGGTCACAAGATCCTAACTTAGTGAACCTAGCCCAAATTAAACTAGGGATCCAACAATCTTCCCCTATTTGGGTGAGGTCACTAATTACAGACTCAAACTAAACTGAAAATAAACAAAGCAAGAAAGAATATATCTGGCAGAGATCAATAACACATGCAGCAGATATATATATACAGATAAGCTTTGTTCAGAAATTAAATAGCTCAGAACATATTTATTGTGCTTCTTCTCTTTTGGCTGCTCTTCTTTGCTCAGAACTCATTTCTTTTTCTTCTTCTCTTTCGGCTTCTCTTCTTTGCTCTTGTCTCCAGGATTGGTAAAAATAATCTCTCTATTTGGATCAGAAGCTTGCACTTTGGTCATGGTCATATCAGCCGCCCCTATAATCTTTAACGATGTGGCTCTGGGGACAGCTGCTTCTGGGTGCAATTTCATATAATCATCAACATTGAAAAACTTGTTAGTTTTCTCATACCTCTTAAGCTTTTCTTTCCTGTATTTTGACATTGTTGTATATTCTGAGGGATCCTTTCCTTCAGCTTTAGCTTTATTAATCATAGAAATACCAACCAGTTCTTGTAACCTGGCCATCTTAGCTGATGTAGCTGTCTCTGGATCTTCAAAAGGAACAAGAGGAGAAGGAGGTCTGTTGGAGCTTTCAGCTTATTGATGTTCAGAGAATTGTTGTTGTGTTTATTGTTGGTGTTGCTGCTTGCTAGAAGGATACTGTCTTTGCTGGATTCTTAAGGAAGAGGGCCTACTCTGATGTCTTTGATAAGTTTGAAATTGAGTGGGCCTTTGAGAAGATGTGCCTGAAGCACCAGCAGCTGGAGGAGGAGGAGGAGGGTCCCTTCTGTATTTCTGAGTTGGAGGAGGGGAGTATCTTCTGTTTATCTTCATCTCTTTCTGTTCATTTTTAGATAACCACATCCAAGCTAGCATCCCTTTATATGGAGTTATCTTCTGAAGAATATAGTAGGGAGTGTCATTGGTTGGATTTGGTTTAGGAGCAGGAGGAGGAGGTGCTTTCCTCTTCTTAGACACTTTCTTCTTCTTTGGATCCTCATCAGAATCCTCATCCTCATTCTCATCATCATCAGATCCCTGAGGATTATCATTTATATCATCTAAAGCTTTCAAGGCCTCAGCAGAGATAATAGGCTTCTCAGGTTTAGATGGAGCTGGAGGAGAAACTGCAATAAGAGCTGGAGAAGAAACTTCAACAGGAACTGTAGAACTAACTCTGACAGTGCTTTCAACAGTTGTCTTATTCTCTTCTTCAATGTCAGCCAAGATCAAGGTATCAAGATCTGGCATTGGAGAGTCATTCATAACAAAACTGGGGGTAGAAATAATTTCTGGAGGGGATGGGATGACTACATGTTCTGGAATAACAAAACTGTCTCTTAGTTGCTTGGCAACTTTAGGACTGATAGGGAAAGAATATGGAACAATAGTCAAAGATGGCTTAGCATAATTTGCTAGAGGGAAGCTCAAAAATGCAGTATCAAAAAATCTCAACAAATATTCTAAATCTACTGTGGGATTAATGATGAAATCACCAACAGTAATTATTTCTTCTAGAGCTGACTCTTCTATATCCATGTTAGACTCAATGAAATTAATGAAATCAATAAAATCTGTATCAATAATCTATGTATCTACTGTTGTTGCTACCTCTACATCTGCTGGAGCTGGAGCTGCTGAAACTGAAACTGCTGCTACTTTTGGAGATGCTGTAGCTTCTTCATCAAGCATCTCCCCATGCCTGGTTTCAGTAATAACTGGAGTCAGGCCCCTAAATGAAGAGGGGGCAACAGAAAGGATAGAGATTTGGGCAGATAAAGAGGAAATGGAAGTAGCAAGAGGTGTAATGGCCTATGCTATGATTGTTTTGAGGAGGGGTGTGATGAGAGAAATGACAGAAGAGATGGTGGAGGGGTCCAGTGTTGGAGTGACAAAAGGTGTTTCAGATGGTGGTTGAGTGGAAACATTTGGAGGGATGGCAGATGTTGGTGAGGATGGAGGAGAAGCATCTTGCATTTGAACATCCTATAGGGATTGATTTGGAGGAGAAGTGGGAGGAGATGCCAGTAGATTGAAGGATGGTATGGAGGATAAGTGGGGTGAAAGAGGAGATGAAGGTGGTGTTGGAGCTGGTGAAGCATGAGGAGATTGAGGTGGAGTAGGAAGGTGAGTGGTTGTTGGAGAGGTAGGAATGGTTGATGATAGAAGTGTTGGGGTTTGAATGATGTTTTGGACAGTGGAAGGGATTTGGATGGCTGGAAGAGATGGTGGTGAGGGAATGCTCTCTTCAGTAGGGTGGGGAGTGGCTCTAACAACCCTTGTGCTCTCAGAAGCTGTGGTGGAAGAGGCTGAAGCCTTAGAGGGTTTGGAGATTGTCCTCTCCCACTTGCCAAGCAAGGCACATGTTAGCCTTTTACTGGCATTTATGAATATGGTCGGGGAGACCAGTGATTCAGCAGCTTTTTTCTTTGAGAAGATCCTCAGGATACTTCCAAAACACACTTCCTTTTTGTCATTCTTCTTCCTGATGAGATCAAAGATGATCTGAGCCCAAGCCACTTGCTTCTTATTAACCACTGCACACATAACCAGAAACTAATGCCTGGTTATATAATTATGTGCAGTGTGCTTGCCTAGCAAGACTTTCCCAACAATATCTGCCAAAAACTTGTATTCTGCAGATAAATGTTTCTTCAACAATTTATTAGGGTTATCTCCAGCATAACCCATCATACTTAACATCATATCATATTCCTCATTCTCAATTTCCAGTTCTGCTTCTTCATTATTCAAACCAAAAATTTCAGTCAAAACGGCGGGAGATAAAGAAACAGTGTTACTCGTAATTGTTCCAATCATTGTATTCTTCTTTGATGTTGAAGATGTAAAGACTCATTCTCTAATCTTTGTTCCAGACAGTTTGATCCTTGTAGTCATCAGATTCTTCAGTTGCCGCCCTTCCAGAAGTTCCAGAATACTCAGAAAAATCATGTCCGAATGCTGAAAAGAATCAAAGTCAACATCGAATCCGGTGTCGAACTTCATTGCAGCCAATGTTCCCGCTGGAATCGCCATGAAATCACCTGCAAGAGAGAAAAACAGCGATCAAGTGCAAGAGAACAGAAAGCGCGGGACGGAGGTCGAAGAAAACCTAGATATAAGGTTTTCCAGAATATGAATCGACAAACTCCGTTCCACGAAAATTAAAACATTCTTCGATCTGGGTGCGACGAAATAATTTGGAGTTAAATGATTCGTCGAGCTCAGTCTGAAGATTTGAAGACATTTCGTCAAGCTCCGTTTGACGAAAATTTTCTGAAGTGGATTCGTCGATCTCCGTCCGACGAAAACAACTTCACTCACAGAGAATTCATCGACCTCCATTCGGCGAATATCTCCCGAACTATCCCTAGTTCATCGAGCTCCGTTCGACGAACTCTGAAAAATTCGTCGAGTGCAGACAGAAACTAAACTAAGTCTTCTCCATTGATCATTCCAAGCTGATTTATAAAGAACAAATGGTTTCTTTCATCCAAGTTTAATTTTGTTTTTGTCTACATATTCTCTTATGGAATGATGTCTAATATCTATATGCTTGGTCCTACTGTGATGGAATGGATTCTATGCTATGACAATAGCACTTGTGTTATCACAAAGTAGAGTTGAATTATTTAAGTGTTGAAACTTGCTGAGTGTCGACACATCTCCTTTGTGTCGACACAAGAACTTTAACTGTTGAAGTTTGCTGAGTGTCGACACAGCCTCCTGGTGTCGACACATTTGATGTCGACAAAGTTTCTCTGGGTGTCGACACTGCCTCTAAGTGTCGACACAGATTATGTTGACAATTCTTCACTGTGTGTCGACACTGCATGTATGTGTCGATACTTTTCTTGTGGTGTCGACTTTGCCATTCCTGGTGTCGACACAATTACTCCAAGTGTCGACACAACTTCTCTAGGTGTCGACACAAGCCTTCATAAGTGTCGACACTTCTCCTCTAGGTGTCGACACATGGACTTAGAAACTTTTATGCTTTTCCTGCAATTACTTAACCTGCACATATAAACTCAAAGCACATCAAATACACCTTGATGTATATCATTGGGTAGGGTGAGACTTCTTCAAATCAGGTACATATATTCCAATGTACCCAACAATCTCCCCTTATTTGGAGAAGTCATAACCCTTAGTTAATGATATACACCATTCATAACAAATACTCAGTATGATGTATAACAGTATAATATGACAGGGTAAATACTAAACATGTATAAACAAAACATGTATAAACAATTATCTCATAATAATAATGTAATAGATTGAACATTAAACATTGTTTTTTATAACTTCCAAAAGTTTTATTAATCAAAAGTTTACATTAAGTTTAATGCAAATGATTACAAGGTTGTAAACTTAAGAAAATTCTATCCTATGGCTGCTCTGGCTCCTTGATAACAATGCCCTTTCCAGATTGAATCTCAGCTTGAACTGGAGCATCATTGTCATCAGCAGGCTTCTTTCCCTTAAGATCTTTCTTTTTCTGTTCTTCAGCCCTTTATCTTCTGTCTCTCAAAATAATGATAAGGCTTAGGGAAATACTTGCTAGGCTCCTGTGCATTAGGAGCTAGCTTCCCTAATTTAGCCTTCCTTCTGTATTGTACTATGGCCTCTTGCCTAGCCTTATGTTTTTTCCATTCTTGGTCAGAATACCATTTGCCCCTCTCTAGGAAATTATCCTTTGCAGCCTTCCAAGCAGTCAATATGATATTCCTAGAGGTTGGGCTCCATTGCTCAAAATCAGGCCTTAACTCTGCCTGTTCTCTGAACCTCTTCTTAGATAATTGAGCTTCTTGCTCCTTTAATAATGCCTCTTGCTCTTTTAATATTTCCTCTGGCACAGGCTATACTACTTTCTCAAAAATAATATTCTGATTACCCTCAGGAGGGCTATACATAGATTGTACCTCCTGATGTATCATGTCAAAATAAGCTGGAGAGTAGATCACCTGAGCTACTTCAGCTTGTTCTCCTCCAAAATAGGCAGGATTTATCCCAGATTCTGCAATATTATCATCATCACACAAAGGTGGATATCCAAGGGTAGCTCTGATGCTGTTTGAAATCCATTTAGCATGGTCAGAGCCTGCTTTGACTAATACCCTCTCCCCCTTTATGACTTCTCTTTCTATATGATCTCTAAGATCATCCTTCTGATATCTAATCTGAGCATTCAAATAGTTAACTCCATCTTTATAAAAAGGTTTGAACTTTTGTAGCTGTTCAGTAATATCCTTTTGAGAATCTGCAATTACAGTTTTAACAACATTGAGGCTCTCTTGTAGTTGCTTATCAAACTCAGCCTTGGCAGTAATCCTTGTTGCAGTCTGAGCAGCTGCAAGATTCTGCAGTTCAGTTACAATCACATTATGTGATTCAGTTAGATTGTCATTCATTCTAATCTGGTTTTCCAGAACATATCCTTGTTTGACTGCCATATCATCAACTTGTTTCTTTATCTGCTCTTGATGTGTAGCAAGATATACCACTTCATTGCCTCCTTTATGAAAACAGTCAGTCATTTTTTTCTTATTTTGATTCACTTCAAATTTTATAGATTTTATGTCTTGAGCCAGATCAAATTGAATTGATTTATGGCCTTCATCCATATACTTTTCTAGAGCTTTCCTTTGCTCATCCATCTTGATTTGCAAAGCCACCAACAAAGAACTATAATCAGCAGTTGGGGCTTGTTGTGGAACAATGGTTTGCAGTGCTTTCGTGTAGGTCTGGCTTCTTCTCTTGAAGACCTGTAACTTTCTTTTCTTGGCTCTAGCAGCCTCTTCATCCTCTGAAGCAGAAGTACTGGCAATGTCTACCCTGTCCTTAGAACTAAGAGGTAAATCCTTCTCAGTCCTTGGTAGCTCCTCAGCATTCCTTTGTTCCTCAGTATCATTTCTGGCAGTTTTTCTACATGCTCCCCCTCAATATTAGCTGGCTCCCCCTCAACAGCAGCTTTCTCTCCCTCAAAATCAGTCTGTAAAAGATCAGGGAACAGCTCTCCTAGAGTAAACTCATGTTGAGGTTGTATAGGAGAATCTCTTATCTCAGGAGCAACTGATACCACTTTATCAGCAACTCATGTGTCCTCCATGACAACATCTTGTGGTTGACTATGTAACTGTGTATGCTGATCAACATCAAGTAATGATTCAGTCAAAACTTCATCCTCAATATTGAAATTTAATTGATTAACTTTAGTGATTACCTCTAGAATTGTTTGGGTAGCCCTTTCACTATCTAATTGAGTTGGCTCGTCCATATGCTCCCCCTGGAGTGGATCCAGGTAAATAGGGCTAGCTGATGGTAGCTCCCCCTGCCTCTGGGCATCTTCTTGTCTTGCTGGTGACTGTCCAGCATTGTCATCCTCTCCATCATCAGAACTAAAAACCACTTGCTCCTCTGAGCTACTTGAGGATTCTTGAGCCACAATGGCTTTCTTCTTCTTCTTCTTCTTCTTCTGAGGTGTTTCCTTTTCTGGAGTTGGCATTTCCTTTGTCAACACTCTATCCCACCTTGAGATAATTCTAACATCCATTCTCCTCATATGGTTTATCTTAGATCCAGCAGCTTGGTTCATCACTTCAGGGATACTTCCAGCTAAGTATAAACTCAGAATCCTACCCAGATTGGGCTTCTTCAGACTTTTCTTTATCTTATCAAACATTACCACTGACCAATAAGTTTTAAGTTGGAAAATTATCCTGGTCATCAAACTGAACATGTGAGCTGATATTCTATCATGCCCACTAGGCTTGCTCAGAATTACCTTGCCAACTATTTCAGACAAGAACTTACCCTGCATGTTCATGCCTTTCTTATTGAAAACTGGTCTAATCTTCATGCTTGAATCAAGTCCACACCATGCCAGTGTCTCCCTTGTCTTTGATGCAGGTACATCTTCTTCTTCTTTAGTTCTAGGGAGATGTAGAACTTTTCTGAGATTCTTCTGGGTGACCTTCACCTTAACTCCATGGACTTTGGATTTCTGGTTCCGCGTCATCAAAGGCGTGTCGCACGAGCTCATATCCTTCATTGATGTTCTCTTCTAGCTTGGGCGCCATTAGGGTTTGGAGAAATTTTGAATTTAGAGAAGAGAGATGTCGACACACAAGTTTGGTCTCGAAACTATGGCGAGCATGTCGACAAACAATGGTGAAGACCTATTTATACCTTTCTAAAATCGAAGGTGAAAAGGCACAACAAAATACTTGAAATGTGTAGACACTGTTGAAAAGTGTCGACACTTACTTCTAATGTCTCGACAACTATGTGTCGACACAAATATAGTCGACAGAATATATGTGTCGACACTTATACATCTCAGCTCGATGATTAGTCGAGACTCTACTCGACGAATTCTGTGTAAATCCTAAGTGTCGACAACACCCTGGATGTGTCGACACCTACTCTGCATGTGTCGATACTAATTCTCTGAAGTGTCGACACTGACTGTCTAGATCTGTCGACACTATTTCTCTAAAATGTCAACACCACTTCTATGTGTTGACACAAACAACTCTGTGTGTCGATACTATTTTACTTAGCCAATTTTTGAAACTATTCTAAGTTTAACATTCCTAATTCAATTTTAAAATTATTGAATTTGGTTTCATCTAGGGGCTTAGTAAACATATCAGCTATCTGACTATCTGTCTTAACATATTCTAGTGAAATGTCTCCTTTTTCTACATGTTCTCTAAGAAAATGGTATTTAATTTCTATATGATTAGTCCTACTATGGGAGACAGGATTATTTGCAATAGAAATTGCACTTGTAGAATCACAAAGTAAAGGTGTTCTATTTACTTGAATACCATAATCTTCCAGCTGGTGTTGAATCCATAAAAGTTGTGCACAACAACTTACTGCAGTAATATATTCTGACTCGGCTGTGGAGATGACCACACTGGTCTGCTTCTTGCTGCTCCATGACACCAGCCTACCACCTAGAAATTGACAGGTTCCTATAGTACTCTTCCTATCTTCCTTGCAGCCTGCAAAATCTACATCTGAATAACCTGTCAGTACAAAATCTCCATTCCTAGGGTACCAAAGGCCTAGATAAGGTGTGCCCTTAAGATATCTCAAAATTCTTTTGACTGCAGTCAGATGAGATTCTTTAGGGCATGCTTGGTACCTAGCATAGACACATATAGCATACATGATATCTGGTCTACTAGCAGTCAAATACAGTAGGGAGCCAACTATCCCTCTATACAAAGTTTCATCTACAGGTTTCCCTGCATCATCTTTGCTTAGAGACATGCTTGACCCCATAGAAGTTTTCATGGTAGTGGATGATTCCATACCATACTTTTTATTAACTCTAGGGTGAACTTAGACTGGCATATGGATAAGCCATCTTCAGTCTGTCTAACTTGGAGACCCAAGAAGAACATAAGTTCCCCCATACTGCTCATTTCAAATTGTCCTTGCATAAGTTTTGCGAACTTTCTGCAAAGAGTACTTTCTTTAGACCCAAATATTATGTCATCTACATATATTTGGACTAAGATAATCTTGCCTCTGGATTCCCTAAGGAATAGAGTCTTGTCTATTTTCCCCCTTGAGAATTTGTTCTCAATGAGGAAACTAGACAGAGTTTCATACCAAGCCCTTGGGGCTTGTTTTAACCCATACAAAGTCTTCCTAAGTCTATATACATAATCAAGTTTAAGAGAATCAACAAAATCTGATGGCTGCTCTACATAGACTTCTTCCTTCAGATTTCTATTCAGAAAAGCTGACTTAACATCCATTTGATATACCTTAAATTCTTGATATTTTTTATAGGCAAGGAACATCCTTATTGCTTCCAGTCTTGCTACTGGAGCAAAGGTTTGATCAAAATCAATACCTTCTTCCTGCCTATATCCCTTTGCAACAAGTCTAGCTTTATTCTTTATGATGATTTCATTCTAATCCAACTTGTTCCTAAAGATCCACTTAGTTCCAATAATGTTGTGGTCCTTGGGTTTAGGAACTAGCTCTCAGACCTTGCATCTTTTGAATTGATTTAGCTCCTCTTGCATGACCTCAATCCAATGAGGGTCTAGGATAGCTTCTTCAAACTTCTTTGGTTCCACTTGGGATAGGAAGCTGGAGTAAAGAACTTACTTAGATTCCTTCTCCTTATTTGCACTCCTTGTCTGGGATCTCTAATTATTTGATTTGCTGGATGATCCTTTAAGTGCCTATTTGCTGGAGGCAGCCTGTCTTCAGGTTGTACACCTTCAGTCTCTTCATTTAGCTGCACCTCTTGGTTTTCTTCAGCATCAGGAGTTTCTTGTACTCCCCCTGGACAGCAGCCACCATCTTCCACTTGCTGACTTGCAGTAGAATCTTCTGTAATGGTAAGCTTGTCCATCTTCTCAGTTACACCTATAGAACTGCAAACACTACTTGGCAATTCATTGTTAATGAGTATAGCTTCATCAAAAACTACATGAACAGACTCTTCTACAACTTGAGTAATCAAGTTGTAGACCCTATAAGCCTTACTATTATTGTTGTACCTAACAAAGATCCCCTCTTGAGATGTGGCAGCAAACTTGGTTAGATAAGACTTACCATTGTTAAGGATATAGCACTTGCAACCAAAGATCCTGAAATAGGATAAATTTGGTTTTCTGCCCTTCATAATCTCATAGGGGGTCTTCTTGTGGCTCTTGGTGATAGTAGCCCTATTGATCACATGACAAGCAGTATTTACTGCCTCAGCCGAGAAATATTCTGGGAGAGAAGTGTCACTCAATAGGGTTCTACCAGCCTCTATCAAGGTTCTATTCTTCCTTTCAGCAATACCATTTTGCTGAGGTGTTTTAGGTGAAGAAAATTCCTGAAAAATCCCAAACTCTTCACACAATTTTGTCAAACTTTCAGACTAAAATTCAGTGCCATGGTCACTTCTGATTTTGACCACTGTACTGTCCAATTCATTCTGAATTTGTTTAACAAAACTATATAAGATACTTGGGGTTTCAGATTTTTGTCTAGGAAGAACACCCAGGAATACCTTGAATAGTCATCTACAACCACAAATGTGTAGACCTTCCTACCTAGGCTGTGAACTGGCATAGGACCAAAAAGATCCATATGCAAGAGGTATAGACACCTCACAGAATCCTTGTTCTCAAGGCTATGAAAGGTGGATTTGGTCTGCTTGCCTTTTTGACAAGTTGGGCATATCCCATCCTTTATACACTTAACTTGAGGACCATTCTTCACTAACTCTTTGCTAAAGAGTTGGCCAATTGTCTTATAGTTAAGATGAGCCAGCCTCTTGTGTCATTTAACACAATGTGAGACTTTCTCATCAGCTACAAGATAAATAGGAGAAACATTGTTCTCACATACAAAGTCAAGACAATAAACATTTCTCTTCCTATATCCTGTCAGAATGATCTTTTGATCACTTGACCTTTTCATATGACAACCGTCCTTGACAAATGAGATGTCATATCCTAAATCACTCAGCTGACTTATGCTAATGAGGTTATGTTTCAAACCCTTTACATAAGCCACTTGAGTAATTGTAATTTGGTTACTAGAAATGTTACCAAGGCCTTTGATGATTCCTTTTTCTGAACCGCCAAAGATAACTTTAGGCCCATCCTTGATAGATGAATAGTCCTTCAGCAACCCCCTAGTTCCAGTCATATGTCTGGAACATCCACTGTCCAAGTACCATATAGGGGCATGGCCACTTGGACTCACCTGCAAAACAGATTACTTAACCTTAGAACCCAAATAATTCTTGGGTCCTTGGTGCAGGTTAGTCTGACCTTTAACAAAACTACCTGTAGCTGTTCTAGCGGGCAGTTTGCTACTCTCCTTGACACTTGAATTGTGCCAACAATCTATGGCAAAGTGGCCTATCTTGCCACAACACCATCACTCAAACTTGTTGTACCTTTGTTTATGTACAACCCTGGCTGAATTATCTACTGCAGGCTTCTTGTTTAGTGCTGGGGCTTTGCCATTAGATTTGGACCTAGCTGTACAGGCAGGTTTTGTAAACCCCAATCTAGTCTTACCCTTTTGAGGTACAAACTCATCTATCAAAGGTAAAACAAATTTTGGTTTAGAAAAACTTGCTACAATCTCTCTCTCCTTCTGAAGTCTAGCCTCCAGATTTCTAATTTGATCATTCTTAAATGTAATAGTACCCATCTGAATAACAGTAATGTTCTTCAGCCTGGCTATTTCATTCAGTTTCTGATCAAACAACTTGTCTGAATCAGCAGCAGCTAATTTAAGCTAGCAATCTCCTTTGCCTGAGTTTTGGCTAAGGTTTTGCTTTTCTTCAAGGCCTGCAACAAGTCCCTATATTCATCAATTAACTGATGAATATCTCCTTCAGATTCAGACCCACCCACATCACTTGATGCAGATGTATCTGATTCCGACTCAGTACTAGAAATTGAACTAGAAGAACAACTTTGTACCTTACTTGGTCCAGGCTGATCTTGGATCTTGTCTCCTTTAGATAAGGCCATCAGTCCCTTGCACTGATTGTCATCATGCTCATAAATTGAATTCATTAACTGCATGAACTCATCTTCTTCCTCTCTAGCAAACAATCCAATATAGGCTTCAACTTCTGATTCTGTTTCTGAAGATGACTGATCATTCAGACTCTTATCTTTCTTAGCCACAAATGACCTTTCCTTTTGCCCTTAAACTGAGTCTTCTTTTTGTCAGCTGACTACTTCCTCTTTTCAGGACAGTCAGCCACTATATGTCTCTGTCTATTGCAGCAATAACACACAATCTTTGAGGATGTAGCTTTGCTTGGCTTAGACCTGTTTCTGTCATTCCTTGATGACCACCTTTTCTGATAGTAGTCATCTTTTGGCTGAGAAGTGGTAGGCTTAGACCTCCACTGCTTCTTCTTCAGAAACTTTTGAAAATGCCTAGTAAAAGCAGCAAAGTCTTCATCACTTTTACTGATATCTGAACTCTTGCTTTCTGAATTATCTGTCACAGCCTCAGCTACTATTTGAGGTGGAGATGGAGACTTGCTTCTATACTTCCTGATGGCTTCAGTCTTGAAGGTCACAGCTCTTTCCTTGTGCTCCACTCTAGTAGTCTTCTCTTCCTCCTTTCTAGCCAATAACTGCATCTCATAAGATAACAGTTTTCCAAACAAAGTTGGAGGAGGTATGTCAGCTAGTTTGGCCACTTCCCTAATGGCACAAATCTTGGTGTCCCAGTCCTTAGTCAGGGATCTTAAGAACTTGTCATTCAGCTCATAGTTGCTGAATTCTCTTCCATAGGACATCAATTCATTGACTATCCTATAGAACTTCTTGTAACATTCAGTAATGCTATCAGACTTTCCTTGTCTGAAGCTTTCATATTCCTGATTTAACAAAGACTTCCTGTCTTGTCTTACTTCTTCTGATCCCTCCATGTAAACTATTAATGTGTCCCACATTTATTTAGAGATTTTACAATGAATTAAGTTCTGAAATATTGCATCATCAATAGCACTAATAATTATATTCTGGGTTCTCTTGTCCATAGTGGCTAGAATAATTTCATCTTTAGTCATTTCAGAAAAGTCCTTGGGAGTTTTCTGATTTGCATCCAGAATAGATATCTTCATTGGCACATATGGGCCTTCTTTGACTGTAATGTATATCCTTGGGTCAGATGGTTCCATAAAGAGTCTAACCCTCTCTTTCCATATGCCAAAAATCTCTTTTCTACAGATTGGCAATTTCATGGACCCCAGCTCTTTGTGATTCTCACTAGAACCCATTTTCTTGATTCTTGTTTATTCTGATTCTGCCTTCAAGATCTTACTCAGACTGTTATGTCCCTTTTTGAGTAACCTCCCTCTGATACCACTTGAAAGAAATAGTGCCTAACCACCTAGAGGGGGGTGGTGAATAGGTGTACTTTTCTTTTTAATTTAAGGCAGAAATTCTGTACAGCAAATGCAATTCTACAACTATCACAACACAACAACCACAGAAACAAACATACACAGAGTGCACACAGTATTTATAGTGGTTCCCAAGGTCTGGGTACATCCACTTTCCCCCTTCGCCTATCTAGTAGAGTACTAGATTCGGCCTAACTTCAGCACTTCTCCTCAGATCCTCGGATCTTACAGCTCAGAACCCCAAACAGGTTCCTACAACTCAAAGTGTTCCCACTCCTACAACTCAGGCACAAAGCCCTACCACTCAGTCTTCAACAAGACCTACACTCAGAGAACAAAGTCTCCTACAACTCAGACACAAGGCCCTACCTCAGTCTTCAACAAGACCTACACTCAGAGCACACAATATCCTACACTCGGCCTTTATAAAATAGGCTTACGGCTCAGATCTATACAAGATCCTACAGAAATTTTGATTATACAATGTAATTAACCATAACGCTGAAAGAGAGAGATGAGTTGACTGGCTTCTTGATGAGTTCTTGGAAGAACTTGGCAGAGATCAACCTCCCTTGGCTTTCTTCAAAGCTTCTTGAATTAGAACTCAGTAGGGTTGAATCTCCTGTGAAGATGATCTTCAATCAACTTCTGTCTTGAGATTCAGATCTCAATCTGAATCTTACTTTGCAGCCTGGTTCAGCAACTGCACTTCTTAGAAGGAGCTCTCTCTCTCCAACTACTTAGATCTTCTGTTGAAGATCATCTTCTTTTGTGTTGTTAGATCTCTTGATTAATTGTTGTCAATCTGTATTCTCTCTTATGATCTCTCTATTTCTGTTGAAGGAGAAAGGTCTTTATATAGTCTTCCTCCAAGGTAAACGGCTGATCCGGTTTCTAACAACCTTCTGACAGCTTTGACAGTTACAATTGACCGGTTGAAATGGCAGCTGTCAAGTCAAACAGTCACTGCTTGAAATCACTGTCACTGTCTGAAAGTGTCGAGACAGATAGTCATTATGTATCGACACAAATAGACTAAGTGTTGACACAAGTAGACTAAGTGTCGACACTAGCCTTGATGGTGTCGACACAACTCCTTGTGTTGTTGTAACAGCTTCTCGACACTACTTCTTCAGAATGTGTCGACACTGATTCTGTGTGTCAACAAAAACCTTCTGTTGAATGTGTCGAAACTGGTTGAGTGTGTCGACACAAATACTTCTTCTTTAATACTTAGTTGAATTCTAATGTGTGTCGACATAACTCCTTTGTGTCGACACAAGCCTTCTTGTGTTGAAATTTGCTGAGTGTCGGCATATCTCCTTTGTGTCGACACATGCCTTCATGTGTTGAAACTTGCTGAGTGTCGACACATCTCCTTTGTGTCGACACAAGAACTTTAACTGTTGAAGTTTGCTGAGTGTCGACACAGCCTCCTGGTGTCGACACATTTGATGTCGACAAAGTTTCTTTGGGTGTCGACACTGCCTCTAAGTGTCGACACAGATTATGTTGACAATTCTTCACTGTGTGTCGACACTGCCTGTATGTGTCGATACTTTTTTTCTGGTGTCGACTTTGTCATTCCTGGTGTCGACACAATTACTCCAAGTGTTGACACAGCTTCTCTAGGTGTCGACACAAGCCTTCATAAGTGTCGACACTTCTCCTCTAGGTGTCGACACATGGACTTAGAAACTTTTATGCTTTTCCTGCAATTACTTAACCTGCACATATAAACTCAAAGCACATCAAATACACCTTGGTGTATATCATTGGGTAGGGTGAGGCTTCTTCAAATCAGGTACATATATTCCAATGTACCCAACATTGTTGTTGTGAATATAACATATACATCCAAATACTTTAAAATAGTTGATTTTAGGTTGCTTCCCTTTAAGTAATTCATAGGAAGTCATGTTCTTTAGTTTATGTATCGGGCTTCTGTTCAGGATATAATTTGCAGTGTTTACAGGCTCTGCCCAAAAGGTTAGTGGCATGTAAGCATCTGCAAGTAATGTACCTACAGCTTCAATTAGTGTCCTTTTTTTCCTTTCAGCTACCCCATTTTGTTGGGGAGTTCTAGGAGCTGAGAAACAGTGCCTGATACCTTCCTTCTTACGGAACTCATGCATAAGAAGAGACTCAAACTCTGTGTCATGATCACTTCTGATCAATGCAACATGAGTAGAGAACTCAATATGTATGGTCCTGAGAAAATCTGTAAGAACCTTAAAGGTATCTGACTTAGATCTCAGAAAGGATACCCAAGTAAACCTTGAGAAGTCATCCACAATAACTAAGGTGTAGGATTTCCCTCCTAGGCTTTGTACAGCAATGGGTCCAAAGAGATTCATGTGTAGCAAATACAAAATCCTAGGTGAATCACTTTTATTAACAGATTTAAAACTATATTTAGTTTGCTTGCCTAGTTGACAAGCTCTACAAAGGCCTTCCTTCTTATAGGGACCAGAAGGTAAACCTCTAACAAGGTTGTCTTTTGATAGCCTAGCAATGTTTTTCAAGTTTACATGCTCTAGTCTTTTATGCCATAAATCATTCTGATTACTAGTTATATTAAGTAAGCAGATATCAGAATTGGCAGAAAGAAAATCAACTAAATATATGTTACCTTGTCTATTCCCAATTAAAACAGTTTGTTTTTCTTTATTACAAATAGTGCAAGAAAATGAGTTAAAGTGTACATGATAACCTTCATCACATAACTGACTTATGGAGATGAGGTTATGCTTGAGTCCTCTGACATATGTCACTTTCTTGAAAGTGACTGCTCCAATCTTCACTTCTCCAAAACCTTCAGACTGGCCACATTTTGAATCACCAAAGATAACCTTTGGTCCCAGCTTGGACTTATAGTTAGTTAAGATGTCCTTGCTTCCAGTCATATGTTTAGAGCATCCACTGTCCAGGTACCATGTTTGATTATTTACTGGATAGCTCTTCACCTTCAATAAAAAACAATTTATTGTGCCCTAATTTATATCCTAAAGGGTGATATCTCCTAGGTGGTATTACCCAATCAGCTACAGGATTAAATGGTTTTCTAGAATTATTAGGGTTGCTGTTATAATTAACATTCCTGTTAAGTCTTTCTGGGTTCGACAAAATTCTGTGAGTTCGTCAACCAGAATTCGACGAATTAGGTTGAGATCGTCGATATCTGTCCAGAGAATGAACGTATTCATTTTCTGTGCCCCATGTTTGTCGACCTCTGCTCGACGAACCATACAGAGTTCATCGATCGCAATTAGACGAATAATTATAGCTATAGTTTGCGTTCAACATTTGTCGAGTGGGGTTCGACGAACTGGCAACATTTCGTCGATCTGAGTTCGACGAATTCTGCTGAACCTTGTTTTTAGTTAATGTTTTCTGATTTTTGTTGTTTTGACCTATTGATTTTGGCATTTGTTCTATGGTTTGATTATGTTTTATTTTCTCTTTCCCTTTTGCAGAAACAAATTTAATGGGGGTTGACAAAATATTTTTCTTGAGGATGGGGGGCAAACTTGATGAAGCACCCAAGCCTAGCTTGTCATTAAGCCTGATATTTACAGTGCTTGTGATGTCCATCAGCTTGAGGCTTCTCCCATTGAGAGTTTCCTCAAGTTGTTTAGCCTCACATAACTCAGTTTTTAATAGTATGATTTGTTCATTAGCTAGGGTTAATTCATCCTTTAACTTATTGTTTTCAGAATTGACATTTTCTAGGTTTCCTAATTTTTCCCTAAGAGTCTTGATTTCATTTTCTGAGTTAATTAAATCTATGCATATGGTTTTGAATTCAAATTTAAATGAATCAGAACTGTAATCAAAAGAAGATAATACCTGGTCAGCTTCAGATTCAGAAGCTTCTTCATTGTCTGAATCTTCTTCTTCTGAATTGCTTCTGAAGGCATCAATGGCCATTAAGCAGACTTCTTTGACCGTTGCCTCTTCTTCATCTTCACTGGAGCTGGAGGATGTTGATTCATCCTCAGTCTCACTCCAAGATTCAACCACAAAGCCTTTCTCCTTCTTCTTATATTTGTTGGAAGAAGGCCTGTTGTTGTGCTGTCTTCTTGTGTCTTTTTCTCTTCTCTTCTCATTCTTCTGATTCTATGGACACTCAGAGATGAAGTGTCCAGGTTTCCTGCAACCAAAACACACTACTTCTTTAGTTGTTGTTTTATCATACCTTGGCTTGTCATCATGCCTTGATGACTTTCTCCTAAAGTCTTTCCTTGCCATTTTATAGAATCTTTTGGCAAAAAGACTCACAACTCTTCATTTGTGGTTGAAGTCTCTGTCTCCTCAGCAGCTTTGAATGCAATACTTTGTTCTTTTCTTGCTGGAGGAGGTGTTCTTTGCTCAGCTGCCTCTCTGGATTTTATCAGCTGTTCATAGGACTTAAGCTTGCCTAAGAGAGATTCAGTGGAAATCTCATTTAGGCTTCTGGCCTCCTTGATGGGCCAGATCCTAGAATCTCATGAGCTTGGAAAGTACATTAGGATCTATCATTCACCTCAGTGAGGGTGATGTCCTTATCCAAGGTTTTTAGCTCATTGATGATTGAGCTTAACCTATTGTACATATCAACTACTGTCTCAACTTCTTCTTTCTTGAAATTCTTATAGAGGGATATGAGATTGAATCTCCTATCCTTTTTTTCATCTGCTGATCCAGCGACCATTTGGTTAAGGGAATCCCAAATGGCTTTGGCTGAGGTATATTCAGCCACCTTTTGAAATATATCATCTGACATTGTTTGTGCTAGTATATTCATTGCCTTGGCATCAACAATCTTTGTCATGTTGTGTGACTATTAATCTAATGGAAATGAAAAGACAAATCTAACTCAGGATCTTTGGTTCAAGGGTTAGCCTGTACAACCAAGGGAATCCTGCTCTGATACCAATTGAAAGTGATGTGTTAGATCTGAAATACTCTAGAGGGGGGGGTGAATAGAGTATTTTTGAATCCTTTAAAATCTTTTACAGCTTTTACTATGATTGTGAAAGTGCATAAACAACTTAATAAAATATAAACACAGCAATTCTAGAAAACACAAACACAGCAAGAACAAAAAGAAGGGCAACCAAACAACACAAGAAATTTATAGTGGTTCCCCAACCTGGGTACATCCAATCTTCTACCACCCTGGTAGGAATCAACTTAGATTTTTGATCAAGTGCCTGACACCAATGAGCTTTTTATCCGGTGCTCAAAAATCAAACCTCAAGTCTTTTGGTCAGGTGACTTGCAACCAAGAATAACTTTTGAATGGAGTTATAACCATTTATACAATGAGGGGGGGGGGGTGAGAGATGATATGGTATTCTCTTTCTCAATATACAACTGAGAAGACTTGTGGATATGATTTTAGCAAATAGCTCCCCCTGTAATGTAGAATGGTTCAGGGAATTCTGGAGCTTTGTTTCAGGGTGATAGGCCTTCAGTCTTTAACAGCCTTGACCAGAAAGGATCTTCAGGAACTTCTTGATAGATGGAATAGATGTTATCCTTTGAAGTGTCCTGGAAGTTGAAGAATGAAGACTCTTGATTTTGATTGATTGTTCTTCTTATTCAGGTAGCAGATGTTCTTCTGGTCTAGGGCTTCTTGAGTTGTTGTATCAGAGTTCTAAGAGAGAGAGCAGAGAGTTTCTTGTTGTAGACTGATTGTGATTTTCTGTTTGTGTGTCTGTGTTCTATTCTGCTATTTTTGTGTGTATTCTGCTCTACTCCCTATATTCTGCTCTGCTGTATATTCTGCTCGGTGTGTAGTCTATATTCTCTTTTTTTAGGGAGGAAGAGGAAACTTCTTTTATATTTTTTGTCAGGAAATTCTCATTCGAAATTTGAATTCCTCTGCAATCAATGCTGACGGCCTTGAGAATAAACTGCATTGATTTATTTTCCCAACTATCCCATGGAAAAACGGCAAGCAATAATCCTAGAGAAGACCATAATTAATGTTTTGTCTAACGGTTATATTCAGAGAATATTGAAGCATTAATTACTCAGGAATTATTGCATTTGGAAAGGGACAGAAGACTAGAAATAACTAAGTCTGGATTCGTCGAACATATAACAGAAATCGTCGAGCTGATTGCACAGTTCGTCGAACTGAGAAGTTGTGTTCGTCGACCAGACATCTTCTATTCATCGAGCTGAGTTGCAAGATCGTCGAGATGAAAACAAAACTGCACTTTCTAAAAACTTTGCCTATTCTGTGTTTGGAGTTCGTCGAGATGATAGCTGATTTCATCGACCTGACAACTTGTTGAAAGAATTTCCGGGGAATGTGTCGACACAAGTCCTGGTGTCGACATAATTACTTCTTGTCTCAAGGAGGCAGGAGCCGCCGGTGAGGATCGTGGAAGTACAGCAAGGGGAGACAGATGATAGATGCGAGGACCAGGTGGATATAGGAACCTGGGGAGGGATCAGGGTGATCCACATAGGAGTTGGGATTGAGGCTGCTCGTAAGGATAGCCTCCAGACCATATACCGAAGGGGGGTAGCCTCGACCTCTCAGTCTCCGCCCCCGAAAGAAAAAATTACCTTTTCTTCAGAGGATATGTCGGATTATGAAGACCCGTTCTGTGATGTCTTGGTGATCTAGATGGCGGTAGAGAACTTCACGGTCTCCAAGATCCTAGTGGACAACGGGAGCTCCGTAAATGTAATCTTCAAAAAGGCCTTTGATGAGATGCAGGTTGAGGGCAAGAGAGTACTAGCTTCAGACGGACCATTGTTCGGTTTCTCAGGAGAGAGGAAGGAAGTGGAAGGGGGAGTAGGGTTGCACATAAAGTTGGGGGGGTGTCACGAAACTGCAGGTTTGTGATTATGGACGCCCCGAGCAGCTATAGCGCCATCTTCGGGCGCCCCCCCCCCCCCCCCCCCATCAGCGCCTTCTGCTGCATCCCCTTCTCGTTTCATCAATGCCTCAAGTTCAACAATGGGTGTGCAGGTCAGGGTCAGAGGGGACCCGAAGGTGGCAAGACAGTGCTACGTTACGACAGTCAACACCATATCTTGGATGGAAGAGGCGGAGGAGATGGAGAAGGAAATGACGGCGCATGAAGAAGTTGTCGGAGAGGAGGAGATGAGCCTAGAGGAGTCGAGAGAGGGTGCCGAAGAGGAAGTCGGAGGGGAGGAGATTGAGGAGGAGAAATGGGGAGGAGATGTGCAGGAGGTCCATAGGACGAAGAGTTGGAGCCGCAAGAAGGCTGGCAGGTGGAAGTGGAAGAAGGAGCTGAGAGGGAAGCCCAGAGAGGCGGGGAGATTGAGCAGCAGCAAAGTGAGAGCCTAGAGGAGGCGATGGAAGTTGAGGGAGCAAGAGGAGAAGAGGAGTTAGGGTAGGAAGAGGAGGCAAGGGCTGGCTGGGAGCAATCGCGGCTGGAGCCGGCGGAGGAAGTGGTGGAGATGGAAGTCTTCACCAGCACCGGCCAGGTGCATAAGGTGAGGATCAGCGGGGCTCTCAGCCCCGAGGACTAGGAGAGAGTGCAGGCTTGCATCCAGAGTAACGTCGACATCTTCGCTTGGAGCGCGGCTGACATGCCAGACATCGATGCGGATGTGGCCTGCCACCGCCTAAACCTGGATCCCAGGACGCACCCCATACGCCAGAAGATGAGGACCATCGCAACTGAAAGATATGGTACCTAAACACCTAGAGGGGGGGTGAATAGGTGACCTAATCCTTTTCTTACTTTTGTTTGGCAGTCAACAGTTTATAACACAGATTTCTGAATAAGTTATCACAGTACACAGCAATTCTCAACACAGTACAATCACAGCACAGAATACACAAGATTTTATAGTGGTTCCCCAATCTTTGGGTACATCCACTTTCCCCCTTCGCCTATCTAGCAGTGTACTAGATTCGGCCAAACTTCTCCACTAACTCAGAACCAAACTTGGTTCCTACCTCAGGCCCAAAGCCTTACACTCAGCCAAAAGGCCTACACTCAGCCACCCAGGCCTACACTCAGCCAATTAAAGGCCTACACTCAGAGTTCTTCAACTCCTACACTCAGGCACCAAGCCCTACCCTCAGCCTTTATAAAATAGGCTTACAATCACTCAGATCCAATGGATCTTACAAGTTTAAAATAGAAATTACAAATTCTAACTCTACAACTCAGAAAGGATGAGAGGAGTTGAGAGTTTCTTGAGGAGTTCTTGGAAGAACTCAGCTTGATCCAAACTGACTTAGCTTTCTTCAAAGCTTCTTGAGTAGAACTGAATTAGTCTGAATCTTTTGCAGTTGATCCTTGATCTCTGCTTCTTGAAATCCAGATGACTCTGAATTGTTCTTCTCAGCCTTAGTTCCAAAGACTGTATCCTTGGTTGGAGCTCTCTCTCTCCAACTACTTAGATCTGCAGTTGGACTGCCTGATCTTCTTGTGTTGATCCTCTATGTATCACTTCTTGATTTAATCTGATCAACCACTTCAATTATTCTCACAACAAGTAATGATTGTGAACAACTTAACCACTTAACAACTTGACTTCTATATCTTTTTCTGTAAACTATGGGTGCCTATTTATAGGCTTCCTTCAAGGTAACCGGCTGATCCGGTTTATAACAGACTTTTGACTTCTCTGACAGTTGATGTAGACCGGCTGGATCGGCAGCTGTCTTGTCAACCAGTCACTTCTTGAAATTCCTCTAACTGTCAGTTAGTGTCGAGACTTTCTGTTCTTAAGTGTCGACACTTATAGACCAAGTGTCGACACATGTTGTGTAAGTGTCGACACAAGTCTACAAGGTGTCGACACAATTCCTTGTATGTCTCTACACAGTTTCTTCTGCATGTGTCGACACTGAAATTGAGTGTCGACACAAGTACTTGTACTTCATCCTTTAACTGTATTCTTCTAAGTGTCGACACATCTCCTTTGTGTCGACACATCTTCATGTGTTGAAACTGTCAAGTGTCGACACTGATTCTTGGTGTCGACACAAGTCTTCATTCTTGATTCTTCAGCTGAGTGTCGACACATTCCCTTAGTGTCGACACTTATACTTAGAAGATTTTACAAATTTTCTGTTCTTTGCTAAGTGTCGACACAGCTCCTTGTGTCGACACTTTCTTCAAGTGTAGAGTCTTTAACTAAGTGTCGACACATTGTGCTGAGTGTCGACACTTTCTTCAAGTGTTGACTCTTCTGGTTGTGTGTCGACACATTGTGCTGAGTGTCGACACATTCTTCAAATACTGAGTCTTTAGCTAAGTGTCGACACATTGTGTTGAGTGTCGACACTTACTTCCAGTGCTGAGTCTTCTGCATAGTGTCGACACATTGTGTTGAGTGTCGACACTTGTACTTAGATTCTGCAGACTTTTGCTGAGTGTCGACACTCACTTCAAGTGTCGACACTTTCTGGTGTTGACTCAGCTCTTCTAGGTGTCGACACTTCTGCTAAGTGTCGACACAGCTTTTCTGCATTCTTCTACACTGAGTGTCGACACAGCTCCAAGTGTCGACACTTTCTGACTGGTGTCGACTCTTCTTCCCAGGTGTCGACACAATGACTCCAAGTGTCGACACTGCATGTCTGGGTGTCGACACAAGCTTTCTCAAGTGTCGACACTTTGCCTCTGGGTGTCGACACATGGACTTAGAAATTTTCAGCTTCAGTCCAGTGTATACCTAACCTGCACAAGTAACTCAAACAAACATCAAATACATTCTGATGTATATCATTGAGTTAGGTGAGGCTTCTTCAAATCAGGTACATTTGACCAATGTACCCAACAATCTCCCCCTATTTGGAGAAGTCATAACCCTTAGTCAATGATATACACCACTCATAATTAAAAATTATAAAATGATGTAAAACATATAAATGACAACAGGGTAAACTTGAACATGTAATAAAGCACACATGTATACTTATTAAAACATTGCAGAACAATTAAGAAACACACATATTTCAGAACATTCATACTATATTTAATATACTGTTCCAATAATGTTCCTTATACATTTTCAATGAAGTATTACAATGTTTTTCACTCAACAGATTACAACAAGCATCAAGTTAATTCCTAATCTAGTGCTGATCAGGTTCTTTAATAACAATGCCTTTTCCAGCTTTAACTTGAGCTTTCACAGCAGCAGCAGCAGCAGGCTCAGCTTCAGCAGTCTTCTTCCCTTTAGAGTCCTTCTTCTTCTGTTCCTCAGCCTTGATCTTTTGTCTTTCAAAATAATGATAGGGCTTAGGAAAGTACTTGCTAGGCTCCACAGCTGTTGGAGGTAGCTTTCCTAACTTAGCCTTCCTTCTAAATTGGACAATTGCTTCTTGCCTACTCTCATGCTTTCTCCATTCAGCCTCTGAGAACCACTTGTTCCTCTCATGGGCATTGTCCTTGGCAGCTTTCCAGGCTGTGAGAATTATGTTTCTAGAAGTAGGGCTCCATTGTTCAAAATCTGGCTTTTGTTCAGCAATTTCCCTAAACTTCTTCTTTGACAGCCTAGTTTCTTCTTCTTTGTCCAAAGCCTCTTGCATTGCAGCTGTGATAGGTTGAACAACCTTTTCCAGAATAATATTAGGCTTGCCAGCAACTGGACTATACATTGTGCTTATATCTGCATGAATCATTTCAAAGTCTGGAGGTGGATAGATTACATCAGCCACTGCTTGTTGCTCACCTCCAAGATATGCTCCTTGAATGCCAGATTCACCTACTTCATTGTCATCACACAGGGGAGGATATCCAAGTGTAGCCCTTATAGAATTTGAAATCCATTTTGCATGCTCAGAACTGGCTTTGACTAACACTCTCTCCCCCTTTATGACTTCTTGTGCTACATGATCTCTCACATCATCTTTCTGAAATCTGATTTGGCTATCCAAATACCTTATGCCCTCTTTAAAGAAAGGTCTAAGCTTTGTAAGCTATTCTGAAATGACCTTCTGTGAGTCTTTTATTGCAGTCTGTACAGCAGCAATCTCTGCTTGAAATATCTTATCAAAATCAGCCTTGGCAACAGCAGTGGAGGTTGAAGGTTCATCTGACTTATTCTTGAGTTCTGTGACTATTGCATTGTGAGATGCAGTCAGATTATCATTCATCCTTAACTGATTCTCCAGCACATAGCCTTGCTTGAGTGCTATATCATCCACTTTCTCTTTAATTGTTTCTTGATGTGTAGCCAGATATACCACAGCATTAGCACCCTTGGTAAAACAGTCAGTCATTTCCCTTTTATTAAGGTTCATTTCAAACCTTATGGACTTGATTTCCTGGCCCAGATCAGATTGTAGTGCTTTGTGCCCTTCATCAACATAAGTTTCTAAGGCTTTCCTTTGTTCATCCATCTTGATTTGCATTGCAAGTAGTAGAGCACTATAATCAGTGGATGGAGCTTGTTGGACTAAGGAATGCTGAGCAACTGTTTGTAGAGCCTTCTTATAGCTCTGGCTCCTTCTCTTGAATACAAAGAACTTCTTTTTCTGAGCTTGCTCAGCTTCATCATCTTCAGATTCAGATGTACTTGCTATATCCACCCTATCCTTAGGGCTGGATGGTTTTTCAGTATGCACATCTTGTGCCTTCTCAGTATCTAGCCTGATAGGCTCTTCTTGAATATCCAAAGTCTCCCCCTCAGCAACAGCATCCTTCACTGCATCAGCAGCAGTCTTTTCCATATCAAAATCTTCTTGATCTAAGTTCAAAAAGAGATCTTCCATTGTATATTCTGCTGGAGACTGTGCAGGAGATGTACTTGGTTCTTCTACCACTGTATCAGGTATCACAACAGATGTGTCTGGAAGAACAACATCTGGTTCTTGGTTTGCTGGCTGATTTTGCTGATGGACATCAGACAATTCAGAATCTATTACAGAAAAATCTAATGTATTAAGGTCAGTAAGTACCTCTTGGATGATGAGAGTAGCCTGCTCACTATCCAGTGTAGATGGATGTTCTACAGCTGGAGGCTCCCCCTGAATGTCAGCTGCCTCCTGAGGAGCAGGTGTCTTCTCTGCAGCCTCATCTACTGGACTTTCAGGAGTGAAGACCACATGTTCTTCACTGCCTGAGCTGCTTGAGGACTCTTGAGGCACAGCAGCAGTCTTCCTCTTTTTCCTGGGAGGAGAGTCTCTCTTAGAAGCTTGTTTCTCAGGGGTGGTCAATTCCTTTGACACCAGCACCCTTTCCCATCTAGAGAATATCCTGGAGTCCATTCTCCTCATATGATTGATCTTAGATCCTGCAGCAGAGCTCATTACCTCTGGAATTGATCCAGCCAGGTAGAGACTTATTATCCTGCCCAGATTGGGCTTTTTCAGGCTTTCCTTTACTTTCTCATAAACCACCATTGACCAATCTGTCTTCAGAGTGAAGATGATTCTGGTCATGATATTAAACATAGAGGCTGACACCCTGTCATGCCCTCCTGGTTTGCTTAGAAGAACCTTGCCTACAACTTCAGACAGGAATTTGCCTTGATTGTTCATCCCCTTCCTGTTGAAGACTGATCCCACTTTCATCTTTGGATCCAGTCCACACCAAGTAAGAGCTTCCCTGGTCTTAGAAGCAGTTACTTCCTCTTCTTCTTGAATCTTAGGTAGCTGAAGTACCTTTCTTAAAGATTTGGGTGATAGTTTGACCTTGGTGCCATGCACCCTTGACTTAATCCTGAAGCCTGAGTCATCTATGGACGCACCAGAAAGGAATTCAATGACTTCCTTCTTCCAGATTTTCGTTGGTTCTGAAACCAAGAACTCCAATCCTGAATTGGCAATTAGGGTTATCACTGATTTGAATTCCTGATCACTGTCGTCGAAGGCGCCTCGCACGAGCTCATAGCCCTCGTTGACGTTCTCTTCCAGCTTGGGAGCCATTAGGGTTTGAAGATTTAGTCTTGAGATGAGAGAAATGTCGACACAAGAGTTTAGGTCTCGAAATTTTGAAAGCGTGTCGACAAACACAAACAGAACCCTATTTATACCTTTCTTGATTGAAGACGAACAGGCGGGATGAATTTCTAATGATGTGTCGACACTGTCAATAAGTGTCGACACTGACTTATAATGTCTCGACACACATGTGTCGACACAAATTTAGTCAACAGATTTTATGTGTCGACACTTGGTTAAGTGTCGACACCACTATACTCGACATGTGTCGAGACTTTACTTAGAAAAATTCTGAGTAAAACTTAAGTGTCGACACTTTATTGGATGTGTCGACACCTACTCGACATGTGTCGACACTAACATTCTGAAGTGTCGACACTAACTTCCTAGATGTGTCGACACCATTTTCCTGAAGTGTCGACACTTACTATTCTGTGTCGACATAGACTTGTCTATGTGTCGACACCTTTTTACTTAGCCAATTTTTGTTCTGTATACTTAGTCTAAGTTTATCATACCTAGTTCAATTTTGAACCTATTAAACTTAGCTTCTTCTAAGGGCTTAGTGAACATATCAGCTATCTGATTATCTGTTTTAACATATTCAAGTGCAATATCATTTCTTTCTACATGCTCCCTAAGAAAGTGATATTTAATCTCAATATGTTTAGTTCTACTATGTGATACAGGATTATTAGCTATGGAAATAGCACTAGTAGAATCACAATAAAGTGGAGTTCTACTTACCTGACATCCATAGTCTTCTAGCTGATGTTGAATCCACAGAAGTTGAGCACAGCAACTTCCTGCAGCTACATATTCTGACTCAGCTGTGGAGATGGCCACACTGGTTTGCTTTTTACTACTCCATGAAATGAGTCTTCCACCTAGGAATTGACAGGATCCAGTAGTGCTCTTTCTATCTTCTTTGCATCCTGCAAAGTCTGCATCTGAATAACCTGTTAGATCAAAATCTCCATTCCTAGGGTACCAGAGGCCTAGATAAGGTGTGCCCTTTAGATATCTCAAGATTCTCTTGACTGCAGTCAAGTGAGACTCTTTAGGGCAGGCTTGATACCTGGCACAAACACATGTAGCATACATAATGTCAGGTCTACTTGCAGTCAAGTAAAGTAGGGAGCCAACTATCCCTCTATACAAGGTTTCATCCACAGGTTTCCCTGCATCATCCTTGCTTAGAGACATACTTGACCCCATAGGAGTCTTCATGGTACTGGAGGAATCCATACCATATTTCCTTATGAGTTCTAGGGTGAACTTAGACTGACATATGGATAATCCACTTTCAGTCTGTTTAACTTGGAGACCCAAGAAAAACTTCAGCTCTCCCATACTACTCATTTCAAATTGACTCTGCATAAGCTTTGCAAACTTTTTGCAAAGGCTACTTTCAGTAGACCCAAATATAATGTCATCTACATATATTTGGACAAGTATTACTTTGCCTCTAGATTCCCTAAGGAATAGAGTCTTATCTATTTTCCCCCTTGTGAACTTGTTCTCAATGAGGAAACTAGATAGGGTTTCATACCAAGCTCTAGGAGCTTGCTTTAACCCATACAATGCTTTCCTAAGTCTATAGACATAATGTGGAAGAGTAGGATCAACAAAACCTGAAGGCTGCTCCACATATACTTCTTCTTTTAAATTACCATTAAGGAATGCTGACTTCACATCCATTTGGTATACTTTGAATCCTTGGTAGGTTGCATAGGCCAAGAACATCCTGATGGCTTCCAGTCTGGCTACTGGAGCAAAGGTTTGATCAAAATCAATACCTTCTTCTTGCATATATCCTTTTGCAACCAATCTTGCCTTATTCTTAATGATGACTCCTTGTTCATCTAACTTGTTTCTGTAGATCCATTTTGTTCCTATCACATTGTGATCTTTAGGCTTAGGAACTAAGTCCCAAACCTTGCACCTCTTGAACTGGTTTAGCTCTTCCTGCATAGCTTCAGTCCACTGTGGATCTTGTATTGCTTCTTCAAATTTCTTTGGTTCTATTTGAGACAGAAAACTTGAATATACTGCAGCATTCTGATTTCTGCTCCTTGTCTGAACACCTTGTCTTGGATCTCCAATGATCAGCTCCACTGGATGATCTCTTAGATGTCTGTTGGCTGGAGGCATCCTTACTTCTGGTTGTACTTCTTCAGCATCTGGTACATGTAGTTCTCCCCCTGGACATGAGCCATCTTCTTCTTCTTGCTGTCTTGCAGCAGGTACATCTTCCATGGTTAGCTTGTCCATCTTCTTAGAAAGACCTGAGGGGCTGCACACACTACTAGACAACTCATTATTAATTAGTTGTGACTCATCAAAAACTACATGCACAGATTCCTCTACAACTTGTGTAGTCAAGTTGTAGACTCTATAAGACTTACTATTACTGCTGTACCCAACAAACACTCCCTCTTGGGATTTGGCAGCAAACTTAGTTAAGTAAGTCTTCCCATTGTTAAGTATGAAGCATTTACAACCAAAAATCCTGAAATAGGATAGATTTGGTTTCCTGCCTTTCACTACTTCATAAGGGGTCTTGTTTAACCTTTTAGTGATGGTAGCCCTATTTATCACATGGCATGCAGTGTTTACTGCTTCAGCCCAGAAATATTCTGGCAGTGATGAATCACTTAATAGAGTTCTACCAGCCTCTATCAAGGTTCTATTTTTCCTTTCAGCAATGTCATTTTGCTGAGGTGTTCTAGGTGAAGAGAATTCTTGAAATATCCCATAGTCTTCACATAATTTTGTCATGCTTTCAGATTGAAACTCTGTACCATGGTCACTTCTAATTTTGACCACTGTACAGTTCAATTCATTCTGAATTTGCCTAACAAAACTGTGGAAGACACTAGGTGTTTCAGATTTCTGCTTTAAGAAGAACACCCAGGAAAACCTTGAGTAGTCATCAACAACTACAAAGGTGTAGACCTTCCTACCTAAGCTGTGAACTGGCATTGGACCAAATAGATCCATATGCAAGAGGTATAAACACCTCACAGCATCCTTGTTGTCAATGCTTCTAAAGGTGGATTTAGTCTGCTTGCCCTTTTGACAAGCTGAGCAAATGCCATCTTTGACACACTTAACTTGAGGACCATTCCTCACTAACTCTTTACTAAAGAGTTTGCCAATAGTCTTGTAATTAAGATGAGCAAGCCTCTTGTGCCACTTGACACATTGAGAGACTGTCTCATCAGCTACAAGACAAACTGGAGAACTATTGTTCTCAACCATAATGTCTAAACAATAGACATTTCTCTTCCTATAACCTGTCAAAATGATCTTTTGATCACTTGACCTCTTGATATGACAACCATTTTTAACAAATGAGATGTCATACCCTACATCACTTAATTGACTTATACTAATGAGGTTATGTTTCAAACCTTTAACATAAGCCACTTGAGTAATGGTGACAAGGTTAGAAGAAATGTTACCAAACCCTTTGATGATTCCTTTTTCAGAACCACCAAAGGTCACCTTTGGACCATTTTTGATTGGGATGTAGTCCTTCAGTAGTCCCCTAGTTCCAGTCATGTGTCTGGAACATCCACTATCCAAGTACCATGTAGGGGTATGGCCACTTGGATTCTCCTGCAAAACAAATTAATGAACCTTAGAACCCAATGGTTTCTTGGGTCCTTGGTAACTGTTAGCTTGGAACTTAACAAGGCTACCTACAGGCTTTCCATCAGGTATCTTGTTACTACCTTTGGCACTAACATTGTGCCAACAGTCCAAAGCAAAGTGGCCAATTTTGCCACAGCACCAACATTCAAATTTGTTGTACCTTTGCTTAGGTACAGACTTGGCTGTCTTAGTGAATGTTGGGGCTTTGCCCTTGGACTTGGACTGATTCTGAACAGTCCTAGCTGGATTAACAAATCCCAGTCCAGTCTTTCCTTTATGATGAACAAACTCATCAATCAAGGGTAGCACTGATTTAGGTTTTGAATACCTAGCTGCTAGCTCTTTCTCCTTCTGAAGATTAATCTCCAGTTTCTTAATTTGATCATTCTTAAATGTAATAGTACCCATCTGAATCACAGTAATGTGTTTCAGCCTGGCCACTTCATTCAGTTTTTGATCATAATTCTTCTCATAATCTATTGCAGCTGCCTTGAGATCAGCAATTTCCTTGGCCAAATTTTTGGCTAGGGTCTTGCTTTTCTTATAGGCTTGCAATAGTACTTGATATTCATCTAGGAGTTGATGAATATCTCCCTCAGACTCAGATATATTCTCATCACTTGATGAAGAATAATCTGACTCTGAACTAGAACTGGAATCAGAACTTTGAGTTAAACCTTGTACCTGACTGGGTCCTGGCTGCTCCAGGTTTTTGGTATTTTCAGTCAAAGCCATCAGTCCTTGGCTTTGACAGTCTTCTTGCTCATAGATAGATTCCATGATCTGCATAAACTCTTCTTCTTCCTCAGCAAATAGCCCAATATAGGCTTCAGCATCTGTCTCAGTGTCTGAAGAAGACATATCTGAAAGAGTCTTCTCATTCTTTGCAACAAAGGACTTTTCCTTCTTTCCTTTGAAGTGAGTTTTCTTTTTGTCACTGGATTCCTTCCTTCTTTCAGGGCAGTCTGCAATAACATGGCCCTGTCTATTGCAGCAGTAACAAATTATCTTGGATCCAGTTGCCTTACTAGTCTTGGTCCTTTTCTTGTCCTTCTTTGAAGGCTTCTTTTCCTGATACTGACCCTCTTTCCCTTTGGAAGATGAAGGTCTAGACCTCCACTGTTTCTTCTTAAGGAACTTCTGAAAATGTCTGGTGAATGCAGCAAAGTCTTCATCACTTTCACTGCTTGTAGATTTTGTACTTTCTGACTCTTCAGATTCTGATTCAACTACCTCAGGAGGAGGAGTTGATGACTTGGTCTTGCTCTTTCTGGGTACATCTGACTTAAAGGCAACAGTCTTTTCTCTGTATTCAGTCCTTGTTGACTTTTCTTCTTCTTTTCTCACTGACAATTGCATCTCATAAGATAACAACTTGCCAAAAAGTGTGGGAGGAGGAATTTCTCCCAACTTTGCCATTTCTCTGATGGCACAGATCTTGGTGTCCCAGTCTTTGGTGAGGGACCTTAAGAATTTATCATTCAACTCATAGTTTGTGAACTCTCTTCCATATGACATGAGTTCATTTACAATTCTATAAAATTTCTTGTAGCATTCAGTGATGCTATCTCCTCTTCCTTGCCTAAAGCTCTCATATTCTTGATTAAGCAAGGACTTCCTATCTTGCCTTACTTCTTCAGAACCTTCCATATAGACAATGAGGGTGTCCCACATTTCTTTTGCAGTTTTACAGTGAATAAGGTTCTGGAAGGTGGCATCATCAATTGCACTAACTATTATATTCTGTGCTCTTTTGTCCATGGTTGCTAGGACAATCTCATCCTTGGTCATTTCAGAGAAATCCTTTGGAGTCCTCTGATTTGCATCCAATACTGAAATCTTCATGGGCACATATGGCCCTTCTTTGACTGTGATGTATATCCTAGGGTCAGAGGCTTCCATAAAAAGCCTAACCCTCTCTTTCCAGATCCCAAATATCTCTTTTCTGCATATAGGTAGTTTCATTGAACCCAACTCCTTATGATTCTCTGAAGAACCCATGTTCTTGATTTTCTTGAAACTGTTTCCTATTTCCTGACTTATACTGAATCTGCCAACTGGATCTCCTCAGACAGTTAGTCCTGATTTTGAGGAACCTGGCTCTGATACCACTTGAAAGATATGGTACCTAAACACCTAGAGGGGGGGTGAATAGGTGACCTAATCCTTTTCTTACTTTTGTTTGGCAGTCAACAGTTTATAACACAGATTTCTGAATAAGTTATCACAGTACACAGCAATTCTCAACACAGTACAATCACAGCACAGAATACACAAGATTTTATAGTGGTTCCCCAATCTTTGGGTACATCCACTTTCCCCCTTCGCCTATCTAGCAGTGTACTAGATTCGGCCAAACTTCTCCACTAACTCAGAACCAAACTTGGTTCCTACCTCAGGCCCAAAGCCTTACACTCAGCCAAAAGGCCTACACTCAGCCACCCAGGCCTACACTCAGCCAATTAAAGGCCTACACTCAGAGTTCTTCAACTCCTACACTCAGGCACCAAGCCCTACCCTCAGCCTTTATAAAATAGGCTTACAATCACTCAGATCCAATGGATCTTACAAGTTTAAAATAGAAATTACAAATTCTAACTCTACAACTCAGAAAGGATGAGATGAGTTGAGAGTTTCTTGAGGAGTTCTTGGAAGAACTCAGCTTGATCCAAACTGACTTAGCTTTCTTCAAAGCTTCTTGAGTAGAACTGAATTAGTCTGAATCTTCTGCAGTTGATCCTTGATCTCTGCTTCTTGAAATCCAGATGACTCTGAATTGTTCTTCTCAGCCTTAGTTCCAAAGACTGTATCCTTGGTTGGAGCTCTCTCTCTCCAACTACTTAGATCTGCAGTTGGACTGCCTGATCTTCTTGTGTTGATCCTCTATGTATCACTTCTTGATTTAATCTGATCAACCACTTCAATTATTCTCACAACAAGTAATGATTGTGAACAACTTAACCACTTAACAACTTGACTTCTATATCTTTTTCTGTAAACTATGGGTGCCTATTTATAGGCTTCCTTCAAGGTAACCGGCTGATCCGGTTTATAACAGACTTTTGACTTCTCTGACAGTTGATGTAGACCGGCTGGATCGGCAGCTGTCTTGTCAACCAGTCACTTCTTGAAATTCCTCTAACTGTCAGTTAGTGTCGAGACTTTCTGTTCTTAAGTGTCGACACTTATAGACCAAGTGTCGACACATGTTGTGTAAGTGTCGACACAAGTCTACAAGGTGTCGACACAATTCCTTGTATGTCTCTACACAGTTTCTTCTGCATGTGTCGACACTGAAATTGAGTGTCGACACAAGTACTTGTACTTCATCCTTTAACTGTATTCTTCTAAGTGTCGACACATCTCCTTTGTGTCGACACATCTTCATGTGTTGAAACTGTCAAGTGTCGACACTGATTCTTGGTGTCGACACAAGTCTTCATTCTTGATTCTTCAGCTGAGTGTCGACACATTCCCTTAGTGTCGACACTTATACTTAGAAGATTTTACAAATTTTCTGTTCTTTGCTAAGTGTCGACACAGCTCCTTGTGTCGACACTTTCTTCAAGTGTAGAGTCTTTAACTAAGTGTCGACACATTGTGCTGAGTGTCGACACTTTCTTCAAGTGTTGACTCTTCTGGTTGTGTGTCGACACATTGTGCTGAGTGTCGACACATTCTTCAAATACTGAGTCTTTAGCTAAGTGTCGACACATTGTGTTGAGTGTCGACACTTACTTCCAGTGCTGAGTCTTCTGCATAGTGTCGACACATTGTGTTGAGTGTCGACACTTGTACTTAGATTCTGCAGACTTTTGCTGAGTGTCGACACTCACTTCAAGTGTCGACACTTTCTGGTGTTGACTCAGCTCTTCTAGGTGTCGACACTTCTGCTAAGTGTCGACACAGCTTTTCTGCATTCTTCTACACTGAGTGTCGACACAGCTCCAAGTGTCGACACTTTCTGACTGGTGTCGACTCTTCTTCCCAGGTGTCGACACAATGACTCCAAGTGTCGACACTGCATGTCTGGGTGTCGACACAAGCTTTCTCAAGTGTCGACACTTTGCCTCTGGGTGTCGACACATGGACTTAGAAATTTTCAGCTTCAGTCCAGTGTATACCTAACCTGCACAAGTAACTCAAACAAACATCAAATACATTCTGATGTATATCATTGAGTTAGGTGAGGCTTCTTCAAATCAGGTACATTTGACCAATGTACCCAACAGCAACCAAGCTGGAAGAGCCAATCCGCGAGGAGGTCAAGAAGCTTCTGGAGGCTGGCTTCATCTCGGAGATCCAGTATCCAGGCTGGGTCTCCAACGTGGTAATGGTGAAAAGGGGGAGGGGGGAATGGCGCATGTGCATCTACTTTTCCTTATTAAAAAAATCGTGCCCCAAAGATTGCTACCCCCTGCCTTGAATCAACGCGCTGGTTGATTCAGCCGTTGGTTTTTCAATTATGAGTTTTTTGGATGCTTTTTCAGGTTACCATCAGATCCGAATGCACCCTCCCGACGTAAATGACGTCTCCTTCATCACAAGGGAGGGATGCTTCAGTTATAAAATGCTGCCCTTTGGGTTGAAAAACGCAGGGGCTACATACCAACACATGATGGATCGGGTCTTCCAGTGCTAGAGGGGGAGGAACCTGGAGGTATATGTTGATGACCTTATGGTTAAAAGCAAGGGTGTGGACTCACACCTTCGAGATCTGGAGGAGACGTTCGCCATCTTGCGGAAGTTCAAAATAAGGCTGAACCCCTTAAAATGTGTTTTTGGGGCAAGCCGTGGGAAGTTCCTCGGGCATCTTTTGACCCCGGAGGGGGTAGAACCCAACCCAGATAAGGTGAAAGCCATCCTAGATCTAGAGTCACCACGCAATGCTAAGGAGGTCCAGCGCTTGACAGGAAAGCTGGCCGGCCTAAGTAGATTCCTCTCTAGGTCGGGAGAGAAGTGCTCATCTTTCTTCAAGGTGCTATGGGGTAATCAAAGATTCGAGTGGACTGCTGAATGTGAAGAAGCTTTCCAAGGGCTAAAGAGGCAGCTCTCCCTGGCTCCTCTACTTCAAAGCCCGAAGGAGGGGGAGGATCTGACCTTGTATCTCAGAGTGGGAGCAGAGGCAATGAGCTATGTCCTAGTTAGGGAGGAGGGGAGGAAGCAGCTGCCAATTTATTACGTTAGCAGGATCCTAAAGAAGGCGGAGCTTCGCTACCCTATCTTAGAAAAGCTGGCATATGCCTTGATCATTTTGGCTAGAAAGCTCCGGCCATATTTACAAGCGCACTCGATCAGGGTGGTGACAGATCATCCCCTCCGTAAGATTTTGGAAGGAGTGGAGCACTCGGGTAGACTGACCAAGTAGTCTATCGAGTTGAGTGAATTAGATATCTCATTCGTACCAAGGCTCTCCATCAAGGCACATTTGGTGGCCGACTTCTTGGCAGACTACGTTGTGGAGGTGGGTGCCGAGGAGTCGGGGCCGCAAGAGGCATGGAAGATGACGGTGGATGGGGCCTCGGGAAAGCACTCCCTCGGAGCAGGGGTGGTATTGACAAGTCCTCAAGGGGTCACCATAGAGTAGGCGGTGGTCTTGCACTTTCCTGCAACTAACAACCAAGCAGAGTACGAGGTCGTGATTGCCGGCCTTCGTTTAGCAAGGGAGCTTGAGATCCAGGATGTGGAGGCTTTCACGGACTCGCTGGTGGTGGCATCACAAATTCGAGGAGAGTTTGAGGCTCGGGAACCCACCCTTGTGAAGTACTTGTCCAAGGTCAGGGCGATCATCGGGGGGTTCCGGACTTTCTCCATCCAGCACGTTCCAAGAGAAGAGAGTACAGCAGCCGATCGACTGGCTAGGTTTGGACCTTGGGGAGGATAAACCTTGACGGATCTGTTCCATCCAGCGATCGAGGAAGGGGAGCTCATGGAAGTGGATCGGAGACACTCATGGGTGGATCCCTTCGTAACCTTCTTCATCACAGGCAACCTCCCTGAGGGGATCAAGGAGGCAAAGATCTTTCGGCATAAGGCAACCCATTATCTCATGCATGAAGGGAGCCTACATCGGGAAATGCTTTCGGGTCTTCTGGCGCGATGCGTAACGGAAGGGGAGACCCGACAGGTTCTGGAGGAGGTGCACTCCGGGGAATGTGGAAGCCATTCCGAAGGTAGGATGTTGGAAGCAAGCGTGGTCAGGCAGGGGTACTTCTGGCCCACCCTAAGGAAGGATGCTACGGAGTTTGAAAGGAGGTGCCAAAAATGCCAGCTCTACGCCCCCCTCCAGCTCCAGGCAGCTCAAAGGCTTCTAAGCATCACGGCACCATGGTTTTTCGCTATCTGGGGGATGGATTTGGTTGGGCCTTCCCCCCAGCTAGTGGGCAAAGGAGGTTCCTCCTGAATATGATCGACTACTTCTCAAAGTGGCTGGAGGTTAAGGCACTGGCCAAATTCATCTCACAAGTCATCATGAACTTCGTTTGGGGAGAGATCGTCTGCAGGCATGGGCTGCCTCAGGCCATTGTCACGTACAATGGTTCTCAATTTGCAAGTGAGGAGTTCATAAGTTTCTGCACCCAGCTGGGCATCGACCTCAGGTTTGCCTCTATCCACCACCCTAGGAGCAACGACCCGGTGGAGGAGGCGAACAAAATTATCATGAACCTACTAAAAAAGAAGGTGGAGAACTTGAGGGGGAGCTAGGTGGAGCAGCTCCCCTCGATTTTGTGGGCCTTGCGGACAACCCCAAACACGGCCACCGGCGAGACCCCCTTCAAACTTTCCCATGGATGTGAGGCAGTCCTGCCTGTGGAATTTGAGGTCTGATCCCCACGAGTTATGGCTGCAGGTGATGGAGACGAAGCTTGGAGGCTAAATAATGAAGGAGGCCTACGCCTCTCACTGGACATGGTGGAAGAGCTGCGCGACGTAGCAGCTATCAGGCAGGAAGAGGTCAAGCGACAGATGACAAGATACTTCGGCAAGTACATCAGGATTAAACAATTGGCAGAAGGAGATCTGGTGCTAAAGAAAGTTGATGCTGCGGGGAGGTCCGCTCCCGTGGGCAAGCTCAACCCAAATTGGGAAGGACCTTATATTGTTAAGAAGGTCCTGAGAACAGGAGGCTACCACCTCCAGGATGTGGAGGGTAGGACCATGAGCCACACCTGGAGTGGCGATGACTTGAAGCGCTTCTACCCATGAGAAGGGAGGGCAAAAATTGTATATTCGAATCAAGTTCAATATAATAAATTTCTCAAATTATTTCTTGTCTTTATCTATCATGAAGTTCTAACGACAGGAAGATGATCGCTTCTGCACTACCCAGAGCGTGGCTTGGCCCCAGGTAGACCCGCTGCGCAGGCTATCATTAGCTAGCAGGTCCAAAGGCTCGCCTGTGGGGGAGAGGTATGGTTCTTGGTCCTTGGTTCTGCACTACCCCGAGCGCGGCTTGGCCCTAGGTAGACCCGCTGCACAGGCTCTCATTAGCTGGCAGGTCTGAAGGCTCGCCTGTAGGGGAGAGGTATGGTTCTTGGTCCTTGGTTCTGCACTACTCCGAGCGCGGCTCGGCCCCAGGTAGACCCACTGCGCAGGCTCTCATTAGCTGGCAGGTCTGAAGGCTCTCCTGTGGGGGAGAGGTCTGGTTCTTGGTCCTTGCTTCTGCACTACCCCGAGCACGGCTCGGCCCCAGGTAGACCCGTTGCACAGGCTCTCATTAGCTGGCAGGTCCGAAAGATCGCCTGTGGGGGAGAGGTCTTGGTCCTTGGTTCTGCACTACCCCGAGCGCGGCTCGACCCCAGGTAGACCCGTTGTGCAGGCTCTCATTAGCTTGCAGGTCTGAAGGGTCGCCTATGGGAGAGAGGTCTGGTTCTTGGTCCTAGGTTCTGCACTACCCCGAGCGTGGCTCGGCACCAGGTTGACCCGCTGCGCAGGCTCTCATTAGCTAGCAGGTCCGAAGGCTCGCCTGTGGGGGAGAGGTCTTGGTCCTTGGTTTTACACTACCCCGAGTGCGGCTCGGCCCCAGGTAGTCCCGCTGTGCAGGCTCTCATTAGCTGGCAGGTCCGAAGGCTCACCTGTGGGGTAGAGGTCTTGGTCCTTAGTTCTGCACTACCCCGAGAGCGGCTCGGCCCCAGGTAGACCCACTGCGCAGGCTCTCATTAGCTGGCAGGTCTGAAGGCTCTCCTGTGGGGAGAGGTCTTGGTCCTTGATTCTGCACTACCCCGAGCGTGGCTCGGCCCCAGGTAGACCCGCTGCGCAGGTTCTCATTAGCTAACAAGTCGGAAGGCTCGCTTGTGGCGGAGAGGTCTGGTTCTTGGTCCTTAGTTCTGCACTACCCCGAGCGCGGCTCGGCCCCAAGTAGACCTGCTGCGCAGGCTCTCATTAGCTGGCAGGTCTGAAGGCTCACCTATAGGGGAGAGGTCTGGTTCTTGGTCCTTGGTTCTGCACTACCCCGAGCGCGGCTCGGCCACAGGTAGACCCGCTGCGCAGGCACTCATTAGCTGGCAGGTCCGAAGGCTCGCCTGTAGGTGAGAGGTCTGGTTCTTGGTCCTTGGTTCTGCACTACCCCGAGCGCGGCTCGGCCCCAGGTAGACCTGCTGCTCAGGCTCTCATTAGCTGGCAGGTACGAAGGCTTACCTGTGGGGGAGAGGTCTTGGTCCTTAGTTTTGCACTACCCCGAGCGCGGCTCGGCCCCAGGTAGAACCGCTGCCCAGGCTCTCATTAGCTGACAGGTCCGGAGGCTCGCCTGTGGGGGAGAGGTCTTGGTCCTTGGTTCTAAACTACCTCGAGCGCGGCTCGGCCCCAGGTAGACCCGCTGCGCAGGCTCTCATTAGCTAACAGGTCCGAAGTCTTGCCTGTGGCGGAGAGGTCTGGTTCTTGGTCCTTGGTTCTGCACTACCCCGAGCGCGGCTCGGCCCCATGTAGACCCGCTGCGCAGGCTCTCATTAGCTGACAGGTCCAAAGGCTCTCTTGTAGGGGAGAGGTCTGGTTTTTGGTCCTTGGTTCTGCACTACCCCGAGCGCGGCTCGGCCCCAGGTAGACCTGCTGCGCAGGCTCTTATTAGCTGGCAGGTCCAAAGGCTCGCCTGTGGGGGAGAGGTCTGGTTCTTGTTTCTTGGTTCTGCAGTACCCCGAGCGCGGCTCGGCCCCAGGTAGACCCGCTGCGCAGGCTCTCATTAGCTGGCAGGTCCGAAGGCTTGCCTGTGGGGGAGAGGTCTTGGTCCTTGGTTCTGCACTAACCCGAGCGCGGCTCGGCCCCAGGTAGACCCGCTGCGCAGGCTCTCATTAACTGGCAGGTCTGAAGGCTCTCCTGTGGGGGAGAGGTCTGGTTCTTGGTCCTTGGTTCTGCACTACCCCAAGCGCGGCTCGGCCCTAGGTAGACCCACTGCGTAGGCTTTCATTAGCTGGCAGGTCCGAAGGCTCGCCTGTGGGGGAGAGGACTTGGTCCTTAGTTCTGCACTACCCCGAGCGCGGCTCGGCCCCAGGTAGACCCGCTGCGTAGGCTCTTATTAGCTTGCAGTTCCAAAGGCTCGCCTGTGGGGGAGAGGTCTGGTTCTTGAAGTCTTGGTTCTCGACTCTTGGGGATAGTTCTAAGTTTCGGAGAATTCTACACCACTTCAAGCCCGGCTCGGTCCCTGGTGGACCCGTTACTCAAGCTCTCGTCAGGCTAGCAGGGCAGTAAACTCACTCAATGACAGAAGGGTGGGGAAAATCTTTTCAAAACAACATCCCAGGCTTAACCTTATGAAATGAAAAATAAACTAAGACAAAAGCTTGGAGCAGTGCGAGTGGAGGCACTCGCAGCTGCCGGTCACGAGGATAATCTCACTTATGGCGAGTGGGCACTCGCACGAGACGGAAGGCTCGCTCTAATTATAGGTGAGCAGGTTACGTCACTAAAGGCAACTCGCGCCGGGAGTACCCTGAGGCAAGCCTAGAAGGTTACGCCATTGGAATCTCACCCGCGAAGGTAAAGGAAGTGACGACTCGCGACTTGGGACAACTCTCCGGCAAGACCGCGAGACAAGAAGTAGCACCATCTCTCATGCGTAAGTGCATCGGAGGTTCGTCTCGCAGTCAGCAAAGTAGAGCAAAATGTAGGGAGTAAAGGCAAGACGGCGAGACGGGTGGATATCACCGTCTCGCAGGCCCAGGCAAACTAGTGATTCATTTCGCATAATAAAGAGCAAAACAACAAATAAACATATACATTTGATCGTCATTATGCATCACAAAATAGGGCTCAAAAAAGATGGTTTTAAGTTTTACAGCCGCAGCAAAAAGAGGAGGAGAGAGGGATTCTAGATCTTGGAGTTGGCATGTCATTCCTCCTCGCTGGAAGCAGAATCCTCGCTCTAATCTCCGTAGAGTTGGGGAACCAGGTCGCAAACGATCACCGTTTCTGAATCGTCCTTCACAACCCCGAGGTCCTTCATCAGCTTCAAGACCAGCTCTGTCGCCCTGATGCCGGCATCTCGGCATTGCTCCTCAACCTCGTCAAAAGAGTAGTGCGGCGGAGGTGTCCGGAAGGGCTCGCGGCAAGACGTTAATGCGGCATCGGCCTGAAGGCGAGTATTCTGGGCTTTCAAACCCTTGAACTCCTCCTCCAGGGCCGCTACTCGCGAATGCAGCTGCTTCTCCGTCTCGTAATCCTGCGAGGCACCCGACCATTAGTAAATAGTTAAAAGCTTTTTGAAGGAAAAGAGTAAGGATAGGGCTTTACTACGCCGCCTTGGGCTTTTGCAAGGAGGGTCTCGGCATCAAACAACCTCTTTGCAAGTTCTTCGGATCTATCTCGCTCCGCCACTAGGCTCGCCTCGCTCTCCAACCATTTTTTGTTGATATATATTAGATGGCGCGCGGCGCGGTGCGAGAACTCCAGGGTGCGCATCTAGGCGTGGGAGGACTTCATGAATATATCTCGCATAGACTCGCTCTCAGGAGAGACTGCGTCAAGACCACCATAAAGTTCGTACCCCACGGAGAAAGAATGGTTGTTGGGCTCTTCCTGCTCCTTCCAAGGGGGAAGGAGAGTGGAGATTGACACGCGATTAACGTCCCGCCCCCACAGTAGAACAGGGTCGCCTGCGGCATCTTGGACCATTGGGCCCAGGTTGATGTTCATGTGGGAGGAGGGGACGGGATGGCTGGAGGAGGTGCCTTCACGAGAGGTGGTCGCAGCTTGTTGATTGGGGCAGCAACAGGCTGATTGGGAGGTACCGTCTCGTGAGTATGCGAGACAGCCTGTTGAGGAAGCGAGCGGGGCAACAGAGACCCATTCATAGAGATGGGGCTCAAAGATCCCGCTGTCTCCCTCTCCTTCGGGGTCGTCTTCTTTTTCCCCTTGGAGACAACGACAACTTTTTTCATCTTCTTTGGAGGGCTAGAGCGAGAGGGGGCCTCGTCTCCTGTAGGCCTCTTGAGAGGAGCAGGAGCCAGGGACTCTCTCGTCGCCTCAGCTGCCGCGCTGGCGAGACCAAGGCCCTTCGTGGGGTGGATGTTGCTTTTATATGGAGGATGGGCTGGGACGCCTCGCTCCCCTAAAAAACAAAACAAAGCAAGGTGATGAGAAGGCGAGATGGAGAAACAATCAGACAGAGTGAGATGAGAAAGCGAGAGTACCTTCGCCAGGGAGCACTGAAGGAAGCGAGTCGAGGACTTGCCGCAGGTAGTTGACTTCGAAGTTCTTGCCGATGAAGTATGTATACAGCAGCTTCTCTGGGCCGCTGACCTGCGGAGTGGCATAGAAACTTTCTGGAGGAGACACCGGCGCGAGCGGGATGCCCCCAAAGTCAGCACGGTCGCCACGGATGAAGACGAACCGCATGAGCCAATGGTGATTTTTGTTGGGCGTCTAGCACACCTTGAGCCCTTGCCCGGTGAAGTACGAGACGCCATCAGCGTTGGCGTTATAGATAAAGAGCTTGCGGAAGACCGTCAAGCTGAACTCAATGCGCTCCCGGCGCATGTAGCAGGCGAAGGAGATCAACACAAAAATATCATTCGGGTTGAACTGCGCCGGGACGACGCCAAAGTACTTAAACACTTATTTTACCTCAGGACATAGAGGCAACCTCAACCCCACCTCAAAGTGCGAGACGGGGAAGGCGAGCTCTCCCGGATAGTAGGTGTTGATAGACTTGCCAACCTTGGGGGGCCGCGATTCGAGCCCCTCCCCCAGGTACTCGCGGACGAATCCGCGGTAATCTTCTTTAGGGAGCCTACCGAGCGGGAAGTCGTGGTCAGTGAACCGCTTCCCGCAGCGGCTGCGCCCCTCGCCTTCCTCAACTCTCTTCTTTTCCATCCTTGGCGAGACGGTGTTTGTGAGACGGTTTTGGCGATACGGCTTTCGGCGAGACGTAGAGAAGGAGGAAGGGTAAGAAAGGATTGGTGAGATGATCGAGAGGGTAAATGGCGAGAAGGGTCGGCGAAACGAAAGAAACAGAGGGGCAAGAATTTGGGTGCAGCAGGAGTGAAGAGTGCGGGTATCCTTTTGATCCAGGGCCGGGTGTATTTATAGCAAGTATGGTGAAATGATTGATAGGCAGGAAAAAGTACAAGGGAAGGGGAAGAGTCGGCAGTAGGCTCTCTCTCTCTCTCTCCTGAGACTCGATCGGCGCGACCCGTCACAATCACGAGGTGATTAAATAAGGAAATTAAAAGAAAAATAAAGTTAAAACAGCAGTAATGAATAAATCAAAAACACCATCCAGCGTTTTAGCGTCAACAGTTCTGACAAATACCGGCGAGACGGCAACTAACAACATTATTTAATTATTATTACATCATTCAGAGAAAATAGAAGAAGAGGGGCGAGACGGACGGCCTTCGGTATGGGTGCCATTGCCAGCGGCCACCGCGAGCTCCCACGCAGGGAGGCCTACTGCGGTAGTGGAAGGCGCGAACGAACTCAAGCCCTCGGCACACGAGACGGAGCTGCATGTCGGTCTCATTAATGATGGTGTTAGGATCGGTTCCATCAACATTTAACTCGACATTAGTCTCAGAAGATAGGCGAGAGCACTCACTCTCCAGCCATTCGATGTGCCTATCTGCCGCCTGCTTATCCAGCGCCAGCGAGAGGATGATGCACGCGTGTTTTTGGAATAGCTCGACAGTCTTGCGCCTCATTTCCACCGGGTTTGTAGGGTCGCCAAGAAAATCCTCAATCCTGTCAAGAGGAGGAAGAGGCGGGACGACAGGTTTCCCAGGGTGCTCCTCAGTAGGCGAGTCGGTCTGGGCGCCTGCAGAAGAAGTAAAGGAGCAGGATGAGAGCGGCTCCCGCAAGAGTGTGTGGGAGTAGCGAGTGGGACAGCGAAGCGAGAGGACAGATTCCTTACCAGGGGGACGGGAGGTCCCGGCGGCCTGGGAGGGATCGTCTCTGCTCTCGCAGGGAGGAGTATATAGAGGAGTGGAAGGTAACTGCGAATCGAAATCTTCGCGACGGGCGGAAGAGTCATCTTGCGGGCTTTCCAGTAGATGTAGCCGCGTGAGCTCCCTGAAGAGAAACCATTAAGAAGACAAATACAAATATTGAAGGAGTAATAAAGATAGAAGCGAGAGCTCACCTCTTTCTCTTTGGGAGATGCGGGATGAGGGGTGGGGCAGGTCTCCGGGACTACGCGAGACGGATCCTCTGCAGAGGAGGGGCCACCTATTTTTTCCCTCTTCAAGCGAGACGGAGAGGATGGTACAGAAGGAAGGGGGCGAACTAGGGTTGAGGTATAAGCAGCCACGGCAGCCTTGTTCTGTCGGCGCACTTTGGCAAGGCGCTCGCGAAAGCTCTGGCTGTGAGACATGATGAATAGTGCTGCAAGGAAGGAGGAAGTGTGCAAAGGGGCAGCCTCTATTCGGGATAGGAATCCCATATTTATAGGTTTTTATGGGGGGGGGGGGACTCGGAAGATTCTCTTATAAATACTTCAATAAATATGTATTAATAGTGAGCCTCGGTTGGATGTTCTTTCCGAGCTTAGAATAATCTCAAAAAGAGCGGGGATTGTGTACAACCTCAAGCTCGCGAGAGGACCTCAAGGTGCGAGATAGACGAGACATGGCGAGGGAATTGATGGGTGAGTGGGACCATGTGGTCCACTTGCAGTTGGCGAGATAAGAAGTCCCTGCAGTAGGCGAGACTCCCCTACTGGGGGCGCGAGAAGGCCTTTGGCCGCAAGAAGGACTCACAGTATATAAGGTTGTCGAGACAGGAGGAAGGATCGTATCACCGATAGTTTTTCGCCCACTCGCCATATAGAGACGACCTTTTTTACATTTCTATACTCAATGGGGGTTTTTACTCTTCTATCCCCGGTAATTTTACCCTTTTGCCCCTGGTGGCCTGCATATAACTCCTCAGAACAACGAAGTTTGGTTGTTGGCAGACCCATCCAGCGGTATTCTGGTATTTTCAGGTCAGCCCAGTATGGTTATTTGCAGATCCAATTCAGAAAACTATAAATAGACCCAGAGGGGTTCTTCAGAAGCACACAGATATCTTTCCCGGGACTCAAGAGGCTTTTTTTGTGCTTTCTGAAGAGCTCCGAGCCCAGCTTTTGGCTTTGGAGGGGAAGCTCTCAGAGATCTTTCGGGTAAGCGGTGGGACCTCCCTGCTGAGGCCTTGGGTCAGTTTCTAAGTCCTTCACGACCAGTCGGAGGTCAGAGCTTGGGACGAGTAAGTGTTGGCTACGCCCCTAATTTTCGAACTCTTGTCGAAGTCAGATTTTGGCTTCAACAGTATGGAAGGTCATCTGTCTCTTATTCATCGAGTATGGGTGAGTAAGCCGGAGTGAAATTTGCCAAGTATAGGATTTGGACCAAGAAAGATTCGTCGAATGGATGTGGCGTCGAGTTCGTCGAGTGAAATCGGTTGGCGTCGAGTGAAGTCTAATTCGTCGAGTATTCTCGATGAATTCGTCGAGTGTGGCATAGGCGCCGAAAGCGTCGAGTGATCCAGTGACTAAGTCTTTTTCGTCGAGTATGATTCCTCGAGTGGTTTGGCGTCGAGTCCGTCGAGTACTGACAGTTTTGGCATCGAGTGAAGTCTAATTCATCGAGTATTCTCGATGAATTCGTCGAGTGTGGTCTAGGAGTTGAAAGCTTTAAGTGATCCGGTGACCAAGTCTTTTTCGTCGAGTATCATTAAGTATTAAATTTTACCAAGTAAAATTCGTTGAGTTTTGCCTTGAGGTATGGAGTAATCGTCAAGTATTATCGACAAATTCCTCGGGTACTTAGAGTATTATGCGCCGATTCTCCGAGTATCAAGGTAAGATCAGGCTGATTCGTCGAGTATCACAAGTTTTAGTTTTATTACGCCAAGTAGAATTCGTCGAGTGTCTCCTATATTCGTCGAGTATATTTGACAAATCAGGGGGGACTTAGGATCCTTTCTCGTCGAATGAAATCAATTCGTCGAGTATTGGCCTTAGGGTGAATTTTCGGGATTTTCCTTCCTCTTTGTCGTTGAGGAATCTTGAAGTTAGACTTGGGTTTTATTGGTGTTCTGGATGTATGTTTGTGGCTAGGTTGGCAGTGGATAAAGGATCACCAACTTGATGTCGGTTCATGAATTATTACACATGGTGGTTTGTATATTCTTATGAACTGTTGGGTTATGTTGGACACTATGGCCACCACCACAGTGCCTTTTTGAGATATTTGGACTGTTGGGTTGTGTTGGACAATGTGGTCACCACCACTGTACCTTGTTGAGATGTTTGTGCCTGATAGTTTGTGTTGGACAATGGGGTCACTGACTCAGAGCCATTTTTACCTAATGTAAATGATTTACGTGTTTAGAGCTATTTAGTCTCTTTAATCTTATTATATGGACATATGTTATTATGCTTACTCTTGCAGATCTTATCAAAACATGACTTCATTTCGCACTTGGTGCAACTTCTCTTATTGCAGTATTTGAGAACTCTTCTTTGCTTATTATATTATGACTTATTTGCTACAGATTGACAGCTACTCTTGTATTTGAGTCGGTAACCCTTTTGTCTCCTTTTGATTATTGCTACTATTAACCTTTGATCGTCACTTGTATATTTTTGTTGAGGTATTCTTTTCTTTTGAATGCCTCAAGCTCGGAGCAATAGCCGTTCGAGCAGTTAGAGTTGGTAGTTATTGTTGTTCTGCAGTTGTTATAGTGATTCTCTCCTCACTGTTGTGAGGTAGTTTTGTTGTTTTATTTCTTTAGTCCATACATGAATGATATTTGGTGTGTAAGTGTCAGGTTGTTCGCGCCCATTGGAGTTTATTGTATGATGTTGATTTACTTGCTATCTACTGTGCCACTTTCTAGATAGTTTATTGGATTAACTTGCTCTCTACAATGGATTTATGCTAGGATTGCATGTTAGTTATTTTCAAGTTATAAAAGTATTAATAAGTTTATCTCATACTCATGACATCTTTTTAAAACAAATGACACTATATTTCAATGAACATAAAAGCTTTTTTCAAACTTATTATATATATAGAAGTATGTATATCATGAGTTGTCCTTTTGGGTGTTTCAGCTCATGTAGGATAATAATTGAATTAAGTAAAGTATTTTCCGCAGCGTATATTTATATTTTTATCTGTAGACTTGTTGATCCACTTAGCCGAGGGATACGACTATCAAAACTTAACTAAAAATATGCTTTCTTCATGATAAACTTGAGAATTTTTTGAAAATTATTAGGAGTAGGTTCTTTCCTGAGCGTATGTAGTTATCCTCTTACGGTGTGGTATCACAACACGTGTTTTCTCTCACTCTAATATATTGTCTTATGTTGAGAAAATACAGGTTGTGACAGTTAGTATCAGAGGTGTTGTTTTAGTGGTATTATTTCATTTCATACACACACCGATGTGTCATCAGTACGTCTTGGTTGAAGCATGAACATTAGACTCATAAGCATGATAAGAAGTATACGGGGCTTATTATGTAGTATGAGATGCATAATATGTGTTTGTATATGGATCCTCATAGGAAGTAACATATGACTGTTATATAGTATGATATGCATAACAATCATCACATGAATACCCATTAAATTTTGCTTTCGTTACATGTGATATTATATAGTATGGGATGCATAATATTTCATGTGTACGCCACTCATAACATGCATTAAGGCCTTTATTAGAATGCATAACACAACATGCATGACATAACATAGCATTAACACGCGTGCCAAACCAAGATATACATGATGACATACGTACACACATGGATTTAAACAAAAAAGAATAAGAATTCATGCATTCATAGTTTATGCACTTGAGTTAATAAGATGACATAATATCATCCTAAGTTTAAGCATAACATTATTTATGAAAATCCCAGAGCAAGTTAGCAGCAAGAGCAAGTATCCATACATGTATGGTCTGAACTAAGTTAGGTAGTTCTAGCGTTAAGCTAGGTTTTGATTAGTTGTTCGTTGTATTATTAGGATGTCGCCTAATCGTGTTGCGACAAGGTTGGCTCCCCAATTCTGAGGGCGAGTCGTCAGGTGCTCAAAGTGAGGCTATGATTAAAGGGCTACAATAGAGCAATGAGGCTCTGTTAAGGAAGATGGTTGAGATGCAATCGCAAATTTAGGCATTGTTGACTGTCGTTTCGGGACAGCAGCCTAGAGTGCAAGTCCCTGGAGTGGGTCAAGTCGTTCCTATTCCTCCTACTCCTTTGGTGCCTCCAATTTTTCTGCCACCAGAGATGAATTTCATTTCCCATTTTCAGCGATTAGGACCTCCTACCTATGACGGTAGTGCCAATTTCATGGCATTGGATGACTGGTTTTTGCTATCGAGGAGATGTTTTCATATTCATGAATTTTTGCTGACCAAAGAGTGATGGTTGTCTCTTACCAGCTGAAGGGTCTTGCGAAGGGCTGGTGGTTAAGGGAAAAGGAGCACCTTATATATGGATGTCCGTGGTAATCTTTAAAGGAGTTATTGCTGAGGAAATTTCTACTGTCGTTCGAGCAAGACTATTTGATGAACAACTTTCTACATCTGAAACAAAGACAACTCTCAGTCAGTGAGTACGAGATAGAGTTCAGCAAGCTGAGCAGGTTTTCTCTAGATTTGGTAGCCTCCGAAGCAAACAGAGTAAAGTGCTTTCTGGGTGGTCTTAGGAGCGACATCCAGTATTTTTCTAGTGCGTATAGATCTGAGAATTATGCTGAGGCAGTAGAAGCTGCTCTGAAAGTCTAAGTGATTGATAATGCAAAGAATCGAGGTATACAAATGAGAAAGGACAAGAGAAAGTCTGATGATGGTAAGAGCTCTCAGGATTCTGGCCCTTCTTCGAAGAAAGGAAACAAGGGGGTGTGTAGTTTCTGTGGACGGCCAGGCTATCCATTCGAAAAGTGTTTCAATATGTTGGGAGCTCAGAAGTAGAAACAAGTGCTTGCAATTTGAAGCGTACCCAAAGGAGATCTGATCTGTGCCTCATGCAAGAAGAAGGGACATGATGTTTCACGTTGTTGGAGTAAAGATAAGGTATGCTTCCAGTGTGGACAGAAAGGGCATTTGAAGTCTAGATGCTCGTGGTCTCAGCCCCCGCTGCATCCAGTTCTACTTCAAGCCTTGCCATCGCCGTAGCTGGATAAAGGGAAGGGCAACCTGAATGTGATGTCTTTGGAAGAAGCGCAGACGTCCATCCAAGTGATCTTAGGTTAGATTCTAATCTAGTTCTTAGCTCGTAGATATAGTTTCGATGTTGTTTGGCTAGTTACGTATACGGTTTTATAGGGAAGTTTAAGGTAAAGAATCGTTGGGTGAGCGTTCTTTTTGATTCTGGTGTTACCCACTCGTTCGTGGCTAGGACTTTCATAGAACATCATCGTCTGACTCTCGATCAGGTTGGCGATTCGTTTCACATTAAGTTTCCCTCTGGTGACTCGGTGGTGTCGGACCAGGGTATCTGGAGTTGTCCTATTCTTTTAGGTGATTTTCTAGCTTTTGTCGATCTGAAGGTGTTAGACCCGGAGGACTTTGATGTGATTTTGGGCATGGACTGGTTGTGCAAATATGATGTTGTTATCCAATGCAAGGTTAAGCGTTTGGACTTCAAGATGGACAACGGCCACCCCAGGAGTGTGTATGGTTTTCCGCGTCAGGATTCCCCAATTATTTATGTGGTATGTGCTCGGAAGCTTTTAGATTTTGGTTGTTGTGCTTATTTGGTTTTTTTGCTTTGGGAACCGTTGGTAGTTTGTCGCGTATCGAGGATATTCCTGTAGTGTGTGAGTTTCCTAATGTTTTCCTAGTTAGTCTTCCTAGTCTTCCGCCAGAGAGAGATGTGGAGTTTATTATAGATCCAGAGTCGGGTACTCTCCCTATTACTAAGGCACCATACTATATGACCCTGCGTGAGCTGGAAGAGTTGCGCACCCAGCTGGATGAGTTGTTGCAGTGTGAATTCATTAGGTCAAGTTCTTCACCTTGAGATGCTCCCATCTTGTTTGTTAAGAAGAATGATGGATCTTTGAGGTTGTACATTAACTATAGGGAATTGAATAAGGAAACTATCAAGAACAGGTATCCCTTATCGCGGATAGATGATTTGTTTGATCAGTTGCATAGTAGTATAGTGTTTTTGAAGATTGACCTTCGTTCAGGATACCATCAGTTGAGAATCTGTGAGACGGATGTTCCACGGACCGCTTTTCATTCTTGGCATGCACATTTTGAGTTCTTGGCAATATCCTTAGGATTGACGAATGCACCATTTGCCTTCATGGACATGATGAACAAAGTGTTTAAGGATTTCTTGGATCAGTTCGTGGTTGTTTTTGTTGATGATGTTCTGGTTTATTTACGGAGTGCTGAGGAGCATGCTCAATATTTGCGCAAAGTTTTGTCAACCTAAAGAAAGCATAAGCTATATGCGAAATTGAGTAAGTGCGAGTTTTGGTTTCCCTAGGTATCCTTTTTGGTCATGTTGTGAATAAGGATGAAATTTCAGTTGACCCAGAGAAGATAACTATTTTATGGATTGGAAAAGACCTACCACACCTAAAGAGATAAGGAGTTTCCTAGGGTTGGCAAGCTATTACAAAAGGTTTGTGGAAGGATTTTCCTTATTGTCTGCACCTTTGACTAAGCTTACGCAGAAGAATGCTGCATTTGTGTGGAATGATGAATGCGAATGAGCCTTTCAAAAATTGAAGAGGAAATTGTGCACTGCTCTAGTATTGACCTTGCCTACCGAGGGAGTAGAGTATGCAGTTTATGTGGATGCATCGCACATAGGGCTTGGATGTGTCTTGAAGCAGAGGAAAAAGTGATTGTGTATGGGTCAAGACAATCGAAGGTTCATGAAAAGAATTACCATACTCACGATTTGGAGTTTGCGGCAGTGATCTATGCCTTGAAGCAGTGGATACATTTGTTGTATGACGCGCTGTGCAAGATTTACATGGACCATAAGAGCGTGAAGTATGTCTTCACTCAAAAGGAGTTGAATTTGCGCCAATGTGGATGGTTGGAGTATGTCGTGAATTATGATGTTGATATCCTATATCATCCGAGTAAGGCTAATGTGGTGGTCGATGCCTTGAGTAGGAAGACCGGGCAGATCTTTAACCTTTCTATGGAATCCTTGGTGGAAGAGTTTTTATTAATGGGCATCTCTGTCGGAAGTAACGACTCGCCAAGCAGGCAGGGAGTGGCAAAGCCATCTTGGATTACACTTACAAGGCTTCATCAAAAGGACGACCCTGATTTGCAGCATATTCATAGCAGAACTGAGGAAGGGGAATTACCAGACTTTTCAATTGATGATGCAGGTACTTTGAAGTACCGTAGTAGATATTATATTCCCGCTGTTTAGGATATTCGAGCAAAGATATGTAGTGAGGCACATGGTTCCAGTGTATCCTACCACCCTGGTTCTACAAAGATTTATAAAGATCTGAAGCAGATCGTTTGGGGGTATGAAATGAAGAACGATATAACCAAGTTTGTGTCTGAGTGTTTTACTTGTAATCGAGTTAAGACAGATCATAGAAGGCCTGGTGGCAAGCTGACGTCTTTGGATATTCCAAGTTGGAAGTGGGAGAGTATTTTATGGACTTTATTACTGGTTTGCTGAGATTTCCTCGAGGGCATGATTCTGTGTGGGTCATAGTTGATAGATTGATGAAGTGTGCTCACATCGTGTCGTTCAAGATTGGTTACTCCATGAAGAAGATAGCAGAGTTGTATTTGGAAGAGGTCATTAGATTGCATGGAGTACTTGTAAGTATCGTGTCAGATCGAGATTCCAGGTTTATGTCTCATTTTTGGAAAAGTTTGGGGGAAGGGTTTGGTACCGACTTCAGATATTCAACTACTTATCATCTGCATACCAATGGTCGGACGAAGAGAGTTAATCAAATTTTGGAAGATATGATCAGATTGACGAAGTGTGCTCACATCGTGCAGACCAATGGCTTAGATTGATGGAATTTGCCTATAATAATAGTTATCAGGAGAGTTTGCAGATGACCACCTTTGAGGCTTTGTATGAGAGGCGTTGTCGAACCCCTTATTTTGGGCTGAAGTTGGTGAAAGACCGTTGTTGGGTCCGTAAGCCTTGGAACAGATTGGTACTTCTGTGACACATATTCAAGAAAAGCTTCGTATAGCTCAGGAGCGTTATGAAAAGAACACTAATCGACGAAGGGCTGATATGGAGTTCACAGTTGGGGACATGGTTTTTCTCAAAGTTTCTCTGATGTCAAGCATTAAGAAGTTTGGAAGGAGCCACAAGTTGGATCTTAGATATGTGGGACCTTTCCAGGTTGTTGAACGCATTAGAGTGTCAGCTTATATGCTGGATTTTCCCACTAACTTCCCAGGTGTGCACGATGTTTTTCATGTAAGCTAGTTGCGGAAATGTGTGCTTAGTGATCGGCATGTCTAGTTGCATCTATCTTATGTTGAGGTGCCTGTTCGTATTCTGGAGACTCGGGAACGAGTATTACGAAGGAAGACAATACCCATGGTCACGGTTCTTTAGCGAAACCAAGACATTGAGAGCGCGACTTGAGAGTTGGAGTCAGCTATGAGAGAGGCTCATTCTCATTCGTTCTCCTAGTTTCTTCTAGTAAGTGTTTTTATTTGAAAACCTTTGGTTATTTCCTTTATGTAGTAGATTCGATTTGCATATCAAGTTTTGGGACGAAACTTTCTTTTAGGGGGAGTGGCTGTAACGCCCCTGATTTTTCAATGTTTATTTTAAATTTATGTAGTGACGTAATAATGATGTTAGGGTGTTACGTTGACGCGCAGTTAACGGGCGCCGTTGTTGGAGCGTGATTTTGCTCATTGGAAATCTGAGGTTTTGACTCAGTGGATTTTAGTAGGTTGATGTTGGTTGTAACTTCGGGGAATTTTAACCCGAGTTTGGTTTGTCGGATATTAATTTTGACTTCGTCGTTGGTTTTGTAGCATCGATATTTATCCTTGGTACGAATTTCGTGGAAATCCGAGGTGATTTGGGTTTTCTTGTTGTTTGGGCGTTTAACTAATATTAATAATAATATATATATATATATATATATATATATATATATATATATATATATATATATATATATATATATATATATATATATATATATATATATATATATAAGCTTGTACGTTATAGCGAAACCCTATTCATCTTCTCTCCCAAACCGGCAGACATCGCGAAGAGCGAAGGAAGAGCGATGACGCGTACATCGCGAAGCCTGCGGCCGCCGACTGTAGGAGTTCCGGTTCTAGGAATCGTTGTCGGAGGGTTGATTCGGAAAGCTCTAGTCGAGATCTACGCGTGCATGGTAAGTTTTCCCCGTTTCATGGATTTTTGGCATTAGGGTTTTGACATTGACCCTCGTTTTTCCCGAAAAGTTTCAGGAATTGTTGCCAAGAAGTTCTTGCAGTCGATCCGTGTAGCGGAGCGCTCGTGAGATCAGATTTTGGAAGGATTGAGGCAAGTGGTGAATCTTCCCATTGCTAAGTTCCTTGCTTTTATTTATTTTCTCCTGTTTTTCCTCCTTAGAAGATAGGAGTAGCATAGGGTTCGGCTAGGTCGAAGTCCGCCGGTAGTATAGAAGGTCGTCTGTCTCGTACTCATCGAGTATGAGTGAGTAAGCCGGAGTGAAATTCACAAAGTATGGGATCTGGACCAAGAAAGATTCGTCGAATGGATGTGGCGTTGAGTTCGTCGAGTGAAATCGGCTGACGTCGAGTGAAGTCTAATTCATCGAGTATTCTCGATGAATTCGTCGAGTGTGGTCTAGGCGTCGAAAGCGTCGAGTGATCCAGTGACTATGTCTTTTTTTTGTCGAGTATGATTCGTCGCGCGGTTTGTCGTTGAGTCCATCGAGTATTGACAGTTTTGGCTTCGAGTGAAGTTTAATTCGCCAAGTATTCTCGACGAATTCGTCGAGTGTGGTCTAGGCATCGAAAGCGTCGAGTGATCCGGTGACCAAGTATTTTTCGTCGAGTATCGTTAAGTATTAAATGTTACCAAGTAAAATTCGTTGAGTTTCACCTTGAGGTATGGATTAATAGTCGAGTATTATCGACGAATTCCTTGAGTACTTAGAGTATTATGCGGCGATTTGTCGAGTATCGAAGTATGATCAGACAGATTCGTCGAGTATCGAAGTATGATCAGACCGATTCGTCGAGTATCACAAGGTTTAGTTCCATTATGCCAAGTAGAATTCATTGAGTGTCTCCTGTATTCGTCGAGTGTCTCATGTATTCGTCGAGTATATTCGACGAATCAAGGTGGACTTACGATCCTTTCTCGTCGAATGAAGTCAATGCGTCAAGTATTGCCTTAGGGTGAATTTTTGGGTTTTTCCTTCCTCTTTGTCGTTGAGGAATCTTGAAGTTAGGCTTGAGTTTTATTAATGTTCTGGATGTAAGGTTGTGGCTAGGTTGGCAGTAGATAAAGGACTACCAACTTGATGCCAGTTCGAGAATCATTATACATGGTGGTTTGTATTTTCTTATGAACTGTTGAGTAGTATAGGACAATGTGGCCACCACCACAGTGCCTTTTTGAGATGTTTGGACTGTAGGGTTGTGTTGGACAATGTGGCCACCACCACAATACCTTGTTGAGATGTTTGAGTCTGATAGTTCGTGTTGGACAATGAGGCAACTGACTCAGAGCCGTTTTTACCTAGTGTAAATGATTCACGTATTTAGAGCTGCTCAGTCTCTATCCTCTTATTATATGGACATATGTTATTATGCTTACTCTTGCAGATCTTATCAAAGCATGACTTCATTTCGCACTTGCTGCAACTTCTCTTATTACACTATTTGAGAATTCATCTTTGCTTATTATATTATGACTTATTTGTTGTAGATTGACAGCTACTCTTGTATTTGAGTTAGTAATCTTTTTGTCTCATTTTGATTATTGCTACTATTGACCTTTGATCGCCACTTGTATATTCTTGGTGAGGTATTTGTTTTCTTTTGAATGCCTCAGGCTCGGAGCAGTAGCCTTTCGAGCAGTTAGAGTTGATAATTGTTGTTGTTCTGCAGTTGTTGCAGTGATTCTCTCCTCACTGTTGTGAGGTAGTTTTGCTATTTTATTTATTTAGTCCAAACATACATGATGTTTGGTGGGTTCGCGTCAGGTTGTTGGCGCCCACTGGAGTTTATTGTAGGACGTTGATTTACTTGCTAGCTCTTGCGCCACTTTATAAATGATTTGTTGGATTAACTTGCACTCTGGAAAAGATTTATGCTAGGATTGCATGTTTGTTATTTTCAAGTTATAAAAGTATTAATATGCTTATCTCATAATCATGACATCTTTTTAAAACAAATGACTCTATATTTTAATGAACGTAAAAACTTTTTTCATACTTATAATAAATTTAGAAGTATGCATATCATGAGTTGTCATTTTGGATGTTTCTGCTAATGTATGATAATAATTGTATTAAGTAAAATATTGTTCGTTGCGTATATTTATATTTTTCTGTGCACTAGTTGATCCACTGAGCCGAGGGATGCGGCCGTCAAAACTTAACTAAAAATATGTTTTCTTCATGATAAACTTGAGAATTCTTTGAAAAGTGTTAAGAGTAGGCTCTTGTCTGATCGTCTGTAGTTATCCCTTGCACGGTGTGGCATCACGACATGTGTTTTCTCTCACTCTGATATATTGTCTTATGCTGAGAAAATACAGGTTGTGACAACTATAATCTCATTATCAACCAAAACTTGAGTTATTTTGGTTGAGGGTTCTCTGATAACTGTGGTAATGCTACTTAAGCTTTGATGGGGGTCTTGCTCCTTTTTTCTTTGCAGAAATTGATTTATTGCCCCTAAGTGGGTGAATCGTTGAATCTCTTCCTTTTTTCTTTGCAGAAATTGATTTATTGCCCCTAAGTGGGTGAATCGTTGAATCTCTTCCTTTAAATGATTGCACTGCTCTGTATCATGGTTAGGCCCCAGATACTATTCATAGTATTTTGAAAGATCTCCTCGACTTGGAGCAAACATCCTGGGTTTTCGTAAAACAGGATGATTGTGAATGACTTGAAAGATTTTATCTTTGGTAATGTTGAGCGGCGCACACTTTGGCGTCGACGATGTATTTTTGGTTGATCAACGTCTTCATGATCTCCGTCATTTTTCTTGGGCTTCATATGAAGATTATCCTCTTGCTTCGTTTTCCTTGCTTGTAACATACCCAACTCATCAGAGATGGTCTTCTTGTTATTATTTGAGGAGAACTGATTGGCAAAAAGATGTTCTAACTCTACAAAGTTGTCAATTCTTCCTCCAGTGAATGAAAACAAGTCAGGGCTTGTCCTTTTAGTGTAGCAGGGAATACTTGACATAGTAGCTCGTCTAAGGCCTGGTAGATGTGCATAACGGCCACGTAATGCCTTATATGCATGAGCAGATGTCCTATTTCATTAAATTTCTTGATATTTGGATATTTAAAACCCTTTGGGATGGGACACGCCAGGACGGATAGCGTGAACGAAAAGTACTTGAAAAAAAACAAGGGCCCATCGGGGTGTGATATTTGTCGTACTTTTGTTCCCTGATATGCGGGCTATGAACTTCCTCGTATCCAAATCCATTTTGTCCGGTAATTTGTCGTTTAAAAAGTAACAAAGGTAACTGCTTTCTGTGTCCTGAATTGATTTCGCGGGAGTCTTGGAACTTCTTGACTCAGAGAATTCTCTGTTTGTCATAAGTTCTTTGCGAGGAGTGCTTAAATGAGGTGGAATTCATCCCTTGCTGTGGGGAGTTAGTTGGTTGGAGTCTTCTTGTAGAACTTTGCCTTGTTTTTTGATAAGGCAGGGATTTGGTCTTTTAGCTCGTTTATCTAGGCAATGCGCTTGTTAAGCATGCTTGCACACATGTCGATGAGTTTCTTCTCGCTAGGCATATCAATGTATAGGGGAGTGGGACTAGAGCTTCCTAAACCCTTTTCAACTGAATTTCGAATGGCGCTGACCTTCCTCCTTTTCATAGTCTCGAGTGTCGTTGGGTAGAGGACACTGTCTTCAAAATCTCTTAGAAAGCTTTGTCGGGCTTTGGGAGAATGTGTTCCTACATACGACGTCAAACTATTGCGGCCAACTCAACCCCTCCTGATAGACCAGACTAAACTAGGTCGTCTTAGCCCGTGGAGCGGTCGAGCGCACACATAGTCACAAAATAAACAGAAGTGCACAAGACAATTTTTTCGTGGAACACCCCTCAATTGGGTTAAAACACACGTGATCGGAACGGTGCCAGTCAAACTTCATTATGAGCTTTTGGTTACAGATCTGCTGCAGAATCGAGGGCGACATGCCACTCCTCATTACAATTGGGGATGAGAGAGATAACACTTATGCTCGGTGGGCGACAGGCCACCTTACGCAAAGCTTGAAGCTAGTATCATTTGGCAACGACAAACACTCTTGGCACGGTGCAGGCGCTGAACATGGCCGCAAAACGTGCAGAGTAATATTGGCGAGGGCTTGCGGAATGTTGCGCGCAAGAAGGCTTCTCTGAACGGCTCGTGAGACTTGCTCTTGGCAGTGGACTTAGACGAATTTCCAGCAGAGAGGCAGCGGCTCGTAGGAGAAATCTTGCAGAGCTCTGGCCTGTGGAGGAAAAAACCGAGAAGGAAAAGATAAGAAATGAGGAGGACTGAGACTCTTTATACTCTCTAAGAGGTGGTTACGGTAGTTATGCGGATATCCTCACATCGTAACCATCCATATTATTATTTTTATTATAGTTTGAAATGATCATTATTTGCATAATATTTACTAAATGTAGGCCAATATTTTAATTTATGATATTCTCTCACTAACCATGGTGGTTAGTTCGTGGTTATCCATGAAATGGATGGAGGCGATCGTGGTGGAAGGATCGGACGGTGGGGAAGGCTCGTCATGAAAGGGTGGTCACCTTGGCGGCGGATGGTCGTCGGTGAGGGAAGAGGAGGAGACATTGCCAGCGAGGTGGCCGACCATGGTGCGAGAGATTTCGGCTACAGGAGGCAACCGCGGGGAGGTGCGGCCGAGGCATGACCACCCCTCGCGGGCGGCGCCCTGCGGCCAGGAGTGGCGACCACGGGGAGGGGAGGCCGAGGCGCGGTCGCCCCATATGAGTGGAGTCCCACGGTTGCGGGAGGCGGTCGCGGGGAGGGGCGGTCGCGGCCGCCCCACGAGGGCGGAACTTCGCGGCCGCGGGAGGCGCCCGCAAGAAGGGGTGGCCGCGACGCGGCCGCCTCACGCGGGTGTACCCCTGCGGCCGCGGGGAGGGGCGGCCGTGGCGCGGCCACCCCATGCGGGCGAACCCCCGCGGCGGCAGGAGGCGGCCGCGGGGACGGGTGGACGCCGCCGGCGATCGTGGCACCGTCGGCCTGTCGCGGTGGTGGTGGCTCGGATGGTGCATGTAGTGAGATCAGTGCGCGGAAATCGCGTTTGGCGATCACGCGTGCGTGGTAGTTTCCCCACAATCCCACTAAATTAGTGGAGATTATGAGGAGTGAGCCAATCACATCCCAATTCCTATAAAATCATTACGACCTCATCAAACGCGATTTGTCCATAGCCCAACGTAATTCGTACATAAAATTTACCAAAAATGATAATCATGAGCCTAATCATTACGTGCACAAAGTTTTTGAGTCTCATTATAAGGGTTAAATGTCGGTAAATCTTACATTAAATACAAATTTAATATCATTTTTCATCAAAATACACGTAAACATAACATTATAAAAAATATAAAAATTAGTATTTTGGTAGACGATAACGCTCATGAACGCTGAGATTGCGAACTTCATTCACAAACACTATACCACGTCTAAGGAATGTCATCTACTCTTATTTATATTATACAAGCAGTCGTGCACGGGGGACCCCGTGCGGACAACATTTGTCGTGTGTGCGACATTTGTCATGGGGCGACATATGTCATGGGGTGACATTGGTCGTGGAAGCGACATTGTTTGTGGGTGCGACATTTATCGTGGGGGCGACATTTGGCGCAGAGGCAACATTTGGCATTGGGGTGACATATGTTGTGGGGGCAGCATTGGTCGGGGGTGACATTGGTTGTGGAGGTAGCATTGGTCTTAAGGGAGCAATTGGTCATGGGGGCGACATTGGTCATGGGGGCGACATTGATCGTGGGGGCGACATTGGTTGTGGGGGTGACATTTATTGTATGACAACATTTGGCGTGGGGGCGTCATATGTCATGGGGGCGACATTGGTCGGGGAGGCAACATTGGTCGTGGGGCCAACATTGGCCTTGGTGCAACATTGTCCATGGGGGAGACATTGGTCGTGGGGGCGACGTTTGTCGTGGGGTGACATTTGTTGTGGGGGCGATATTTAGCGTGGGGGCGACATTTGTCGGGGAGGAGGACGATATGAGTTGGGGTGTGACATTTGTCATGGGGGCAACATTTGTCATGGGGGCAACATCTATCGTGGGTGGCGACATCGGTTCGGGAAGGCAACATACGATGGGGGATAATATTATTGTTAGATCATTTTGAAATTACAGTTATATCATGGACTAACCCTCTATAAGCTAGCTATTCCATGATATGTAATTATGTTAGAATTTACTCCTATCTATGATGAAATTATTAACTTCGGCTTTCGTAGTGTTAACTTTTAACATTTTTCCTATGGTGCAATTTTCACATGGCTGTAGTTTGATAGGCATAAGAACAAAGCACTGGTAAGCATAGGAATGTATCATTTTGATCTATAATGAGCAATACTGTTACATGAAAGATCTGATTTACAATACACCTGGAATCCCACATCATAACTATCATTATTCAACTTTTTCAACTATCATTATTCAACTTATCAGTCCAGGTTGAAATTAACGAAGTACATCTACAAATCTATTTGGTGTTTTTACTTAAACAAAGCAACTTCAAAGCTGAGAACACAAACATAAGAACTTTACCTTCTCTTGAAGCCAATTGGAGGAAGCCTAGATGAGAACACTTGCCGGCATCGAGGAGGATTAATATCTCCAGCACCACCGTCGAGGAAGAAAAATATCCCTGACACCACCGACTGGAGGAAGACCTTAAGAGACCAACAACATAAAAACAATTTTGAAAACAGGGGATTAGTGACCTCAAACAAAAAAAACCATTTCCAATATAAAAACAACATTTGCAATTAAATGATGAGGTTTATTAAATGATTAGTGAACCAACATTTGCAATATCCCCGACACCACCGAGATTAATTAAACACCTCAACATTTGCAAAAAAAAACATTTGCAATTAAGCACATAGATGCCTATTTTAGAGATTGTTACAGATCTAAAGAAAACACTAATTTGCAATTAACCGCAGAAATCACTGATTTGCAATTAACCACTGAGATTAATTAAGTGATTTCAGTGAAATCACTGAAAACACCTTAAGCAAATATTTAGAAGAGTTCCTGTTTTTTTTACAAATGTTTAGTGAACTCTGTTATGAAAATCAGTGAACATTTGCATTTCAGTGAAATTCAGATAATCATTTGCATTTCAGTGAAATTCAGATAATCATTTGCATTGTTCGAATCACCGAAATCATTTGCAGTGTCTAATACATGTTCAGCAATGTGATTTCAGTGATTCTGCATTTGGTTGCAAATCATTTGCAGTGTCGAATACACAAAATGTTGGACATTAATTTCTCCTCTCTGTTTAGAGAAAGCACTCTATGGATGCTTGCAGTGTAATTATTTGCATTTCAGTGAACTCCGACATTCCACTGAAATCACTGAACATTTGCTTTTCAGTGATATACCTCCTCTGAGTTCCTCTGAAATCACCTTAAGTACTGTCCAGTTCTGAAACATTTTTGGGCCTTATTATAGTTAGTTGTGACCTGACATGGGCTAGTTTCCAAAGTATGTTGTAATTTATTAGTTATAACAGTTTTTGTTAAGTTATAGCACTATCCAGTTCTTAAACAAATGTTGTCCAGTTCTTAAACAAATGCTAAAATCATTTAAACGCTAGGTTCAGACATAGCTAAAAGAAGAACCTGCTACACTTTTAACTTGAAATAATTTACATTGAGCTCCTCAGATTCCCTGCATCTCTCTCCCTCTCGTAAGATTCTCTACACTCCTCTACTTTTGAAATTACCAAAATCTCTCCAATAAACTTACATTTCATAACATCTATGAAAAAAACTTCCCAAAACAATGCACGAATCATCATTAAAGGGAATAAATTTGTCTAAAGACATTGGCATTTCAGTGATAAAACTCCAGCATTCTACTAAAATCACTGAACTGTTGAGAACCATAAATACAAAAACTACTAAACAAAGAGCAAATACAAAAACTGTACACATAGCAGAGCCAATACAAAAACCGAAAGTGAAACAAAAAAACTATAATGGAGAAAGATCAAGAACAGATTAGGAAACTCGAGCATTCCGGTGAACCAAAGAAAGAGCAAGAACAGAGCAAGAAGGCAGAAATGCCCAGATTAGGAAAAAAATTCAATTTGGCTAAAATGTAGAATGAAGAAAGAGCAATGGATGAATTTACATGAAGTTGAGAAGCCATAAACTACAGGAGAATTAGAAGTAGATACAATTTTTACCAGAGGAAGTGCTCCACCGGAGTTGCCTGCAGATCGTTTGGTCGGAAGTGCTCGCAGAACCTGCAAAAGAAATAGTAAATATCAGATCTGAAGTTTGGAGGAGAGTTGCTTGGGATAACAGCTCGAAGCTTATAGCAAATGGAAGTGGAGGAGAAGAACAAAGCAGAACGCCTGCGACGGCTTGCGATGACCTGCAACCACGGAGGTGAGAGGAGCAGAACGTATAGGGCTTGCGACGGCTTGCGATTGACGGAGGTGTACACGATCGAAAGCAGAAAGAGAAGGAGATGTTGCGGCGTTGGAGTGACGTCGTTGCCCTACCTGCGTAGAAGGGCCAAGAAGAAGTCGCGTATCGCGATTTTGAGGCGGCTGAACAGTGGAAAGGACGATGAAATTTGTATTAATTAAGTTGTAATCCGGTCAAAAGACAAAACTACCCCTTACCTAACCCAGCAAATCCGATTCTATGAGGGTATTTTAGGATTTAAATGTTGCACCATGCACTCATTAGGAGTTTCCTTATATAATAAAGATTAAAAAGAAAAAAATATCATTTGGTTAAACATTCTATTTCCAATTTTACCCCTCCTTATTAAAAAGAATTTCAATTTTTAAAATTTATGTGTTTTTTATTTTAAAAAATATGTTCTCATATAGACAAAATCTCTTACATACAATAAAAAATGTGCCTCCATCATCGCTCGCCAACCGTCATTGTCGCGACCCGCATTTTCTCAACATTTAAGTTATATCAGAGTAATAGAAAATATGCATCGTGATGTCACGCCGTGCAGGGAATAACTGCATGCGCTCAGACAAAACCTCAAACTCTACAGTTTATATGAAATTCATAAGTTATTAATTAAAAATCAGTTTAAATTGGATGGTTGTATCCCTCGGCACAGTAGATCAACTAGTACATGAGTAAAAGTATAGTTATATGCTGCGGAAAATACTTTGGTTATGTTGATTAACACCCTACATGAGTATAAACATCTCCAATGGATATCTCATGACATGCAAGACTCTAGATTTATTATAAATATAAAAATAGGCTTTACGTTAGATCGGCAAAGGCCAGATCTAACCCTACTCCCAAGTAAAAACTACACTGGAAAGAACAGTATGGAAAAGAAATATACAAGGAAAAGACAAGCTTGACATAGGGGAAGAAGTTATCACTTGCCTCAAATCGCCAATCCAGCCACGTAAACGCTCCTGAAATTTCCTAAGCAACCCTACCTGAAACTTTTGAGGACGAAAGAAAGTCAAAACCGCCTATCTAGATCTCTAAAAATCCAAGAAGCTAGAAAAGCTTACCGTAGAAACGTAGATCTAGTCGAGATCTACCCGGATCCACTTTCCAAAGAAGAAATCGAGCATCAAAACTCCAGAAATCGGCGGCCGAAGGCTTTGGAAAGCCCGCCGCTCTCGTTCTTCCGCAACAAGCCGACGGTTTCACGAGGGTGACAAATGAATAGGATTTGAAGCGATGAGTTTCTATTTATACTACTTCATCCGATTATTTTATTATAGAATAACATAATTAATTAAATAAAACGTCAAAACGACCCGAAAATCAAACTTACCCGAAATTTTACGAAAAACGCACCGTAGCTAAATACCGATGCTACGAACCCAACGATGCAGTCGAAATTAAGATTCGATGAACCAAACTCGATTAAACACCTCCCGAAGCCAAAACACAAGCATTCCCAAATACGCTCCCCCGAGTCACCAAAACAGACCCGGCTTGCTAGGTAATCTGGCAAACTTGCTAAACCCAGCCACACACACAGACAACCTAAGAGCTAAAACCACGCTCTAACAACGACAAATGCCGAAAACGCGTCACCGTAACGCCCTGACGTCATAAACACGTCAGATATTGAATTAAACCAAATATCAAAAAATCGGAGGCGTTACACTAATGCACATGGATAAAAGCCACGGACGGAGTAAGGTGTTCGGGGGTTTGCGGGTGACAGAACGTCACCACGTTGGGCCAATATCATGACTGAAATAATATCGTGCAGGTCATTGAGGCCCATCTTGTGTTCTCAGTTCTATCACAATTAAAATACTGGCAGGATTGAACAGGATGAAGCCCGTGCCTATCACTGTATTCAAATTAAAAAATTTCCCCGAACAAAAAGACCTGCAAAACGGACTCTTAAACAGTTAAGGCAACCACTAATATTTAGTACAAAAAATAAATTACTATGCCTGCCAGAATAAATATTTATTTGAATTTAAATCACTGTATATTCATATATTAAAGTCATATATATTTGAAATTCTGTACGGCTGCTGTAGATGCATGAATAAACTTCATAACTTTATTAAAACTAAAATAAACAATTATATGAATATATATAGCATAGATAAAATCTTACAAGATATTCTTAGTTAATTAAAAAAGCATTGCCTCTCAAGAGTTTTATCTTATTAAATGTTTTTTAAATAAAAAATTGAATGGCCTTAATTATAACGAGTGTTACTGGTTACTCGAGATTCTCGGTAGACCAGTCTAAATGGACTGTCTTAACTCTTGAGCATTCGAACGCACAAACAGTTACATAAATAATAGAGTGTAGACAAGAAGGTTTTTTTAGGATGTTGTTAGTAGCAAACTCAATTTGGTTTCTACCAAACCATTACTATTAGCAAACCTTTATTTTTCAAAATGATTATTTGAAAACCATTTTGTTACTGGTAAATCAACATAAAATATTTTTTAAAAAAATTAAATTTTGTTTAAAACATTCATTCTTTCAAAATAACTCACTACATATAATGACATTACAAATGATTTGAAATGTATTCATTCAATCACTTATGTTAACATTAGAAATGAGTCAAATGTCGCAAAATTTTATTTTGTATGTCCAAAACTTTTTTTCAAAAAAATATCATCATTTACATTAAAATTTTTAAACAAAATATAGCGCGGTTTAGAAATATATTTGATTTCTAATTCTTATAAGGGTTTTTGAACTGCGTCTTATACGTACATTTTCATGAGATGTGTTCAACATGAAAGTTGTAGATCTCGACGAGATCTACAACTTTCATGTTAAACACTTTTTAATTTGAAGTAATTTAGACCTCCGATTTGATCCCTGAAGAAAGTCACGCCGAACATGTGTACGGACGCTCGGGATCGGCGCGATTTTTTTCGTGGGCCAAATTGGGGGGCTTAAACGACTTCAAATTAAAATGTGTTCAACATGAAAGTTGTAGATCTCGACGCTTCGTAGAAAACTTTTTGCGGATAGCTCTACCTTTTACTGCGTTGACAAAAAATGATCAGAAGTTTGTTTGGACGCCAGAGTGCACAGGAGCATTGAGGAATTAAAGAGTCGTCTGACTACGACGCCTGTTTTGTGTTCGTCCTATGGTGCAGAAGGTTATAAGATATATAACAATGTCTTAGGGAGCGGATTAGGCTGCGCTCTTCTATAATTTGGAAAGATTATAGCTTATGGCTCTAGCCAGCTGAAGGTGCATGCGAGAAATTATCCAGTCCGAGACTTTGAGTTGGCAGCTGTAGCATTCGTCCTGAAGCTGTGACAGCATTACTTGTATGACGTGAAAATTGACATCTTTACGAACCATAAGAGTCTAAAGTATCTGTTAAACCAGAAGAATTTGAATATGTAATAAAGGAGGTGGATGGAGATCCTTGAGGACTAAACTTTTGAGATACGGGAAATATTGTTGCAGATGCATAGAGTTACAGGACCCAACACATGCTAATTGGGTATAGATGCATGATGAGCGTCTGATTCGGGAGTTAGAGGCCTTGAAGATCTCTTGTGCTGATGAGAGATCTAGTGCATGTTTATATTAGACGATGGTGCAATATGACCTCACGGACAGATTCAACAAGGGTTGGAGCTGGATGACTGCATGAAACACTACTTGGCAAGGACTATGGATGGGTCAAATGCCCAATTTTTCTTTGAAGATGGTCTTTTGTGGAAAGACAGTCGGTTGTGCGTCCCGAATGTGGGTAAATTACGGGAGGAATTGATGTATAATTCATACTTTACAAAGTAATTAATCCACCAAGGGAGAACAAAGATGTTCAAGGACATAAAAAGTTGTTCTGGTGGCCAGATCTGAAGGACATAGCTCTTTATGCGACGAAGTGTCAGACTTGCACCATAGTGAAGTCTGAATGTCAAAAGCTTAGTGGTTTACTGAAGTCGTTACTGATACGGGAGTAGAAGTTTGACGACATATCTATGGATTTATTGCACAGTTTGCCGAGATCGCAGATCGGGAACGATGTCATTTGGGTGATCGTTGACCGATTGACAAAGGTTGAAAGATATGGTACTTAAACACCTAGAGGGGGGGGGTGAATAGGTGACCTAAACCTTTTTAAGTTTTGTTTGACAGCATAACAGTTTATCACAGATTATTACAGTTAACAGCAATTTCAGAAATCACACAGAAAAGCCACAACACAGCACAGCACAGCAGACACACTAAATTTTATAGTGGTTCCCCAATCTTTGGGTACATCCACTTTCCCCCTTCGCCTATCTAGCAGTGTACTAGATTCGGCCAAACTTCTCCACTAGCTCAGAACCCAACAAGGTTCCTACCTCAGGCCCAAAGCCTTACACTCAGCCAAAAGGCCTACACTCAGCCACCCAGGCCTACACTCAGCCAATCAAAGGCCTACACTCAGAGTTCCTCAACTCCTACACTCAGGCACCAAGCCCTACCCTCAGCCTTTATAAAATAGGCTTACAATCACTCAGATCCAATGGATCTTACAAGTTATAATAGAAATTACAAATTCTAACTCTACAACTCAGAAGGAATGAGAGGAGTTGAGAGTTTCTTGGAGAGTTCTTGGAAGAACTCAGCTTGATCCAAACTGACTTAGCTTTCTTCAAAGCTTCTTGAGTAGAACTGAATTAGTCTGAATCTTCTGCAGTTGATCCTTGATCTCTGCTTCTTAAAATCCAGATGACTCTGAATTCTTCTTCTCAGTCCTTAGTTCCAAAGACTGAATCCTTGGTTGGAGCTCTCTCTCTCCAACTACTTAGATCTGCAGTTGGACTGCCTGATCTTCTTGTGTTGATCTTCTGTATATCACTTCTTGATTTAGTCTGATCAACTACTTCAATCACACCATGTAATGTTTGTGAACTTCTTAATTATTATATCTACACACACTTTTCTGTAGACTGTGGGTGCCTATTTATAGGCTTCCTTCATGGTAACCGGCTGATCCGGTTTATAACAGTCTTTTGACTTTGCTGACAGTTGCTGTAGACCGGCTGGATTGGCAGCTGTCATGTCAACCAGTCACTTCTTGAAATTCTCTAACTGTCAGTTAGTGTCGAGACTTTCTGTTCTTAAGTGTCGACACCTATAGACCAAGTGTCGACACATGTTGTGTAAGTGTCGACACAAGTCTTCAAGGTGTCGACACATTCCCTTGTATGTCTCGACACAGTTTCTTCTGCATGTGTCGACACTGAAATTGAGTGTCGACACAAGCACTTGTACCTCATTCTTTCTATATTCTTCTAAGTGTCGACACATCTCCTTTGTGTCGACACATCTTCATGTGTAGAAACTGTCAAGTGTCGACACGGCTTCCTGGTGTCGACACAAGTCTTCATTCTTAGTTCTTCAGCTGAGTGTCGACACATTCCATTAGTGTTGACACTTATACTTAGAATATTTTACAAGTTTTCTGTTCTTTGCTAAGTGTCGACACAGCTCCTTGTGTCGACACTATCTTCAAGTGTTGAGTCTTCTGGTTATGTGTCGACACATTGTGCTGAGTGTCGACACTTGTACTTAGTCTCTGCAGAATTATGCTGAGTGTTGACACAACTCCAAGTGTCGACACTGTCTGGTGTTGACTCAGCTCTTCAAGGTGTCGACACTTCTGCTAAGTGTCGACACAGCTCTTCTGCATCCTTCTACACTGAGTGTCGACACAGCTCCAAGTGTCGACACTTTCTGACTGATGTCGACACTTCTTCCCAGGTGTCGACACAATGACTCCAAATGTCGACACTGCTTGTCTGGGTGTCGACACAAGCTTTCTCAAGTGTCGACACTTTGCCTCTGGGTGTCGACACATGGACTTAGAAATTTTCAGCTTCAGTCCAGTGTATACCTAACCTGTACAAATAACTCAAACAAACATCAAATACATTCTGATGTATATCATTGAGTTAGGTGAGGCTTCTTCAAATCAGGTACATTTGACCAATGTACCCAACAATCTCCCCCTATTTGGAGAAGTCATAACCCTTAGTCAATGATATACACCACTCATGATGTAAAACATATAAATGACAACAGGGAAAACTTGAACATGTAATAAACCACACATGTATACTATTTAAACATTGCAGAACAATTAAGAAACACACATATTTCAGAACATTCAAACTATATTTATCATATACTGTTCCAATAATGTTTCTTATACATTTTCAATGAAGTATTACAATGTTTTTCTCTTAACAAAATTACAATAAGCAACAAGTTAATTCCTAATCTAGTGCTGATCAGGTTCTTTGATAACAATCCCTTTTCCAGCTTTAACTTGAGCTTTCACAGCAGCAGCAGCAGCAGCAGCAGGCTCAGCTTCAGCAGTCTTCTTCCCTTTTAGATCTTGCTTATCTGCCTTGATCTTTTGCCTTTCAAAATAATGATAAGGCTTGGGAAAGTACTTGCTAGGCTCCACAGCTGTTGGAGGTAGCTTTCCTAACTTGGCCTTCCTTCTGTGTTGGACAATGGCTTCTTGTCTAATTTCATGCTTTCTCCATTCAGCCTCTGAGAACCACTTGTTTCTCTCATGGGCATTATCCTTGGCTGCTTTCCAGGCTGTAAGAATTATGTTTCTAGAAGTAGGGCTCCATTGTTCAAAATCTGGCTTTTGCTCAGCAATTTCCCTAAACTTCTTCTTTGACAGCCTAGTTTCTTCTTCTTTATCCAATGCCTCTTGCATAGCAGCTGTGATAGGTTGAACAACCTTTTCTAGAATAACATTTGGCTTGCCAGCAGTTGGACTATACATAGTGCTTACATCAGCATGAATCATTTCAAAGTCTGGAGGTGGATAGATGACATCAGCCACTGGTTGTTGCTCACCTCCAAGAAATGTTCCTTGAATACCAGATTCACCTACTTCATTGTCATCACACAGGGGAGGGTATCCAAGTGTAGCCCTTATAGAATTTGAAATCCATTTTGCATGCTCAGAACTGGCCTTGACTAACACTCTCTCCCCCTTTATGACTTCTCGAGCCATATGATCCCTTACATCATCTTTCTGAAATCGGATTTGGCTATCCAAATATCTTATGCCCTCTTTAAAGAAAGGTCTAAGCTTTGTAAGCTGTTCTGATATGACCTTCTGTGAATCTGTAATGGCATTCTTAACAGCAGCAATCTCTGCGTGAAATAGCTTATCAAAATCAGCTTTGGCAGCAGCTGAGGAAGTTGAAGGTTCATCTGACTTATTCTTAATTTTAGTGACAATTGCATTGTGAGATGCAGTCAAGTTATCATTCATCCTCAACTGATTCTCAAGCACATAGCCTTGTTTGACTGCTATATCATCCACTTTCTCTTTAATGTCTTCTTGATGTTTAGCTAGATAGACCACAGCATTAGCACCCTTGGTAAAACAATCAGTCATTGCTGTTTTATTAAGGTTCATTTCAAACCTTATAGACTTGATTTCCTGGCCCAGATCAGACTGTAGTGCTTTGTGCCCTTCATCAACATAAGTTTCTAAGGCTTTTCTTTGTTCATCCATCTTAATTTGCATTGCAAGCAGTAGAGCACTATAATCAGTGGATGGAGCTTGTTGAACTAGTGAATGCTGAGCAACTGTTTGTAGAGCCTTCTTATAGCTTTGGCTCCTCCTCTTGAATACAAAGAACTCCTTTTTCTTAGCTTGCTCAGCTTCCTCATCTTCAGAGTCAGATGTACTTGCTATATCCACCCTATCCTTAGGGCTGGATGTTCTTTCAGTATGCACATCTTGTGCCTGCTCAGAATCTAGCCTTATAGGCTCTTCTATTATATCCAAAGTCTCCCCCTCAGCAACAGCATCCTTCACTGCATCAGCAGCAGTCTTTTCCATATCAAAATCTTCTTGATCCAAGTTCAAAAACAGATCTTCCATGGTATACTCTGGGGGAGACTGTGCAGGAGATGTCCTTGGTTCTTCTACCACTGCATCAGGTAACACAATAGATGTGTTTGGATAAACAACATCTGGTTCTGGGTTTGCTGGCTGATTTTGCTGATGATCATCAGACAAATCAGAATTTGTTATACAAAAATTCAAAGTGTTAAGATCAACAAGTACCTCTTGAATGATGAGAGTAGCCTGCTCACTATCCAGTGTAGATGGATGTTCTACAGCTGGAGGCTCCCCCTGGATATCAGCTGACTCCTGAGGAGCAGGTGATTTTTCTGCAGCCACATCAACTGGAGTTTCAGGAGTGAAGACCACATGTTCTTCACTGCCTGAGCTGCTGGAGGTCTCTTGAGCCACAGCAGCTGTCTTCCTCTTCTTCCTGGGAGGAGAGTCTGTCTTAGAAGTTTGTTTCTCAGGGGTGGCCAAGTCCTTTGACACCAGCACCCTTTCCCATCTTGAGAATATTCTGGAGTCCATTCTCCTCATATGATTTATCTTTGTTCCTGCAGCAGTGCTCATGACCTCTGGAATGGATCCAGCCAGGTAGAGACTAATAATCCTGCCCAGATTGGGCTTCTTCAGGCTTTCCTTCACTTTCTCATAAACCACCATTGACCAATCAGTCTTCAGAGTGAAGATGATTCTGGTCATTACTTCAAACATGGAGGCAGACACCCTGTCATGCCCTCCTGGTTTGCACAGAATTACCTTGCCCACAACTTCTGACAAGAACTTGCCTTGATTGTTCATCCCCTTCCTATTGAAGACTGATCCCACCTTCATCTGTGAATCCAGTCCACACCAAGTAAGAGCTTCCCTGGTCTTAGAAGCAGTTACCTCCTCTTCTTCTTGAATCTTAGGTAGCTGAAGTACCTTTCTCAAAGATTTGGGGGATAGTTTGACTTTGGTGCCATGCACCCTGGACTTGATTCTGAATCCAGAGTCGTCCACAGTTGCTTGAGTAAGAAATTCAATTACTTCTTTCTTCCAGATTTTCGTTGGTTCTGAAACCAAGAATTCCAGTCCTGAATCGCTGACTAGGGTAATCACCGATTTGAATTCCTGATCGCTGTCGTCAAATGCGCCTCGCACGAGCTCATAGCCCTCGTTGACGTTCTCTTCCAGCTTGGGAGCCATTAGGGTTTAAAGATTTAGTCTTGAGATGAGAGAAATGTCGACACAAGAGTTTAGGTCTCGAAATTTTGAAAGCGTGTCGACAAGCAAAGACCGAACCCTATTTATACCTTTCTTGTTTGAAGACGAACAGGCGGGAGGAATTTCTAATGATGTGTCGACACTGTCAATTAGTGTCGACACTGACTGATAATGCCTCGACACTCATGTGTCGACACTACAAACTTAGTCAACAGATTTTATGTGTCGACACTTGGTTAAGTGTCGACACCACGATACTCGACATGTGTCGAGACGTTACTTAGAAAAATTCTGAGTAAAACTTAAGTGTCGACACCTTAGTGGATGTGTCGACACCTACTTGACATGTGTCGACACTAACATTCTGAAGTGTCGACACTAACTTCCTAGATGTGTCAACACCATTTTTCTGAAGTGCCGACACTTACTATTCTGTGTCGACATAGACCTGTCTATGTGTCGACACCTTTTTACTTAGCCAATTTTTGTTCTGTATACTTAGTCTAAGTTTATCATACCTAGTTCAATTTTGAACTTATTAAACTTAGCTTCATCTAAGGGCTTAGTGAACATATCAGCTATCTGATTATCTGTTTTAACATATTCAAGTGCAATATCATTTCTTTCTACATGCTCCCTAAGAAAGTGATATTTTATCTCAATATGTTTAGTTCTACTATGAGATACAGGATTATTAGCTATGGAAATAGCACTAGTAGAATCACAATAAAGTGGAGTTCTACTTACCTGACATCCATAGTCTTCTAGCTGATGTTGAATCCATAGAAGTTGAGCACAGCAACTTCCTGCAGCTATATACTCTGACTCAGCTGTGGAGATGGCCACACTGGTTTGCTTCTTACTACTCCAAGAGATAAGTCTTCCACCTAGGAATTGACAGGATCCAGTTGTGCTTTTTCTATCTTCCTTGCATCCTGCAAAGTCTGCATCTGAATAGCCTGTTAGATCAAAATCTCCATTCCTAGGGTACCAGAGGCCTAGATAAGGTGTGCCCTTTAGATATCTCAAGATTCTCTTGACTGCAGTCAAGTGAGACTCTTTGGGGCAGGCTTGATACCTGGCACAAACACATGTAGAATACATAATGTCAGGCCTACTTGCAGTCAAGTATAGTAAGGAGCCAACTATCCCTCTATACAAGGTTTCATCTACAGGTTTCCCTGCATCATCCTTGCTTAGAGACATACTTGACCCCATAGGAGTCTTCATGGTACTGGAGGAATCCATACCATATTTCCTTATGAGTTCTAGGGTGAACTTAGACTGACATATGGAAAGACCACTTTCAGTCTGTTTAACTTGGAGACCCAAGAAAAACTTCAGTTCTCCCATACTACTCATTTCAAATTGACTCTGCATAAGCTTTGCAAACTTTTTGCAAAGGCTACTTTCAGTAGACCCAAATATAATGTCATCTACATATATTTGAACAAGTATTACTTTGCCTCTAGACTCCCTAAGGAATAGAGTCTTATCTATTTTCCCCCTTGTGAACTTGTTCTCAATGAGGAAACTAGATAGGGTTTCATACCAAGCTCTAGGAGCTTGCTTTAACCCATACAATGCTTTCCTAAGTCTATAGACATAATGTGGAAAAGTAGAATCAACAAAACCTGAAGGTTGCTCCACATATACTTCTTCTTTTAAATTACCATTAAGGAATGCTGACTTCACATCCATTTGGTATACTTTGAATCCTTGGTAGGTTGCATAGGCCAAGAACATCCTTATGGCTTCCAGTCTGGCTACTGGAGCAAAGGTTTGATCAAAATCAATACCTTCTTCTTGCCTATATCCTTTTGCAACCAATCTTGCCTTATTCTTAATGATGACTCCTTGTTCATCTAACTTGTTTCTGTAGATCCACTTTGTTCCTATCACATTGTGATCTTTAGGCTTAGGAACTAAGTCCCAAACCTTGCACCTCTTGAACTGGTTTAGCTCTTCCTGCATAGCTTCAGTCCACTGTGGATCTTGTATAGCTTCTTCAAATTTCTTTGGTTCTATTTGAGACAGAAAACTTGAATATATTGCAGCATTCTGATTTCTGCTCCTTGTCTGAACACCTTGTCTTGGATCTCCAATGATCAGCTCCACTGGATGATCTCTTAGATGCCTGTTGGCTGGAGGCATCCTTACTTCTGGTTGTACTTCTTCATCATCTTCATCATGCTGAGTTCCTTGAACTTCTTCAGCTCCTGGTACATGTAGTTCTCCCCCTGGACATAAGCCATCTTCTTCTACTTGCTGTCTTGCAGCAGGTACATCTTTATGGTTAGCTTGTCCATCTTCTTAGAAAGACCTGTGGGGCTGCACACACTACTAGACAACTCATTGTTAATAAGAAGTGTCTCATCAAAAACTACATGCACAGACTCCTCTACAACTTGTGTAGTCAAGTTGTAGACTCTATAAGACTTACTATTACTGCTGTACCCAACAAACACTCCCTCTTGGGATTTGGCAGCAAACTTAGTTAAGTAAGTCTTCCCATTGTTAAGTATGAAGCATTTACAACCAAAAATCCTGAAATAGGATAGGTTTGGTTTCCTGCCTTTCACTACTTCATAGGGGGTCTTGTTTAACCTTTTAGTTATGGTAGCTCTATTTATCACATGGCATGCAGTGTTTACTGCTTCAGCCCAGAAAAATTCTGGTAGTGAAGAATCACTTAATAGAGTCCTACCAGCTTCTATCAAGGTTCTATTTTTCCTTTCAGCAATGCCATTTTGCTGAGGTGTTCTTGGTGAAGAGAATTCTTGAAATATCCCATAGTCTTCACATAGTTTTGTCATGCTTTCAGATTGAAACTCTGTACCATGGTCACTTCTAATTTTGACCACTGTACAGTTCAATTCATTCTGAATTTGCTTAACAAAACTGTGGAAGACACTAGGTGTTTCAGATTTCTGCTTTAAGAAGAACACCCAGGAAAACCTTGAGTAGTCATCAACAACTACAAAGGTGTAGACCTTCCTACCTAAGCTGTGAACTGGCATTGGACCAAATAGATCCATATGCAAGAGATATAAACATCTCACAGCATCCTTGTTGTCAATGCTTCTAAAGGTGGATTTAGTCTGCTTGCCCTTTTGACAAGCTGAGCAAATGCCATCTTTGACACACTTAACTTGAGGACCATTCCTCACTAACTCTTCACTAAAGAGTTTGCCAATAGTCTTGTAATTAAGATGAGCAAGCCTCTTGTGCCATTTGACACATTGAGAGACTGTCTCATCTGCTACAAGACAAACTGGAGAACTATTGTTCTCAACCATAATGTCTAAACAATAGACATTTCTCTTCCTATAACCTGTCAAAATGATCTTTTGATCACTAGACCTCATGATATGACAACCATTTTTAACAAATGAGATGTCATACCCTACATCACTTAATTGACTTATACTAATGAGGTTATGTTTCAAACCTTTAACATAAGCCACTTGAGTAATGGTTACTAAGTTAGAAGATATGTTACCAAACCCTTTGATGATTCCTTTTTCTGAACCACCAAAGGTCACCTTTGGACCATTCTTGATTGGAATGAAATCCTTCAGTAGTCCCCTAGTTCCAGTCATGTGTCTGGAACATCCACTATCCAAGTACCATGTTGGGGTATGGCCACTTGGATTCTCCTGCAAAACAAATTACTGAACCTTAGAACCCAATGGTTTCTTGGGTCCTTGGTAACTGTTAGCTTGCAACTCAACAAGGCTACCTACTGGCTTTCCACCAGGTATCTTGTTACTACCTTTGGCACTAACATTGTGCCAACAGTCCAAAGCAAAGTGGCCAACTTTGCCACAGCACCAACATTCAAATTTGTTGTACCTTTGCTTAGGTACAGACTTGGCTGTCTTAACTACAGCAGTCTTAGTGAATGTTAGAGCTTTGCCCTTGGACCTGGACTGATTCTGAACAGTCCATGCTGGATTAACAAATCCCAGTCCAGTCTTTCCTTTATGATGAACAAAATCATCAATCAAGGGTAGCACTGATTTAGGTTTTGAAAACCTAGCTACTAGCTCTTTCTCCTTCTGAAGATTAATCTCCAATTTCTTAATTTGATCATTCTTAAATGTAATGGTACCCATCTGAATCACAGTAATGTGTTTCAGCCTGGCCACTTCATTTAGTTTTTGATCATAATTCTTCTCATAATCTATTGCAGCTGTCTTGAGATCAGCAATTTCCTTGGCCAAATTTTTGGCTAGGGTCTTGCTTTTCTTATAGGCTAGCAATAGTACTTGATATTCATCTAGGAGTTGATGAATATCTCCCTCAGACTCAGACATATTCTCATCACTTGATGAAGAATACTCTGACTCTGAACTTGAACTGGAATCAGAACTTTGAGTTAAGCCTTGTACCTGACTGGGTCCTGGCTGATCCAGGTTTTTGGTACTTTCAGTCAAAGCCATCAGTCCTTGGCTTTGACAGTCTTCTTGCTCATAGATAGATTCCATGATCTGCATGAACTCTTCTTCTTCTTCAGCAAATAGCCCAATATAGGCTTCAGCATCTGTCTCTGTGTCTGAAGAAGACATATCTGAAAGAGTCTTCTCATTCTTTGCAACAAAGGACTTCTCCTTCTTTCCTTTGAAGTGAGTTTTCTTCTTGTCACTGGATTCCTTCCTTCTTTCAGGACAGTCTGCAATAACATGGCCCTGTCTATTGCAGCAGTAACAAATTATCTTGGATCCAGTTGCCTTACTTGTCTTGGTCCTTTTCTTGTCCTTCTTTGAAGGCTTCTTTTCCAGATACTGAACCTCTTTCCCTTTGGAAGATGAAGGTCTAGACCTCCACTGTTTCTTCTTAAGGAACTTCTGAAAATGTCTGGTGAATGCAGCAAAGTCTTCATCACTTTCACTGCTTGTAGATTTTGTACTTTCAGATTCTTCAGATTCTGATTCAACTACCTCAGGAGGAGGAGTTGATGACTTGGTCCTGCTCTTTCTAGGTACATCTGACTTAAAGGCAACAGTCTTTTCTCTGTATTCAGTCCTTGTTGACTTTTCTTCTTCTTTTCTTACTGACAATTGCATCTCATAGGATAACAACTTGCCAAAAAGTGTGGGAGGAGGAATTTCTCCCAACTTTGCCATTTCTCTGATGGCACAAATCTTGGTGTCCCAGTCTTTGGTTAGGGACCTTAAGAATTTGTCATTCAACTCATAGTTTGTGAACTCTCTTCCATATGACATGAGTTCATTTACAATTCTATAAAATTTCTTATAGCATTCAGTGATGCTATCTCCTCTTCCTTGCCTAAAACTCTCATATTCTTGATTAAGCAAGGACTTCCTATCTTGCCTTACTTCTTCAGAACCTTCCATGTAGACAATGAGGGTATCCCACATTTCTTTTGCAGTTTTACAGTGAATAAGGTTCTGGAAGGTGGCATCATCAATTGCACTGACTATGATGTTCTGTGCCCTTTTGTCCATAGTTGCTAGGACAATCTCATCCTTGGTCATTTCAGAGAAATCCTTTGGAGTCCTCTGATTTGCATCCAAAACTGAAATCTTCATAGGCACATATGGCCCTTCTTTGACTGTGATGTATATTCTAGGGTCAGAGGCTTCCATAAACAGCCTAACCCTCTCTTTCCAGATCCCAAAGATCTCTTTTCTGCATATAGGTAGTTTCATTGAACCCAACTCCTTATGATTCTCTGAAGAACCCATGTTCTTGATTTTCTTGAAACTGTTTCCTGTTTCCTGACTTTAACTGAATCTGCCAAACTGGATCTCCTCAGACAGTTAGTTCTGATTTTGAGGAACCTGGCTCTGATACCACTTGAAAGATATGGTACTTAAACACCTAGAGGGGGGGGGTGAATAGGTGACCTAAACCTTTTTAAGTTTTGTTTGGACAGCATAACAGTTTATCACAGATTATTACAGTTAACAGCAATTTCAGAAATCACACAGAAAAGCCACAACACAGCACAGCACAGCAGACACACTAATTTTATAGTGGTTCCCCAATCTTTGGGTACATCCACTTTCCCCCTTCGCCTATCTAGCAGTGTACTAGATTCGGCCAAACTTCTCCACTAGCTCAGAACCCAACAAGGTTCCTACCTCAGGCCCAAAGCCTTACACTCAGCCAAAAGGCCTACACTCAGCCACCCAGGCCTACACTCAGCCAATCAAAGGCCTACACTCAGAGTTCCTCAACTCCTACACTCAGGCACCAAGCCCTACCCTCAGCCTTTATAAAATAGGCTTACAATCACTCAGATCCAATGGATCTTACAAGTTATAATAGAAATTACAAATTCTAACTCTACAACTCAGAAGGAATGAGAGGAGTTGAGAGTTTCTTGAGAGTTCTTGGAAGAACTCAGCTTGATCCAAACTGACTTAGCTTTCTTCAAAGCTTCTTGAGTAGAACTGAATTAGTCTGAATCTTCTGCAGTTGATCCTTGATCTCTGCTTCTTAAAATCCAGATGACTCTGAATTCTTCTTCTCAGTCCTTAGTTCCAAAGACTGAATCCTTGGTTGGAGCTCTCTCTCTCCAACTACTTAGATCTGCAGTTGGACTGCCTGATCTTCTTGTGTTGATCTTCTGTATATCACTTCTTGATTTAGTCTGATCAACTACTTCAATCACACCATGTAATGTTTGTGAACTTCTTAATTATTATATCTACACACACTTTTCTGTAGACTGTGGGTGCCTATTTATAGGCTTCCTTCATGGTAACCGGCTGATCCGGTTTATAACAGTCTTTTGACTTTGCTGACAGTTGCTGTAGACCGGCTGGATTGGCAGCTGTCATGTCAACCAGTCACTTCTTGAAATTCTCTAACTGTCAGTTAGTGTCGAGACTTTCTGTTCTTAAGTGTCGACACCTATAGACCAAGTGTCGACACATGTTGTGTAAGTGTCGACACAAGTCTTCAAGGTGTCGACACATTCCCTTGTATGTCTCGACACAGTTTCTTCTGCATGTGTCGACACTGAAATTGAGTGTCGACACAAGCACTTGTACTCATTCTTTCTATATTCTTCTAAGTGTCGACACATCTCCTTTGTGTCGACACATCTTCATGTGTAGAAACTGTCAAGTGTCGACACGGCTTCCTGGTGTCGACACAAGTCTTCATTCTTAGTTCTTCAGCTGAGTGTCGACACATTCCATTAGTGTTGACACTTATACTTAGAATATTTTACAAGTTTTCTGTTCTTTGCTAAGTGTCGACACAGCTCCTTGTGTCGACACTATCTTCAAGTGTTGAGTCTTCTGGTTATGTGTCGACACATTGTGCTGAGTGTCGACACTTGTACTTAGTCTCTGCAGAATTATGCTGAGTGTTGACACAACTCCAAGTGTCGACACTGTCTGGTGTTGACTCAGCTCTTCAAGGTGTCGACACTTCTGCTAAGTGTCGACACAGCTCTTCTGCATCCTTCTACACTGAGTGTCGACACAGCTCCAAGTGTCGACACTTTCTGACTGATGTCGACACTTCTTCCCAGGTGTCGACACAATGACTCCAAATGTCGACACTGCTTGTCTGGGTGTCGACACAAGCTTTCTCAAGTGTCGACACTTTGCCTCTGGGTGTCGACACATGGACTTAGAAATTTTCAGCTTCAGTCCAGTGTATACCTAACCTGTACAAATAACTCAAACAAACATCAAATACATTCTGATGTATATCATTGAGTTAGGTGAGGCTTCTTCAAATCAGGTACATTTGACCAATGTACCCAACAAAGGTGTCACACTTCATTCAAACAGGAGGGACGATTCAGTGGAAGAGTTGACAAAGCTTCATGTTGACATCATAGTATGATTATACGGTGTGCCCCGTAACATCGGAAGTGACCGAGATGAGTGTTTTATTACAAATGATTGAAGGCTAATTCACCAACTATTTGATACCAAGTTGAAGTTCAGCACGGTCTTTCATCCGCAAACAAATGGTCTGACCGAGAAGGTAAACAGAACAATGGAAGATATGCTTCTCATGTGCTCCTTGGACTTTGGGAGGAGGTGGGAGGACCATCTCTATATGATCGAGTTCGCCAATAACAATTGTTACCAAATGAGTATTAAGGTGGCGCCCTTCAAGGCCGTATAAGGTAGGAAGTATCGTACTCCGTTGACTTGAGTTGAAACAGGTGAGTCGAAATTGTATAAGCTTAAAGACGTCGAAGATGTGACTTCGAGGATATGTTTGGTTCAAGAGTGATTATTGACAGCTCAGGATAGACATGCAAAGTGCTATAATGTCAAACAACAAAACATTGAGTTTGCAGTTGGAAATTGGCCCTATCTCAAGATCAAGTCATTCAAAGTTGTATCCGGGATTTGACACTTGAAGAAGCTGAGTCCGAAATACCTTGGGTCATTTGAAATTATTGAACGGATTGGTGAAGCTGTCTACCGACTTGCTCTTTCATCAGAGCTAACTGGTTTGCAAGATGTGTTTAACATATCCGTGTTGTGGAAGGAGTTGCATGAGCCTATGCAAGTGGTTGTTGTGGATATGGTGTCGGTCGATAATGGGTTGACAACAAAATTCAAGCTCATTCGAGTTGAAGATACGGACGTCAAGCAGTTACAAAATAAATCGATCAGAATGGTCAAAATCCATTGAGACAACTATGGTTGTGAGGAGCTGTCTTAGGAGAGCGAGCAAACCATGCTTGAGGAGTTCCTTGAACTGTTATGTTGAGGTACATTTCATATATTTTGTACTTCTGAGTTGTTTTCTATTAAGTATAATTTGGGAGAAATTTTTTAAAGGACGGAGATTTGTAACACCTCAGGTTTCCCATATTTAAAAACAATAATTTTATGGTTATTGGAAGTTATCGCACGGCGATAGCAAGATATTGCTGACGATAGCATGCGTCGAGTTAATAGCATCAAGAACAACCGGTGGCGTCGAGTTTCTATCGCTAGGCGGTAGCAATACCGCTGACAATAGCATGCCACACGTCGAACGATGCTGAGGCAGTCGTTAAGCGACAAAGTTGTTGAAGCCAAATATGACCTCAACGAGAGTTCGAAGAAAAGGGGGTGCAGCCAAAACCTACTTCTCTCAAGTCTCAACCCTCGACTGGATTCAAAGGACCTAAGACTGACCCAATTGCCTCAGCAGGGAGGTCCCACCTCACACCCGGAAGATCTCTGAGAGCTTCCCCTCCAAAGCCAAAGATGGGCTAGGAGCTCCTCAGAAAGCACTGGAATTTGAGAGATAATGATCGCTTGTGTTAGAAAGTAGAGACAAGAAGCGAAAAATAGAGAACAAGCGAATAAACTTTTGAATAATTGAAATTTTATTATCCAAAAAAGATATCTATTACAAAGGTATGCCCTCCTTTATATAGAATGGAGGAGAGATGAGAGAATACAAATAAGAGATGTGGGACTATAATTTACAGGACAAGCGGACTATACAAAACAAACCGCACAAGCCGCGCGGTTAGACAGCAGGGCTAACCGCACGGCTACCACCAGAGAGGAAGAGAGACTGCCAGGGTAGACCGCCAGACCGCCCGGTCTCCAAGCCGACTGAGACAAACCGCCAGACCGCGCGGTCTTCAACCCGCCAAGACAAACCGCCAGACCGCCCGGTCACCAACTTCAACACTCCCCCTCAAGCTGGAGCATATATATCGATCATGCCCAGCTTGTCACAGATGTGGAAAAAGGAAGCGGACACTGGCTTGGTGAAGACGTCTGCCAACTCGTTGTCGGACGTGACAAATGGAGTGCAAATCTGTTTCTTCAATATTTCTTCTCGAATAAAATGACAGTCGACTTCTATGTGTTTTGTTCTCTCATGAAAGACCGGATTTTTGGAAATGTGTATCGCGGCCTTATTGTCACAGAACATAGGAAGAGGATAGTTGTAAACCTCTCCTAAGTCAAGCATGAGAGCCCGCAACCACTTCAACTCACATGTAGTCGATGCCATGCTATGATATTCAGCCTCTGCACTAGACCTGGAAACGACAGACTGTTTCTTGCTCTTCCAACTCACAAGATTGCCTCCAACAAATGTGCAGAAACCTGAAGTCGATTTGCGGTCCCCTTTGTCATTCGCATAGCTTGAATCAGAGTAAGCTTCAACCCTTAGGTGACCATTCTTCTGAAATAGGAGTCCTTTCCCTGGAGCAGCTTTAATATACTCTAATATCCTCAGAGCAGATTGTAGATGACACTCCCTTGGAGCTTGCATGAACTGGCTCACCTTGCCAACAGCATAGGAGATGTCGGGTCTGGTTACCGTGAGATATATGAGATTGCCCACCAGACGCCGGTATCTCGTAAGATCAAAGAGAAGAGGTGAGTCATCTGTCCAAGTTTTGTCTTCTCCAGCAGCCATAGGACAACGTGCAGGTTTAGCACCAGTGAGTCCTGCATCCTTTAAAAGATCAAGAGCATACTTCCGTTGTGAAAGGACCATGGAGTTGGGCTTTCTAGAGATTTCAATCCCCAGAAAGTATTTCGGGGAGCCCATATCCTTTGTAACCAGATGTTGACGAAGGTGTTTCTTGGTCATCAGTAATCCCATCCTGGTCATCGCCAGTAAGAAGAATGTCATCAACATAAACCGCAAGAACAACAAGACCAGAGGCGGTTTTCCGAACAAACAAGGAGTGATCTGCTGAGCTTCGTGTAAAACCAATGGCCGCAACAATGCCACTGAACTTGTCAAACCAGGCACGAGGACTCTGCTTGAGGCCATAGATAGCCTTCTTTAGCCGGCATACCCGTGTCTCCCCCTGAGCAACATACCCAGGAGGTTGCTCCATGTAAACAGCTTCCTGCAGATCTCCATAGAGGAAGGCATTCTTAACATCTAGCTGCGAGATGGGCCAATCTCTGTTGACAGCTACAGAGAGAAGAACCCGAATAGTGCTGAGGCGAGCCACGGGCGAGAAAGTGTCAAAGTAATCAACCCCATAAGTTTGGGTAAAACCCTTGGCAACCAGGCGAGCCTTATAACGATCCACACTGCCATCCGGGAGAAACTTCACCACGAAGACCCAGCGACAACCAACAACATCGGTGTCGAAAGGAGGCGGAACAAGGGTCCAGGTACCCCGTTCAGTGAGAGTAGCAATCTCCTCATCCATGGTAACTTTCCAGTAAGGAATAGTAAGGGCCTCCTGGTAGGAACGGGGGGTGGTAGTGGCCGAGATAGCCAGGGCAAAGGCTCGGCGAGCAGGGGTAAGGCGATCGTAGGAAACAACCGCAGCAAGAGGATGGTGGGTACAAGCCCGAACCCCTTTGCGAAGAGCAATCGGGAGATCCAGGTCAGCAGGAGCCTCAGTATCCGGAGTATCCGTGGTGGAGAGAGCTGGCCCGGGATTAGAGAGAGATGGCAGCGGAGTGGAGGGAGAAAGCGGAGTAGAGGGTGGAGATGAGGAGGATGGGGAAGGTGGTGGAGTGGGTGGAGAGGACGGAACCTCAGTGGGAGCAGAGGGAAGGGATGGGTTGGTAGGAGAAGGAGGAGCAGGAGGAGGAGAAGAGGAAGCGGGAGAGAAGTAAGAGGCATTGGCAAAGAAGGTGACATCCGCAGAGACAAATTGCTTGCGGGTAACAGGGTCAAAGCAACAATAGCCTTTCTGAGTGGGAGAGTAGCCCAGAAAGACACATTTGGTGGCATGGGGTGAGAGTTTATCACGAGTGGCAGCGGGAGAGTGCACAAAAGCGGTGCACCCAAAGATGTGTAGAGGAAGAGGAAAGGGATCCTTGTCCGGATAAAGAATGGAGAAGGGGGTAGCACCGTGGAGAACGGTGGAGGGAAGGCGATTGATGAGATAGCAGGAGAGAAGGACAGCATAGCCCCAATAGGAGCGAGGAACATGCATTTGATTCATCATAGTGCGAGCGACATCAAGGAGGTGACGGTTTTTGCGTTCCGCCACCCCATTTTGTTGGGAAGTGTAGACACAGCTGGTTTGACGAATAACACCATGGTGAGTGCAAAAGGAGGAGAAGTCGTGGCTAAGATACTCCTTAGCATTGTCAGAACGAAGGATTTTAATAGTCGTAGCAAACTGAGTTTTAACCATCGAATAAAAGGAGGTCCAAACAGAGAACAACTCGGAGCGATCTTTAAGAAGATAGACCCACGTAGACCGAGAGAAATCATCAATGAAGGTGACAAAATAGGAACTGCCCCGACCGATGGTGAGGGTAGGAGCGGGACCCCATATATCAGAGTGAACGAGGTCGAACGGATGGGAAGAGCCCCGACTTTGCGTTGGTGGGAAGGAGGAGCGGTAATGTTTGCCAAGTTGACATGCATCACAATTTAGAGGAGGATGATGAGGAGGGAGGTGCGGCAGGAGCTGACGGAGAATGCGGGGAGGAGCATGTCCAAGGCGAAGATGCCATTGGAGAAGATCTGTAGAGGAGTAGGAGAAGACGGATAGAGCAGAAACGTTGTCGAGGAAGTAGAGGCCACCACTCTCAGTCCCGATAGCAATCGTCCGTTGGGAGTCCGGATCCTGAAAAGCACAAGAGGTAGGGGTGAATGTGACAGAACACCGTAGTTGCTTGCATAAAGAAGTAACCGATAATAAATTGCACGGAAACTTGGGCACATAGAGGGTATCAGCCAAGCAGAGAGATGGAGTGACTTGAACCATGCCCGTCCCATGGACCGGGGAGGGAGATCCATCAGCGACAATGACCGGGGGCAACTGAGCATGTGTGTCAAGAAGAGAGAAACATTGAGGGTTGCCGGTCATATGACTTGTTGCACCAGAGTCGATGAGCCATCTTCCGCGAGTCACAACATGAGCACTACCAGAAGAGGTGACCACGGAGGCGGACAGGCTGGAGGAGAGGAAAGCCATGGAAGCAAGAGAGTAGCAAACCGCGACGAGAAGAACAAGCCGCGAGAAGAGAATAGAGCACCAAGCCGGGCGACCAGAAAATAGGTCGGGCGGCTAGAAAGGCCGCTTCCAAGAAGCCGAGCAAAGCAGAGGGAAAAGAAGTCGCACGACCTGAAAAAGTCGGGCGAACAGAGGAGAACACGTCGCACGGCCAAAGATGAGGCCGAGGCGACTAGCAAGCAGGAGCGGGTAGAAGGCAACAAGAAGAAAGCGGCGAAAAAGCAGGCAAAGGTCCAGCGGGGAAGAGGTTGCGCGGACTGAGAAGACCGAGCGAACAGAAGAGAAGAGAAGAGCAGGTGACCGCGACCAAGATGCGGGTGAAAAAGGAAACCAACCCGCACGGTCAGGCAGATCACAGCAGCAAACCGCGAGTATAGAGACAAGACACGCGGACAGAGACAGACCGCAACGACTAGGAAGTCGGAGAGGCAAGAAAGAACAAGGAGCGCGGCGACAACGAAACAGGTCGCTGCGACAAAGAGTAGTAGGAGAAGAGAACCAAGAAGAAGCAAGCCGCGCGAACTGGGCGGCGGACAGAAACAAGTCGCGCGGATAGAAACAAGCCGTGCGGATAGAGAGAGAGGCAAGCCGCGAATCAAGTCGCAGAACGCGGAAAATAGGTCGCGAACAACAGAGGGCGCACAGAATCAGGAGGAAATGACCGTGTCCTCTGATACCATGTTAGAAAGTAGAGACAAGAAGCGAAAATAGAGAACAAGCGAATAAACTTTTGAATAATTGAAATTTTATTATCCAAAAAAGATATCTATTACAAAGGTATGCCCTCCTTTATATAGAATGGAGGAGAGATGAGAGAATACAAATAAGAGATGTGGGACTATAATTTACAGGACAAGCGGACTATACAAAACAAACCGCACAAGCCGCGCGGTTAGACAGCAGGGCTAACCGCACGGCTACCACCAGAGAGGAAGAGAGACTGCCAGGGTAGACCGCCAGACCACCCGTGTCCAAGCCGACTGAGACAAACCGCCAGACCGCGCGGTCTTCAACCCGCCAAGACAAACCGCCAGACCGCTGATGGTTAAAACTCCAAAATTATTTGCGGTCACGCGGCGACCCGGCGGTTTTATTTGAGAAAAAGGCGGAAGTGATTTTATTTAAGAAAACGGGGCGCGCGTATTTATTTATTTATTTTGGATATAAAAAGGTTTAGAAATCGAGTTTTAACGAAAGGAGGCAAGTGCACCTATCGTGAGTAGTACAGGATATTCCGGGTGGAATATCGAGGTCGTATTGTTCTCGGGTCCGGTTCGATTATTTCTACTCTTCCCTGGAGGGGACTATTATTTTACCGATAATTATCTTGTCGGGATATTTTATATATAATAAAAATGCAGGAAAATGACAGAAAGAAAATGAAAGCATGAAGGTGGTGCCGATGAAGAGCTTAGCTCGATGGCACCGAGAAAACAATTGAACTAAAATAGACTTTAAATAAAAAGAGCTCCTAAATTTCTAATTAATTAAGGCGGAGACTTGGCCGTGGAGGTTCCACTAAAATGAGCTCACCTAGCTATAGGGCTATCGCTCACCTGAACGCTAAGACTATTCGACCGGGCTCTCGTCCGACGAAGGATTCCTCTTAACGCCCGCATTACGCTAAGAACCCCGCTATTGGGTGGGGAACCCAATCCGGTAGAGTTGGCGCGCGTCCTCTCTCGAGGGTTAGTGCGGAACTCTCTTTGTCAAGGGGTGATCGGTCCATATGCACGGCCTCTCGGCTAGCTAGCATATGGACTACGGAAATAGGGCCCACACATCGATATGTGGTCCTACGCGTCGTTAACCCCGGGCAAACCTTAAGTACTTTTAATTAATTAGAAAAATTAGACCTTTAGTTATTTTAAGCTATTTTATCTGTCCCAATGCTCTTCGATACCGAGGGCTAAGAATGGTTAGCCACTCATCGAAATGGGGACGGCTTGCGGGAAAAGCAATAAAGAAAGCAGGAAAGAAAAGCAGTGAATGAATGCAGTAAATGAAAGCAGGAAAATAAAGCAGAAAATTGCAAGTCCTACCCAAACGAGTAGGACTGAAGAAAGCAGTAAATTGCGAGTCCCGGCGCAACTGCGTGGGCGGGAGAAATGAAAGCAGTAAAACGCACACACGCAAGTCCTACCCAAACGAGTAGGAGAAAATAAATGCGGGTCCTACTCAACCGAGTAGGACAAAATAAATGCAACGCACACACACTCTCTCTCGACATAAATGAAAACACACACACTCTACTAAAATAAAATCCAGCCATTAAACTCAAGTGAGTAGGCGGAAAAAAGGAAAATTACAAACTCACGCACTCTACAAAAAGTAAAAATAAGCAGGCGCCATTTAACTCTTAACGAGTAGGCGGAAATAAATGCGCATACATAAAAAAATTGCAAAAAAAACTAAGTTAACGAAAAATTAAAACAACTGCATTTCTACCGCTAAAATGCGGTAGAAATGCATAAAAAGCGAAGAAAAAAAAATAAAAATTAAACGGGAAGAAAGTTTTGCAAATAAAAATGAAAATGCAAGTGATCGAAAAATTAAAACGAATACATTTCTACCGCTAAAATGCGGTAGAAATGCGTAAAAAGAAGACGAAAAATTAAACGGACAAAAGTTTAAACGAAAAATCAAAGTGCGCAAAAAAATTAAAACAACTAAAATATCATTCCTATAACTCCGTAAAAATGCTAAAAAAGTGCGAATAAAGGGAAAAGAACGAGAAAGTTTTACGAAATAAAAAGCTAAGTTAAAAAAGGAAAAACACTGTAAAGCATTTTTACGGGTTATAGGAATGAAATAAAAGCTAAGTTAACCAAAACTAAGTATTTGCATGAAAATAAAATTGCGATTATAACGGCTAGAAAGTAGACAAAAGTTATACGCTACAAAGTTTTTAGGAGACATAAAGGAAAAACAAAATAAATAAAAAAAACATTAAAAATCACTTCGAGTAGGGCGCATGAATGGATTCCAAGCTATGCAAAGAGAGAAAAAACTAGCACATTTTATTAATAAAAAAGTGATTACAAGAAAGCTAAAAAAAACAAACACTAAGAGAGGGGGAAGAAAATCCCTTACATAGCATAAGAAGGCATTTCGGCAGCACCTACCCTAAGCAAAGTGGTTCAAAAAAGGGAACAGGAATTCAGAGCAGAACCTCTGAATTTATAGAAAAAATTTACATGGGTCACGCCCTTGGTCACGGGCGTGACAGGGGGCGTGACAATACTATTTGGAAGGCGGCCGGCGATTTGACGGGAAAGTTGACTTCGGGCTGGACACGTGGCGGTCTCGCAGTGGTCACGCCCTTGGTCACGGGCGTGACAGGGGGCGTGACAGGCAGGTGGATCTGGGCGCGGTGCGCGCCGAAAGTCTTCGGGCAGGTCTTGTCGGGCTAGCTGGAAAGGTCACGCCCCAGGTCACGGGCGTGACTCTGGGCGTGTCGGCTGGTGTCGACACTCGACGAATGTCGAGATGAAATCGTCGAGTGGAGTGTCACGGGCTTGGGTCACGGGCGTGACTCGGGTGACACGGGCGTGACAGGCTTTGAACTTCAGAAAATTGCTGATTTCACGGCTTTTGACGTGTCACGCCCTGGTCACGGGCGTGACCCATTTGTCACGGGCGTGACATGTCAAATTTTGGCAGATTTTTGATTTTTTCCTGAAAAATAAAATAAAATAAGTTAGTATAATATTTACAAAAATAGGAGCATTTTATTGAATAAAAATAAGTAAAAACAACAAAAATAAATGAAAACAACTAAATTAATGTACACAAAAATAGGTATATTTACAACTTATCAAATACCCCCATACTTAAGCTTTTGCTATTCCAGAGCAAAAGTTGGAGATGAACTTATAAGGAATAAAAGAGATCCTAAGTTTAGCTACCGCTTGAATTAATTAAAAAGAAAGATCAAAAAAAACATCCGGGGTTAAAGAATTAAATCCTAATTTATGAAATGTTATGAATAGAGGAAGAGTTTCAAAAAGACTTCTAGAAGAAATAAAATAGAAAGCAAAAATTTATTTTTGTTAGTTTAACAAAGATGGATTGGATTTATACAAAAAACTTTTGCTTAAAAGAAGTTAAAGGAAATAATGCAATTTAAAAATTATGCTCTCAAAAAAATTTTTAAATTAAGTCTAGAATTATTGAAATAGGCTAAGTGGTTTGGCGGTTTATGAAGAAGGCTTGGATATTGAGGTGAGGTAATTTTTTCTCGAACCTCCAAATTTTTTTTCTTTTGGATAGTTAGGAAAACGAAATCTTATTTTCCTAACTCATAATAAATTTTTTCTTTCTTCATAATAAATAAATAACCCAATGTATATTTGTAGGAGTAATGAAATTTATCCTCTTACTCCCTATATAATCTTTTAAAATTATTGGGTGCCTATGTTTACGGAATGAAATCTTATTCCCATTGACATAAGATCTTTTTTTTTTAAGGGATAGGGGGGGAATCATGTCAATTAAGACACGAAAAAAAAATGGAAGTGGGTTTAGTTTTTCAAAAAGAAAACTAGATTTTAATAAAAAAGTTTTGAGAGCAACCTTTTTAAAATGAACGTTCCAATGTTTCTAAAAGCATGAAGTAGAAATAATTGAAATCCATGGATGTTATTTTCTAACATAAAAAACGAGCTTCTATTTATAAAATTAGAAGTGGTGGTGAAAAACAAGTTCCCTATTATAAGGAAAAGACATAAAAAATTCTTTAAATCTTAACCCCAGACACTTAAATCTATCGAACTTTAATTAATAAACGAATAGTAAGCAAAGAATAACTAAAATTCGCATACAAATTAACTCGAAACTAGATTTTTGGAAAGCAAAAAGAGTTAAGATATGGTGTATTCGAATTATTTTGTTACATAATTTATCAAAACATTTTTTGGAATTTTTAGAGTTTTATCATTTTTTTTTTGTGTTTTAATTATTAGCTTTTTAGGATTTTTTAGACTTTTTATCTTTTTAGGGTTTTTGGTTTTTCTAATTTTTTGATTTTTAGAGTTATTTTGATAAGTTATTTACAAGAAAGAGGAGAGAAAGAAGAGTTATTTACAAAAAAGATAGGGGGGAAAGAGAGATTTTTACAAAAAAAGGGCAAAGTAAAAACTCGATTGCGGCCCCGCGAACAGACTCTTATTTGAATGGTTGGTTCGATGAGTCGATCGTCGCGGGCAGGCAAGACGCAAGTTTTTACAAAAAAGAAGAAGAGGGGGAAGAGAGATTTTTTTTTTGTTGTTTTGAAGTTTTATGAAATAAAAACAAGGAAAAACAATAAAAAAAAAATTTTTTAGTTTTTTTTTTATTTTTGATGTTTTTGTAATTTTATGCGTTTTTGTAAAGTGCAGAAATAAAGAAATACGAAAACACCCCCATACTTAAACCCAACATTGTCCCCAATGTTGCAATCTAAGTATGCGGAACAGATAATATACAAAATATAATAAGTACAAAAAGGAAAAATGGAGGGTAGGAGCTTCCCTAAGACGAGCGCGGGAGGCCCAGGTTGGAACCCTGCATTATTGAGAAGAAAAAGCAAAAAGATAACAGAAAAAATAAGAAAGATAAACTCGGCCTAAAGATCGCGGGCGGTAGGGGGGCGATGTGTGTGGGGGAGTCGGAGGTAGCTAAGGCCTTAGCCACGTGAGTGTGACGGAAATGCGCACCCCTAACGTGCACAAGAATGAAAAGCGCGTCGAATCAAAATAAAATAAAATATAATAAGTTAAATTAAATTAAAATATATTTTTTAAGTTTTTCATTTTGTAGTTTTTTTTTTGTTTTGTTTTTTTTGTTTTTTTTTTTTTGTTTTTTTTTTGTTTGTTTTGTTTTTTTTTCTTTTTCAAAAACAAGCATGAAAAAAATAAAAATATTTTTGTTAAGTTTTTTTTTTCATATTTTGGATTTTTAGTTTTTGTTTTTTTTTTAGTTTAGTTTTTTTTTTGTTTTATAGTTTTTTCAAATTTTTAAATTTTAAGGTTTTTCAAATTTTTTTTTGTTTTGAGTTTTTCAAATTTTTTGGTTTTGTAAATTTGTAAATATATATATATATTAGTTTTTATTATTATTATTATTATAATATTGGCCATATTTATATATATATATATAAATATATAGGTAAAATTAATAGATTTCCAGGGTTTAAAATAACGAACCTAAAATTCCCCGCAACGGCGCCAAAAACTTGATGGTTAAAACTCCAAAATTATTTGGGGTCACGCGGCGACCCGGCGGTTTTATTTGAGAAAAAGGCGGAAGTGATTTTATTTAAGAAAACGGGGCGCGCGTATTTATTTATTTATTTTGGATATAAAAAAGGTTTAGAAATCGAGTTTTAACGAAAGGAGGCAAGTGCACCTATCGTGAGTAGTACAGGATATTCCGGGTGGAATATCGAGGTCGTATTGTTCTCGGGTCCGGTTCGATTATTTCTACTCTCCCTGGAGGGGACTATTATTTTACCGATAATTATCTTGTCGGGATATTTTATATATAATAAAAATGCAGGAAATGACAGAAAGAAAATGAAAGCATGAAGGTGGTGCCGATGAAGAGCTTAGCTCGATGGCACCGAAAAAACAATTGAACTAAAATAGACTTTAAATAAAAAGAGCTCCTAAATTTCTAATTAATTAAGGCGGAGACTTGGCCGTGGAGGTTCCACTAAAATGAGCTCACCTAGCTATAGGGCTATCGCTCACCTGAACGCTAAGACTATTCGACGGGCTCTCGTCCGACGAAGGATTCCTCTCTAACGCTCGCATTACGCTAAGAACCCCGCTATTGGGTGGGGAACCCAATCCGGTAGAGTTGGCGCGCGTCCTCTCTCGAGGGTTATGCGGAACTCTCTTTGCCAAGGGGTGATCGGTCCATATGCACGGCCTCTCGGCTAGCTAGCATATGGACTACGGAAATAGGGCCCACACATCGATATGTGGTCCTACGCGTCGTTAACCCCGGGCAAACCTTAAGTACTTTTAATTAATTAGAAAAATTAGACCTTTAGTTATTTTAAGCTATTTTATCTGTCCCAATGCTCTTCGATACCGAGGGCTAAGAATGGTTAGCCACTCATCGAAATGGGGACGGCTTGCGGGAAAAGCAATAAAGAAAGCAGGAAAGAAAAGCAGTGAATGAAGCAGTAAATGAAAGCAGGAAAATAAAGCAGAAAAATGCAAGTCCTACCCAAACGAGTAGGACTGAAGAAAGCAGTAAATTGCGCGAGTCCCGGCGCAACTGCGTGGGCGGGAGAAATGAAAGCAGTAAAACGCACACACGCAAGTCCTACCCAAACGAGTAGGAGAAAATAAATGCGGGTCCTACTCAACCGAGTAGGACAAAATAAATGCAACGCACACACACTCTCTCTCGACATAAATGAAAACACACACACTCTACTAAAATAAAATCCAGCCATTAAACTCAAGTGAGTAGGCGGAAAAAGGAAAATTACAAACTCACGCACTCTACAAAAAGTAAAAATAAGCAGGCGCCATTTAACTCTTAACGAGTAGGCGGAAATAAATGCGCATACATAAAAAAATTGCAAAAAAAACTAAGTTAACGAAAAATTAAAACAACTGCATTCTACCGCTAAAATGCGGTAGAAATGCATAAAAAGCGAAGAAAAAAAAAATAAAAATTAAACGGGAAGAAAGTTTTGCAAATAAAAATGAAAATGCAAGTGATCGAAAAATTAAAACGAATACATTTCTACCGCTAAAATGCGGTAGAAATGCGTAAAAAGAAGACGAAAAAATTAAACGGACAAAAGTTTAAACGAAAAATCAAAGTGCGCAAAAAAATTAAAACAACTAAAATATCATTCCTATAACTCCGTAAAAATGCTAAAAAAGTGCGAATAAAGGGAAAAGAACGAGAAAGTTTTACGAAATAAAAAGCTAAGTTAAAAAAGGAAAAACACTGTAAAGCGTTTTTACGGGTTATAGGAATGAAATAAAAGCTAAGTTAACCAAAACTAAGTATTTGCATGAAAATAAAATTGCGATTATAACGGCTAGAAAGTAGACAAAAGTTATACGCTACAAAGTTTTTAGGAGACATAAAGGAAAAACAAAATAAATAAAAAAAACATTAAAATCACTTCGAGTAGGGCGCATGAATGGATTCCAAGCTATGCAAAGAGAGAAAAAACTAGCACATTTTATTAATGAAAAAGTGATTACAAGAAAGCTAAAAAAAACAAACACTAAGAGAGGGGGAAGAAAATCCCTTACATAGCATAAGAAGGCATTTCGGCAGCACCTACCCTAAGCAAAGTGGTTCAAAAAAGGGAACAGGAATTCAGAGCAGAACCTCTGAATTTATAGAAAAAATTACATGGGTCACGCCCTTGGTCACGGGCGTGACAGGGGGCGTGACAATACTATTTGGAAGGCGGCCGGCGATTTGACGGGAAAGTTGACTTCGGGCTGGACACGTGGCGGTCTCGCAGTGGTCACGCCCTTGGTCACGGGCGTGACAGGGGGCGTGACAGGCAGGTGGATCTGGGCGCGGTGCGCGCCGAAAGTCTTCGGGCAGGTCTTGTCGGGCTAGCTGGAAAGGTCACGCCCCAGGTCACGGGCGTGACTCTGGGCGTGTCGGCTGGTGTCGACACTCGACGAATGTCGAGATGAAATCGTCGAGTGGAGTGTCACGGGCTTGGGTCACGGGCGTGACTCGGGTGACACGGGCGTGACAGGCTTTGAACTTCAGAAAATTGCTGATTTCACGGCTTTTGACGTGTCACGCCCTGGTCACGGGCGTGACCCATTTGTCACGGGCGTGACATGTCAAATTTTGGCAGATTTTTGATTTTTTCCTGAAAAATAAAATAAAATAAGTTAGTATAATATTTACAAAAATAGGAGCATTTTATTGAATAAAAATAAGTAAAAACAACAAAAATAAATGAAAACAACTAAATTAATGTACACAAAAATAGGTATATTTACAACTTATCAACCGCCCGGTCACCAACTTCAACAGCTTGCTTTCCAAAGGGCCCTTATGGGTCTATTTATAGTTTTTGCTACCTTGAGATTACTGAAATGCCCCTAGTTGGTCTGCCAATAGACGAATCCCGCTGTTTTTTTGAGGGCACCTGGGGTAAATTTACCTGAGGGCAATCTGGTCATTTAACCCTAGGCCTTGGGCCCCACTCGGCGAGAGCTGAGCCGAGGTCCTCCTGTTCAGAGCCTGGCGCGAACGCTCTCGCCTGCTTACAGGCGAGAGCCCTATGAGATTGGAGCCTGGCGCAAGCGCGAGCGTTCCCGCGCCGACCGCGCTTCGACGATCTTGGCCCGTTGTTCTCCGTTCGACGATCCGGTTGCACTCGCCGATCTTGGATCGACGATCTGGCGCGATCGTTCCCGCCTACTTTGGGCGAGATCTTCCTTAGGGCGGGAACCCCTTCGGCTAGCCCAACTGCGACCATTGTGTCTCCTGGTCTGGCTCAGCGAATATGGGGTTGTACACAATCCCCGCGCTTTTTGAGCTAGCACCGCGCTCGAAAAGACATGTCCAACCCCGAAAATATTCGCTGAGCACGTGTCAACATCAGGGAATCTTTTGGTGGGCCGTACGGTGCCTATAAATATGCGTGCCGATAGACGGCCATAATACTTCCCTCGAGTTGTCATTCTCCCCCTGAGCTCTCGCCTCCTCTCGCGATGCCTTCCAAGCGTGCCGACAAACCGCTTCCGCAGGATCTGCAGGACCGTATCAACGCGGCACAGGCGCGAGCTAAGGCTAACAGTGCCCTGGTTGCCCCCTAGCTAGCGACACATCTGTCGGTCGCTGAGCCTTCTCTGCCTAAGAAGAAGAAGAAGAAGAGGGCGAAGGTGGTTCAGCGGGACCTGCCCCGCGAGAACAGGGGCCCACCTACCCCAACCCCAAGCCGCGCGGACGGCCCCTCACCGCGGAAGGTATGCCCGTTTTACCAATCATTGAAAACACCAGTTGCTCAGTAGTTGACTCGACATCTCTCGCAGAAGGCGGTTCCCGATGCTGTCGCGTCCACGCGAGAACCCCAGGATCCGTCCCCTAGCCACCACGAGGACCAACCGCGGGTTCCAGAGGTGGCCCCTCCACCTGACCCGAACACCGCAGGTAATAGTTCCCCTCTCGCCTTCATCTTAACTTTTTGAATGATGAACTGATTTCTCACAGCGCCAGCTTCCGCACCGCCAGATCTCGCCACCCGGGAGAGCGGGGTGAGAGCCGCGAGTCAGCCTGCCCCTGCGGTCGATTCCTTCCTACCGGCGGGAGGAAATGCTGCCGAGTCCTCTGTGCCTTTGTTAGACGCCAGTCCTCCTGCGGGAGAGGAGACCCGCTCCCCCGCTCCCGACCAAGCCGGGATCACCATTCGCAAAGTTTACCCCCCCCCCCCCCACGAAAAAGGAAAGCCAATCCACCTCCTCTTTGGAGCTGAGGGGGGAGCTGGGCCTTCTCGCCTGCCGTCAACCGGGGGGTCTCGTCATGCTGAAGGTACATGGAAATTTTACCACAGCTACCTTTAGCTCTCGCTAACATAGGGACTCTTTTGACAGGGGACATGGGCTCGCGGCTTGGAGCTGAGGCAGAGGAAGAAGAAGAAGAAGAAGAAGAAGAAGAAGGAGAGGGAGAAGATGGCGAGAGCTCTCCCTTCCCTTCGTCTGACGAGATGGAGGAGATCCTGACCGGTGCCGGGAGCGCGAAAAGGTGGGGGAAGAAGGTCGTTGTCGTCCTGTCGAAGCTCATCCGGCGAGAACGAGTCCGCGACCTTGCGGCAAAGGAGTTCCGCCAGTCAGTGGAGAAGAGGTTAGAGACCCTGGAGCGGGATTACCTTATCGGCGAGATGGATCGGCCGGGGGAGCTACACCGGAACCTCACCCGAGAGTGAGTCATCGAGCGAATCTGGGATCTGTCCCGCCGGGTGATCTGGGATGCAGCGTTCTGTCGTCCTACTTCAACCCGCAGGCGCCACCCCGGACCAAGCTGCGGGACCGAGGAAAATGGCGGTGGGAGCAAGGGAAATGGCGCTGGGAGCCTTACTGAAGCGCGAGACCTCCCCTCCTCTTCCCCAGGCCTTCCCTTCTCAGATGTACCTTTATTTACTTGCTTAGAACCGTAACTAATAACTTTGCACTTATCGCTTATTTTTTATCCTGTTCTCGCGCAGCGAGAGCAATAACTCGGTATTTATTACTTTCTATTATTGTATGCGTATGCATGTTATTTTTTCAGGCTCTGGGTTGGCGAGAGCTGTCTTGCTTCCGCCGATCTTGCTTTTCGCATGTCATCTCGCCACGTTTTCGCTAGTCACTTAGTCAATCGGTCGCTGTCAGACTCGGGCGGGAAAAACGAAACGTCGCTGACCTAGGACGCGTCGGCTGTACCCCTGCTGACTTTCTGAAAATAGTCATCATTATCACTGTTTTCTATAAATAGGGAAGCTCACCTACCACATTCATTTCTCCGATTTCAGTCTCTCTCCTCTTTTGTTACTTTCGCGGCCTTTCCAGAGTTCTCGCCCGTCTCCGCCTTCTTCTGTCGTTCTAGTGCCGCTATCGCTCTCGCCTTCTTCTTGAAGCTCTCGCCTTCAAACCCTCTATCACGATGCCGGGCGGAGGTGAAGGACGATCTAACTGCGTGGAAGCTTTTCAAAAGCATCTTTTCCCTTCCTGCACTCTCACCGTGGAGGAGTTCAACCTGATCAAGACGCAACACGTTCCCGCCGGCTTCACCGCGCGGAACCCGGGCAATCACGACAAAGTAAACACCGCAGGGGAGGGGGAGCTCGCCATCCCTATTGAACACTTCGAGGTGGGCTTCCGCCTCCGACTGTGGCCTGAGATGCGGCAGGCCCTCCGGTATTACGGGGTGGTTCCCGCGCAGCTGAACCCAAATTCAGTTGCTATTTCGTGGCATTCATATGCTACATAGCGGTCCGAGAGAGGATCGAGTTCAGCTTGCCGATCTTCCGCAAGCTGTTTACTTTCCGCGCAAAAGGAGGCGTGGTTTTCTTCTCAGGCCAGCTGCTCAAGACAATCGGTCTCGCCAACAAGCACCATCACTGGGGCGAGAAGTTCATCTACGTTTCCGGCGACTTCAGGAACGTACCTCTCGCCCCCATCCAATACGAGGATGCCGCCTACAAGCCCCCCTCCTTGGGTTCACGCGAGAGCGCTCTCCTTGAGTTCTTCGGAACCAAGGACTTCGACGTCCTCTACCTTCGGCGAGACGACGATTCTCTCCTCCCTGTGCTCCCAGGAGAAGGTCAAGACTCGCCTTTCTCTCACTTCCTAGCTTTCTTCAAAGTTGGAACTTAGTATTACCGTTTCCGCAGTAGAGCGCGAGATCCCCGTTCGCCAGCCCTTCGATGAGGCTCGCGCCGGCGGGAGCCAACCTTCAAAAGACCCGCTGGCTCTCGCAAAGGCCGCTGCTCATGCCTGCCGTACAGAGCCGCCCCCACCTTCTTCCGGAGTTGCGAAGCGGAAAACCGGAGCCCCTGCGCCTCAACCAATCAAGAGAATCAGTGCGACTGACACCGAGAAGGGCAAGGCCGTCATGGTGCCGCCCGTCCAACCTCTCCCTGCCGGCCGCTCCTTTGAGGAGGTCTTGCAGGCAGTAAGCAAGATTGCGGCCACCAGGGGCGGCCCCGAGACTCCTGCCGAGAACCCTCCGGCCCCTGGTGCCGCAGAGAGCGAGGGTGCCGCCGCCGGGACCTCCGGCCAACCCCTGTCTGAAGAGGTGCCGCGGGGCCATCGCAACTTTGGTCTCGGCATGAGGTGCTTGGACGCGGAAAACAAGCCGCTGCTGCAGTGGGATCCTGATGCCAACAAGGTCTCGATCTCGTCCCTCTTGACAAGCTGGGCAGAGCGAGACGAGGTCACCGGCGAAGCTTTCGCCCTAGGGTATTGCCTCTACAGCCGGGAGGACACCAGCATCTACGACAGGATGTCGACCCGGCTGCTGGCCTACGACTCCACTCGTGCTCTGATGCGTGGGCTGGAGCTTGCGCACATGTGTGCCCGGCGGAGCATCACGATAGACCGCAACTTTCAGGACATGTTCAAGGCCAGGGACGATGCGGTGGCTCAGGCGGCTACTTTGGCCAAGGAGCTGGCCGAGGCCCAGCAACTGTTATCCTCGCGCCAAGCGGAAGGGGTGAGCGAGAACTTTCACAATTGCTTGTGTTGGGTACATTGGTCAAATGTACCTGATTTGAAGAAGCCTCACCTAACTCAATGATATGCATCATAATGTATTTGATGTTTGTTTGAGTTACTTGTGCAGGTTAGGTATTCACTAGACTGAAGCTAAAAGTTTCTAAGTCCATGTGTCGACACCCAGAGGGAAAGTGTCGACACTTGAGAAAGCTTGTGTCGACACCCAGACAAGCAGTGTCGACACTTGGAGTCATTGTGTCGACACCTGAGAAGAAGAGTCGACACCAGACAGAAAGTGTCGACACTTGGAGCTGTGTCGACACTCAGTGAAGAAGTATGCAGAAAAGCAGTGTCGACACTTAGCAGAAGTGTCGACACCTAGAAGAGCTAAGTCTACACAAGAAAGTGTCGACACTTGAAGATGTGTCGACACTCAGCAAAAGTCTGCAGAATCTAAGTACAAGTGTCGACACTCAACACAATGTGTCGACACTATGCTGAAGAGTCAGTATTTGAAGTAAGTGTCGACACTCAACACAATGTGTCGACACTATGCTGAAGAGTCAGTATTTGAAGAAAGTGTCGACACTCAGCACAATGTGTCGACACACAACCAGGAGAGTCAACACTTGAAGAAAGTGTCGACACTCAGCACAATGTGTCGACACTTAATGAAGACTCTACACTTGAAGAAAGTGTCGACACAAGGAGCTGTGTCGACACTTAGCAAAGAACAGAAAAATTACAAAATATTCTAAGTACAAGTGTCGACACTAAAGGAATGTGTCGACACTCAGCTGAAGAAACAAAAGTGAAGACTTGTGTCGACACCAAGAAGCAGTGTCGACACTTGACAGTTTCAACACGTGAAGATGTGTCGACACAAAGGAGATGTGTCGACACTAGAAGAATACAGATTAAGAATGGAGTACAAGTATTTGTGTCGACACTCAATTTCAGTGTCGACACATGCAGAAGAATCTGTGTCGAGACATACAAGGAATTATGTCGACACCTTGTAGACTTGTGTCGACACTTACACAACATGTGTCGACACTTAGTGTATAAGTGTCGACACTTAAGAACAGAAAGTCTCGACACTATCTGACAGTTAGAGAATTTCAAGAAGTGACTGGTTGACATGACAGCTGCCGATCCAGCCGGTCTACAGCAACTGTCAGAGAAATCAGAAGTTTGTTATGAACCGGACCAGCCGGTTATCATGAAGGAAGCCTATAAATAGGCATCCAGAGTTTACAGAAACAGAGGTTGTGATTGAGAAACAAGAGTTACAACTTGAGAGAATACTTAAAGTAGTTGATCAGATTAAATCAAGAAGTGATACACAGAGGATCAACACAAGAAGATCTGTCAGTCCAACTGCAGATCTAAGAAGTTGGAGAGAGAGAGCTCCAATCAAGAATCAGTCTTTGGAACTAAGGCTGAGAAGAAGGATTCAGAAACAACTGGATCTCAAGAAGCAGAGGTCAAGGAACAACTGCAGAAGATTCAGACTAATTCAGTTCTAACTCAAGAAGCTTTGAAGGAAGCTAAGTCAGTTTGGATCTAACTGAGTTCTTCCAAGAACTCTTCAAGAAACTCTCAACTCCTCTCTTATTTTCTGAGTTGTAGAGTTAGCAATTGTATTTCTACTTTAACTTGTAGGATCCATTGGATCTGAGAGAATTGTAAGCCTATATTATAAGGCTGAGGGTAGGGCTTGATTGCCTGAGTGTAGGAGTTGAAGAACTCTGAGTGTAGGCCTTAATTGGCTGAGTGTAGGCCTGGGTGGCTGAGTGTAGGCCTTGGTGGCTGAGTGTAAGGCTTTGGGCCTGAGGTGTAGGAACCTAGTTGGTTCTGAGCTAGTGGAGAAGTTTGGCCGAATCTAGTACACTGCTAGATAGGCGAAGGGGGAAAGTGGATGTACCCAAAGATTGGGGAACCACTATAAAATCTTGTGTATTCTGTGCTGTGATTGTGCTTTGTTGTGAATTGTTGTGTTTGCTGTGAGAACTTATTCAGAAATCTGTGTTATAAACTGTTGTGCTGCCAACAAAGTTTTAAAAAGGTTTTGGTCACCTATTCACCCCCCCCCCCCCCCTCTAGGTGTTTAGGTACCATATCTTTCAAGTGGTATCAGAGGCAGGTTCCTCAAGACAAGGACTAACAGTCTAAGGAGATCCTGTTTGGCAGAAACAGTCTAAGTCAGAAAACAGATTCAAGAAATTCAAGAACTTCAAGAAACATGGGTTCTTATGAGAATCACAAAGAGTTGGGTTCCATGAAGTTACCCATATGTAGGAAGGAGATTTTTGGAATCTGGAAAGAAAGGGTTAGGCTATTTATGGAGGCCTCAGACCCTAGAATCTACATTACAGTCAAAGAGGGGCCCTATGTGCCCATGAAGATCTCAGTATTGGATGCAAATCAGAGGACTCCAAAGGATTTCTCTGAGATGACCAAGGATGAAATTGTCCTAGCCACTATGGACAAAAGGGCACAAAACATAATAGTAAGTGCCATTGATGATGCCACCTTCCAGAACTTAATTCACTGTAAGACAGCAAAAGAGATGTGGGACACTCTTATAGTCTATATGGAAGGTTCTGAAGAAGTAAGGCAAGATAGAAGTCCTTGCTTAATCAAGAGTATGAGAGCTTTAGGCAAGGAAGAGGAGATATCATCACTGAATGCTACAAAAGTTCTATAGAATTGTTAATGAACTCATGTCCTATGGAAGAGAGTTCACTAACTATGAATTAAATGATAAGTTCTTAAGGTCCCTAACCAAAGATTGGGACACTAAGATCTGTGCCATCAGAGAAATGGCAAAGTTGGGAGAAATTCCTCCTCCCACACTGTTTGGGAAGTTGTTGTCTTATGAGATGCAGCTGTCAGTGAGAAAAGAGGAAGAAAAATCAACAAGGACTGAGCACAGGGAAAGGACAGTTGCCTTCAAGTCAGAAGTACCTAGAAAGGGCAGGACTAAGTCATCAACTCCACCTCCAGAGGTAGTTGAATCAGAATCTGATGAATCTGTTAGCACAAAGTCTACAAGCAGTGAAAGTGATGAAGACTTTGCTGCATTCACCAGACATTTTCAGAAATTCCTGAAGAAGAAACAGTGGAGGTCCAGACCTTCATATTCCAAAGGGAAAGAAGTCCAGTATCAGGAGAAGAAGCCTTCAAAGAAGGATAAGAAAAAGACAAAGACTAGCAAGGCAACTGGTCTAAGATAGTGTGTTACTCTGCTGCAATAGACAGGGTCATGTAATTGCAGATTGTCCTGAGAGAAGAAAAGAATCCAGTGACAAAAAGAAGACTCACTTCAAAGGAAAGAAGGAGAAGTCCTTTGTTGCAAAGAATGAGAAGACTCTTTCAGACATTTCTTCTTCAGATACTGAGACAGATGCTGAAGCCTACATAGGGCTATTTGCTGAAGAAGAAGAAGAGTTTATGCAGATCATGGAATCAATCTATGAACAAGAAGAGTGTCAGTGCCAAGGACTGATGGCATTGACTGAAAGTACCAAAATCCTGGAGCAGCCAGGACCTAGTCAGGTACAAAGTCCAACTCAAAGTTCAGATTTCAGTTCTAGTTCAGAGTCAGATTCATCTTCATCAAGTGATGGAAGTGTTTCTGAATCTGAGGGAGATATTCATCAGCTCTTAGATGAATATAAAGTACTGTTGCAAGCCTATAAGAAAAGCAAGTCCCTTGCCAAAAGTCAGGCAAAGGAGATTGCTGATCTCAAGGCAGCTGCAACAGATTTTGAAAAACAGTATGATCAAAAACTGAATGAAGTAGCCAGGCTGAAACACATTACAGTGATTCAGATGGGTACTATTACATTTAAGAATGATCAAATTAAGAGACTGGAGATCAATCTCCAGAAGGAAAAAGAACTTGCTGCCAGGTTTTCAAAACCTAAATCAGTATTACCATTAATTGATGAATTTGTTCATCAAAAAGGCAAAGCTGGACTAGGTTTTGTTAGACCTGCAGGGACTGTACAGTCCAAGTTCAAGTCCAAGGGTAAAGCCCCAACATTCAACAAGCCTGCTGTAGTCAAGACAGCAAAGGTTGTACCTAAGCAAAGGTACAACAAGTTTGAATGCTGGTGTTGTGGCAAGGTTGGCCACTTTGCCTTGGATTGTTGGCACAATGCCAGTGCCAAGTTGAGTAGCAAGTTACCTGGTGGAAAGCCAGCAGGTAGCTATGTCAAGTTGCAAACTAACAATCACCAAGGACCCAAGTTTACTTTGGGTTCTAAGGTTCATTAATTTGTTTTGCAGGTGAATCCAAGTGGTCATACCCCAACATGGTACTTGGATAGTGGATATTCCAGACATATGACTGGAACAAGGGGACTACTGAAGGACTACATTCCAATCAAAAATGGTCCTAAAGTGACCTTTGGTGGTTCTGAAAAAGGAATCATCAAAGGGTTTGGTAACATCTCTTCAAACCTTGTTACCATTACTCAAGTGGCTTATGTTAAAGGGTTGAAACACAACCTCATTAGTATAAGTCAGTTAAGTGATGTAGGGTATGACATCTCATTTGTTAAAATGGTTGTCATATCAAGAGGTCAAGTGATCAAGAGATCATTTTGACAGGATATAGAAAGAGGAATGTCTACTGTCTAGACATCATGATTGAGAACAATGGTTCTCCTGTTTGTCTTGTAGCTGATGAGACAGTCTCTCATTGTGTCAAGTGGCACAAGAGGCTAGCTCATCTTAACTATAAGACTATTTGCAAACTCTTTAGCAAAGAGTTAGTGAGGAATGGTCCTCAAGTTAAGTGTGTTAAAGAGGGCATTTGCTCAGCTTGTCAAAAGGGCAAGCAGACCAAATCCACCTTTAAAAGCATTGAGAACAAAGATGCTGTGAGGTGCTTATACCTCTTGCATATGGATCTCTTTGGTCCAATGCCAGTTCACAGCTTAGGTAGGAAGGTCTACACCTTTGTAGTTGTTGATGACTACTCAAGGTTTTCCTGGGTGTTCTTCTTAAAGCAGAAATCTGAAACACCTAGTGTCTTCTATAGTTTTGTTAAGCAAATTCAGAATGAATTGAACTGTACAGTGGTCAAAATTAGAAGTGACCATGGTACTGAGTTTCAGTCTGAAAGCATGGCAAAGCTGTGTGAAGACTATGGGATATTTCAAGAATTCTCTTCACCTAGAACACCTCAGCAAAATGGCATTGCTGAAAGGAAAAATAGGACCTTGATAGAGGCTGGTAGAACCCTATTAAGTGATTCATCACTGCCAGAGTATTTCTGGGCTGAAGCAGTTAACACTGCATGCCATGTGATAAATAGGGCTACCATCACTAAAAGGTTAAATAAGACCCCCTATGAAGTTGTGAAATGCAGGAAACCAAATTTATCCTACTTTAGGATCTTTGGTTGTAAATTCTACATACTTAACAATGGAAAGTCTTACCTAACTAAGTTTGCTGCCAAGTCCCAAGAGGGAGTGTTTGTTGGGTACAGCAATAATAGTAAGGCTTATAGAGTCTACAACTTGACTACTCAAGTTGTAGAGGAGTCTGTGCATGTAGTTTTTGATGAGACACAACTAATTAACAATGAGTTGTCTAGCAATGTATGCAGCCCCACAGGTCTTACTAAGAAGATGGACAAGCTAACCATAGAAGATGTACCTGCTGCAAGACAGCAAGTAGAAGAAGATGGCTTATGTCCAGGGGGAGAACTACATGTACAGGAGCTGAAGAAGTACAAGGAACTCAGCATGATGAAGATGCTGAAGAAGTACAACCAGAAGTAAGGATGCCTCCAGCCAACAGGCATCTAAGAGATCATCCAGTAGAGTTGATTATTGGAGATCCAAGACAAGGTGTTCAGACAAGGAGCAGAAATCAGAATGCTGTAGTATATTCAAGTTTTCTGTCTCAAATAGAACCAAAGAAATTTGAAGAAGCTATACAAGATCCACAGTGGACTGAAGCTATGCAAGAAGAACTTAATCAGTTCAAAAGGTGCAAGGTTTGGGAGCTGGTTCCAAAGCCTAAAGACCACAATGTTATAGGAACTAAGTGGATCTACAAAAATAAGTTAGATGAACAAGGGGTCATCATAAAGAATAAAGCAAGACTGGTTGCAAAAGGATATAGGCAAGAAGAAGGTATTGATTTTGATCACCTTTGCCCAGTAGCCAGACTGGAGGCATAAGGATGTTCTTGGCCTATGCAACTTATCAAGGATTCAAGGTATACCAAATGGATGTCAAGTCAGCATTCCTAAATGGTAATTTGAAAGAAGAAGTATATGTGGAGCAGCCTTCAGGTTTTGTTGATCCTACTCTTCCACATTATGTGTATAGACTTAGGAAAGCATTATATGGGTTAAAACAAGCACCTAGAGCTTGGTATGAAACCCTATCTAGTTTCCTCATTGAGAACAATTTCTCAAGGGGGAAAATAGATAAGACTCTATTCCTTAGGGAATCTAGAGGCAAAGTCATACTTGTCCAAATATATGTAGATGACATTATATTTGGGTCTACTGAAAGTAGCCTTTGCAAAAAGTTTGCAAAGCTTATGCAAAGTCAATTTGAGATGAGTAGTATGGGAGAACTGAAGTTTTTCTTGGGTCTCCAAGTTAAACAGACTGAAGTGGTCTATCCATATGTCAGTCCAAGTTCACCCTAGAACTCATAAGGAAGTATGGTATGGATTCATCCAGTACCATGAAGACTCCTATGGGGTCAAGTATGTCTCTGAGCAAGGATGATGCAGGGAAACCTGTAGATGAAACCTTGTATAGAGGGATAGTTGGCTCCCTACTATACTTGACTGCAAGTAGGCCTGATATTATGTATGCTACATGTGTTTGTGCCAGGTATCAAGCCTGCCCTAAAGAGTCTCACTTGACAGCAGTCAAGAGAATCTTGAGATATCTAAAGGGCACTCCTTATCTAGGCCTCTGGTACTCTAGGAATGGAGATTTTGATCTAATAGGCTATTCAGATGCAGACTTTGCAGGATGCAAAGAAGATAGAAAGAGCACTACTGGATCCTGTCAATTCCTAGGTGGAAGACTCATTTCATGGAGCAGTAAGAAGCAAACCAGTGTGGCTATTTCCACAGCTGAGTCAGAATATGTAGCTGCAGGAAGTTGCTGTGCTCAACTTCTGTGGATTCAACATCAGTTAGAAGACTATGGATTTCAGGTAAGTAGAACTCCACTTTACTGTGATTCTACAAGTGCTATTTCAATAGCTAATAATCCTGTATCACATAGTAGAACTAAACATATTGAGATTAAATATCACTTTCTTAGGGAGCATGTAGAAAGAAATGATATTGCACTTGAATATGTTAAAACTGATGATCAGATAGCAGATATGTTTACTAAGCCCTTAGAAGAAGCTAAGTTCAATAGGTTCAAAATTGAACTAGGTATGATAAACTTAGACTAAGTTTACAGAACTAAAATTTGGCTAAGTAAAAAGGTGTCGACACATAGACAGTCTATGTCGACACAGAATAGTAGGTGTCGACACTTCAGGAAAATGGTGTCGACACATCTAGGAAGCTGGTGTCGACACTTCAGAATGTTAGTGTCGACACATGTCGAGTAGGTGTCGACACATCCAATAAGGTGTCGACACTTAAGTTTTACTCAGAATTTTCTAAGTACAGTCTCGACTACATGTCGAGTAATGTGGTGTCGACACTTAACCAAGTGTCGACACTTAAAATCTGTTGACTAAACTTGTGTCGACACATGTGTGACGAGACATTATAAGTCAGTGTCGACACTTATTGACAGTGTCGACACATCTTTAGAAATTCATCCCGCCTGTTCGTCTTCAAACAAGAAAGGTATAAATAGGGTTCTGTCTTTGTTTGTCGACACGCTTTCAAAAGTTTCGAGACCAAAACTCTTGTGTCGACATTTCTCTTCTCTAAAGACTAATTCTCCAAACCCTAATGGCTCCTAAGTTGGAAGAGAACGTTAACGAAGGCTATGAGCTCGTGCGTGGTGCATTCGACGACGGTGATCAAGAAATCAAATTGGTGATAACCCTAGTCACCGATTCAGGATTCAGGATCGGTGATATACAATGGAAGACCTCTTTCTGAATCTAGATCAAGAGGACTTTGACATGGACAAGACTGCTGCTGATGAAGAGAAGGGTGCTGCTGTTGAGGGGGAGAACTTGGATGTTCAGGAAGAGCCTATAAGGCTAGACACTGAGAAGGCACAAGATGTGCAAGCTGAAAAACCATCAAGCCCTAAGGACAGGGTTGATATTGCCAGTACTTCAGACTCTGAGGAAGATGAGGCTGCACAAGCTAAAAAGAAGCAATTCTTTGTTTTCAAAAGAAGGAGTCAGAGCTACAAGAAGGCTCTACAAACTGTTGCTCAACACTCCTTAGTCCAACAAGCTCCATCAACTGATTACAGTGCTCTACTGCTTGCAATGCAAATCAAGATGGATGAACAAAGGAAGGCTATAGAAACTTATGTTGATGAAGGCACAAGGCACTTCAATCGGATCTGGCACAGGACATCAAGTCAATAAGGTTTGAAATGAACCTTAATAAAAAGGAGATGACTGATTGTTTTACAAGGGTGCTAATGCAGTGGTCTATCTGGCAACCATCAAGAGAAATAAAGTCTCAAGTAGATGATATAGCACAGAAGCAAGGTTATGTGCTGGAAATCAATTGAGAATGAATGATAATCTGACAGCTCTCACAATGCAATAGTCACTGAACTGAAGAGTAAGTCTGCTGCACCTTCAACATCATCTGCTGCTGCCAAAGCTGAATTTGATAAAGTATTTCAGGAAGAAATTGCTGCTGTCAAGACTGCTATTAAAGATTCACAGAAGGTCATTTCTGAACAGCTTACCAAGCTTAGACCTTTCTTTAAGGATGGCATAAGGTATTTGGACAGCCAAATCAGGTTCCAGAAAGATGATGTGAGAGATCATGTAGCACAAGAAGTCATAAAGGGGGAGAGGGTTTAGTCAAAGCTAGCTCTGACCATGCCAAATGGATTTCTAATTCCATCAGAGCTACACTGGGCTATCCTCCCCTGTGTGATGATGACAATGTAGCTGAATCTGGTATTCAAAGTGTATATCTTGGAGGAGAGCAACAGGAAGTAGCTCAGGTGATCTATCCACCTCCAGATTTTGACATGGTTCATGCTGAGATAAGCACAATGTATAGCCCAACTGCTGGCAAGCCAAATGTTATTCTGGAAAAGGTTGTTCAACCTATTACAGCAGCCATGCAAGAGGCTATGGACAAAGAAGAAGAGACAAGGCTGTCAAAGAAGAAGTTCAGGGAACTGGCTGAGCAAAAACCAGATTTTGAACAGTGGAGCCCTACTTCTAGGAACATCATTCTCACAGCCTGGAAAGCAGCCAAGGACAATGCACATGAGAGGAACAAGTGGTTCTCAGAGGCAGAATGGAGGAAGCATGAGAGTAGGCAGGAAGCCATTGTCCAATATAGAAGGAAGGCTAAGTTAGGAAAGCTACCTCCTACAGCTGTGGAGCCTAGCAAGTACTTTCCTAAGCCCTATCATTATTTTGAAAGGCAAAAAATCAAGGCTGAAGAACTTAAGAAGAAGGACTCCAAAGGGAAGAAGGTTGCTGATACTGAGCCTGCTGCTGCTGCTGCTGTAAAAGCCAAAATACAAGCTGGGAAAGGCATAGTTATAAAGAACCAGAGCAGAATTAGATTAAGATTAGACTGAAGAATGTTGTAATTTGTTACATCTAAATATTTTTGTAAATCATTGACAATGTATTGAACACAATGTTTGGACAGTTTTTGATAAATATATTTCATGATTGATTCAGTAGAATGTGTCTAATTCTTGGTTTGTTCTGTAATGCTAAATGAGTATACATGTGTGCTTTATACATGTTTAAGTATACCCTGTTGATATATATCTGCTTTACATCATTCTCTAATTTTTAATTATGAGTGATGTATATCATTGACTAAGGGTTATGACTTCTCCAAATAGGGGGAGATTGTTGGGTACATTGGTCAAATGTACCTGATTTGAAGAAGCCTCACCTAACTCAATGATATGCATCATAATGTATTTGATGTTTGTTTGAGTTACTTGTGCAGGTTAGGTATTCACTATACTGAAGCTAAAAGTTTCTAAGTCCATGTGTCGACACCCAGAGGGAAAGTGTCGACACTTGAGAAAGCTTGTGTCGACACCCAGACAAGCAGTGTCGACACTTGGAGTCATTGTGTCGACACCTGAGAAGAAGAGTCGACACCAGACAGAAAGTGTCGACACTTGGAGCTGTGTCGACACTCAGTGAAGAAGTATGCAGAAAAGCAGTGTCGACACTTAGCAGAAGTGTCGACACCTAGAAGAGCTAAGTCTACACAAGAAAGTGTCGACACTTGAAGATGTGTCGACACTCAGCAAAAGTCTGCAGAATCTAAGTACAAGTGTCGACACTCAACACAATGTGTCGACACTATGCTGAAGAGTCAGTATTTGAAGTAAGTGTCGACACTCAACACAATGTGTCGACACTATGCTGAAGAGTCAGTATTTGAAGAAAGTGTCGACACTCAGCACAATGTGTCGACACACAACCAGGAGAGTCAACACTTGAAGAAAGTGTCGACACTCAGCACAATGTGTCGACACTTAATTGAAGACTCTACACTTGAAGAAAGTGTCGACACAAGGAGCTGTGTCGACACTTAGCAAAGAACAGAAAATTACAAAATATTCTAAGTACAAGTGTCGACACTAAAGGAATGTGTCGACACTCAGCTGAAGAAACAAAAGTGAAGACTTGTGTCGACACCAAGAAGCAGTGTCGACACTTGACAGTTTCAACACGTGAAGATGTGTCGACACAAAAGAGATGTGTCGACACTAAGAAGAATACAGATTAAGAATGGAGTACAAGTATTTGTGTCGACACTCAATTTCAGTGTCGACACATGCAGAAGAATCTGTGTCGAGACATACAAGGAATTGTGTCGACACCTTGTAGACTTGTGTCGACACTTACACAACATGTGTCGACACTTAGTCTATAAGTGTCGACACTTAAGAACAGAAAGTCTCGACACTATCTGACAGTTAGAGAATTTTAAGAAGTGACTGGTTGACATGACAGCTGCCGATCCAGCCGGTCTACAGCAACTGTCAGAGAAATCAGAAGTTTGTTATGAACCGGACCAGCCGGTTATCATGAAGGAAGCCTATAAATAGGCATCCAGAGTTTACAGAAACAGAGGTGTGATTGAGAAACAAGAGTTACAACTTGAGAGAATACTTAAATAGTTGATCAGATTAAATCAAGAAGTGATACACAGAGGATCAACACAAGAAGATCTGTCAGTCCAACTGCAGATCTAAGAAGGGGAGAGAGAGAGCTCCAATCAAGAATTCAGTCTTTGGAACTAAGGCTGAGAAGAAGGATTCAGAACAACTGGATCTCAAGAAGCAGAGGTCAAGGAACAACTGCAGAGATTCAGACCAATTCAGTTCTAACTCAAGAAGCTTTGAAGGAAGCTAAGTCAGTTTGGATCTAACTGAGTTCTTCCAAGAACTCTTCAAGAAACTCTCAACTCCTCTCTTATTTCTGAGTTGTAGAGTTAGCAATTGTATTTCTACTTTAACTTGTAGGATCCATTGGATCTGAGAGAATTGTAAGCCTATTTATAAAGGCTGAGGGTAGGGCTTGATTGCCTGAGTGTAGGAGTTGAAGAACTCTGAGTGTAGGCCTTAATTGGCTGAGTGTAGGCCTGGGTGGCTGAGTGTAGGCCTTGGTGGCTGAGTGTAAGGCTTTGGGCCTGAGGTGTAGGAACCTAGTTGGGTTCTGAGCTAGTGGAGAAGTTTGGCCGAATCTAGTACACTGCTAGATAGGCGAAGGGGAAAGTGGATGTACCCAAAGATTGGGGAACCACTATAAAATCTTGTGTATTCTGTGCTGTGATTGTGATGTGTTGTGAATTGCTGTGTTTGCTGTGAGAACTTATTCAGAAATCTGTGTTATAAACTGTTGTGCTGCCACAAAGTTTTAAAAAGGTTTTGGTCACCTATTCACCCCCCCCCTAGGTGTTTAGGTACCATATCTTTCACAATTGCTTGCTTTCACCACCTTAACTCCTTTTTTATGCTAACCTTTCGCTGTTCAGGACTCCGCCCAAGCCGCGCTTCGCGAGGAGCTGTCCCAAGCCCGATACGACAACATTCTCCTGCGGGAGCAGATCGCGCGTCTCGAGGCGAGTGTGGCCCCTCCGTTGGACGAGAGACTGAAGAGCTGATATTACTCGGTTTATGATATCGACAAGCTGCTTCAGGGGAACGCGCAAGCTACAGTAAAGTTGACGCTGGAGACGCTGCGAGACATCAACTGCTGGGATGGGAGGGGCAAAGACATCACTGCTCAACAGCTAGTTCCATGGCTTTTCGAGCCCATCCCGAAGCCCCCGGGCGCCCCTGATACCCCTCCCTCGGATGTCTAAAGTCCCCCGCAGCGGGTGGCGAGACCTCCGGGGGGAGCTCCGGCGAAAGCTCCAGCGGGAGCTCAAGCGGGAGTTCTAAGGGGTACAGTTTGTCTCCTTGAGGGCCCCCTTCTCGCTTCTCCTTTTCGCCTCTATGTAAAGCGCAAGACGCTATCATTTTGTACCTGTATATAGTATTGTTAATGCAAATGTTTTTATTGCGAACATCTCGTCCTGTTATTTGTGAATGTGTTCGATGTAACTGTCGTGGTTGAATGGTTTCTGCGTGTGCTTCTGCCAAGGCCCTTGGCCCTCCTAGGAAATCCTTCCTTAGCGATGGATCAGCAAGAACCCGCTGCAACCTGCCAGCCGGAACTGTGACTCTCGAACCCTTAGGACGGGACCGTCCCCTTTAGCCTGCGCGAGTCCCCTCAGGCCCGTCGCATAACGATCTCGCCTGTTTGTTCGAGAACATTGAGAGGAGCCTTTTTGGAGAAAGCCTCCCCACCGCGAGATCCCTTTGATGGGGACTTCCCTGCCGAGATTTATCCCTGCCGAGATCTATCCCTGCCGAGATCTATCCTATCTTTTTCATTTTTCATTTGGTATTCCCAATGCGCCTCCTGCCTTGTCCAAATCAAGCCAATCAGACCAAACCTATCCCCCACAGGCGAGCCTTCGGACCTGCCAGCTAGATGAGAGCCTGCGCAGCGGGTCTACCTGGGGCCGAGCCGAGCTCGGGGTGTCGATGAAGATCTCAAACCAACCTAACCTATCCCCCACATGAGAGCCTTCGGACTTGCCAGCTAGATGAGAGCCTGCGCAGCGGGTCTACCTGGGGTCGAGCCGAGCTCGGGGTGCTGATGAAAATCTCAAACCAACCAAACCTATCCCCCACAGGCGAGCCTTCGGACCTGCCAGCTAGATGAGAGCATGCGCAGCGGGTCTACCTGGGGCCGAGCCGAGCTCGGGGTGCCGATGAAGATCTCGAACCACCCAAACCTATCCCCCACAGGCGAGCCCTCGGACCTGCCAGCTAGATGAGAGCTTGCGCAGCGGGTCTACCTGGGGCCGAGCTGAGCTCGGGGTGCCGATGAAGATCTCAAACCAACCAAACCTATCCCCCACAGGAGAGCCTTCGGACCTGTCAGCTAGATGAGAACCTGCGCAGCGGGTCTACCTGGGGCCGAGCCGAGCTCGGGGTGCCGATGAAGATCTCAAACCAACCAAACCTATCCACCACAGGCGAGCCTTCGGACCTGCCAGTTAGATGAGAGCCTGCGTAGCGGGTCTACCTGGGGCCGAGCCGAGCTCGGGGTGCCGATGTAGATCTCAAACCAACCAAACCTATCCCCCACAGGCGAGCCTTCGGACCTGCCAGCTAGATGAGAGCCTGCGCAGCGGGTCTACCTGGGGCCGAGCCGAGCTCAGGGTGCCGATGAAGATCTCAAACCAACCAAACATATCCCCCACAGGCGAGCCTTCGGACCTGCCAGCTAGATGAGAGCCTGCGCAGCGGGTCTACCTGGGGTCGAGCCGAGCTCGGGGTGCTGATGAAGATCTCAAACCAACCAAACCAATCACCCACAGACGAGCCTTCCGACCTGCCAGCTAGATGAGAGTCTGCGCAGCGGGTCTACCTGGGGCCGAGCCGAGCTCGGGTGCCGATGAAGATCTCAAACCAACCAAACCTATCCCCCACAGGCGAGCCTTCGGACCTGCCAGCTAGATGAGAGCCTGCACAGCGGGTCTACCTGGGTCTGAGCCGAGCTCGGGGTGCCGATGAAGATCTCAAACGAACCAAACCTATCCCCCACAGGCGAGCCTTCGGACCTGCCAGCTAGATGAGAGCCTGCGCAGCGGGTCTACCTGGGGCCGAGCCGAGCTCGGGGTGCCGATGAAGATCTCAAACCAACCAAACCTATCCCCCACAGGCGAGCCTTCGGACCTGCCAGCTAGATGAGAGCCTGCGCAGCGGTCTACCTGGGGCCGAGCCGAGCTCGGGGTGCCGATGAAGATCTCAAACCAACCAAACCTATCCCCACAGGCGAGCCTTCGGACCTGCCAGCTAGATGAGAGCCTGCGCAGCGGGTCTACCTGGGGCCGAGCCGAGCTCGGGGTGCCGATGAAGATCTCAAACCAACCAAACCTATCCCCCACAGGCGAGCCTTCGGACCTGCCAGCTAGATGAGAGCCTGCGCAGCGGGTCTACCTGGGGCCGAGCCGAGCTCGGGGTGCTGATGAAGATCTCAAACCAACCAAACTTATCCCCCACAGGCGAGCCTTCGGACCTGTCAGCTAGATGAGAGCCTGCGCAGCGGGTCTACCTGGGGTCGAGCCGAGCTCGGGGTGCCGATGAAGATCTCAAACCAACCAAACCTATCCCCCACAGGCGAGCCTTCGGACCTGCCATCTAGATGAGAGCCTGCGCAGCGGGTCTACCTGGGGCCGAGCCGAGCTCGAGGTGCCGATGAAGATCTCAAACCAACCAAACCTATCCCCCACAGGCGAGCCTTCGGACCTGCCATCTAGATGAGAGCCTGCGCAGCAGGTCTACCTGGGGCCGAGCCGAGCTCGAGGTGCCGATGAAGATCTCAAACCAACCAAACCTATCCCCCACAGGCGAGCCTTCGGACCTGCCAGCTAGATGAGAGCCTGCGCAGCGGGTCTACCTGGGGCCGAGCCGAGCTCGGGGTGCTGATGAAGATTTCAAACCAACCAAACCTATCCCCCACAGGCGAGCCTTCGGACCTGCCAGCTAGATGAGAGCCTGCGCAACGGGTCTACCTGGGGCCGAGCCGAGCTCGGGGTATCACAAAACATACGACTATGTTATGTTACGAAAAATTCGACATTAGTTAAGGGAGAATCAATCGATGTAATACAACAAGTTTATTTTTTAGATACATGGTTACATCCTTCCCATTCACGGGTAGAAGCGTTTTAGGTCATCACCGCTCCAGGTGTGGCTTAGGGCCCTCCCCTCCACGTCCTGGAGGTAGTATCCTCCCGTTCCGAGGACTTCCTTCACTATGTATGGACCTTCCCAGTTTGGGTGGAGCTTGCCCACGGGAGCCGACCTTCCTGCCGCGTCGACCTTTCTCAGCACCAGATCCCCCTTAGCAAACTGTTTGATCCTGACATGCTTATCAAAATGTTTGGCCATCCGTCTCTTGATCTCTTCTTGCCTGATAGCCGCCACGTCTCGCAGTTCCTCTACCATATCTAACGAGAGGCGCTGCCCCTCCTCATTCTCCACCCTCCAAGCCTCATCTCCTTCGCCCGCGGCTGTGACTCGCGGGGACCGGACCTCAAACTCCACTGGTAGGACGGCCTCACACCCATGAGAGAGCTTTAAGGGGGTCTCACCGGTGGCCGTGTTTGGGGTCGTCCGCAAGGCCCACAGGACCGAGGGGAGCTGTTCCACCCAATTTCCCTTCAAGTTCTCCACCTTATTCTTTAGTAGGTTTACAATGATTTTGTTTGCTGCTTCCACCTGGCCGTTACTCCGAGGGTGATGGACGGAGGCAAACCGGAGATCTATCCCTAGTTAGGCGCAGAAGCTGATGAACTCCTCGCTGGCAAACTGGGGGCCGTTATCAGTCACTATGGCTTGGGGCAACCCATGTCTGCAAATAATATCCCCCCAGACGAAGTTCCTTATGACCTGCGAGGTGACCTTGGCCAAGGCTTTAACCTCTAGCCATTTCGAGAAATAATCAACCATGACCAACAGGAATCTCCTCTGCCCACTAGCCGGAGGAAAGGGCCCAACCAAGTCCATTCCCCATATAGCGAATGGCCACGGTACTGTGATACTCCGGAGCCTCTGAGCTGCCAAGAGCTGAAGGGGGGCATAGAGTTGACATTTCTGACACCTCCTCGCAAACTCCATGACATCCTTCCTTAGGGTGGGCCAGAAGTACCCCTGCCTGACCACCCTTGCCTCCAGCGTCCTTCCTCTAGAGTGACTGCCGCACTCACCCGAGTGCACCTCCTTCAATATCTTCGGAATCTCTTCTTCGGTCACACATCTAGCTAGGAGCCCTGACAACATCTTACGATGTAGGCCCCCCTCCGTCATTAAGTAGTGAGCTGCTTTGCGCTTGAAGCTTCTCCTGACCTTGGTCCCCTCAGGCAGTTCACCGGTGGTTAGGAAGGTCACAAATGGGTCCACCCACGAGGGTTGCCGATCCATCACCATCAACTCTCCTTCCTCTATAGCTGGTCGGAATAGTTCCGTCAAGGTCCCACCTCCCCGAGGTCCGAACTTGGCCAATCGATCAGCAGCAGCGCTCTCTTCTCTGGGGACGTGTTGGATGGAGAACGTCTGAAACCCGCCGATGATCGCCCTTACCTTGGAGAGGTATCTGATGAGGGTAGGCTCTCAAGCTTCAAACTCTCCCCGGATCTGCGATGCCACTACCTTTGAATCGGTGAAAGCTTCCACATCCCGAATCTCCAGCTCCTTTGCCAGGCGGAGGCCGGCGATAACGGCCTCATACTCCGTTTGATTGTTGGTCACGGGGAAATGCAAAATGATTGCTTGCTCTATGGTTACCCCCTGAGAACTTGTCAATCCACCCCTGCCCCGAGGGAGTGTCTTCCCGAGGCCCCATCAACCATCAACTTCCATGCTTCTCGAGGTTGCTGATCCCCCCCCCCCTCGACCTCAACGATGTAGTCTGCTAGGAAGTCCGCCACTGTCTGCGCCTTGATGGAGAGCCTTGGGACAAAGGAGATGTCGAACTCGCTTAGCTCAATGGACCACTTAGCAAATCTCCCCGAGTGCTCCACTCCTTCGAAGATCTTGCGGAGAGGGTGGTCAGTCACCACCCTAATCGAATGTGCTTGAAAATACGGCCGGAGTTTTCTTGCCGAGATGACCAAGGCGTAAGCGAGCTTTTCCAGGATGGGGTAGCGAAGCTCTGCTTTCCTCAATATCCGGCTAACGTAATAGATGGTCAGCTGCTTCTTTCCTTCCTCCCTTACTAGGACGGAGCTCACCGCCTCTACTCCTACCCCGAGGTACAAGGTCAGGTCCTCTCCCTCCTTTGGGCTCTGAAGGAGAGGAGCCTAAGAGAGTTGTTTTTTCAGCCCTTGGAAGGTCTCTTCGCACTCGGTTGTCCATTCGAACCTTTGATTCCCCCGCAACACCTTAAAGAATGAAGAACACTTGTCTCTTGCCCTGGAGAGCAACCTGCTTAGCCCAGCTAGCTTGCCTGTCAAGCGTTGGACCTCCTTGGCGTCGCGAGGTGACTCCAAATCCAGGATAACCTTTACCTTGTCCGGGTTGGACTCCACCCCCGCCGGAGTCAGAAGATGCCCGAGGAACTTCCCGCGGCTGGCCCCGAAGACACACTTCAAGGGGTTTAGCCTCATCTGGAATCTTCTTAAGGTGGCGAATGTTTCCTCCAGATCTTGCAGGTGCGAAACCATGCACTTGCTTTTGATCATTAGGTCATCGACGTAGACCTCCAAGTTCCTTCCCCTCTGGTCCCGAAAGACTCGATCCATCATGCACTGATAGGTGGCCCCTGCATTCTTTAACCCAAAGGGCATCATTTTGTAGCTGAAGCATCCCTCCCTCGTGATGAAGGAAACATCCTTAGTATCAGGAGGGTGCATCCGGATCTGGTGGTAACCTGAAAAAGCATCTAAAAAGCTCATGACAGAAAAACCGACGGCTGAATCAACCAGCGCGTCGATTCGAGGCAGGGGGTAGCAATCCTTAGGGCATGATTTATTCAACAAAGAAAAGTCAATACACATTCTCCACTTTCCTCCTTCCTTCTTTACCATTACCACATTGGAGATCCAGCCCGGATACTGGATCTCTGAGATGAAGCCCGCCTCCAGGAGCTTCTTGACCTCCTCGCGAATGGGCTCCTCCAGCTTGGTGGCGATGGCTCTCATCTTCTGGCGTATGGGGCGGGTGCGGGGGTCCAAGTTCAGGCGATGGCAGGCCACATCAGCGTCGATGCCAGGCATGTCCGCCGCGTTCCAGGCGAAGATGTCGACGTTGCCCTGAATGCAAGCCCGCACTTGTTCCCGGGCCTCGGGACTCAAGCCGTCGCTGACCCGTACCCTTTGAACTTTACCTGCGCTGGTGAAGACCTCCGTCTCTACCACTACTTCGGTCGGCTCCAGCCGCGACTGCTCCTAACCATCCCTTGGCTCTTCCTCCAGCTCCAGCTCTCCTCTTCCTCCCTCCTCCTCGATCTCCATCGCTTCTTCCAGCCCCTCCTGCTGCTGCTCGACTCTTACGCCCCTCGGGGCCTCCCCCTCAACTCCTCCTGTCGCTTGCTCTCCTACTTCCAACGCCCCTTCCGGGCTCTCTTGCCCCTTGGCCCCCCGGACCACCTGCCCATCTTCTTGCAGCTTTCCAGTCTTCTCTTCTCCGACCTCCTCCCCAGCTATCTCTCTTGCCTCCTCTAGGACCATCTCCTCTTCCTCAACAACCTCCTCTAGGGCCGCCATCTCTATCTCCAACTCTTCTGCCTCTGCCATCCATGAAATGGTGTTGACTGTTGTAACGTAACATTGCCTTGCCACCTTCGGGTCCCCTCTCACCCTGACCTGCACCCCCCCATTGTTGAACTTGAGGCATTGATGGAACGAGGAGGGGACGCAGCGAAAGGCGCTAATGAGGGGGCGCCCAAAGATGGCATTATAGCTGCTCGGGGCGTCCACGATCACGAACCTACAGTTCCGTGACACGCCCCCAACCTTACATGCAACCCTACTCCTCCTTCTACCTCTTTTCTCTCTCCAGAAAACCCGAACAGAGGTCCGTCCGATGCCAAGACCCTCTTTCCTTCAACCCTCATCTCATCAAAGGCCTTCTTGAAGATGACATTTACCGAGCTTCCGTTATCTACCAGTATCCTTGAGACCGTATAGTTTTCCACCGCCGTCTGGATCACCAGAGCGTCGCAGAATGAATCCTCATAGTCTGGTATATCTGCCGATGAGAATGTGATCTTTTCTTCTGGTGGGGGAACCTGGGAGGTAGAGGCCACCCCCCTTCGGTACATGGTTTGCAGGCTCCCCTTGCGGGTTGCCTCAATCCCCACTCCTCCGTGAATCACCCCGATTCCTCCCCAGGTCCCTATATCTACCCGATCTTTGCACCTATCTTCCACCTCGCCCTGTTGCACCTCCACTATCCTCACCGGTGGATCCTGCCTCCCTGCTCCTCTTGCCTCTCTTAACTCCAAGAACTCCGGGCAGGTGGCCGTTGCGTGACCTTCCTCCTGATGGAAGTCACAGAAAAGCAACGCCTCCCCGCCCCTTCTTCCCTCTCCTCTCCCTCTTCTACCACCTCCTCGACCCCCTCTCCCAGCTCCTCTTCCTCTTCCCACTTCCATGGCCTCTTGCGGTGGTGGGGGACGACCCCTCGGCTCCTGCCTCCACGCCGGACGGTCGAACCTCCGGGGCTCCCGCAGGTTATCTCTCAACTGGTAGCCTTCTCCTGGGCCCTGGGGGCGACCTTCCTGGGGCCTCCAACCTAACCGGTTGTTCGGCTCCCGTGCCCCCCATCCCTACTGCTGCCCAAACCTTCGGGGCTCTTCCCTTCTCCTTTCTTCCCTTTGTTCCCTCTGCTCCTTCTGTCTTCCCGCTGCTGGTTCCTTCACGTCGTCCTCCGCTAGCTTGGCCAACTTCCTGGCGAATGCTGGGTTTGCCCTCTCGAAGTCAATCTCCTTTACTGCCCTCTCCATGAGCTCCTCAAAGGAGAGGGGAGGCACCCTCTTTAACTCCATGCTAAAGAATCCCGGTCTCAGCCCCAGGGTGAAGTCTAGCATCAGCGCGTACCCTGGAACCTCCTGTACCTGGAGGATCTCTTCCTGAAACCGGTCGACATAGTGACCCAGCGTCTCATCCGGCTTTTGCCTCACCGCAAATAGGCACTCCGCTTCCTTCTTCCGCTTCTTCGAGGTTGAGAACCTCAACAGGAAACTTCTCCGCAGATCTTCAAAACAGTAGATTGACCTTGCTGACAACTGATGGAACCAGTCCCGAGCCTTCTCCTTCAACGTGATGGCAAATAGTCGGCACTTGAAGGCGTCCGTCATTTGTCTTATTGATACAACGTCCTCAAACCACTGTACGTGCTGCACCGGGTCATCCTTCCCCGAGTAGTAGGACATGTCGGGCTCCCGGAACCCCTCCGGTACCGGAGCCGAGATGATGAGCTCGCTAAATGGGCTCTCGCCTCCTGCCTGGCGAGAGGGTACGTCTCGCGGCCTCGGCTGACTTGCCCGATCCGCGAGACCGTGCCCTGGGAAGAGCTCCCGCACTGCCGCTTCCTTCTCGCCCAGATCTGTCAGCGCCTCCTTGCCCGGGCGCTGGCTCTGGCCCGGGAATAGCTCCCGCGCCGCCACATCTCTCTCGCCAGCCTCCCCCGGGACCTCCTTTCCCGGGCGCTACCCTGGGGCGTTTTCGCCTAAGAGCGGGACCTCTTCAATTGGGACCTGAGGGGTGGCCCACTCGCCTCTCGCCGAGAAGGCCAAACTGATTGTTTGCAAAACCTCTCTCCTGAACTCATCCAGCATCCTCTTTGTCGCTTCCTCTCCCCGGGTGGGGGAGCCTCCAGAACCTGACCCTTCACCTTCACCTCCAGCCATGGGACAAAACTCAAGGCTTTCTTTTATCGGATGCCTTCCACGCTCACCGCACCAGAACTATTGAAGCCAAAAATGACCTCAACGAGAGTTCGAAGAAAAGGGGGTGCAACCAAAACCTACTTCTCTCAAGTCTCAACCCTCGACTGGATTCAAAGGACCTAAGACTGACCCAATTGCCTCAGCAGGGAGGCCCCACCTCACACCCGGAAGATCTCTGAGAGCTTCCCCTCCAAAGCCAAAGCTGGGCTAGGAGCTCCTCAGAAAGCACTGGAATTTGAGAGATAATGATCGCTTGCCTTCCAAAGAGCCCTTATGGGTCTATTTATAGTTTTTGCTGCCTTGAGATTACTGAAATGCCCCTACTTGGTCTGCCAATAGACGAATCCCACTGTTTTTCTGAGGGCACCTGGGGTAAATTTACCTGAGGGCAATCTGGTCATTTAACCCGAGGCCTTGGGCCCCACTCGGCGAGAGCTGTGCCGAGGTCCTCCTGTTCAAAGCCTGGCGCGAACGCTCTCGCCTGCTTACAGGCGAGAGCCCTATGAGATTGAAGCCTGGCGCAAGCGCAAGCGTTCCCGCGCCGGCCGCGCTCGACGATCTTGGCCCGTTGTTCTCCGTTCGACGATCCGGTTGCACTCGGCGATCTTGGATCGACGATCTGGCGCGATCGTTCCCGCCTACTTTGGGCGAGATCTTCCTTAGGGCGGGAACTCCTTCGGCTAGCCCAACTACGACCATTGTGTCTCCTGGTCTGGCTCAGCGAATATGGGGTTGTACAAGTGGTTTCAATACCAGGAATTGTTTCAAGTCAATATCCATTTGACAGTGTTGCAGTAAATGTGTTATAGGAGGAAGATCGGGGGGTGGATTCATCGGATTTGGTCTAGGCAGAGGATCAACTTGTGGAGTTGTAACATCTCTCAAACAACTAGACCCCTAGGAGTGGTTTTGTCATGAGTAGGTCATGACAAAACCATAAGAAGCTCAAAGTACCAAGTGAACAAAGGCCAAGGTGAAAATCATCTTGGTCTGCCTATAACACATCCTCACCACCAGACTTAGGTTTTGACTTTAGGGCTCCAAATTGACCCCATGACCCTACCACAACACCCTAAGCCCCCTTTGGTGATCCATATGGTCACTAAGGACCCAATGGGGGCAGGCAAAGTGGCGAAGTTGGCTTAAGTCCACCCTAATCCTAAATGGGTCAAACTGGCCTACTTGGGGTCAGTTGACCCTTCCTTAGCCAAGTGGACCCCACACATGCTTCCCTAACCCTAAAATGAGGTCAATGGGTCACCAAGTACCCATTGAGGTCAACCCAAATGGTCATTTTGACCAAGGTCAACTCCACCCTTGAAATGGGTCAAACTAGCATACTTAAGGTCAATTGACCATGCTCTAGCTAAGTGGACCCCACACATGCCTTCCTAACCCTAAAGTGAGGTCAATGGGTCACTCAGGACCTATTGGGGTCAACCCAAGTGGCTAAGTTGACACAAGTCAACCCTAGCCCTAGAATGGTCAAAGTGCCCTAACTAATGGGCATGTGACCTACAAGTACCAAGACAACTATACCCAACCATAACTAGACCAAAGGGGAGGCCAATGGGTCACTAATCACCTCCTAGGGTTAGCTAGGTCACCCAATGTGGCTTAGGGTTGAGCTAACCCACCTTTGAGTCAAGTTAACCCAAATGGGCTAACTTAAGCTCAAACCCAAATTCATTTGGGCTAGCCTCATGATAATTATTTAGATGAGTTTATGGGGTGTAGTTTGACTAAAATTTCCCTTTAATTTCGGCCAAGGTGACTAGGAGAGAGAAGAAGTATCATTTGCCATTTAATGGACGAGAGAGAAATGGGAGGAAGACCATTCATGGTCAAGGAAGACCAAGAGACCCTCCCTCCACCTCCAAGGGGGCTGATTCAACTCCCCATTCAATCTGGGGAAGGTCAGGGGCCATTTTAGTGGTTGTTCATAGCCGGAACAGTGAATCCACCAATGGCCGAAAACACCATTGATGGCCATTAATGGCCTGTGGTGCTTGGCCCCTTCTCTTCCCCATTTAGTGACTTTGAAAGCATCACTCGACTCATAGAATTCGTTTCCACCATTTATCTGAAGATTTCGAGCCACTTGACTGTGTTGTTGCAGAACTCCGGCGACACCTCCACCGCAAATGGAAACCCGGCGATCGACCCGACTCCAGACCACCAATAAGGTCCTCCCCTTCTCCTTCTTCTATGGGTAGATCCTATGATTCATTTAGATTGAGAATCGGGCTCAATTGAGCCCGATCAAAGCTCTCGTTTTCCTGGTTTTCCGGGAAAAGACTCAAGTGTCGGGATCGCCGGAAATTGCGGCGGCACACCCGCCGGAGAGGCCGTTTCTGGCGAACCCCAGAGGTTGGATTTTCATGGAATTCTCTCATTTTTTTCTCACTGATCGGGCTTGATTAATCCTGATTTCTCCTCCTAAAGATCTACAGAGCTAGCACAGAGAGAAAGCAAGAGGACTAGACCTGCAGGTGAGCTTGATGACAGTGTGGTGGTGGTGTACCATGGCTGACGGTCTTCAAGCTTTTCCTAGCTGAATTCTCAATACTTCACCCAAACCAGTTATGTAAAGATTCGTTTTGATTTTTTAGGAGTTTTTAAAACTGATGGAGGGGTTGTTTTGGGGAGTGGGTGAGACAATACTTGAATGGTCGTTAGTGGCCATGAAAGAAGTTTTTGGCCATGGTCAATGGGTGCCCTCCCCTATGCTTAGCTGGCTGGAATTGATGGAAAATTCCTCCATAAGGTCAGAGGAGATGAATGAAGGCTTAGGGAAGAGGAATGGGGAAGGCTCTTTGCATTCACCATTATTCCCCCCTCTTTCTCTTTCCTCCCTTGAATGAAACAACCATTTTCTCTCTCCTAGTCACCACCTCCAGATTTTGAGTGGCTCTTTAGGTAATTCCCACTTATTGTAGCTAGTGGGTCATCACAATTGGGCTTAGCCCAATTGGATTGAAGTTGAGCTTGACTTTGTTCCCTTTTTGAGCTTGGTTTGACCAAGGTTAACTTGAGGGTGCTGTCTTGGTCAAATGAGTTGGTTGACTAGTTAACCAAGTGTCTTGAGTCTCTTGCGACCACCCAAGTACATTTGTGGCTTGGTGCAATCAATTTGGGTCATGTTAAGGCAATTTGACCTAACTAGCTAGGGTTCTGGTTAACCCTGGTTAACCTGACCGCCTTGGTTGACCACAAATTGGTTGTAAGGGCTCTAAAGGGTCCCCATGAGATTGGAAGTGGTTTTGTGGGGTCAAGTAGACAGGTTGGGACCCAAAATCCAAACCCTAAGCTTGGTAACCAAAAACTGATATTTGCAGATCAAGGTGATTTCACCTATTTACCTAGGCACCCATGGTCCTCTTGGTCTTCTTAGAGCTTTGTCATGACCTAGTCATGACAAAACCTTCCTATGGGCCTGCTTGTTTGTGGGATGTTACATACGAGGCCCGCTTCCATATGATCCAAGAGATGGACAAGCAACTAGCGATGACTGACCATCGCGTCCAGCTCTTTGGTGAGGAGTTGGTCAGCATGCGTTCAAGCATGGGTCCGCTGGGCGACTGGCGAGGATGGAGAAGCAGTTGTGGAGAGGAGACGATGAGGATGATAGCGAGGACGATACTGAGGACTAGGAGGATGTCACCATCAGGGACGAGGAGTACATGCCTGATACTGGTGATGACGAGTGTTAAAACCGAAAAACGGTCTCCTATGGAGTTCACCCCTGGGGAAGAGGTGATCGCGCACCTACTTAGCTCCTGCAAGCAAAACAACAAAAGAAATAAGGGAGGACCGACCCAAGGGCTCGGCGGGGAGGACCCACCACACACCCGAAAGATCTGAGAGCGCTTCCCCTCCTTAGCCAAAGGCCGAGCTAAGGTACCCTCAGAAAGCACTTGAAAACTGGAGCAAGAGAGCACAAGAAGCCTGCTTTCTGGGGTACCCCTTGGGTCCTATTTATAGTTTTCAGGATATGAACTGCCAATAACCAAACTAAACTGACCTGAAATTACCAAAATACCCTTGGTTGGGTCTGTCAACAGCCAAACTCTGCTGTTTTGAAGGGCTATGGGCAGACCAGCGGGGGCAAAACAGTAAAAAATACCTCATAGATCTGGGCGAGCTGGGGAGCCTGGCCACCTCGTCGGATCCTGCTCGCCTACTGCTGTCGAGCTATTTTGCGCGAGTGCGAGTCAGGACGGCGAGCTCACCTATCGGTCGGCCTCCGTTAGTCGACCTCAGCTCGACGAATCTTGGCTTAGCTCGGCGAATGTCGAGGTCGCGGTCGACGAACGGCGAGCTCGGGCTCGGGTTTCTCTGCCGATCTCGCCTGGGCCTTGGTAATTTGAGCCGGCCGGCCTGGCTCCTAGTTTACCCCGCTCACCGGATACGGGGTTGTACAACGAGTCATAGTCACTCGGCGACCTCCTGAAAACAGTCGATGTAGTGGCCAAGACTCTCGTGTTACCCTTACGCAATCTTGAAGAGGGCAGTTGCCTCCTTCGTTCTCTTCTTGGATGTAGCGAACCTTGTCATAAGGCCCTGACGCAGATTCCCGAAGCAGTAGATGGAACCGGCTGACAACTAGTGGAACCAATTTCTCGCATTACCCTTGAAGGTGATCGAGAAGAACCTGCACTTGAAGGCATCTGACATGTTGTGGATGAACATCACGTCCTCAAACAACTAGAGATGCTTGATTGGGTTATCTCTGTCTGAGTAGTAGGTTAGGATGGGTTCCTAGAACTCCTCGAGAATTGGGGCTGCGAGGATCTCATTACAGAAGGGGCTCCTCCCTCCCTGGCTTTGACGAGTTTCATCCTCGCTGGTATCATCATCATACTCGCTCCACTAGCAAGTATCACGATACCTCGCCAGTGGATCCGGATCTCGGAACATGACCACTTGGCTGCTCGTCGGGTAGTGTCGCGACTGCACCGACTGCTCCTCTCTTTCCCAAGCACGCTCCTTCCAAGGTCGCCTCGGCGGTACTTCCTTATCCGACAGTGTCACGCTTGGGGTAAAGGTCGCTGTGACATCGGAGTGATGAGGGAGCCTTGAGAGAATGGTCCCCTTGATCCTCCTCGCAAAGTCCCCGAATGTAGCTACAGTCACAAACTCGGGTCCTCATGCCGAGTTACCAACTCCAGCCGAGTTGCTGACTAACTCGCCTTACTCTCCTGCACTCACCATCTCGCCTACCAGCGAAGCTTTACTTCCTCGGCTGTGATCCACGCTCACCGCACTAAGTGTTGAAATCCGGAAAATTTTCTACTCCAAAAATCGGATCAAGGTAACCTAAGGTTACCGGCTCAACGATTGGGCTCGACGGCTAGCGAGCTAAGGCACGAGAGTCGTCGAACAACAAACAAACATACATTCTCTCCTCGTTCCCAGGCGCTGTAGCAGGAAGGTCCCACCACGTACCCGGAAGCTTGGAAGAAGCAACCCCTCCACAACCAAAAATGACCAAGTAGGGTACGAGGAAGACTAGCTGGTAACTAAGTCACGACGATCAAAGGGGATAGTCGCTAAGTCGCGACCTGGTCTCTCTGAAAAAGGAATTCAAAAGCTCGGCTGACATCCAAAAAGAAGAGTTCATGAGATCTTAACGAGATTTCCAAGTGTCTCTCCTCATACCCCTGGGGTCCTATTTATAGGAAAATCTAAATATAGGGGGGGTCTTATTTATAGCCAACCTCTCGGCGATTAGGCGACTTCCTGGAGAAGCTCGCACGGTTGGGCGAGTAGCTGGCCTAATCTCCTACCTGGAGAGTATGCGAGGGGAGCTCGTTATACTCGCTCAAGCCTTCCACTGTCTGTCGCGTTGACTCTGACTTCTGTGTTGACTTGCTGACTTTGACTTACGCTGACCTAGCTCTGGAGGGGTCCACCCTCGACGAATACGGGTTATACAGTTGAGATAACAAAAGCTAGAGGCCAAAATTATAGGGTCTAGCAATAGCGGTCGTGAACTCGGCGGTTATGAATCATCATCAAACATACATTTTATGACGGTAACATTTTTCTCCAAACTCACGGGAGCAAAAACACCGCGGCAACCGGAGCTTTAATCCATTTTTAATTAGTATAATAAAGATAACAAATGTTAGGGAAAGAAACCCTAATTTAGGCTGCATTTGGAGCATTTTATCGCAGCTTATTTGTTCCGGCGAGGTTTGACAAAAACGTCGTCATTGTCATAGAATGCATGTTTGATGTCACAAATGTTACAAAAAAAAACTAGTTTGAAGCATAAGATTTTGATATGACAATGACATTTTAGTCCAACCTTATCAAAGTAAATAAGTCACGATAAGCCTCGCCAAACACAGCCTTAACCTTGTTTAATTAATCATAAGTTCAAATGACAGCGTTATGTCAACACTAAACACTCTCCAGCCTACTTTGAATTTAAAAATTTCTCACCCCCAAGATTCCAAGAAAAGAACACTTTCCAGACCTTATAAACATACAAAGCCACCAGCCCCTCTCTTAAACACATGAAGTCTTCTTCTTCTTCCTTATTCTTTCTCATCATACTCCTCTTCCCTCTCCATTCCATGGCATATAATTTCCAATGCACCACCAATAACTCCGACGCCCTCGACGACGCAAGACAATCACTTGCCCTCAAGTCCATCGCCGTCGTCGCAATCCTCGGCGCCGGGTCCGGCGGCGTGCTCCTCCCCATTCTCGGCCGCACCGTCCCCCTCCTCCGCCCGGAAAACGACCTTTTCTTTTCCGTCAAATCTTTCGCAGCCGGCGTCATCCTCGCCACCGCCTTCATCCATATCCTTCCGGACGCGTTCGCACGTCTCGCCTCGCCCTGTCTCCCCGCCCATCCATGGCGCTCCTTCCCGTTCGCCGGATTCGTCGCCATGTGCTCGGCGCTGGGGACAATGGTGATTGACTCCGCCGCCACAGGATATTACAAAAGGTCTCATTTCAGGAAAGCTCTGCCCTTCGACGGCGCCGACGACCTGGTACCGGTGGATGCTGAGGCGGTGCATGCTGGGCACGTGCACGTGCATACGCATGCAAGTCACGGCCACGCACATGGGCCGGTGGCCGGAGGCCGATCGCCGGAGGAGGTGGGGTCAATTGCGGAAAGAATCAGACGCAGAGTCATTTCACAGGTAAACATTGCTAAAATCTCTACTCTTCTTGTTCCTTGAGAATATAAAGTTCATTTTGAAAAAAATTTTAATAGTACTTTTCCAACCAGAGTGTACGATTATTCCTAGCTTTTATATATACGAGTGACAAGTAATTTTCCGTTTGCGACCACTTTCCTGCCACTCGTAAACTCCTGAATATTATATTCCATCTTTCGCTCATTTTTGACTTGTGAACTGGAATTTGAGAGTGACGAGAAGAATACTTTTTTTTTATTATAGGCAAAAGATTTTGCCTATATGAGAGCACATTTTATAAAATAAAAGAAAAAAATACAAATTTAAAAATAGGAAATTTTTTAATAAAAAAGAGTAAAAACTAAAAGTGAATGTTTAACCAAAGTCTATTTTAAACTTTTAATATAGTATAGATATATACATATATGAGTGATAGGCATGAGGCTCCGACACTACAAGGCTACAACTAACCGGGACAGTGCACGGGGTCCCAGTGCCACACGCGACAGTACTCGGACAATGACATTGCCCCGCCGCGTTGACGCTCAGGCCGCTCGAAAACCCCAGAGGCCTATACCCTACCTGTCGCTCATTTTTTTTGTATGCCCGGGAGTTTGCGAGTGAAAGGAGGAACAATTTTTTATGGGTGTTGTTATTAGCAAACTCACTTTCGTTTCTAGCAAAGCAGAAAAAAACAGATTCAGCCATTTTTTGCATTTCTTTCTTTTCTCAAAAATTACTACTAACAAACCAATCTTATTTTTTTGCAATTTTTATAGTTTTGAATTTGTGTCTCAAATGTTTCTCATTTGAAAAAGTGATAAACATGAAAGTTGTAGATCTCATCGAGATCTACAACTTCCATGTTGAGCATTTTTTTGATTTGAAGCCGTTTAGGCTTCCAATTTGTGCCCGAAAAAAGACACGCACGGAACGAGTTGTCTGTACAGATTTTCGGCGTGATTTTTTTCGGGGCCCAAATCGGAAGTCTAAACTGCTTCAAATCAAAAAGTGTTCAACATGAAAGTTATATATCTTGTAGAGATCTGCAACGTTCATGTTGAACACTTTTTATTTTGAAGTCGTTTAAGCCCCCGATTTGGCCTCCGAAAAAGGTTACGCCGATCTCTGGTGTCTGTACATACATATGTTCGGCGTGACTTTTTTCAGGGGTCATATCGGGGGTCTAAATTACTTCAAATCAAAAAATATTCAACATGAGAGTTGTAGATCTCGTCGAGATCTACAACGTTAATGTCGACCATTTTTTGATTTGAAGCCGTTTAGGCTTAAAATTTGGCCCCGGAATAAGACACGCACGGAACGAGTCGTCTGTACAGATTTTCGGCGTGACTTTATTCGGGGCACAAATCGGAGGTCTATACTGCTTCAAATCAAAACGTGTTTAACATAAAAGTTATAGATCTCGTCGAGATCTACAACTTTTATGTTGAACATTGTTTATTTTGAAGCCGTTTAATCCCCCGATTTGGCCTCCGAAAAAGGTCACGCCGATCCCGGGTGTTCGTACATATGTTCGGCGTGTCTTTTTTCAGGGGTCAAATTGGGGATCTAAATTGCTTCAAACCAAAAAATGTTCAACATGAAATTTGTAGATCTCGTCGAGATGTACAACGTTTTTGTTGAACACTTCTCATGAAAATGTACGTAAAAAACACAGTTCAAAGAGACACGAAAAATTTTATATTGGTTTGCTAGTAACAAAATGATTTTCAAATAGCCATTTTGAAAAATGAGGGTTTGCTAATAGTAATGATTTGCTAGAAATCAAATTGGATTTGCTAGTAACAGCACCTTTTTTTATTATAGACAAGAAAGTTTGCCTATATTAAAGCACATTTTTTAAATTAAAGAAAGAAAGCACAAAAAGCTAGCTAATTATAGAACTAGTATAAGCACACACGACTATAGTTAATAATAAAACTAGTTAGTTAAATACGGGCAGTTGTAAATGAGCATTGACAAGTACATATCGTATAGGTATAATAATATTAGAAAAAAATTATAAAATTAATCCTCGTACTTTATGAAATTAATCGTTTAAATTTTATTTGATTAAATTTGGTCTCGAAACTTTCCATAGTTTATAGATTGTTTAAATAAACTTTTGTTTTGATATATTGTTTTGTAGTAAATATAGGATAAATACATGAACATGTATATATATTAGACGCGGAACATTACTGTAGGCTTGTAGTATTGTACAGTGTGCAAGCACAAGAATAATATTGTACTGACATAATTTTAAGGTAAAATCATCAAATTAGTCCCTCAACTTTTACCGCTTTATGAAATCAGTCCCATAATTATTATTTGTTTGAAATAAGTCCATCTTCTTTATTTTATAGTTGATATCAGTCCTAAATAACTTTTCTGTTAAATATTTGAGGGCAAAAGAGTAAAAAACTATTAATTTTAAGAATAACATGAACCTAAACTTTGCATTCTCGCGCATGGCGCTGCCCCCATTTCCTGATTTCTATTCTCGCTGCCCCATTTCGTTCTCTCCCGGTGGTGTTGCCCCCATTTCGCCGTCTCCCCCTCCGGTGGCGTTGCCCCGTTTAACTAGGACTGATTTCAGCATTTTGATAAACGTGGGGACTGATTTCTTGCTTTTATGACTTGAGAGACTGATTTCATAAAGCAGCAAAAGTTGAGGGACTGATTTGATGGTTTTGCCTAATTTTAATGTAACACATCGTTTGTTTTGCAGGAATTGAGATGTAGGAATTAGAATTGACTTCAATTCAATTCTCGCATGAATTCAATTTCAATTCTGCTGTTTGGATGAATGCGTGAGTTTTATCACAGGATGTGAAATTAGTAATTTCACTGTTATGCTGCATATTAGAATTTTTTGTTCGGTCAAATATTTTCTGCCCAGAAACAAATGTTTTCCCCGGGCTCGAATTTTTTCATCCGAACGTGCATTTTTCGTCCGGATGTGATTTTTTTTCTGGCCATGCAGACCTCAACATGTCTTAGCATCGTAGTGCACCAGGTGACACTCCAGTGTGAATGAGATTGCAGACTGCGTACGGAGAGGAATTGGGATATGAATATTGTAGTCCGAAGATGGGCCGGCCTGAATACTCATGAGTGGATTGGGCTCACTTTTAACAAAAGCGCACCACTTTAGGTGTAGAGAACAGCCACAGGTTAATAATATGAAAAAAGTAACTTTTTTTGAAATAATATTTTAAAGATAAAGAAAGAAGAACATAAAATCTAAAAAATACTTATTCATTCTCCCCTCTCCCCAGTATTGCTCCAGGATCCTCTTCATTTCTGACGAAATGGAGGAGATTGCATTTCACGGATAAGATCGTATGTTTTTTGATCCGACGGGTTCTGTTTTTCCCATTCTTTTTATATTTTTTTATTCAAAAAATCTTCTGTCCATTAGATTTTTTTGGAACTAATCTTGTCCACTAAAAATAAAATGCATCCCCTCCATTTCATTTGAAATGGAGAGGATCCGGATCCCCAAAGTATTAGCAGGTCGTTCGATGATAATAATTTAAATATCAAATAAGACTTATGCTTTCGCGTCTCTTACAAGTACTCATGCATGGGATTCTCTCTCGTGCCCCAGAGTGAAAGTGCTAATTTTTATTTTCTCATTAAATATAAAACTTAATAAAAAAAATTAAGGAATAAGGACATATTTTTTAAAATTAAATAAAAACTAAATAAGTTAAACTCGATTATAAAAAATATATAAATATTAAAATAAAGGGTAAAAATAAAAAGTAATGTTTTACTAAAAGAAATTTTTCCTATATATAGATACAAATGATAGGCACGAGGTTCCACACCTACAGCCAAACGCGCCACGACATGATGAGATATTTTCTCCTAAGTGTTAAAAGGGATAGCCACTTTTGACCATGAAATCGACATGTGTTTTTAAAGGAAACTTCTTGTAAAGAGTAGAAGCCAACCATCTTTGACTATGCAACCAACGCGTGCTCTTAAATGAAACTTCTAGGAAATTGGCCAAATGAAGCTTCATGTTAAATGATATGAGCTTTTGACCGAGAGAAAATCCATCCACATGTCATCTACCTCCTTGGTTTTGGACCTTATAAATAGGCATGAAAGAAGAGGGGTAAGACATTCCACTTCTCTCAAAACTCAAGACTTCGAAGATTTCTCGAGAGGTCCTTACGACAATTGACTTAGTATGAGAGAGCTTTCAGACGGCGTTCTATGACGTTGATGAGGAGTAGTTCGCCTACACGGATTGGATCATGAGCCGATTTAGGAAAGGATTCGAAGAGGCATCTTGGAGAGGATTTGTATAATCTGTCTCGTCTGTCATTATCGGTAACTTGCAATTTTTCGGATACTTTTTATTATGTAATATTATGTGGTGTGAAGTTAGTGAAGATCCTGTGTGGATCGAGTAGCGAAAACCTTGTAATTGTCTATTGTTTGTATACATTTTTAGTGGCAGCTTTCCGGGTTGGACTCCGATCGTCCTGTACTTTTCACTCTATTGGATTTCCACATTAAATCTTGGTGTCACTTCTATTCTTGTTATTTTGGTTGGCTAAGCGATCGTGTCGATACTTACTTGAACTAATTTGTAGGTGTTCCGGTTAAGCTTGCGTGCTCTCTAGCCCAACACGACAGACACTAGGCTCCCTCAAATTCTCAATTGTTCTAATCGATGATTTCCTCAATTGCATCATCTTCCTCGTCCGTCACTCCCACAATTGTGGAGCACAAGCACACAACTACTATTTTGGAGCATTTTGAAAAAGTGTGGGTCAGTTTCAAATTCAGCGTAAAATGCAAACATTGCTCAATGTTGCCGACTATTATCAAAACCTCAACACTAACGTGTCATGTCAATGTGTGTTGCAAAACAAACTTCAGAGTCTAGCCAAACACAAATTTCGGGAGACAGGTAAATTTGGTTGTATGACCAAATGCGTCAATGAGAGCTACAAATGAAGTATGTCAACATGCGTGGAATGTCGTATGATAACTACGATAACGAGGATGAGACCGCATAAATCCACAAAGCACTTTGACAGAAATATCATTGGGCTCTAAAGTCAAATTCAAGGGCTCTAAAGTCAAATTATGGGGCTCTAAAGTAAAATTCACTCGCTCAAAAGTCAAATTTACTCACTCTAAAGTCTAATGTGTGCGCTCTAAAGTCATACTCATGCACTTTAAAGTTCGATTCGCGTACTTTAATGTCGAATCCACGCCCTCTAAAGTCAAATTCCTGTGCTTTAAAGTTAGATTTGACCTCTATAAAGTCAACTTTGAGCGTTCTGAAATTTGCTTCACACACACTAGAGTCAGATTTGTGCAAACTAAAGTCAGATTTGTGCATTTTAATGTTAGATTCGTGTGTTCTAAAATCAAGTTTGCAGGATCTAGGGTCATAATCGTGCACTCTAAAGTCATATTCGTATGCTCTAAAGCCATATTTGTGTGCTCCAAAGTCAAATTTGTGCATTCATAAGTCAGATTCACGCGCTTTAAAGTGACATTTGTGTGCTCTAAAGTCATATTTGTGCACTTTAAAGTCATATTTTTGTGCTTTAAAGCTTGATTCACACATTTAAAAGATTTATTTGAGCGCTCGAAAGTAAGACCTGTGTGCTCTGAAGTCAAATTTGCACACTATAAAGTTAGATTCATGTGTTTTAATGTCATATTTGATATCTCTAATATTAGATTCTCTTGCACAAAAGAAATATTTAAGCCAAATATTTGCAATGTTTGAATATTAGTAAACTTACTAACTCAAAAGTACTCCAGTTGCGCTCACAACTAGCAAATAATAACATAAACCAAAAATACACAATGCTACCTTTATAAGACCAACATTCGGTCCTACACAGGCACCTCACCAATCCACTATTTATTTAAGACAAATATAAATTATTTAACAAATAAATAATATAAAAAAAACTTAATCAATACTCACTTGGATTTAAGGTGATTCTTTGTCTAACAGCAATAGACTTTCCAAAACTATTTCGAGATATTTTGTAGCTAGTACTATTTCGATATATTTTGTTGATCGGGCACTAGTCTTGCAATAATATCATTGAAAACATCTTGAAATTTTCGAAGCATCATCATTATCTTTCTCCTCATATTCAAAATATTTGCTTGAATTTAGAAATAAAATTGTCCTGTACAATTTTTGCTACATTTGATTTGTCCACCTATTTTTAATAATCTCAAAATTTTCTTAAATAATATTTCTTTATTATCAAAATATTTTTTGATATTTTGTTTAGCTTTTTTCATTAACACATATATTTCAGACATAACTGGTATTTCATCTTTATCTACTAATCACAAAATGACAATTAGTGATTTTACTCCTTTTAAGCAATCTTTTATTTCATTCCAAAAAATAGTTGAAAGTATTGTTTCAACAACTCGTTTTTCGGCCTCAGTTTTTACCAAATTAACAACATTCTACGAATATGATACAAATAATAATTTCAGCTTCTCTTCATGCTTAAGCACACTTTGTAGAGTAAGGAATGATGTGTTAAATTTTGTCACTGAATGTCTCACTAGATCACCGACTATAGTAGTTCTTACTGCATCAAGTAAACGAGTGTGCTAGTAGATGAAATTTGTAATCATCTTTGCCTTTCTTATCACCATTTTATTTTGTTGTAACTTGTCTAGATCTTCTAGCATGAGATCAATGCAATGAGCTGCACACGGAGTCTAGAATAATATGAGTTTTTTCTCCATTAAAATTTACCAACTACCTTATAATTAAAAATATTGTCAGTCACCACCTGTATAAAACATAACTTTTTATATATCTATATTTATAGACTATTAAATATGAAAATTAGTATAACCAAAAAATTTACCTAAATAACGTACTCTGCTCCTATCTCTCTAATCTTACTATCATGCAACTGCAATAATATTATAGCATGTTGAATTTGACCGAATGCATCTATGGATCCCATGTAATAAGTTCTTTTTGTAATATTGACTAGAAAATTGATCAAATATCTCTCTCTCATGTCTGTCCAATCATCAAACATAAGAGTGCAATCATATCTCCTCTAATATGCTTGATACTTTGTCTTTATTTCCGTAACTTTATCCTTTTATTCAATAACAAAGAGATTCAAAAATTATGATAACTATGGCCTTTATAATCAGACTCATACTGTCCAACTGCTTCAAGCATCACTTCAAAACTCTGCGTCTTTGCTATATTGAATGGAATTTCAAATTTATAGAAGTAATCAATAACATAACTATCAACTCTCTTTTTCTCTTCAGCAGATCTAAAATATCTTTCAATAGTAGTTTGTGCAGCACCTTTAACACTCTTATCATCAACTACATCTTTAGGAGCACGTCTCACATGAGCATCCATAGAGCCCCTTTTGTGCTAAGTGGATTACTTTTCTCTTTTGAGCACTTGTTTCAAAACTTGGGATAAATGAAGATTTAGTTGTAGATAATATCTGCGATATATTTTGTGAACTTATTCGATCTATTTCTTCTTCACTCTCATTATCATCATCAACAGTCAAATCTAATTTTTCCATTTTATCATTTAAAGTTGAATACATCTCAGCTGCTATTTCAGAAGTTATCTTATAACACTTTGATACATATACATACCCATCATATATGTGTTGCTTCAACCTTTTGATTTCACCTTCGATCAATCTATCACACATACATTTAACAATATTTTTATCTTTCATGTCCGACTAATGTTCATACTTCTATCCAGAATTCTTTGACTTTTCTTTTCTTTTAGGATCTATTTTTGGATCAAAATCATTATTATCAACGGATGGAGCAAGATTGTTATTATTTTCATTTTTCATATTTCACGTACATGGCCTATAAAATGCAGAGTTAGATATCCCGGATAGACTCCAAGCTTTTTGATATTCTCAAACTAAAAAAAATGAGCACATGATAAAGTGATAATAATAATGAAAAGGCGAGTTATCCTTAAGCTACAGAAACTAATCTAAAAGAAAACAAATATTGAAAGATGAATACATGATAAGCTAAGAAAATCATTTTTCATCACTTGAGGCATATAAGTATAAAATGAATAATATAGAAAGAACTATACAAAAAATTAAAGAGACCAAAGAATGTCATTGTTCATTTGTTCCACATAATAAATAATTTAAAGGTCATGCTCAATTATATCTCATATTATTATTTGCATGTAGTGATTATATAATCACAAATCTTATGTTGAATATTATCATTTTTTCTTGCGTAAATTGTGTCACTCTGTCATAGTTCTACAATAAAAAAAATATTTGTTAAAATCAATTCAACATAATTATTAATATTTATCCATATATATATTGTTAACTTATCAATAATGACATTGTCATAGTCATAAGAGCATCAACTATATCATTCATGAAACGCGTGGTATAATACCCACATTGAATACTATCTTGCTGTTTTGGGCACTAAAAAATAAACAATTGGTAACCATTTTAATATCAAATTTTCAAATATTTTAAAAATTATAATACATATAACTTACAGACTTCCACTTTAAAACATTTGGTTTCTGAAAACTAATATGTCATTCTTTTGTCAAACCCTTAAATGTACTTTATAAAATATAATATTTTTTACTTTATATAAAATTAAACTCCAAATAGAAAAAAAACTAATTAACAAACATACCTTGTAATGATATTTTTAATATCGTCACGTGTGTCGATCAAGTCAATAAATAGTATTTATACTTCAATCAATAATAACCAACATTCAATATTCTCTGTGAAATAAATAATTAAAAACTTAATTAGATTTAAAAATATATAAATAATCACTGATACTTACGACTTATGAAAGGGCACAAATAATAAAGAATCTGATTGGAGTTGACTAAGCCTGATTTTTAGATCTTCGAATCATGATTTTGAATGTGTCTTGACATACTTATCATCAAAAGCAAAATTGAAAGATGGATTATGAAAATAAACAATTATTTTGTACCTAAATTTCTTTAGGTTTGATTCTATATACCTGTAAAAACATGTAAATTTAGAATCAATTTATATATAAATAAAAAAAATAAAAATTATAATATTTGATACTTACCATATTCATGCTAATATAATGTTAACTCCAACATTTTCATATTAGCAAAATTGTATAACTCTGAAAGTTCATAGTATCTACTTGCTGATTTAACAGTCTCAAATATTGTTGGATCTAATACTATAAGTATTATTTTATTCTCTTTCTTCATCATATTAATGAAGTTGGATAACATGTTAATGAATTCATTTGTATTCCATGGAAATAAAAAAATTAATATTTTTGAAATCAATATTACTAATATAAAAATCAACAATATTAATTATATTTGAGAAGGTGAACGTTCATGTGGTTTTTTTGGGCACTTTTTTGTGTGATGATGATGCATATAAATGTGTGGGCTGACAAATCAAAAATAACAAAAAATATATTAATTACCTAGTCAGCAAAAAGAAAGCATGACGTTTCATAAAAGTATAAATAATTAAACATAATAATACCTAAGATATGTCTTGAGAAGTTTCAGGTGCAAGTGCAACACTTGTGGACGTAACTATTTCAGTTCCAGCATGAAACATGCACATAAGTTCTTTCATTTGATTTTTCATATTACTCATCTCTGTTTGATGCGCTTGTTATTGTTGGCTCAACATTTCTTGTTGATCGCTCATATATTCTTGTTGTTGATGACGCATATATTCTTATTACTTGCTCAATTTTTTGGATCATAGTCTCCACAACATCAAAATGAAGTAATAATATCCTCTCAATCTGTCTATCATCCTTGAAAAAATTGTTAATGGTGAAAAAATTGTCACCAGCTCTAACATTATAGGCATCTTGGCTCGACAACTCATCTTAAGCAAAAGTAATAAATGTTAATGCAGATAAACAATTATAAAAAAATAAAATATTACTATTGATAATTTACAAATGATAAAATGATACATTTACACTTACAATTTTAAATAACAAATTAATTGTATCTTTTTAATGCATTCATCAATCTTTCTTTTATGACCAGTTTTTCATAACTCCTTATGTAGAATTGGTGCAGTTGCACCTTGTTCAATATTGACAATAAAATAAAATAAAAATTATTATTTAAATTATTGAGAAACTAATTTTTATAATGCATATATCAGAGAGATCTTATACCATTTATTTTTTAAAACCAAAATAACTCAGTATGGACGTAGTATGAAAAATATTTTGTGCATTTGCTCTTTTTGTATTAACTTGACTTAGCTCCTACACAAAAAACATTAGTTATTGCTTAGATTGCTTACAAAGTTAAAAATGATATAAAATATTGAATTTAATAACAACATACTATATATTTTGGAGTGGTGCGACAGCCGACAAAAACTTTCCAATTTTCAGGAGGAAAAAAGTTATACGTTGATGTACAATGCATTAATGCTCCAAATCAACAATTTTACCTAAGTGACAAAAAATTTTGATTTTCAAGTTCTCCAATTTTCACACATATTTTTAAGTAATGCATTGTGAAGACCATCAAAATAAAGCAAAAAATAATAGATAATATTATTTAATAATTAACTTAAAAACACAGTTATGTAATAACTAATAATAAAATTATGTACATTTAATTCTTCCCATAATTGATCCTTAAAGTGTTTATCAACTTTCTTCGATCCAACATATTTAATTGGCACATTATACTTCACAAGCATGCCCATAAAACTTATCAATTTATTTGTGTTAGGTCCGGGAATAATGCGGCTATCATCGCTCACAGAAATATTAAGCTTCTTATCCTCTAACTTAAGCTTATTCAATTCAACCATTTTAGTGGTGCCTTTTGTTAATTTTGATGAAAATCTTTTATCAGCCATTTTTCTGTAATAGGAAAACTCTACAAAAATCTTAAACCATTAAAAAACCCTAAATAAAATTCATAAAAAGAATTAAAGAAATGGAGATATTTAAACTGTTGAGTGCAGAGCATAATCAATCCATAGAGAAACAGAAAACAAGTGAATGGTAATAAATAATCAAGCAATTATATTTTGCATCACTAAATCAAATATCCTAAACACTTGCAGTCCTGAACAAATGTATGATAATGTTTTTAAACACCTGCAGTCCTGAAATAAAATATTCCTAAACACCTGCAATCTAGTGAGAAATGAAGTACCGAGAAAATGAATAAATGTTATACCAAAATGAGAGAATGATTGAAGGAGCCGTGTGTTTCAGTTTTGAGGTAGAAGTCCGGCACATTCAGACCTATATATGTCAAAGAAGAATCATTAGATCGAAACAAACAAAGGCAAAAACTTTCACAAAATCGCCAGAAAGGTTTTCGTACAAAATAGCAGTTGTAAAAAGTCGCGGTGAAATGTAAAGTTATGACTTACGATAATAAAAAAGATAGAATGGACTGTGGTTTATCGAAAATCGTAATCTATAGATAGAATAGACTGCAGTTTTTATAAAAGAAACACAGTCTATTCTATATAAACCGCAGTTTTATAGATAGAATAAACTACGGTTTTTATAAAATCCACAGTCTATTCTCAGTTTTTTATAAAATGGTCATGACAAGAATGGTTTCGAGAGGGACCTGGGTTCGGCCTGGCCTGTTTGAGCCCATGCTCGAGCCTGGCGGGTCTTTTGTGCGCCGCTACAGTAGTATATTTTGAGGTAAGATTATAAAAATTATCACAATTACCAAAATGTTCGCATGTTATAATTAATATTATTGTTTTATACTAAAATAAAATTTAAAAAATTATTTGTATATGCTGAACAACAAATATAAACATTTTTATAGTGAAAAATTAGTACAAATCATGCTTGCCCTTCTGTCGCTTCTAGCCCCGGCCCAATGAAAAATACGCCACTAATTAAATCCATTATTTGATGGATGCTAAAATCAAGGTTTTTGGAACCGGACCGGACATTGAATCGGAAGAAGGAGAGGTTTAAGGTTTAACCGGTTGAACTGGGGTTGAACCTGGTTTAACTACATATACTTGTTGAAATTTCACAATTCAATCAACTAATAATTCTGGAATCAAGTAAACACTTTCAAAACTATCAAGCTGATCACTTGATCAAGCGGAAACGAGAACTAGGCGCAGGAACACTCCGACCATAAACTGAGCTATGTATCAGTGACAATGAAGAACAAACACAGATCTTGCATTAATCCACTATCAACTTTACAAGGCAAGGTATACAGGGCGAGACATGATTTCGCCAAGTACAAGGAGAAGAAAACAAACAAGAGCAAACTCCAAGCCGGGCGGACTGCCTCCAAAACCGCTGAGTCCGCCGAGACCGCTTAGTCGCTGCTGCTACTCTGATTCTACGGAGTCCGCACAAACCGTGCGGACAACCTGTTATTCTGCTGACATCTGCTCTACAAGCCATTGCCGAACTAAATGAACAGACCGCCAAGTCCGCCTAGACCGGCGTCCTGGTTATCGAACTTAGATCAAATTGAGGAGAGAAACTGGTTGGCCGCCACCTGCGACCTGCTACAACTGCTGATTGTAAACTGCAAGCTTCACTGCTTCCTGACCTTGATCAGAACCAGACGCCCGGCTTCACAGTGCTAGCCGCACAACCTACAAATAGCAACCAGTTAAATCATAAACCGCGCGACCGGAAATATCGAGTCTGCAACAATTGATCTGCGCTCAACTTATTGTTCACTATATTACTGTAGACGTGCCGGGGGGGTCTATTTATAGGCGGGGTGAGGAGTGTGGTCACCGCCCTAATGAATAGAGTCACCACCCCAGCTCGCAGCTAGCAAAGCCCAGTCCGCGGAGTCCGCAAGGACTTAGCCGGACTTCAACAAACCCGTCAGGTTCCAAGACAAAGTCAGTCCACCAACAGGCGGACACCGGGCCAGTCCGCACACATTATGCGGACAAGGCAACAAGCCACATAGCCCTCAAGCACAGCACCCGTCCGCCACATTACAGCACACGGTCACAGCCACAGCCCATACTGCATCAGGCCGCACGTCATACGCGGACATGGCGACAGTCCGCAAAGCTCAAGAACAACGCATCAGCCCGATACATGAGTCCACGATCAACAGGCAAACCGCCCGGTCAACAGTGGACTCTGCGGACACTGCGGACACCCTGGACTTGTCACAGTGTGTGACCAAGTTCAGCACACCCACAAAACAACTGGCGTGAGCTTTGCGGACACAAAACCCAGACCACCAACTCCATGGACAGTCCGTCACCATGAATGCGGCTCATCCACCGCAACACCGGAGAACTCGGCAAGGACCAATGCTGATTTTCAAAACTAGTCCGCAATAGCGGACTCTGCGGACTCTAACCAAGTCCGCCACATCTCCGTGGATTTGAACTCCAATCCGCCTGGTTACTTCAAGTGCAAGATCTGCAGAACCGCAGGCCGAGCTGAGCACCGCCATTAGACCGTCAAAGACAGATCGCCCAGGCCGCTCCACTAGACGCCCAAGCCGCCAAGACTACTCTGGCCACTGACCACCTAGGCCGCAATACCAGTCCGCCCAGACCGCGGACTCAGACCGCCCAGACCGCACGGTCTGCTCCATCACCCACTTTCACTTCAAAATTTTCAACAACACTGATATATAGAGATTGTTAGATATAGTTTTGCAAAACAAATTAAAATAAGTAAATTGTTGACAGGTGACGCTTCAATTCTACAGACTAATAATATAAAAAACTAGCTATATCGATGGAGAGCCTACTGGTTGTGCATACATCCAATTTAAATCTGCTAAACATAAATTTCCACCACACATTTGCATATCAATATCATATATGATCGATACAAATATACGAACATTAAAAAAACTTTACACAGTTCTAAGAATTCATTTTTCTTCACACTATGAAGGTGCACTCCAGTCATACTTCAATAAAATTGCAAATGAACAGATAATGTTAAAGCACAAACAAATGAATAGAGTGAATACAAAAGCCAAAAACCACCTAGGGCCCATACTCTATATGAATAGAGACGTTTAAGCTAGTTATCATACTATTCAATTGTGTTAGTTTCTTTTCTATTAGAGCCCACTGGTTCTAGTTAGATTCACAACAAAGAAAGAAAGACCATTCATGCACAAAATCCAAATAAGAGTTGAGTGTGTTTATAGAATCAATAAATATATATTCAAACAAACTCTTTTGTTAGCTAGTTAACTAATTAAATAATCAAAAAGGCTATTTCTAAGGACTTTGTGTCATTTAGAAGTGTTTGATATTTTTTTGTTAATTCGATAAAGTGATGTATTCCTAGAACCCAGTATATAGTTGATGTACTTTCTCACAAGACCCATGACAAGTGCTACTGTCTTTATTTGAAATCATAATCTTACACAGGAAAGCCAAACATTCAACACTTCGTCTCCAGGGTCAGCAGTTTGGGTAGATAATAAGTATTAATCAATGAAGTACCAATAGATCCAAAACTATCAACAAAACTTACAAACAGTAACCATATTAAACCATTAGCAAAAAATAGAAATAAGAACTGAAGAAGGATTGTGATCAACCACAAACGGTAAAGCAAAGAACTGAAGAAGAACTGTGATCAACCATATTAAACCATTAGCAGAAAATAGAAAATATGTATCAGTGAAATTCAACCACAAAATCACAGACAGTAGATGACACTATCACAGTGATGAAAATAGAAATGAAGAAATATTATATGCACTACAAGAAAACAACTTTTAGTGACAAAAATTTGGTCACAAAATATTGCAGCTTAGTCACTAAAGACATTTAGCAACCAAATTTGATCCGTCACAATGTGGTTGCAAAAATGGGCGTCACAAAATGTATTTAGCAACCAAAAAAATTTTCGTCACTAAATGTATATTTACAGTGACAGTTAATTTTCGTCACTAAATGTACTATTTCAGTGACCATTAATTTCCGTCACTAAATGTACTTTTTTTGTGACAACTAGTTTTGTCACTAAATATATTGTTTGGTTACTAATAAGAAGATGCTTAGTACGAGCACAAGCACAAACAAAACCCCCTGACAGCGGCGCCCGACTGGGAGTAGATGAGAAGATGCGAAGCACGAGCACGCGGATGGGGAGGGGAGCGAGAGAGGAGTTGGCATCGAAATTTGGAAAGACGTGATCTAACCCTAACAATTTGATGGAGGATAATATAAATTACTTAATAAAATCATATAGTTTAGGAGGGAATTTATAAAGTGTTCTTTTTTGGAGGGAATTAAAAAAATGACTTTTTTCAACTATTAGTGACTAATCATTTTTATCACTAATTAAATTATTTAGTGACAGTTATTGTTTGGTTACTAATAAGTCATTTTGTGTGACCAAATTATATTTGCTCACTAATTCTAATACTTTTAGTGACTAATTTTAAATATGGTCACAAATTAATTGCTCCCAAAGATTTAGTGATGAAATATAAAATTCGTCACAAAAAGCATATCATTAGTGACCAAAAAAATTTCGTTACTAATATTTCGTCACTAAAAAACCAGTTTTCTTGTAGTGATGGTATGAAGGCATTAAATCTGAAAATGTGTAAAACAATAAATCGGTAAAACTCTTGTGCATACGACTCATACCTATGATCAGAGGAAGGACTGTGATCGGAGGAAGAAGAAGATACTCTCGCTCGATCGCTCCGGGTGTTCAACTTCACCAATCGCCGCCGAAGGAAGAAGAAGAGGGCTAGGTTGCTGTTCGACTTCGCCGTTCGCCGTTCACCGTTCGCCGTTCTCCCGATGGAAATGAAGCCATGAACGGTTGAAATGAAAGAAATCTATAAGTATGGCCCTAATTTGACTCCCTACAGCAAAATCAGATCATTTGATTTGATCTTAACGGAGGAAAATAAACCCGCCCGGCTATGAATAACCGGACCCGGTTAGCGGTCCGCCGGTCCAACCAAGCGGTTTCCCAGTTTTCATCTTGTTCCCAGCGGAAACAGTTTTGAAGCTTGGACCGGACCGGCCAGAGGACCGGTCGGCGGTTCGACCGGTCCGACCGACTGGTCCGACCGACCGGTGCGGTCCTATTTAGAAAACGTTGGCTAAAATCATAATTTTGTTCTGTTGGATGACTGATTGTAAAATTTGCGGCTATGACTGTAAATTTTGAATGCTGCTAATTTAGGTGCTGGAGCTGGGCATCGTGGTTCATTCCGTAATTATTGGAGTTTCGTTGGGGACATCTGGGAGCCCCAAAACAATTAAACCCTTAGTAGCAGCTTTGAGCTTCCACCAATTCTTTGAAGGCATTGGACTCGGTGGCTGCATAGTTCAGGTTAATTTCCCCCATATTTATTATGTGAATTTTTCTATGTATATATTTGGGTTATTATTTTTACTGTTTTTAGTGTTTAGGGTCGTAAGTTTGCCAATTTACACTTTGCACCTCTCGTACTTTGAAGTTACAACATAAGCTTCCTCTATAAGCATAACATCCATGAACAAAAAAGAGCACCTCCTGCTCAGCGGCATGCGAGGCCAAATCCGTCGTTTAGGCTGGAGACCCAATGTCCTACTAAGTGTTCCGGTGAACCTGTCATCGTGCCTCCAAACAGGACACAACGACCCGTTCGTTTCAGCATTTTTTTCCATTGTGTTTTTGAAAGAGTATAACGGCTATATTTTTAGGGTGATGTTATATGCATGTCATTTTCGACTGTGCAGTTCAAAGATAAATGCAAGTCAAGCTAAAAACCAAAGGAAGCAATGAACCCGTAGAGCCCTTGACCTACATATAACTGTTATGAAATTGCACGACCTGCATATAGCCGAAATCAGTTATTGTCTATTTTTACTCTCATATGGAATCAGTGATCCCCAAAACATTATTTTACGCTTGATTTCAATAGCATGGCTAACTCTCTTCATCTCCAATCGCCGCCATCCACCCAAGCATCCCCTAACTCACAATACTTACGGTCGCGAATTAAAACATAATTTTCCTTCCAAAAAATCAACCAACAAACAACTAATAATCCTGATGAGCATTCATGAAACACAGGCAAACTTCAGGGCGAGGGCAATGGTTATAATGGCCGTCTTCTTCTCCATGACCGCCCCGTTTGGAATTGCGCTGGGCATTGCGATTTCATCAATCTACGATTCCAATGGCTCGACGGCGCTGATCATAGAAGGGATCTTCAACGCAGCGTCCTCGGGGATTCTCATATACATGTCGCTTGTAGATCTCCTGGCGGCGGATTTCATGAATCCAAGAATGCAGAACAGCACAAGGCTTCAGCTCGCAGCACACCTTGCCCTCCTCCTCGGCTCTGGCTTCATGTCCCTCGTGGCCAAGTGGGCATAAAAATGTTTTATTTGTTCCAATTTTATCCCGAAGTGATCAACAGACTATGAATAAATGTTTGTTGTTGATCAATATTATATTATTATATCTGATTATTATTATACGATTTTTTTTATGTGATAAAAAATCGACCGGCCATCATTTGTTTGACATGACAATGGTTACTATCATCATCAAGAAAATAAAAATAGTTTTGAACATAAAAGTGGATGGGGTGACTTAAGTGAGATCGGGAATTCACGAATGATAGTTCATAATCACCATGTTCACGATCGTGTTTGCCCCTTGTCAAACGGAGCATTAAATCTATTTAGGGCTCATTCAGTTTCGCGTTTTCGCCCGGCGTTTGCGGCAAATGTCACCGCACGGCAGGTATACAAACGTCCGTCTGTGACGTTTGCCTTGTTTCCTCCCACCGTTCCGTGAACAAAGGAGCAAAGAGCTCCCGCTCCTCGCCCCTTAGTGGTGTTCTATTCATTTGAGAAAAAACAAATCTGTAAAAGTCACATATATTACGAATTGTAGTTACAAATATATATGTTGCTACATAAGGATCAACTAGAGGAGAGAAAAACCAAAAGAAAAGGTCCTCGTCAAAGGTGTTCTTGGGGGTCTATTTATAATTTTTCAGGAACGGTGTGCGGATAGTGGAATTCTGCATTTTGATTTTACTATTCATAGCCCAAATTGGTCTGCCAACAGCGGAATCTCGTTGTTTGGAGTGGCTAAAGGCAGGTCAAAAAGGATTCCCTAGAAAAATGCACCTGGGCGAACCGACCAGACTATTCTTACTCGTCGGGTGGTGGCGAGGGCCCGGTGAAGCGGGCACTCAACACTCGCCGTGATCCTTGATCAAAAGCTAACCAACTCTCCCCACTCGCCAGCCGCTAGCCTAGAACCCGGAGCGAGTGCTGCCCAAGTGACCCTTCTCACCCCTACTCATCGGGGCGAGTGAGGAGATATCCTCTCCACGCGCCGCTCTGACTTGCCGGAGTCAAACCTGTCTTACTTGACTGACCTTGCCTCTATATGGTCTATGAATAGCCGATCTCGACGTTGATGGATACATAAGGATGCAGAGCTAAAGATTGTGGAACAGAATTCTGCTAAGCTGAAGGTTTATGAGCTGAAAATTTTGTCACGCACTATGCACTGCACATAATTGATTCTCTCTCTTGAACATCTAAAATAAATAGTAAAATTTAACACATTGAAATTCAAATCAAATCCACAAAATTGTTGAATAAACCAGGCAAGAGTAAAATATGATATTGAAGGAAGTGCGGGTTTATTCTGTGTTACAAGAAGCCAAGCCGGGCCCACATTGGGTTGACCGGACACACCTGGCCGACTGAAGTCTAACACATCCCCAACCAAATCACCTGGGCTCCTATCACAGTTTAATCTCAGGTAAGTTGTTGAGGCCTGGTCTCGACCCCAGGACCTCCTTTATCAAACCCTTATTCAGGGACCAGATACCCAACTGTGCTGCAGCGCAGTTGGGTATCTGGTCCCTGAATAAGGGTTTGATAAAGGAGGTCCTGGGGTCGAGACCAGGCCTCAACAACCTACCTGGGATTAAACCGAGGTGGAGCCCAGGGATTTGGTTGGGGATGTGTTAGACTGCAGTCGGCCAGGTGTGTCCGGTCAACCCAGTGGGCCCGGCTTGGCTTCTTGTAACAAAAGATGGCCATCTTTTTTTACAAGAAGCCAAGCCGGGCCCACTGGGTTGACCGGACACACCTGGCCGACTGCAGTCTAACACATCCCCAACCAAATCCCCTGGGCTCCACCTCGGTTTAATCCCAGGTAGGTTGTTGAGGCCTGGTCTCGACCCCAGGACCTCCTTTATCAAACCCTTATTCAGGGACCAGATACCCAACTGTGCTGCAGCGCAGTTGGGTATCTGGTCCCTGAATAAGGGTTTGATAAAGGAGGTCCTGGGGTCGAGACCAGGCCTCAACAACCTACCTGGGATTAAACTGAGGTGGAGCCCAGGGGATTTTGTTGGGGATGTGTTAGACTGCAGTCGGCCAGGTGTGTCCGGTCAACCCAGTGGGCCCGACTTGGCTTCTTGTAACATTCTGCTTCACTCCTAGCGCATGCTTTCTCCGTCCACAAAAGAGCCTAGTGAATTAGATACCAAAGCTCTCAAACTTATGATAGATATTGCTAATTATTTAAATTATTATTATTATTATAAGTGGGTAAAACTTTGATTGATGGTGATCCTTGATTGGGGCCTCCTTTGACGCGGCGGTGGGGATTCCGTGAAAATCATCTGCACCATTGGACCGCTACTACTGTTCCCGCGGAGTGGATGATTTCTGCTGGAAATCCCGCGGCTTTCTGCAGCAGGGTGGAGCGCTGCTGCCCAACTGCGTGTTTCCAAACAGGCCCGACGTGCGGCGGGCCGGTTTCGTCCGTGCAACCGGCTCGATCCGCCCAGGCAAACGGGAGCCTAGGTCCGTGCGGATAACTTATTGTTGTGAGAAACACATTCTCACGGACCTGAGTGCACGTGAGGACGCAAGCTGAGCTACCCGCAAAGCCGTCAGCGAAATACGTAATAGAAAATACAATCGCAATCAAACACTAAATGAATACGTGGAAAACCTCTAAATAAGGTTAAAACTCCGGGACGATCGAAGTTTAACCTGAAAAGTCTCCAATAAATAATATTCAACAATACAATGGCTCCCCCACCCACCCCGCGATCTATAGATGGATCCTACAACTAGCACAAAATAAAGACAAGAGAAAGATACAGGTATACCAACAAAGACAACCAAATCCGAGTCAGAGAGACTCGCTCCAAACTGGTTCTCTGAATCTTCTACAGTCTTCCAAGATCTTCCAATATTGTGTCTAGTTGTCCGTCTACGTCAACACACAATATTGCTAGCGCACTCTGATCAGTGATATGCCCAAAAACGATTATGTATTTTAAACGCAAGTGCACATGTCATGTCAAATAATAATATGTGAGTAAAGATCGCTCCCACGAAAATATGTTGAATTGAGTGCTTGCAAATCCCAGTTGTGCATTTTCTTTAAATCCAAGTAAATCGAAACGATTATTTTAGTTTATTAAAAACTATAAATGAAAACTCCTAATTAAAATAATTTACAGATCTTTTGAAAAATACTTTTTTATCAGTTATGTGGAATAATCTTGTATCATGATTTCCTAAGTCTAGTGCGATGAATCTTTGAATGTGATTTTATGAAATGCGTGATGAATTGTCTTGCAACGATTTTAGAATAGAAATTTGTATCTCTCGATATCAGAACCCCCTAATCTCTCTTGTCATTTCTAACTCAGGTGAAATAAAGAACTACATAAAAATGCAAATCTATGTTGTTAACACCAAGGGGAAAATCTCTTTCCCTGTTCAAATGCTATATCGAATGTATGATGCACTTACGCAACTCATCTCTCAAATTATGGAGTGTAGTAAAAAAGATGAAACCTCCGCCAAAAGTTTCACAATAAAGATCATAAATTCAATTAAAAACTTTCATCAAACAATCACAAAGAGAAAAATAGAAAATATTCATCACACAAGAGAAAGTACCGTCACAATACAAGATTAAAAATATTTAATTCATATTGATAGAAGAAACACACACAGCGTTGGTAGAGATTTTACAATACATGATGGTTTAACGCTTAATCGTTGCACGATTCTCTTTCCGATGTTGCTCGCTCGATCATCCCAGAGATCTTCTTTCTTCCTTGCTCTAGCCGCCTCCTTCAAGATATTCTCCGAACCCTAGATGAAGATCCCTCTTGAAATTTGATTTTCTCCTCCCAAGAATCATGATTTCTGTAGAGATTTTCCCCCTTAAATATGTCCACACTCCTATGGAAAGAAGCATCCGTCAATAAATGAAACCGGAACCAAATTTGAAATTTATAATCTGAAATTTGTCCAGATTGCATTGCAACCTATTTTTCTGATGTTGCAACCTATTTTCCTGGTCATGATTTTTAGGCAGATTTTTTTTCATAAGGAGATTTTTTTGACGTTTCTAGCAAAAATACATTGGAAACAGACTAAATTAGTTACAAATAAAATTAATATGAATTTACTCATATTTCTACTTCAATTAAACTTATTTTCTTCATTTATGATAAATATTAAGTCTGAAAAAGGCTAAATAACTTCTTTTTGAAAAGTTATTACACCTCTACACTTAAACCTTTGTTAGTCTCTAGCAAAGATAATTTTAATTGTTGAATTGAGTGAGATGATAATCATCAAAATATAAAACTCCAATGATCTTTCTTCTCAAAAAAATTTAAAGAAAGCCGACTCAAGAATCTCGATTTAGCCAACTGAAAATTTATCAATAAATGATGGTTCAAAATATTCAGATATTCATTAGTTTGATGAAAGGTAAAGCTCAATTAAAAGTTCTAGTGTGGTGTGTGTTATTCTTTAAAATCATTTACACCTCTTAAACTTTTCCCATTAAACTTCCTTGATAAATGAGAAGAGTGAGAATAGGTTGATTCTTTTACTTAACCTCCACAAAAATTTAGTAGTTTAATTTGAAAAGAACTCACGAGAACTTGCGTTGGAAATGACTTTGGCTTGGTGAAGACTATGTTTAGATAGTGAATGGTATTTCCCTAGTTAATTTTCTTAATTGCTCTCCCACTATGTGGTGCATTTCTTAATTATCATATTTTTGGTCCATAGTTTAGATTATTTCAAGTAAGTGTACACACACTTAGGATACATATCAGTATGATATTTTACATCATAGTTGTGATCATTCCAGGTATGAATATACATACCTAGGTCACATATCATTATGACACATTCTTTATATATATATATATATATAGCCATAGTTGGGATCATTCCAAGTAGGTGTACACACACTTAGGCTTCATTTATTTTAGCGGTGGCGGGTCGATCCGGCGGGTGGAAACGGAGAGTTCGAACCGGAGGGGGGAGGTGGCTGCTCCAAACATAGCTTTTTGGGGGCATTTCTCAAGGCGGGCGAGTGGAAACGGAGCAAACGTCGTCGGAGGTTCATTTGTTTACCCTCCTTCCGGTGGCGTTTGCCAAAATGGAGTTGCGAAACGCCCAAACAAATAGAGCCTTAGGCCACATATCACTATGACAAATATTTTTCTTTTAACAACCACTCATAGATGAAAAGATTACTACAAAATTATTATTAGGAATATAGAGAAATTGTGCATAGTAATCAGAGGTTCAATCCTCATGCCTCTGTGTCAGCCCGGTCTCTTCTCCCTCTCCGGGAAGGACTTCCTCGATTCTCACAAGCTGTTGTTGTTGTGCTGGAACTCCTGCTCTTTTCATCTCCAAAAACTCTAGGCTGGTGGTTGTTGCATGACCTTCCTCCTAGTGGAATTCATAGTAAGTAAACACCACTCTGCCACCTTTTGCCCTTCTATTTCCTTGTCTTCCTCCTCAACCGCGGGGAATCGCCATAACTTATTATTGCGAGGGAGGGGAGGCCTTGGACCCTGTCTCCAACCCGAAGGGTTGAATATTCCTTGCCCCTCATGGTAATTCCCCCCACCATGGACTCCTCTTCCTTGACCTGAACCTGACCCCCCCCCCCCCCCAGGGGCGTCCTTGCCAGACGATTGTTTGGTTCATGAAACCCCCAACCTTGCTACTGCCCCTAGAGCTCCTGACCTCTAGCTTCATCTCTCCTTCTTGCCTCCTATTACCTGCTTCTTCCCTGCTGCCTCTCATCTTATGCACCCAGCCTAGCCAGCTTCCTGGTGAACATGGGGCTTGTTGCCTCTCCCTCGATCTCTCTTGTCGCCCTCTCCATCAACTCTCTCAAAAGACAAGGGATGATCCATCTTCAGCTCCACCCTGAAGAACTGTAAGACCTTATGCCCAGAATTGCCGCTTTGTGGTAACACCAACTCCCGAGAAGGACGTTGCCACAAATCGCTGATTCTACTGGCAAGTACTCAAGCACGTACCATAGAAGAAAAGAAGTATTCGTAAAACTAAACAAGTCCACAATCACAGTGCAATATTTGAAGTCCGCATAAAATAAAAGTTGAGCAACATGAAATATTAAATCTGAAAAGGAAAGATAAGAGGGATCTGACCCAGTACATATAATCCTCACTACATAACAATCGCAGAAGAAAAGCTACTGATCACTCAAGGAACCCGTGATTGTTGTTGCTGCTACTCTTGGATTAGACTGGTTCACCTCCTCCTACATAGTGCCCTGGATGTGTTGGGTCCCCTGGTGTTGCACCCTGTCTCCTATCTGAAGTTCCTGGTGTTATGCCCATCAGGCCATTAGTTAAAACTAAGTCTTGGTCCCCCTCCCCCCGTGACACCTAGGCACCATGTGGCGGAGGATGAAGAGGAAGGTATTGAAAGTGGAGAGTAAACAAGAATAGGTGACAGTGACCCTAGCTACCATATGCTAAAAATATCTAGCACAATATTATCAAGTTTATAAATGAAACTGAAAGTAAAGGTACAATACAATGGAAACAAAAATGAGGAGTAGAGGTAAAACAAATAACTATCATCACAGAAAAAGTAACCTCAATTTATAAGGATACCCTTATAAACTTATAAATTAAGGGGTCGTTTTGCAAGGCCTAAAGTATAAAAGATCTCATAATAATTTATACGTTATGGGTATAAGTTTTATGCAATATTATGTATGATGTGAAGTGTTATGCATGCTAATTGGAGTTAACTCATAATTAACATGTCCCACATAATGCAACACACCCATTCAACTCTATGTGCATATACCGTTAGTTCCCCTATTTGGAGTTAGCTAAACTCTCAAATACCTCTTGTTGTGGCAAACAGAGACAGTGGGTTGGGCCTCCCCACTCCTAGGTCGGTATTCACACTACCCAGCCTAGAACTTGCTTACTACTCGGTACCCCCACAGTCAGGTGCTACGGAGTCTCATGTACTAATGTTGTCAAAACCACCAGTATTTTATTAGTTAAGTGAACACTTACACTTATCGAATCAACGTATCGATTTCGGTGTGAATGACCGTAAAATAACGAAGACTCACCACTTTAATTCACATGCACACATGCTATAAAAGAGCTCTCAAGCCATCGGCTCACCCAACCAACCCATCAAATCTATCAAACACCAAGTCCAACATTCGTGGGTCTAAACCAATTATATATCCTCCTGAAGTGACTGGGTGTGTGAATGAGTGACAATAATTTATTTGTGGTTAATCTTTTATCTGATTATTCCTACAGTTTAGGGTTAACCTTGGACAGCCCAGGACATGCCCGGTGAAGGGCTCTCGAGGGCACTAGAAACTATGATGGGCTGAATCCCAAAGTTCTCTTTCTCAAGGAACTTACTTTTATGAGTATCTATTTATTACTAAACCCCTTCCCACATTGCTCTTTAACTAACTCTAAGTGAATTATCACTTTTAAGAAGAAGACGATACTTCATCGGCCCCGAGCACAACTTTGTGTCCATGGTACTCAGACTACCTAGAATTTGGTCCTAAGGGTGACCTCATTTATAAACTAGGTGCACCCACTATATTACCTCCCATATGAGACCTATAATTCTTCCCTGAAAACCTCAATTTACTATATGCAGACCCAATGAACTAGCACATGTGTATGAAAGTGAATACTCCAAATTACTTCATAAAAAACCTTAGGATTATTTCTAGGGGTCTACCATGACATGTTGTGCTTAAATCCAGAATTTTGTTTTTTTCCTAATTAAACCAGCCTTTTTAATAATTTTCCTACAATCATGCCTCCTATGACTTTGAACATGAAGTGCAAGTTTCTGAAATGCAAAGTTCTCACAAAAATTTTCCACAGCTTCATAATGGCTAAATAACAGTAAGGTATGAATTTCATGTTTTTACCAAAAAATTTCTATCATAAATCACAATTTAATTCTTTTAATCAAAACTATATTTAACAAAGTGAGTACAAGATTTTATCATCCAAAAATTATAATAAAATTTTCAGAGGACTATAATGATCAAGAATTGTCACTGCCCAAATTTCATGATCTTCTAATTTCATTTAGCCACATAATTAAATTAATGAATAAAATTACACCAAAGATAATTTGTGAAAGAACCTCTACATAATTACTTCCAAAAATTGTAATAAAATTAACAAGGCATCATAGTGATCAAAAAGGTTTATTGGCCAAGTCTCATAATTTGTTTAGTACACAATTTGTCCTAAAACAATTTATTACTCTAGATAATAATTTCTAAAATTACAAAGGAGGTATTGTAATTCTTCAACCAAAAATTACAATAAAATTTGCATACATAAATATCATCAGTATGGGCCAACCACCCAAGTTTCATGATCTTTCAATACTGTTTGGACATGTATTTTCCATTTGATAGGAAAGTTCTTATTCTAAATAACAAGTGGTTTGTGGGGGAAAGAATACTCATAAAATTCTAATTAAATTATCCAAAGTATCTTTCCATCCAATGAGACTATCTACAAAGTCTTGAGCCAATACTTAGAGATGTGGCCCTATTTCCTTTATTAATCTTAATAGACAGCCCTAAGGTTGAACTAGGGTTTCAAGCCACTTCAATCCTAGATGATCCCTGAACTAGTCATAGGGGTGTCTCAAGTGATAGTAATGTAGTGGCCACGATTTCTCCTCATTTGGTTGAGGGGTTGATCACTCAGCCTCACTAAGTGCACTTTGAAGAACTAGGCCTATTATCACTAGGTGACCAACTTTGGTCACTAGGTTACCCGTATCAAATCAACTCCAAATGGGCTGATATTTTTTTCATGGACATATAATGACCCCTCTGGTCATCGACCAGAGTTTGAGGGAAATTTGAGGTCCTTAGACCTTATTTTCACCCACTACAACAAAGTCATTTTACGGCGACATTTTTTTGTCTTTAGTGACGATTTAAAAGTGTCGCGATAGTTTTTATGACGTTTATAAAAATGTCACCAAATCGTCACGATTGTGCATGTCGCCGTAGCTCATTGTGACGTTTTTTAAAAAAACATCGTGATTGGCAGTTACTCTACCGCGACATTTTTTCCCAAAACGTCATGATTAGCAGTGATTCTACGGTGACACTTTTCTAAAAAAACGTCATGATTGACAATTGCTATATCGTGACACTTTTCCAAAAAAACATCATGATAAATAATTGTTCTACCGTGACACTTTTCTAAAAATGTCATGGTTGACAGTCTATTGCAACGAACAACAATAAAATGATTTTATCGCGACACTTTTTTGAGCTTTCCATGACGTTATTTAGGCTCCATTTGGTTCGGCGGTGGCGGGTCGATCCGGCGGGTGGAAACGGAGAGTTCGAACCGGAGGGGGGAGGTGGCTGCTCCAAACAGAGCTTTTGGGGGCATTTTTCAAGGCGGGCGGGTGGAAACTGAGCAAACGCCGCCGGAGGTTCATTTGTTTAACCGTCTTCCGGCGGCGTTTGCCCAAAACGGAGCAGCGAAACGCCCAAACAAATAGAGCCTTAAGCATTGCAAAAAGCTTTTGCGACATACATTTAAAAAAATGTTACAAAAGCAATCAAATCCAAATCTAAAAAATACCCACTCCTGGATAATTTACTGAAAGGGAAACATATATTCCATTAAATAAAATCATGTCCAAATATAAAGGCAACACTTCAATAAAGTATTTTAACTAAACTCGATTCAGGTAACTTCAAGATAATCACATTGTATTTATAACCATAAAATACAACATAATATCGAAACAAACAATTTGCCATATAACTTCAATTGAGGCACAAACATGTGGTGCAATATGCTTGTCACCAACATCTTCAATTACATCTACTTAATACTTTGGGGCATTTGACATACTCTCCATTATCTTCAACGATATCTTCGTTAATTGCGTTTTTAGATTTGTTTTAAATCTGCAAAGCATAGAAGTGGGTTAGTAATAACTTATTCATATCAAAACCAAATTAATGCGACAAGATAATCTATATCAGAACATAAGACCTGTTTTTGTGAAGAACCGGAATGTTGAACCAATCAATTGGACAGCCTTCTTGAGGTTCAGGTCTTATCCACTGAACAACATGTGGTGTCTGAAGAATGAAATGTTTAACATATAGAACCATATAATTATGTTGTAACATATTATGTGTGCATCTGTTTTTTTCTATTTTTATTTGAGGGTGCCAGAATACCTGAAACATTCTGTTAAATCTGTCATCTCTAATGTTGACAAGGCCATATAAAGCTACATGTATTGTGCCCTGACATCCAAGACATTAGGAATTCCAGATTTCTTAAGCTCATGAATGATATTTTAAAAAATTTACCTTCCTAGTATAGGATGTACAGTTATCTGACCGACTCCAGAGCCGCCAAGAAACATTTAAACAAAATAGTTTACAAGATTGCTTGAAGAAAAAATATCAATGACAGAAAGGTTAACATGTCGGATAAAAAAAAGAACATGGAGAGATGCAATTCATGTAACAGTAAATGCTGGTTTGAAATATATCCTACCTTGGGTAACATTAGGTCCCCAAACCTTATTAAATTGAAAATTCTTGTGCAATTGTGACTTCAGTGGATCGAGTATGATCAATGTACCATCATTTCCTATATAATCAATTGAGCATTTGACTCATGAGTCAAATGTTGGCCGGACTTTGCAATAAACTTGCTTCTCTTCTTGCACCAAGATTTAAAGAATCTCCAAGTCACGACAATCGTCTCTGTGAGAGCGCTCTCTCCAGCAGCTTCGCGGGCTTAAAAAATTTCCAGCCAAAAAATGCTCCCACCAAGGTTCTGTGAGTTCAACAACATTCCAAGACCGGAGCATTTCCATCGAGCCTCCGAGTACTTAATTGTTTTTTCTCATTTTTTGTACTTTGCACTTGTAACAGAGTAGCAGTCTGTCGCCCTCCGAGACCAAATCAATTTTTGTAAAACTCCAATAAGTAGTGGATTTTAGTTGAACACAGATCCAATAACGTGGTTTTTCACAATTTCTGGATTCTTCACATCAAAAACGTCCCTTGTTATTTGTTGTGATTTACTTTGACTGTTTGCGCGTCTGCTCCGACTCCAAACTAATGCGATCCGATTCAGACCAATCTACCAAAAGCCTCAAGTAACACACAACATGACTAATAATCTTATTAATACATTGTCCCAATAAAAACATTACGACTTAACTACACATAACTTGCTACTTATACCCATAATTTTGTTGATGAGCATAATTATTATAAGTTATAAGGTAATGATAACTTTTTTATTAATTTATGTGATGCAGTATTCTAAGTAACATGTACGCTGAATGTTGAAGTCCGGAAAATCCCTACATTAAAAATTTGGATCAAGAAAACTTAAGGTTATCGGTTCAGCGGTCAGGCTTGACGGCTAACGAGCTAAGATGTAGAAATAGACAGACAACAAAAAGGACCCCAGGTACTACGGCAGGGAGGTCCCACCACGTACCCGGATTGTATAACTCATAATTCTTCGAGATCAGAAGTACCCCCCCCCCCCCCCTCCCCAGGATTTCTCTATAAATAGACCCACAAGGATACTAGAAATAGACTTTTGGAAGGGGTTGAGCTCCCTCCAAGTGGATACTCGCCAAGTCCATGCATGCCTAGTACCTCGCCCAGCTTTTGATTGTGGAGGGGAAGTTTCTCCCAAACTTTCGGGTACGTGGTGTAACATCCCAACTTTTATTGGGCCACCAGAACCCTGGAAAGCCTAATAAAAGTAACCCGAACCCATACCCATGACCCGGTAAAAGGTAACCATAGGTCGAAAATAGAACTAGAGAACTCCGATTTGAGTTCCGTTAGTTCCTCTGACTCGTATAGTGGATACGAGAGCGACGGAACTCGTCCCGTTGAACCCCGAGGTCATATGGTGGATGTAACTATTCCTCGTAAAACGCCACGAGAGCCGGACTCTGGATATTGGCCTAGAGAACCCCGATTTGAGTTCCGTCAGTTCTTGTGGACTCGTATAGTCAATACGAGCACATCGGAACTCACCGCGTCACGATTCAAGATCTAACGACGGATATAGACATTTTGACCACTTTAGCGCGCCGCGACGTGCAAATTTTGAACTTTTACCAAACGAACTCTGATCCAACCCCGGTCAGTAGCGTTGGATTCGTATAGTCAATACAAAGTCAACAAAATTGGTTCCGGTCAATTTCGATAATGGGTGGTCAAACCGTGGTCAAATCAAGCTCAGTTGTGCACCGAAAAGCGTGCACACACCAATTATGACCCAACACCCCAACTTTGACCCAACTCCTGGTGTCTTGGACTCACTTTGAATTTGACCAGCATGGGGGACCCACCCTAGGATTGACTTTGGTCCCATAAAAAGTCCAAATTTTTGTTTTTTGATTTTCCAAAAGAAGTATGTTTTCCCCCCTCCTCATTAATTAATTAAGATTTTACCTTACCCCCTCATCCACTATGGGCCCCTAACAGCCAAGCCCACCCTTGAAGGCAAGAGGAGGCCCACCAACTCAATCTTCTCCCCCCTCCACCTCTCTCTTTTCCCTCCCCCACTTTGTAAAATCCCAAGCCCATAAAGGGGCTTAACCTCATTTCCAACATGAGGAAATACTTTGAGCCTCCAGCTATCCTTGGGCAGCTGGAGGGTGGAGATTAATCCCTCCCTAAGGAGGTATTAATCCCACACTGGAAAGGGGAGGAGATCCCCTCCCCTCCAGCCTATATAAAGGCCCCCTACCCCTGGTAATTCCCTCACAAGCTCAAAGAGCAACTTCCCCACCCCTCCCCAAGCTCTGTCAGAGCTCAGGTCGCCGGAAAAAGGGCAAGCCTGAGCTCCACCTCCACCACCTTGCATGGCTAACCAAACTGGTCCCTCTCAAACCACTCCACCACAGGTAGAAACTTTTCCCTCCCCCTTCCCGTCCTTCTGGACATCTTGCATGGGCCCACCGGTGGCCGGAGCGCTGCCGGCACCACCCGACCCATGCTCCAGGTCGGGTGGTGACCGCAGGAGAGCTGTCCTTTCCCCACGCCGGGGGTGGCACAGTAAAAGGGTTGACCACCACCGGAGAAAATCCCTGCCCCCAGCGCGCCGCCGGGGGTGGTTACGGGGCTGAGCTCAATGCCAGAGAAGCGGGGTGGTGCGCAGGCGGTGAAGAGCTCTGCTCGACGATTCGTCGAGCTCAGCTTGACGACTTTCGTCGCTCAGCACGATGATTTTTTCGTCGAGCTCCGCTCGACGACGGCCCACCTCAACTTCAGCGCCCTCACAGCAGATCCGCGGCCGATACGTTGTGAGGTTAGAAGGATTTTTCTCGAGGACTGACTTGATCTCAGCCATATGATATTCTTGATCTGCTATCAGCAGACCAGATTATCATATTAACTTTGATAAATTTTCTGAGCCATTTTCAGGCCTCTGTAGGCAAAGTGATTAACATGAAAAATGTTCCCCCAACCAAGGCCTTCCTCAGAAAAATTTAGAGAATTTTTGGAGTTGATTTAGTATTTTTAAAAGCCCAAATGAAATTATTTGGTCAAATTAAAGACCCAAAACTCTTCGAAAAATTATGAAAATTTCTATAGGCTCATTATAGACCCCCTTAGAGGTTGTATCAAAATTAGGGGCTTGGAGATCAAAATTGAATTTTCCTCAGTCCCTTGGAGCCTAGGGGTGCGCTTGGAATTTATTACGCTCATTTTCCTAGAAAGTGAAAATTGAGCGCGCGACCACCCTTTCTGATATGAATGATAAATGGTCTTATCAATGGGAGTGATCGAGGCAAGTGACCAAGCTTCGGGAGTTCTGAGATTTCGAGAAACCGTCGAGCACCTCGACCTTCGGGTAATTTGGGACACGCTCGGAAGATAAGAGTACGAGTAGTGAGTCACAAATTTATCCTTGACGATTAACAAGGAAGTGACTCCAAATAAGTCCCAATCTGATTAAGCTGCGATTAATAAGGCGCAACTCAATTACTAACAGAACTTAATAATAGGAGTAACCCAAGGAAGTTTTTTTTTTAAAAAGGGTAAACTGAAATAAAACTGAATATGCCTCCTGAGAACGGAGATAGAACTGAAGCCTCCTAGATGGAGTGATTGGACTACTAACCATTTTCTTTGTGATTATTCCAGTCTTGCACTGGTCCAGCTCCTTTATTCATTTCAGTTGAGTACTTTTAATTCAGTACTACTCTAGTCTCGTACTGGTCAAATTCAATTCAGTACTTTCAATTCAGTACTACTCTAGTCTCATATTGGTCAAATTCATTTCAGTTAAGTACTTTTAATTTAGTATTACTCCAGTTACGTACTGGCCAAGTTCATTTCAGTTCAGTACTTTTAATTTAGTACTACTCCAGTCTCGTACTGGTCAAGTTCATTTCAGTACTTCAATTCAGTACTACTCTAGTCTCGTACTGGTCAAGTTCATTTCAGTACTTTCAATTCAGTAGTACTCCAGTCTCGTATTGGTCAAGTTCATTTCAGTTCAGTACTTTTAATTCTGTACTACTCCAGCTACGTACCGGTCAAGTTCATTTCAGTTCAGTACTTCTGTTTAAGTACTTTTCCAGTTTCGTACTGGTCACATCTCATTATATAGTATTTATTATTAGCATCTTAAATTACTGTATTCTCGTTACTACAATTTACTATTATAAGCACGAGTCCTGCTTTAACGAGTAGTTGTTTGTTAAGGCTGAGCCTTAGTTGTGGATAAACAGAGTGGAGGTGTTCCTCCAAGTTTAACCTCAAATAAAGCGCTCCCACGCTCCTTGTCGAAAGTTGAGCTGAGCGTCGCTGCCTGAAAGTTAACGTATAGTAGGGCAAGCTGCCGAAGACCCGGTGTATTTTAGCATGATTGTTTGATTGATTGCTTGTGAATTGCTTGCGATAAATTATAGCGGGTCAGTCACTTCTGCAGACCGTTCATACCGGTGCGGAAAGTTCGACGACTTAAGACGACAGAGAGATGAGTGCCACAGGTGACCTGCCTTTATGTTTTCCCCGTCGGGTTTTCTCCGCTGGTCGGCCAAAATGTTGAATCGTTGGATGTCTCCTACATCCAAGAGTACATGGGGATGTACGTTAGGGCCTAGGCTATGCGGTACGACTACCCCCAGAAGTGGCAGGATTGGCCACTGTCACCGACGGCCACATCGGTGAGGCCCGTAGGGCTCACTACCCTGCTGGAACAAAAGCGGTCCATACTATGCCGACATAGGATTGGTGTGCGCAGTTGTGAACGCCTGCGGTGTGTGCGCGGCTGTGAATGCCTACGATAGGGTACATGTTGAGAATGTCCAATGTGATGTTATGCTAGTGGAGCTGTAATAAATAACTGATATGTATTACTGCTGCTTTTCCAGTTATACTATGTTGTGTTTCTTTATAAATGCTCCTAGCCTATATATATGAATTGTTGTACTAACTCTCTCGTGCTTCGACTATCTACTTTTGTTGGGAGGGTGCGTACTCGTCCCCAGGATATGGATCCGGGGCAGAGATTTGTTTCGACTTAGCTCTATGACTAACGGTTATTTAAATAACCAATCACAGGAAATGGAGCACCGTAGTGACCTGTCGCCACAAGAGATTGCGCTAGCAGATAGAACCACTCGAGCAGAAGCACCCCCGACGTATTCAGAGTATCGAGACGTGAGTACCGACGAGCTGATTAAGGAGAGAGAGTGAGGAGTGATATCTAGTACATGTACAGCCTGCGGGCTTATTAAATACTTAGACTACGACTTTTGTACTCATGTAAATATATACAATGTTATATATATTATTGTACTCTGATTTCATGTTAATGCTTCCGCAATTCTCTGGTGTATTGTGAATGTTGTGATTCTAGCCGAGCAAGGCGCACCCTGGTTCTTAGATAGAGTGGGTCATTACCCATAAGGAGCACTAGGTGGACGTCTTGGGCAGTAAGTTCCCCTCCGGCCCGACCCGGGTACAAGTTTGGGGGAAGGGGTCTTACACGTGGTGGGACGTCCCTTTTGGAGCACTTGAGGTGTGCTTATATATAGTTTTCTCTCACCTGCGACGACCATTTAAATTGTGACGTCAGACCGCAGAATCAGTAACCTTAGGCTGCCTTGATCCGAATTTTGGAGTACAAATTTTCCCACCTTCAACAAGGATGCTTAGAAGAAGCTCCCCCTCCACAACCAAAAATGACTGAGCAGGTTACGAGGTAGATTATAGCTGGAGACTAAGTCAATGAGACGACTAAGATGGATAGTCGCTAGCTCACGACCTGTCTCTCTGAAGAAAGGATCCAAATGCTCAGCTCGAAGTCTAGGAAATGAAGTGCTCGAGTTCTTTTGCGAGATTACAGAGTCCATCTCTTTGTACCTCTGGGGTCCTATTTATAGGAAAATCCATGAGGAGGGGAGGTCTTATTTATAGCCTCACCCTTGATGACTAAACGACTTCTTGGAGGAGCTCGCTCAGGTTGGGCGAGTAACTGTCCTAGTTGCCTAACTAGCGAGTATGCGAGGGAGCTCTCCATACTCACCCAGACCTTCTGCTGTCTTGCGCGTTGACTTCAACTTCTATCTTGACTTGCTGATTTTGACTCTTGCTGACCTAGCTCTGTAGGGGCTCACCCTCGATAAATATGAGTTGTACATTGAACTTACCTATATTGATATAATAAGCAAATGTTACATTATATAACAATCTGCCAGTTACATTTGATCTTTCGAAAATACCCCTCCCTTAGCTGTGACTTGTGGTGGACCTAGAATTTTCATCTGACCCGGCACAAGTTGAAGATTTATATTTTTGATGACGTATTAAGTTTTCATTGTGAAAAATGTCAAGGCAATGAAGATGTAAAATATAAAAACAAAGATCTTAAATAGCCACACTCCCTCTTCTTCCCCTCCTCCAAGCTCCTCCTACGGAGAATGAGGGATGGAGTAACATGCCGCTGTCGTAGCTGGTTGGAGGGACAGCTTTAATGCCATGAATTTTTGACGATTTATTTCAATCTTCTGTTAGCGTAATAGTGATGTAAGGGTGTTACGTTAACGCGAGTTTAGCGGTGCGTTGTCGTTAGTGCGTTTCCGTGACCGTTCGGTCAAGTCAACTGAATTTCTAACTTGCTGGAGTGTAGATTTTCTGAGTTTAGAAATTTAGAAGAATTAAAGTATTAATTTTAATCGTAATTGCCAAGTCTCGTTGTCGTAAACTGTGAAAATAAATCGTAAATCATTATCGGCTCGTCGAACTCTGATTTCGACTTCGTTGTCGGATTCGTAAGACCGGTATTTATCTTCGATGCAAATTTCATCGAAAACCTAGTTAGCCTTAGTCTAAATCGTCAAATGAAACATCAAGATCATTTATAAATCATATTATATATATCACATAAATTTCTATATAAAAGGACCGGTCAACCCTTAGACTTTAGGTTTTCGTTTCTTCTTCCTGCTCTGCCGAACTAGAGCTCGCAAAATCGAGGAGGCGTTCTTCCCGGAGTTTTCCGACGGCTGCCACAGGAGTTCTAGTGTCTGAAATCTTCGACCAAGTATAGATTTGGAAATCTCTTGCCGAGATCTACGCGTGCGCGGTGAGTATTTTCGGTTTTGAGGATTTTTGGTGTTGGAGTGAGTACCCCTAACCCTCCTTTTCGTTCAAATCATTTCAGAAATTTGTTATTATAGTTTTTGTCGGTCGATTCTAGACGTGGAGTGCTTAGGAGGTCGGAAATCGGAAGATTTGAGGTAAGTGGTGGACTATACATCTTGTTTTGTCTTCTTTCAGTTTACAAGTTCATTTTGAATGCATATACATAATTTAGAAAATTCTAAAAACTCATCAGATTTTGACAATAAAAAAATTGTCCAACAATAACGAGAATAATCATCAATCAAAACAAAAGTGTATTTTCTACCTACCAGACTTGTGTAGTAATTGGACCAAACAAATCCATATGAATCAACTGTAAGGTCTAGTAGTAGAAAAAATATTTTTGTTTTTGAAAGATGACTTTGAAAAATATCTTTTTTTACATGGTGAACAAAAATGTAAAGTAGGTAAACCTTTAATTAGTTTATCTTGAGATAATTTTACAATTAACTTGGAACTTGAATGTCCAAGTCGCCTATGTCATAAATCTAACTCATCATTTTTTTGACATAAAATATTTTAACAAAGAATGTGATAAATCATTAAACTTTATCATGTAAATATTTTGATATCTAGGAGCTGTAAGAACAATATCATTTGTTTTGCAATCACAAATTTTGCAAAGGTTTGAAGATGAGTCAAATAATACATTTAAACCAATATCGCATAATTAACTTATAGAAATTAAATTAGGTTTTAAACCTTTAACATACAAAACATTTGATATAGTAAAAGACTTGTTACCTACTACTCAAATGCCGATGATTTTTCCTTTTTCGTTATCGCCAAACGTAAATACTCATCCTTTCTTCATCTCTAGCTAAGGAACTTTGATTTGTTGTCTGTCATGTGCTTGGAACATCCTGAGTCCAAGTACCACACATCTTTCTTGTCCTTAACATGCCAACACACCTAAAAAATGATGAGAGCAAGATCGGGTTACCCACGTGGTTCCTCCCATAGAGTAGGTGGAAGCCTTAGGTACCCAGACTTGTTTAACAAAACAGTGTCCTTGTCTTCCTACAAGTGTGAGTGGTGTGACCAAAATTATTACATTTGGCACACGAGATAAAAGAAGTTGAAGGATTTTTCAAAATAACTTTTGAACTCTTGCTGGAAGTAGGATTTACATTAGATTTATAATTTTTATTTAAAAAGACGAATTTTTGAATTTTTTTCTTATCGCCGGCGACAGTGGCTGTCGTCGGGCGATAGTGTCCGAAGTGTATCTGAGTCCAAATTTTTCCGAACCATAGCATTGATTCGCAAAATCATATTCAGTGATTTTTGGCTCAATCCAAACTTTTTAGCCGTCACTTCTAAATTACGAATTCAGGCTTTCAAGGCAGTATTTTCAGCAACTATTGCACCGCATCGATTTGCAAAATCCTTCTTACTCCCTCCTATTTGGGATTGAGAAAGTTTTAGAGTTCTTTCTAAGTTCCTTTTTCCATTATAAGAGAATCAATACGAGATCGATACTTAGAAAGATCTTTCTCAAGTTCTAGTATTCTTGTCAAAGAGAGACAATCCTCTTGACAAGTAACTTTCGCCTTCCCAAGTACTATTAATTTAGTTGTTAATTTTTTTTATTTTCATTTTAATTAATTTTTATTTTCAGATTTCAGTAGCTTAATTTCACTTAAGCTTTTGTCAAAAATATTTACATGTTAAAAATTCAAAATATAAATCTTCATGTTGGAGGAGTTACCTCAGTGTCGCTTTAGACACTGCACTCGTCATCAGATGATGAAACGTCCTTTCTCATCACACACATGTTGGTCTTCTCTTCAGTTTTTGAACTCGAGCTGCTTGACTCCTCAGAAGTGACAACATAACAGGTTTCAACCTGTACTTCCCCCACCTTTCTTCATGACATATAACGTTGGGTCCGGCTGGGGCCCCACGCCATATAGCACAGACCTGCGAAGGAATTACGTGTGGAAATCAAAATCGATGCGTACCTTAACTCATTCCATTTCTAGCGCAGCATTTTTTCTTATTAACATGAACTCAATACTAGAATGTCAACAATATATAAAGATCACATATTATATATACCAACACCGGAATGTATACAACTCACACCATCCCTGGCTTATGGCCCTTACAAGTTCCCTCTTTTACACAACAATCATTTCGTAATCGGCACGCAGGCCGGGCCACACATGAAATCCAAACACAACTCTTCGCATGCCTTCTTCAAGAAAGTAGCCATTCCACTTAGTCATTTAATTGAAGCGCGGCACCTGCAATGAGACATCCACCAAAAGCGGCAAAACAAAAGTAAACGGTCAGCATTTGCTGAACATTATAACGACCCTACCCCCTACCCGGGGTCGTGGTTCCTTCCTGTATACAGTGCTCAACAAAGTATCATCAAACGCATAGATATATATCATTCTCTTGATTCCACTAGCAAAATTCATGATATCACAATGCTGGAATAAACCAGAACGTTCGTGCACTCAGGGCACCCTTCTTGGCGTACCGGAATCCACCAGTCATACACGCTGATTCGAGGTTTTAATTGTTGTTGACCGGCCCTAGTCCACCATTCGCAAGCTGGCGACATCCCGCCCAAACCACACAGAGTACCCCTCACAGCATCAACAACCAGAGTAGGTCGACCCACAACATGTGGTGTAGCACGCGGGTTTATCTAAGCTAAAGGCAATGTCTCCATCCGAACCCCTCCAAATCCGGATCGACCCACACTATGTGGTTGCAGCAACACGGGTGGTTTAACTCGGCTCCCATAGCATTGCCACCCATCTGATCCTTCCTAACTAGATCAACCCACCCTAGTGGTGTAACAGTCGGGTTTATCACGAGCTCCCCAGGCATGTTACCAATTGATCATATCACAACCAGGAGCTTTGCCAAGCCTCCTCACAGTCAACAGACATCAATACATTATCACAAGAGAAAACCATTTGCATCTCATCAAATCACGGAGTCATCTCCGGTTTACCCATGAACATCACCAATCCAGACTACCGGTCCAGATGAGGCTTCACACATCATGCCTATTAAAGTACTCCATATTTCCGGCTCTAAATGCAGGACTCAACAAAGGAATCTCTTGCAAATTCCACTCTTGGGTGGAGGATTTCAGCACATGCATAAAGAAAGGACTCGATGTCCAAGAAGGAGATCGTTACCCTTGGGAAGATCGCTTCGGCGCCATGAAGTAGCCGGATGGAAATCACCGCCTCGGCTCTTCCTTCACGAATCCGCTCTCGGATCTTCGCTCCGCACTCCACAGCTCCTACAGCAGCTGGAAGACTCCTCCCTTCTCTCTCCTTAGGCCTTTCTTCTTTCTCTCTTGAATAAAGATGAAGAAGAAGAAGAAGAGAAGAGGGGTTTTATCCTCTTTCTCGGCCTTCACCACATGGACAAAGCCCAGCCAATGGATCCAGAGAAGAGGGAAACAAACGGCTCAGATCTGGCCAGGAAAAGCTAAAACACGGCCTGACACGCCGGTGGACACGCACGTGTCACAGGCCGTGTCCCTCTAAGCGGCAGAAACCGACTCAATCCAGCCAGTACACGCCCGTATGACACGCCCGTGTCACGTGCCGTGTACCCGACACGCCCTCAGACACGCCCGTGTCTAAGGCCGTGTGCCTCAACGAAAATAATCCCAAACCAACCTGAGACTTCTCATGGCCTGGCACACGGCCTGCACACGCCCGTGTTCCTGGCCGTGTGCACCAGGACACACCGGTGTCCCGCAAAACACGCCCTAGCTTCGAAACGTCGAGTTGAGGTCGACGACACTGACACGCCCTGTGAAACACCCGTGTCACAGGCCGTGTCTCTCGGGACACTCGACACTCGACGATCGTCGAGATTAAATTCGTCGACATCACGGTCGATCGTCGACACGGCCCGACACGCCCTGCGACACGCCCGGTGTCGCAGGCCGTGTCCGATGGTCGACTCCGAATTTCGTCGACTGGTACACGACTCGACACTACCCAGGCCTGACACGCCCTGGTACACGCCCGTGGTCCCAGGCCGTGTCACCCAAGCCTGAACCCGATTTTGCTCAAAATGCTGCTTGATTTCGGGGTGTTACATCAAACCTTCAGAACTTTCTTTCTTATCTTTCTTCTTGTGTTGCTTCTCCTTCAGCTCTTTCAGATACTTGGGCACTTGCTCTTTATATGTCCAATTACTCCTGCAGTGGTAACATTCAGGTGGTGGTCACTCTTCATCATCCTCTCCATAGATTTAGCTTTTCCTTTCTTGTTGAAAAACTTCCTGAAAGAATTTCTTTTTTCAGGATTTCTCATAAACTTTCTGAACCTCTTAACGAACAGGCTTTCTTCACTTTCTTCCTCTTCCTCATCAGACTCACTCTCAGCAACCTTCTTGGACTTCAATGCCAATATTTTCTTTTCTCAGCTCCACATTGTACTCTTGCTGTTGAATCCTCAGTTCCACTTCATGAAGTTTTCAGGTTTCCTATAAGATTCTTAATTTGAAGAGTCTTTAGATCGTGTGACTCCAAGATGACAGTCACTTTTTGGATTGAACTTCGGGGGAAGAGATCAAGAATATTCCTCACTAAATCTTCGTTTGAGAAACTCTTTCCAAGAATCAACGAGTCATTCACGATTTTGCTTAATCTCGTGTATATGGAGTCTACATCTTCATCGACCTCCATTTTGGATTCTCAAATTTTAACTCTAACAGGAAAAGCTTTGAATCATTTACCTGCGATGTACCTTCATGAGTAACTTCAAGTAGGTTCCAAATATCATACACAGTTTCACAAACACATACACGAGTAAATTCAGTTCTATCTAACGCTCAGAATAAAGCATTCATTGTCTTAGCATTATTTATGCATCGAAGCTTATCAATGTCATCCCATTTATCTTTGGGTTTTTCCATACTAACACTCCCAACTATAGTTATAGGTGGAGTGTAGCATGTTTTTATCATGCCCCGCACTTTGATATCTAAAGCTATTAAAAAGCACCACATTCGAGCTTTCTAATAGTTATAATCAGTACCCGTGAATAAGGGAGGTCTACTTATCCCTTGACCCTCGGAAAATGCGTGATTGTTTTGCGTCATTACTCTCTGTGGTAAAGCCGATTTCAGAGTAACCTTCCTATGATACCAAATGTTGGATCGTGAGGCGCCCTTAGGAGGGGGGGGGTGAATAAGGGTTAACAATTTTTTTCAGAGTTTATTTTATAAAATAAGTGGAGAAATCAAAACTAATTTTTCATAAATCAAACTAAACACTTAGAAATATATATGAATTAAAATGACAGTATTTTATTTTAAAAGCAATAAAGATGAATACAACAAATCTCTATGAATCTAGAGACTAAGGCTTATGAAAAATATACCAAACTTTTGATTTCGCCGGTTCTTTTATAAGAACCGGCAGGCTAAAGCAAATCTCTCCCTAAAGCTTGTTACTAGCCTCTCCCTAGATCTAACCCTGATCTAGACGCTGCACATAAGACAACAATTTCTCCCTAAGTGCACAAGGACTTGGACGTCACTCACAAGGCGGCGATTCTCTCCTAAGCCACGCAAGGAATTAGATGTCACACACAAGGTGACGATTTTCCTCTCTCGATTACAGTGGAAATAAAGAATAAAACAAAATGTAAACTTCAGAATTAAAAACTCCCTCTAAACAAAGCGTTGAAGATGCCGACGAATCCTTGTCAAGGTTGCTTCGAATGTAGTGTACGAGCCGTCGATCTTTCACGCTTGAACTTTCTTGTGAGAATGGAGTAATTCTGAATGTTGGAGCTCTCTGGATCAGTTGCACGGGAAGGAATCTCCACAGCTCTCGCCCAGTGATACTGGGTATCGCCTTCAGGCGATATCCTCACAGGCTATCACGTGCCTCATGATTCGAAACTTTTGCGGCCTGAATCTATCGTGGCCAATCGTGCGATATCGCCTGGGCAATATCGATATCGTCGGGCGATATCAACTTAACCGTACGTCGTGTGGAGATAATGCCATAACTGTTCAATCCATTGTCACATGGCGGTGATACCCAATATCGCCTGGCAATATCTCCTTAGATCCTCTGTTCTGACCCAAATCAAAACCCAAATGTAATTAGTGTTAGACATGTGATATCTGCACATCATAAACACCACCCTATGATTAAATACAACCGAGATTTGTTATTAGCAAACCAAGAAGCGTGGAACGCATGCTATAACAGAGTTTGCACCCTTCATTGGTGAAGGAGACCTGCGGCACCACTGACGCCTTTGAGTTTTCAGATGCCCCTCGATATGACTCATATGATACTGATAGTGATCAGGCTTGGAAATCTACTGCGAGTGAAACCGGGGCCACTCCTGTGTTTGATTTTTTTAGTTCTTCTTCCATTTTATTTCTTGATCATAATTCTTTTAATGATAATATTTATAAGTTTTAATTATTGCTTCCCCTTCAGCTAATGATTTTGATTTTTCGTGAGTTCCCCTGCAGGTGCATGAGTTCGTGAACCCATTTTTGGGTGATTCTGAGTGGCAGTCTTGGAAGGGAAAGCAGATGACAATGATGAAATGCATCGCTTATTCTACCTCAGCCTCATTGCCAACATTTTTCTTGAGAGACTGGGTGCATGTTGGTAAACTGCACTTCATTGATGATCGTTGATTGGAGGAGATGAAGAGGATGAAGGCTCTATTTGGTTCGGCGTTTTTTTCGCTCCTTTTGGGCAAACGCCGCCGGAAGGCGGGTAAACAAATGAACCTTCGACGGCGTTTGCTCCGTTTCCACCCGCTCGCCTTGAGAAACGCTCCAAAAAGCTCAGTTTGGAGAAGACACCTCCCCCCTCCGATTCGAACACTCTGTTTCCACCCGCCGGATCGATCCGCCACCGCCGAACCAAATGAAGCCAAAGAATGATGAAAAGTGGAGTTAGAAAGCTTCTGATCTTCTTGACTGTTGTTGTTGTTGGGTCTTCAGATCTATTTCGTTCACTGCTAGTTACTATTTTAAATCAACGCCTAGTTGATTTCTTTGATGGTTTTGTAATAATAATTAGTAGATTTTTTTTTATTTTTGCTTTATGCTTTAGACATTTATATAAACTGTTAATATATGTATTTGGTCAACCTTAAGGACAGTAAACAAAAAATCTAATGGGAAACAACCTAATTTTGCTTGTTTTATTTTATCTAATCCATTAATACTTTATTATATTATATTTGTTGTGCTGGAGTTTTCTTTTTGTAGGTATGTTGATCCTTTAGGTGGCGGATGTTGATATGTTTTTCATTAATTATTAACATTAAATTTCTGGTATGCTCATTTCTGAGCATGGGGTAACTTCTCTCCGACCATCAATTTTAATTTCTATGATTATATCATTAAGTTGTATTGCATAGTGTAAGTCTGGGGGAGAGCCGCGCGTTGTTATCCACTGCACGTGCACATCTCATACCATGCTAGAAGTTTCTATTTCAGTTTATATAGTTATGTTCATATTCATCGCACACCACAACACCTATATGAGTGAGTGCTTAACAGTTAGTGTGTTGCCAGTTGAATTCATTTTTTTGTGAGATTTGGGAAAATCTCTATGTTGTCTTAGAATTGTGAGACATAGTGAAATATTGACTCATGTAGTGCTCCTAGTCGAGGGCTCATGTCTCGCTTAAAAATCCATGTAGAATTAATTTTTATGTTTCTAGTTTTATACGTTTTCTGTTTGCGTAAATATTATTTATTCTACACAAAAATTGGTGAATCAGGTGTGAATCCGACGATAGTGTATGGATGTGTGTAGATAATCGTTAGCCTCATATTGCTCCGAGTAGAGAGGAAAGGATGAACTTTCTCGGTGGCTAAGAACTTGCCACATGTTATTCTCGAAGCATGAGTATATGTTAGTTCTATTGTGCGAGCGTGATGTAAGCCATCTTTTTGGCCCGGTTGAGCTTTTGTGCCGCTCCTTATACTCTATTTTCGCTAGCCCCTTTGTATCTAACCCGTCTTTTTGATTCAACTCCACCGTTATTTCACCAAAGCCAACTTGTCGGTCTTATTCACACACCAAACTCCGAGCATAGTGTTTTATTCATCTCTATGTTGGGTGTTGATGTGGTGTGATTTTCGTAAATGCATGGAAGCGCATCTTAAAAAATTATTCCTGAAAATTGCGTTGAAAAAATTATTTTAATTGTTAAAATAAAAAAAATGAGAAAAGAAAATTGAAAAAAATATTGTGGAAAAAAGTATGAAAATTAATTAAATGTGATTATTTTATTTGGGTGTAGGCAATGCACACACTCATAATCTCAAGTTCAAGTCTGGGGGTGTGTTGCACACGTATTTATTGGTGCTTTGATAGTTTTTATTTTGTGAGCTCATTTGGGCTATGTGTGTCGAGCCTCCTTGTTTATCTTTATTTACCCCACCTAAATCCAAGCCTCGCTTTAAATCTAAAGTCCTACTGATTTGTGTGTTGATTCAAACCAGTGTCGTGGAGAGAGTGTGAATGGGCGAGCTTATGGTCACTAACATTGATGGATTTCCTTGGAGGTTGTCCCGAGCCCCTATCTTTGACAATGCTCACCTCAGCAATCAATCTACTTTCTCCCTACTCACGACCCAATGATTCACCGTGATTCTATTTTGGAGTAGAAATAATATATAAATACGCTTTTAAAAAATATAAACTATTATGTATAATTTGAAAATTATGTTGGGTATTGTATCCACAATAATCCTGATTTGAAGAAGGATCCCCTTAAGCTAAGATGAATTGAGATTGTATTTGATGCTGTGTATTAGTTATGTGCTTGCAGGACTGTATTACTAAGTACAACCCAATATCAGGTTGTAGTGGGTCATGAAATACAAGACTATACAATGTAATCCTTCATTATATAGGTCAATGTGTTAACTCACGTGTAATCTCTCTATTGGGGTGTACTTTTATCTCAAGTGCATTAGAAGGATTAAGGAAGGATAAGGACTTGGAATCAGAAGACATAATTTTACCCTGCGTAAATATGACAAATTCGACGAGTGTCAGTAGGTATACACGAAGAATTCGATGAGTATCAACGAGTATACTCGACGAATTCAACGAATATCCCTTACGATACTCGACGAATTTTACATGGATAAAATTCTGTCCTTCTGAATCTAAGTCCTTGTCCTTTCTTGATCCTGCTAATACACTTGAGATAAAAGTACACCTCAATAGAGAGATTACATGTGAGTCAACACATTGGCTTACACAATGGAGGATTACATTGTATAGACTTGTGTTTCATGACCCACTGTAACTTTACATTGAGCTGTAATTAGCAATACAGTCCTCCATGTACATAACTAAAACACAATATGAAATACAATCTCAATTCAACTTAGCTTAAGAGGACCCTTCTTCAAATCAGAGTTATTGTGGATACAATACCCAACAATCTCCTCCTATTTCAAAAAGTCGGAACCTTACAAGCTAAGGTGAATTGTACACATAATAATAAATCATAGAAAAACAAGACATATAAAATTAAGAATTAACAGCATTCCACAGACAAAAATATTATCAATTATATATATATATATATATATATATATATATATATATATATATATATATATATATATATATATATATATATATATATAAGTTCTATATTGGGCAACCATTGTCTACAAATATCAATCATAAGAAATTATCAAGTCTGTTTGCCCTTGCTCTTCTAACTTTGTCTGAAAAAATATGCTTTCGGCTTTGGATAATATCTTGGTGGAGCTAGAGGTGCATTTGGATCATCGAAGTTGAATTTTCTGAAATGCAGTCTTTGTTTGGCGCAAGCTACCACATACTTTTGTCATTCATCAAAGCTATAGTAATCCCATATGTTTTCATTAGCCAAGTCCACAATCTTGAATGTGTCCAGAATTATACTCTTTGAAATCGGACTCCATACCTCAGCCATTTCTCTATTAGGATCAGACCTGACAGTAGACGAGCCTTCACCACATTTTCTTCCGTTTATGAGCTGGTTGAGGTATGTCTTCAACTATCTGAACTTCAGGATTGGCAGCAACAACAACATAATCTGGTTCAAACTGAGGAAAATCCTGAGTATATGTCCAGTATTGAGAATAATACTGAGCAGGATTAACAGGAACATCTAATGGAGCAAGAACCGCAGGTTCAGGAATTCTAACTTTGAGTTTGACCTTGCCCACCAAATAACTCATTATGAAGCCAATTGAAATTATCATAACTATAGGTATTGACTCCCTTAAATTTTTCTACCCTGGCGGCTTCAAGGGCTGTCACCTTAGCTTTCAACTCATCCTCCCCCTTTTTGACTTCTTTAAGTATCGTGGATGTTATGCCATTGGAATAGTAAACCATTTGGTTGTCAAATTAGTCCATGCATGCATTCTGCGCAGTAATTACTGTTTTCACATTTTCATCAACGTTCTTAAGCACCTCCAAGTTACTTTTCAGTCCGGTCATTGTATGAACAATAGATTGGCCACTATGCACAAACCATGAATCCAGCCTCACATCCAGTTTGTCAAAATACACCTTGATAGCTGCGGGGCCATTATTCATGTCTTTCTCTGCTTATTTGACTTTCTTCATCACTTTCTTCAAAGATCGATGAAAGCGTGCTTGCTGTCGGGCCATCATGGCTTCGATGGATTTCAGAATAGATACTTTTATACTGGTAGAAGGTATATCTGTAGCTGGAACATTTGTAGGGGTAGGGGAATCTTCACTTCCCTTAGAGTCACTGGAAGACTCTTCCATGAGAGTAACACGAGCTTTAGAAAGCAGCTCAGCAGTATGAGCCCCTAGGATAGGAGGATGCACCACTACATCTCCTTCGTCATCAGATAGATCAATAATATCTACCTCCTCCATTGGAGGTCTACCAGGAATTACAGCCATTCTCCTCTGTAGCTTTCGGACACACCGATCGAGTTGGGTCTACATCGAGACCAACGGATGAATTGGTCCCCATCGGTCACAATAGATTGAAGCTCTGGGAGACTTACAATCAGATTCTCTACGACCACAATCTCAGTAGAATCCATTATCAACAGCTGCAAGCCTATCCACATCAACAATATCATAGTCAGCAACGTCGAGCTTAGTATCATCAAGTGGCTCACTCAAATAATCAGCAACAGGAACATCCTATAAATTAGTAGCAAGCAGAACATTGTCAACTACTCTCTCATTCTCAGTCTCATCAGACACTACCTCAATAGCAGAAGTACGAGCAATCTATGCAACCTCTGTAAGAAGATCAACTGTCTCTGCAACTCTGACTGCAGCATCTGGAACTGGAACTGAAATCTCTGCAGCTGGGGATGGTGTCACTGGCTCAAAACTGACTGGAGCATCGGTCTCTGCGGTTGTAGGAACACTCAAGGGAACAATCTAAGTGGCCACATGTGTCTCAGCAGTCTCCCACTCAATTCATGCGCTCAGTATACCAGGAATCTCACTGGGGGTGGAAGTAGGAATCCTTTCCTCAGGTACTTCCTCTTCCTCTACCTCAGGCAGGTCCTGGCTCCCCTAGCCTCAGGATTCTCCTATCCCACCTCGAGAAGATCAGGATTCTCCTATCCCATCTCGAGAAGATGGATGAGTCGATTTTCTTCAGGTGGTGTATATGGACTCCTTTGGACATGTAAAACGTATCTCTGTCCATCTGATTCAAGTACAAACTCAAAATTCTTCCAAAATTGGGAGCGTAGAGGCTATCTTTGATCCTAGCAAACAACACAGCACCCCAATCCATTTTCTTCTAGCAGATGATTGCTATAAGAATCTTGAACATCTTTGATGATAGGTAGTCATGGGATTCAGTCTTGCGTAGCAGTATTTTTCCTATGATGTCTGATAACAGCTTGCCTTCCTCATTCATGCCATTCCTCTTAATAGTTTTTGTACCTCTTGGCAATCCACAGAACAACATAGCCCTGGTAAAATCATCCTCTTCGAGGTGATCGGCCTCATCATAGGCTGGAAGCCGTAAGAGTCGGGTGAGGAGAGAAGCCTTCACCTTAACTTTAACCTGACAAACTCTACTCTTGATCACAATATCTTCTCATCGAAGCTTTGCATTCTAAAAGAATTCAAGGACATCTTTATCCAATACCTTGCAGGGGTGTTCGAGGACAAAGGAGAGGTCGGTTGTTTCCAACATGAGGATCATGTTTCTGAACTCATCTGACGCTGAAGCAAACCATGTACGAACCAATTCTCCACTACCTAGCAAGCCACTTGTGCTTCGAGGAGCCATGAGAACAAAGAAGAAATCAAATTGTGGATGTCGCTGGCTCTGGACAAACTGGGCTGCTGCGACTGAAATCGAAGTGTAAAGGAAGATATCTGGCTGACTAGAAACTCTGTTGTAACTGTCAAACTTGTTGGAATGGCTTGTGCAAAATCGAATCGACGGGGAGAGAAGACGAACTGTTCGCGGAAGACGTGTGTATATATATATATATATATATATATATATATATATATATATATATATATATATATATATATATATATATATATAAAGTTTTAAGAAACGCGCTTACCTGAAAATCGGCGTCTCTTCGGATCCAATATAAGAAAAGAAAAAAATTTGACCTAAGTCCAATTAGGCAAGTTTCGCCGGCAGTAGAGCCGAATCGTCGAGTTTCGTCTTCACAACTAGACGAATTTTGATGAATCGTCAAGGTCCTATGAATGATATCTGATGAATTCTCCTTGGACAAATTTATTTGCTTAGTGAAGTACTTCACGAGTGAATTACTATCTTCATAACCATCTTCACGAGTCCTTGTTTAGCATACTCAATTCCATTTTGAAAAACGAGAACTTGGCCTCGTCCAGTGGTTTTGTGAATATGTCTGCAACTTGCTTATCCATCGGAGCATAGCTGAGAGTTATGTCCTTGTTCTTCGCATGCTCCCGGATGAAGTGATATCTGACTTCGATGTGCTTTGTCCAGCTGTGAGAGAATGGATTATTTGCGATCTCTATCGCACTGGAGGAGTCGCGAAACAAAGAAATCTCCTTGAATTTCAGGTTGTAATCCTCGAGTTGATTCCTGATCCAAATAAGTTGTGCGCAATAACTACCATCATAGATGTACTCTGACTTGGCACTGGAAGTTGCCACATAATTCTTCTTCTTGCTGCTCCATGAAATAAGTCTTCTTTCGAGGAATTGACACGTCCCGGAAGTGCTTTTTCTGTCATTCCTGCTACCTGCAAAATCTGCATCTGAAAATCCAATTAGCTCGACATCATTACTTCTTATGTACCATAAACCTAGATTTGGTGTACCCTTAGGGTATCTTAAAATTCTCTTTGCAGCGATGTAATGAGATTCTTTGGAGTTCACCCTAAATCAAGCGCACACACATGTTGTAAAATCTCTAAAACTTAGAAAATCAGTCAAGTAAAAATCGTCGAGTATCATCAAGTAAACTCACATCAAGTATACTCATCGAATTCGTCGAGTGTATCTTCCGATACACGTCAAATTCGTCGAATATACATGTTGATACACGCTGAATTCATCGAAATTCATTTGAATTTCCGAATTTACTTATCTAGAATTTTCTAAGTCAGATTCATCAAATATAGCTTAGCTCATACGTCGAATGCGTCGAGTTTATCAGCCGATACTCGTCGAATTCATTGAGTATGTCAGTCGATACTCGTCTAATTCGTCGAGTTTGTCTTTACTATGCTTTGAGTTATAATTTCGACTGGACTGAAATTCTCGAAGTGTTTTCGTCGAGATTCATATGCAGTTCGATGAGTATACACGTCTATACTCGACGATACTCGACGAATTATACTTAGGGTTATTTTCTTCCTGATTTCAAATTTCTGATTCGTTCTTCCTGCTCGCCATGTACCGTGATTTACGCACGTCTCGGTATGAAAAGATTTTTCTAGTCGTTACAAAAGGAAGATCTCTATATATATCTAGGGTGAAATTTATTTCAACCCTAATCATGCTCAAATCAAGAAAGTTCTCGAACGAAGAACGTCCGTCGGCTCCCGTATGAATCTCGTGAATCCCACTCGGCCGACGACGGTGTTGCGCGATTCGATCGTCTTCAAGAAAATCGACTGGATTGTTGTTCTCCAAAGAATCTGATTCTCTCAGATCTAGTCGATCTGTGATCAAAGTCTTCAAAGCATTCAGATTTTTCGTGTTCTCCAAGACATTCAAGATCAACCTATTTGAAGAACGACAGATTGAAGACTTAGATCTAAATAAAATTTTCTGTAATCTTTGTTTTTTTTGTGTGTAAATCTCTTTTTACATTTGTAGGAGGTTTTTCCCTCCGAGCAGTAGATTCGTGTTTGGATCAAGTTGTAGATCCGTGTTTGGATCGAGTTGTAAGAGAGGATGTTCTCCTAGGGGTAGGAGTGTTGTCTCCAAGTTGTATGAGTTGAGGTTCTGAGGTGTAAGATTTGTTTAAATCTGAGAAAGGTGAAGTAGCCGAATCTAGCCCTTCGTGGTAGATAGGCAAGACGGGACAGTGGACGTACCCAGCTTGGGGAACCACTATAGATCTCTCTGTTTTGTGTGCTTTATTTGTAAGTTATTTTTATTCCACGAAAAGACATAGACCTACCCATTCACCCCCACCCGCCACCCCCACCCCCACCCCCACCCCCTAGGTGATTTAGGTAAACAATAGATACTTTCAAATTCTTTTATTGTATTTCTATGCGCGTGTGTATCCGACTTTGCATAGTACTCCTCCATTGCAGTTGCTATGCTAGTTATTCCATTTTCTTGTCTACTTGAGGGATGATTTACTCCGGAAGAGCAAATGTTTAATTCTGGGGGCGTGATGAGTCCGATATTTATAGTGTTTTTTGGACTCATCTGAGCTCATTTTTCACGCACTGCACTTCACTTTCACGTCATTATTGCTTATATTTCACTTGTTCACTATTCTCACATAAAGTGCACATTTTGGCTCATTGTGGAGTGCAATTGCGCACTATTCTTCTGAGGGGTAAGCACATGGTGCTCCTCATGTCTTTATTTTGTTATTTTTGGCTATTTTTGTGTGTTGGTGGCATGTGCCCCAGCTTGTTGGTTTACATTGCAGGCGGGCAGATTCTCATTCTATTGGAATTCTAACCTGGAGAAATCGCATGATCGTGCATTTCCCTGACGCATGATTTATGCGACCAAGCGATTCCTACAGCGCCTAAAATTGGTGATCTGCCCCAGATCGTGCGTTTTTTGCACACGGTCAGTTTTGACCGTGCGTGAGCAAAATCGCACGATCTTCTCTCTTTTGTCTAAAATTTTATGATATTTTGCAATTTTCCAAATCGCGCGGTCGTGCGTTTACCTTCGCGCACGTTCTGGTCGACCGTGCGTCTTCATTTCTCTCAAAAACATAAAAATCTGTCGTTCTGTTTCTACCAGTGTGTTTTATTCATGAATGAGTTGTTTTGCCCGTGCGTGAGTAAAACGCACGATCATATTGTTTTGTCTAAAAATGTAACGTTTTTGTTTCGTATGATTCCTTCTCGCACGGTTGGATCCACTCGTGCGTTAAGTCGTGCACGGAGAATTTTCTGACTTATTTTTTATTCAAGTCCCAATTTTTAGGTCATTTAGACCCCGAGGAAACTAGATGCGATCTCTTCCGCTGGAGGAGGAGGCTATTCCTTCCTCCATCCATGAGGGCTTTGCCCTAGGCCACATCACATCATCCAAGCACTTCAAGGAGAGGATTCTACGCTCATCTTCATCGCCAAGCAAATAGTTCTTTGCATCGGACGTGGTCGGATTGTAGTTTACCGAAGAAGACGGGTCCATTGGGAGGAAGTGATAGCCCTCTTCTACCCCGGACGATAGTTGGAACCGAGCTAGGACGCGGATTGACGACCAGGCAATTCTTATCGTGAATCTACAACAAGCCTCCGGATTTGGTTGTATCTCTTGCCTTTTTCTCCTTATTTGATATTGTTGAAAGTATTCTTCATTATATGATGATGTATCCCTACTAAACTACGATTTGTAATGATATTTTCATGTTTGTGAAAATCATTGTTAGTTTAGTTTTGTGCTTGAAGTGTGTCGATTCCGCCATCACTCTTCACTCAATTTCGCTTGACTACTCTTCCATTCCGTGAGCCTACTCTTCCATTTGTCAAGTTAACGGTGCTAATGGTCTGTGTAGCCATCTACCGGTGCGAACCATTCTATTTGCCTGCCTACTCGTCCATCCGCCCTATGAAGCAGAGCATAGCAGCCTGCACAGTAGTTTGTTAATTTAGTTTCTTTTTATTTTGTTTACGCACACCAACCCCAATTCTTTATAACCTCAACCTGACTTCAATCTCAAGTCCTTTCTTGAAAATTAACTCCACTTTACCGTGTTCTTTGTGAGATCAATAATTGAGAAAATTCGCTCATTTTATATTATTTGTGGGACTGGTACACTTGTCGTAAGTGCATCATCTACCCATCAGCAGAGACATACCTGTGGCACCATAATGCTTTATCAACTTTATTTTTTTATGAATGCTTCATGTAAATTACCGCGTAAACAGACTCGTGACTGTGACACTGATGATTTCCAAAGGTCGTTTATTTTAGGCTTATAAAAGACGAACATCATTTGTGTCATCAGGACTACGTACATATCTTACCCAAAAGAAAGGACACTCGCTTACCTTAACAACACTTTCCCTCATGCAGCGCGCTCAATAATAGCACATGCCTCCAGGCAGCGAGTTCGCAGTGCCCGCCCTCATGCAGTGCTCTCATTAACAGCACCTGCCTCCAAGCAACACACTTACAACACCTGCCCTCGTGCAATGCACTCATTAACAGTACCTGCCTCCGTGCAGTGTGCTCACAGCAGCTACCCTCATGCAGCACGCTTATTAACAACACCTACCTTCGGACAACCTGCTCACATTACTTGCCCTCATGCAACACACTCATTAACAGCACCTCCATCCAGGCAGCGCACTCATATCACCTGCCCTATTTCAACGCACTCATTAACAGCACCTGCATCTGGGCAGCACGCTCACAACACGTGCCCTCGTGCATACTTGTTAACTGCACTTGCCTCAAGGCAGCCTGCTTGTAACACCTACCTCCTAACAGTGTGCTTCATCCCTGTGACCTCTGGCAACCTAGCCAGACATACTCGCTCTTCATCCCGGTAAAAGACTACAACACCACCCGAGTCTCGCCCTCAATTACGAACATCCAAGAAAGGAGATTATGGTTGTGCTCAAAGCAACGGTATCAATAACACACAAGCTCGGTCAACATCAAAATAAGGCTCAACGACAGAAAACTTACAAACAAAGGTGTGATATAAAGAAATGTCTGAAGTGCTACTAATAAGTACTACTACAAAGTACAAGAATATAAGGCACAAGTATACCATAAAATGGCAGATGCAAACAAATACGAACAATAGAAAGTACATAGACAAAGGTACAAAAGTAAGATGACTACTCGTCCATTACATCAACATTAGAATCAGAGCTCAAGCATTCGTCCTCAAAAAGGTTGTCAAATCCAAGACTAGACACATCACACTTTAGATTCCTGGCCACCATCTGAAGAGTCTTCGACACTCCAAGTATGAGAGTAACATCTCGTACATCTTCAATCTAATGCTCCAACTCCCTGGTCAAGACCTCCACCCGGATTTACTTGCCAAGTAAGCATCGGTCCTGCATAAAGTCCAGAGAGTCCATGTACTCAGTAAGTCTCTCCGTTTTGAGCTTTGCAACCCTATCTTCAAAAGAGAGTCACTCTACTTCAGCCTTTGAAGCCCCCAAATCGGGCAGCCTTGACCAACCCCTTGTGAAGGTCGGTCGCGGTGAAGCCGCCCGAGGATGGGCAGCCTTGGTCGGCCTTCGCGGAGGCCGGCCGTGCGGGGACCCCTCCGTCTCCGGGCAGTTAGAGGGGTCGGTCGGCCGGGGGCCGGTGCCGACCAACACCGTCAGGTGGCGGTAGTTAATACGTGGATCAGGCATATGGATCCCGCGTGCGGTAGTTACCTGCTTAACTCCCATGACTTTAGTGGGGAGAGAGGGCGGTTCGGTTTTGTGCAGCCTTTTTCCTATAAATTATGATTGAACCCATCAATTGTAATATATTAGTTTATAGCATGTGTCATGATAAATCTGTTTTCTATTATAGAAAGATAGTATTTTTAAAATTCAGTGTAGCCCACACTAGGTCCTATGTAGGTCTGCCCATGTCAGCGCATCATAACTTATTTATGTGATACACGCAGACCGATTACTAATATTTTATTATACATATTTTTTTGGTGATTTACTATGCGCACGCCCATCATAATATTCAGTTGGTTACTCGCCCCTCTCAGGGGGTTCAATTGGGGAGGGATGGTCGGGTGATGAGCCAGTCGGGGGCGAGGTCTCGGAGGCCGGTCGAGCGGCCGGTCTCGGCGCCTCATGGCAGCGGAGGGTGCGACCGCGCGTTGTGGTGGAGGCCGACCGGGTTGTCGGTCGCAGGCCCTTGCAGTCACACGCGGAAGGCGCACGGCCGAGGACTTACGTGATGTCGGCGGGCCACACGACAGCGGTGGCAGCCAACCGTCGGGCTCGCAACCATGTAAACAGATCGCGTGGTCGAGCGATCACGCGATCGGAGGATTGCGCGGTACGGCGGCAGCCATCCAGGTCGCCGACTGCGGTCCCTTGCGGCCATGCGCGGAAGGCACGCGGCCAAGGGAGGCCGAGGTCCGTCGCACGGCAGCAACGGATGTCCGGGAGGCCGGTCGCAGCGGCTCGAGGAGCTCGGGGCCGCGTGGCTGCGCGATTGAAGGTCCTTGCAGTGAGGTGGCTGTCGGCTGGGGCCCAGCCGCGATCCCTTGCTGCTGCATGGTTGGGGTGTCATTCGGCGGCGGGCCATGGAGGCTCACAGTCGCTCGTCCGTGTAGCCGGAGGGCCGATGGTGGTTCGATCGTGTGCGGCAGTTCGAGGCGGTTCCTTCAAGGGGTTAGGTGAGTTGACTTTGGTTAGCCTTACTTGGCCTACATGATCCCGACAAAATTAGTGAGAGAACAAGGAATTCCAAGTATCTGCATCCCAAAATTCCTATAAATTGAAGATGATCCTATCACTAGTATTTGTTGTGCATAATCATTGACGACAAGAGTATGTTCCGCGGATGCCTGATCTCAAACCATATGCTAAATTTTGGGCATTTATATTGGTAGTCCGGCTTTGGATATTGGCAATTCATTGGTCATTGACAGCCCAAAAAATTGATAATGGCAACCCATTGGCTATTGACAGACCAATTTTTTTTCAAAATTTATATAACCACATTATCGGCCTTTGTGATGATTACAACAAAACCCAACTCTTTACCAATTTTTCTCACTTATTCAATCAATTCCTTTTTGCTAATCGGAAAAGTGTAAAAGCGCGAAACCCGGACTTAGCTAAATATGGGTTTCACACGTCTTTTGAAAATAGACTTACTATATGACATTTTTAGGAAAAGTGTTCAACATAAACACTTTTTCTAAAAATATCATATAATATCCGTATTTTCAAAAAGCGCGGCACCAGGCAGAACTATTGCGAATCACATAGTTCCGCCTGGGTTCCGCCCATTTTGAAAATAAGTGTACTATATTGTATTTTTAGGAAAAGTGTTCAACATGAAAGATGTAGATCTCGACGAGATCTACAACTTTCATGTTGAAAACTTTTTCTAAAAATATCATATAGTAGGCCTATTTTCAAAAGATGCGGAACCGGCCGGTCCCGTCCGAGTTTTAAAAGCTTTGACGAAGTTTGATTTTGGTTTGCTATTAGCGGTTATATTATGTGTGTTTTTTATTGTTTTGCCGAGCTGCCAATATCCAAATCCGAACTGGCAGTATAAACGCCCTAAATTTTAAGCTTACAGTAGATTTTTTTTTTACTTTATTTTTTCCTCACATTTATATTTCCTAATTCCTCTTTTCTTATTTTTTTTATATTATTACTTATTTGTTTTTTACCTTTTTCATTCTTTTCCCTTTCTTCGGGCTAGTGATGCACAAAAAATCGGTACTAATTGGTTCGGTTGGCACTCCGGTCTCGGACCGGTCCGGTCCCAAGGGTCCCTAGAGGTCTCTCATTTTCCACCAAAGATCGGTTCCAGACCGGGACCGGTAAAAGACTAGTCTCGGACCGAGACCGGTAAAAGACCGGTAAAAGACTGGGACCGGTAAAAATCCGTTAATTAGACCAGTTATGCACTCGAATTCATAGGTTTTGGAATATAATTCTCTCCATTTTCATCAACCTAGATGAGATTAGAGCCAAAACTTGATTCTAGACAACATTCATACAAAATCCAATAAAAAAGATGTCTGCAATCGATTCAAAATAGCATAGTACTAATACAAAAAATCGGTCCGGTACAGGTTAGGACCGATCCGCCGCCGGTTAGGACCGGTCCACCGCCGGTCCCAATCGGTTAGGACCGGTCCTCCTCAAGAAGAGGAAAATCGGTCTCGGACCGGGACTGGATAGCGGGACCGGTCCGGGACCAGTCGGCCAAAAGACCGGTCTTTTAAAAGACCTGTCCTGAACCGGACCGGCAATCTTTTTGTGCAGGATTACTCCCAGCCTATGTAAAGAATGCATTTAAATTAAAAAAAGGTAATATTATATATAAATTGGCGGCGGTGACCGTCCGTGCGGTGAGGTGGTTGTCGGCCGGGGCCCGACCGCGGTCCCTTGCTGCCACATGGTCGGGGTAGTCGCGCGGCGGCGGCGGCGGCGGTCCACGGGGGCTCACAGCTACATGTCCGGGCGGCCGGAGGGCCGGTGGCGGTTCAGCTGTGTGCGGCAGTTCGAGGCAGTTCCTTCAAGGAGTTAGTTGACTTGACTTTGGTTAGCTTTAAGGCCCCTATTTGACCTCTATGATCCCAACTAAATTAGTGAGAGATATGAGAAATTTCAGAATCCCAACATCCCTATAAATTAAAGATGATCCTATATTCCTATCACTAGTATTTGTTATGCATAATGTATGATGAAAAGAGTATGTTCAGCGGACCCCTGATCTTAAATCATATGCTAAATTTTTATCTTACATTATATTTTTTTTTACTTTGTTTTTTTCTCACATTTATATTTCCTAATTCCTTTTATATTATATTTTATATTATTACTTATTTCTTTTTGCCGTTTTCATTCTTCTCTTGTCCCTTTCTCCCAGCCTAGAATGCATTAAAATTAAGATTAAAATGACAATATTATATATATATATATCAAATTATTATATATATATGCAGATCAATGTAAAAAATTAAAATATATATATATCAAATCGTTTTTGTAAGCACGCAATTTCTATTATATTAGGAGAACATGTAAAACATATTATATTAGCTGTTGGAACCGAGATTCGGTTCCACCTAGAGTTCGGACCTAGGCTGCAGCTCACACCTACTTCTCCCAAGCCGTCCCTTGGTGAGAGACGTGAATTTGGAAAATGACCCTTGGCTCTAGGATGGAGGTCTCACCTCACACCCGAAAGACCTTTGAGGTCTCCCCCTCCCTAGCCAATGTCGAGCTAGGTGTCTTGTAGGATGAAGGAAGAAGATGGAGATTGGTGAAAACGGGATCCCTCTCCAAGGCACCCCAAGGGTCTATTTATAGATTTTTGGGGATGACCTGTCAATAGCGTAATCATGCTGCCCTAAAATTATTGAAATACACTGGGGCTGGTCTGCCAACAGGCAAACTCCATTGTACTGAACAGCTATTCGCAGCCCACCGAGGGCAAAATAGCAGACCCTCAAGCCGGGCGAGCTGCTCAAGGAGTCGGGCGAGTACTCCGAGCGGGTGTCGGCCTCCCGCCGCACCCGCCCCCTGGAACTAGCCGGAGCGAGTGCCGACCTCCCACCATACTCGCCCCCATGGAGAAGGGGCCGGGGCGGGTGTCGGCCTCTCGCCGTACCTGCCCCATAGAACTGGCCGGGGCGAGTACCGGCCTCCCGCCCTACTTGCCCCCCAGGAGAAGGGGTCGGGGCAGGTGTCGGCCTCCCGCCTCACCCGCCCCCTGGAATTGGCCGGGACGAGTACCAGCCTCCCGCTGTACTCGCCCCCCTGGAGAAGGGCTCGGGGCGGGTGTTGGCCTCCCTTCGTACCCTCCCCCTAGAACTGGTCGGGGCGAGTACCAGCCTCCCGCCGTACTTGCCTCCTGGAGAGTACACCAAGCACTAGCAAGCTAGGCAAAAGTTTTTATCCCCTACTAGAATATCATGCAGATCAACAATAAATTAGCCTCCAGGAGTGCAAAACCTGGGGCTAAAAGCTTACAAATGTATAGCATGTCTTGCGACTTGCTTGGGGATCCCGCTCCGCGAATACGGGGTTGTACACAATCCCCTCTCTTTTTGAGCGAGTTCCACGCTAGGAAAGAAACATCCAGACCAACATATTCGCTGAGTGTAGCACTCTTGGAGCCGAAAATACTTTGGCTCTCCGAGGGGTCAATCTGTCATGCCAGCTAACAGGAGTCTGGATGGCGAGATTCCCTCCGGGTAGAATTCACTTAACCTCCATGATGGGTGAACCTGTCATGCCAGCTAATGGGAGCCTGGGTGGCAAGATCCCCTCCGGGTAGAATTCATTTAACCTCCACGAGGGTTCAACCTGTCATGCTAGCTAACGGGAGCCTGGGTGACGAGATCCCCTCAAGGTAGGAACTTTCTCTCCACCAAGACACATTAAACCCATCCAGCTAGTGAGAGCCTGGGTGAGGAGATCCTCTTGGGGGGGGGGGGGGACTTTCTCTCCACCGAGACATATTTGACTCATCCAGCTAGTGAGAGCCTGGGTGAGGAGATCCTCACGGGGTTGGAACTTTCTCTCCACCGAGGCACATTCGACTCATCCAGCTAGTGGGAGCCTGGGTGAGGTGATCCTCTCGGGGTTGGAACTTTCTCTCTACCGAGGCACATTCGACTCATCCAGCTAGTAAGAGCTGGGTGAGGAGATCCTCTCGGGGATTAAAACTTTCTCTCCACTGAGTCACATTCGACCCATCCAGCTAGTAGGATCCTGGGTGAGGAGATCCTCTCGGCGGTTGGAACTTTATCTCCACCGAGGCATATTCGACTCATCTATCTAGTGAGAGCCTGGGTGAGAAGATCCACTCGGGGGTTGGAACTTTCTCTCCACCATGGCACATTCGACCCATCAAGCTAGTGAGATCCTAGATGAGGAGATTGTTGGGTACATTGGTTCAAATGTACCTGATTTGAAGAAGCCTCACCCAACTCAATGATATACATCAAAATGTATTTGATGTGTTTTGAGTTTACTTGTGCAGGCTAAGTATTTGCAGGAAAGAAGAAAAAGTTTCTAATTCCATGTGTCGACACCCAGAGGGAAAGTGTCGACACTTAAGAAGACTTGTGTCGACACCCAGGCAAGCAGTGTCGACACTTGGAGTCATTGTGTCGACACCAGGGATGCTGAGTCGACACCAGACAGAAAGTGTCGACACAAGGATCTGTGTCGACACTCAATGAAGAAGAGTGCAGTGAAGTTGTGTCGACACTTAGCAGTTGTGTCGACACCCAGTGAAACTGTGACTACACCAGAAAGTATCGACACTTGAAGATGTGTCGACACTCAGCAAAAGTCAGCAGAAACTAAGTACAAGTGTCGACACCCAGAACAATGTGTCAACACTCAACAGAAGAGTCAACACTTGAAGTAAGTGTCGACACCCAAAACAATGTGTCGACACTCAACAGAAGAGTCAACACTGGAAGTAAGTGTCGACACCCAGAACAATGTGTCGACACTTAGCTGAAGACTCAACACTTGAAGAAAGTGTCGACACAAGGAGCTGTGTCGACACTTAGTAAAGATCAGCAAAGTTCAACAAAAATATTCTAAGTACAAGTGTCGACACTAAGGGAATGCGTCGACACTCAGCCAGAGTCTCGGCAGAAGAAGAATGTGTCGACACCCAGAGCAATGTGTCGACACTCAACAAGTATCAACACTGAAGATATGTGTCGACACCAAGAAGTAGTGTCGACACTTAACAGATTCAACACATGAAGATGTGTCGACACAAAGGTGTTGTGTCGACACTTAGAAGAATTCAGCAAGATACTGAAGTACAAGTACTTGTGTCGACACTCAATTTCAGTGTCGACACATAAAGAAGAAGCAGTGTCGAGATATAAAATCTACAACACAAGGAGTTGTGTCGACACCTTGTAGGCTAGTGTCGACACTTAGACAACATGTGTCGACACTTGGTCTATAAGTGTCGACACTTAAAGACAGATAGTCTCGACACTTCTAGACAGTTACAAAATTTTCAAGAACTGACTGGATGACTTGACAGCTGCCATTCCAGCCGGTCTACAGCACCTGTCAGAGTTGTCAGAATTCAGTTATGGACCGGACCAGCCGGTTACCATGAAGAAGGCCTATAAATAGGCTTATACTGTCTACAGAAGAAGTTGATCAAAATGTTGTTGAAGTAATTAAAAGAAGATCTAGCTATCAAGTGAAGATCTAAGAAGTTGGAGAGAGAGAGCTCCATCCAAGAAATCAGCTGTTGGAACCAGGCTGAGAAGAAGGGTTCAGATTCACTCTGAATCTTAAGTAGCAGAGATCAAGGATCAACTGCAGAAGGAGTCAATCTTATTGAGTTCTACTTTTAAGGAGCTTTAAAGAAAGCTAAGTCAGATTGATTTCAGCTGAGTTCTTCCAAGAACTCATCAAGAAACTCACAACTCCCCTCTCTTGTCTCTGGGTTGCTGAGTTAACAATTTTGTATTCATTTTATCTTGTAGGATCCTTTGGATCTGAGTCTTGTAAGCCTGCAATTATAAAGGCTGAGTGTAGGGCTTGAGAGCCTGAGTGTAGGAGATTGAAATCTCTGAGTGTAGGCCTTGGTGGATGAGTGTAGGCCTTGGTGGCGGAGTGTAGGCCTTTGTGGCTGAGTGTAGGCTTTGTGAAGAAGCTGAGTTGTAGGGCCTTGGGCCTGAGGTGTAGGAACCAGTTTTGGGTTCTGAGATAGTGGGGGAGTTTGGCCGAATCTAGTATACTGCTAGATAGGCGAAGGGGGAAAGTGGATGTACCCAAACCTTAGGGAACCACTATAAAACTGTGTGTCTTCTGTGTGCTGTGGTTTCTGTGAATGCTGTGTGATTGCTGTGAAATAGTAGATATAAATCTGTGTTAAAAACTGATTGCTGCTATAAAAAGTTAAAAAGAATTTGGTCACATATTCACTCCCCCCCCCCTCTAAGTATTTAGGTACTATATCTTTCAGAGATCCTCTTAGGGGTTGGTACCTACTCTCCACCGAGACACATTCGACCCATCCAGCTAGTGAGAGCCTGGGTGAGGAGATTTTCTCATGGGTGGAACTTATCTCCACCGAGGCACGTTCAACCCATCCAGCTAGTGAGAGCCTGGGTGAGGAGATCCTCTCGGGTTGTTACGTTCTCTCCACCGAGGTATGTTTGACCCATCCAGCTAGTGAGAGCCTGGGTGAGGAGATCCTCTCGGGATTGGAACTCTCTCCACCGAGGCATGTTCGACCCATCCAGCTAGTGAGAGCCTGGGTGAGGAGATCCTCTTGAGGTTGTAACTTTCTCTCCACCGAGGCACGTTCGACCCATCCAGCTAGTGAGAGCCTGGGTGAGGAGATCTTCTCGGGGTTGGAACTTTCTCTATACTGAGGCACGTTCGACCCATCCATCTTGTGAGAGCCTGGGTGAGGAGATCCTCTCAAGGTTGGAACTTTTTATCCACCGAGGCACGTTCGACTCATCCAGCTAGTGAGAGCCTAGGTGAGGGGATCCTCTCGAGGATGGTTCCTTCTCTCCACCGAGGCACATTCAACCAATCTAGCCAGTGATAGCCTGGGTGAGGAGATCCTATCGGGGGTTGGAACTTTCTCTCCACCGAGGCACATTCGACCCATCCAGCTAGTGAGAGCCTGGGTGAGGAGATCCTCTCGGGGGTTGGTTTATGCACGTCATTCGTATCATACTAAATTCAACATCCTGAAATCGGGAAAATTTTCAAGATACATGAGCTCCTGACTCAGCTGGTCAAGGGTAGAGCTTATTATGGGTCTGTTTGGAATAGCTCTGGCGGATTGAAAAGCTGCTGTCCGGATAGAGCTGTTTTAAAATAGATCTCTAGGGAGCAATTTTGAAAAGCTGCAGAGCGTTTGGGTGTTCTGTGCAGAAGTGCGCTTTGAAGAGTGATTTTTTTTAACGGTTTGGAGAAACAACTTTTGGAAGCTATTTTTTAAAAAAGTAAAATATATAAATGTATAAAAATAACTGATAACATGAGTCTTTTACATAGTTCTAGAAAATAGAAGAAAAGGTTTTCCAACATCCGGCAACTGCTTTTTCCAATCCTTCCGATCACCTGTTCGAAAATAATTTGATATGAATCAAACTTTTGGTAATTTAAAATCCTTTAAACTTTTAGTACAAGATGGATCGAGTTTTTACCTGCGCGCACTATATATTTCTTCGGCAATGCTATCTCGTACTGTAGACATATGTTCTGCTCCAGCAGCATCACACACATCGCCTTGAATATCATCCTCTGCCGCAGGGTCTTCATCCTCTGAGGGAACGAAAGAAGACTCATCAGCATCACAAGCATTAAACTCAGGATCCCAGCGAGACGGATGTCTCCGAATGAAGTTATGAAAGATCATTGTCGCTAGCACTATGGAACGTTGTTTCTTGAAGTAGTACTGTGGCATTTTGCTTAAAATGTGTCACTTTGTTTTCCACACTCCAAACGATCGCTCGACCACACTATGTAGAGATGAATGCGCCTTATTGAAATGTTCTTACTTTTCTTGTACATGCCGACTCCCACGGACAAAGTCTGTCAAGTGATATCTTGTTTCTGGATACGGCTTCAAATAACCCATCTTTAACGGGTATCCAACATCCACTAAGTAATATTTACCTGCATTTATTTGGTTTGTTAAACAGGTAAACATTATGAAATACGAAAAATTTGAATGAATGTAAACATACTGATTAGTATACCTTGTGGGGGATGCGGAAAATGCAATCTATCGTCTGTCAATGCGCGCGCGAAGATGCGACTATCATGAGCAGATCCCTCTCATCCAGCCAGGGCAAATGTAAAACACATATTAAAATCACATACTGCCATTACATTTTGCATCGTCATTCCATGACGTCCTATTTATCGCACTTGATCTTCTACGGGTATCCTCGCATCAACATGTGTACCGTCAATGACACCAACGCAATCCTTGAAGAATGGCATGTAATGAGGATCATACCTTATCTCAGCCGTAATATCTCTGAACTGACGGTCAATAGGCTTTATAACATCAATTGAGAGTAACAAAAGAGATCTAAGCCCTTTCGAAAAATATCTACTAATTGTTTCGGTCGAGTGCTGGAACCATTCTTTTGTTAATCTAACGGAACCTCGTTGTGCTAAGATATACAATGTAATCCCTAGGACTTCTCTTAAGAACGTCCGCTGTGATCCTTGAAATTCATGATCTGCTTCCAGTTTATGAAGTAAATCTATGAAAATGTGTTTTGACATTCTAAATGCATCATGCATCATATCTGGATGTCCTTCTAGTTACTCTTTGATCCATTTCGCACCTGTTTGGATAGATGTCATGCATGGGCATGTGTCTCGAACATGATAATTCATTGTTAGGTACATTGAAAATGTGTACCAGATTTGAAGAAGCCTCACCCTACTCAATGATATACATCAAAGCGTATTTGATGTGCTTTGAGTTTATATGTGCAGGTTAAGTAATTGCAGGAAATGCAGAAAAGTTTCGATGGTGGTGGCATCACAGATCCGAGGAGAGTTCGAAGCTCGGTAGCCCACCCTTGTGAAGTACTTATCCAAGGTGAGGGTGATCATCGGAGGGTTCCAGACGTTCTCAATCCAACATATTCCAAGGGAAGAAAGTATAGTGGCCGATCGGTTGGCTAAGTTTGGACCTCAGGGAGGAGGGACCTTGACGGAGCTATTTCGACTGGCTATCGGGGAAGGAGAGTTGATGGAGGTGGATCGGCGACCCTCGTGGGTGGATCCATTGGTAACCTTCCTAACCACTTGCGAGCTTTCGGAGGGGACCAAGGATGGGAAAGGCTTCAGGCACAAGTCAGCTCACTACCTAATGCTGGAAGGGCGGTTGCATCAGAAGATGTTGTCAGGGCTCCTGGCAAGGTGTGTGACCGAGGAGGAGGTCCCGAGGATCCTGGAGGAGGTGCATTCAAGAGAGTGCAGCAGTCACTCTAGGGGAAGGACGTTGGAAGCAAGCGTGGTGAGACAAGGGTATTTTTGGCAGACCTTGAGGAAGGATACGGGTGTGTTTGCGAGGAGGTACCGGAAGTGTCAGCTATACGCCCCCCTCCAGCTCCTGCCCGCTCAAAGGCTCTAAAGCATCACGACGCCATGGCCCTTCGCCATCTGGGGGATGGACTTGGTCGGACCTTTCCCTCCGGCTAGTGGGTAGAGGAGGTTCCTCCTGGTCATGATTGATTATTTCTCAAAGTGGCTAGAGGTCAAGGCATTGGCCAAGGTCACTTCACAGGTCATCTGAAATTTTGTCTGGGGGGAGATCATATGCAGGCACGGGCTTCCCCAGGCAATAGTGACAGACAATGGGCCCCAGTTTGCCAGCGAAGAGTTCATCAGCTTATGCGCTCAGTTGGGGATAGACCTCAGGTTTGCCTCCGTGCACCACCCCAGGAGCAACGGCTAGGTGGAGGCGGCCAACAAGATCATTATGAACCTACTCAAGAAGAAGATGGAGAACTTGAGGGGAAGCTTAGTGGAGTAGCTCCCCTCAGTATTGTGGGACTTGCGGACAACCCCGAACACGGCCACCGGCAAGACCCCCTTCAAACTTTCCCATGGGTGTGAGGCAGTCCTGCCAGTGGAGTTCGAGGTTCCATCCCCACGAGTCGCGGCCGCAGGTGATGGGGATGAGGCTTAGAGGTTGGAAAACGAAGAGGGGCTACGGCTCTCATTGGATATGGCGCAAGAGCTACGTGATGTCGCAGCTATCAGGCAGGAAGAGATCAAATGATGAATGACAAAATACTTTGACAAGCATATCAGGATCAAGCAGTTCGCGGAGGGAGATCTGGTGCTGAAGAAAGTTGATGCTGCGGGAAGATCTGCCCCCGTGGGCAAGCTCAACTCAAATTGGCAAGGGCCCTACATTGTCGAGAGGGTCCTAAGAACGGGAGGTTACCACCTCCAGGATGTGGAGGGCAGGTCCATGAGCCACACCTGGAGCGGCGACGACTTGAAGCGCTTCTACCCACGAGAAGAAAGAGAAAATTGTAACACTCAAGTCAAATTTATTGTAAAATGATTGTCAAATTACTTTTGCCTTTACCTACTGTGAAATTCTAACGTCAGGAATATGGAGACTCTAGCACTACCCCGAGCCTGGCTCGGCCCCGGGTAAACCCACTGCGCAGGCTCTCATTAGCTGGCAGGTCTGAAGGCTTGCCTGTGGGGGTAAGGGATCCCGAGCGTGACTCGGCCCCAGGTAGACCCGCTGCGCAGACTCTCATTAGCTGGCAGGTTCGAAGGCTCGCCTGTGGGGGAGAGGTTTGGTTCTTGGTTCTTGGTTACTTTTGCACTACCCCAAGCGCGGCTCGACCCAAGGTAGACCCACTGTGCAGGCTCTAATTAGCTGGCAGGTCCGAAGGCTCGCCTGTGGGGGAGAGGTTTGGTTCTTGGTCCTTGGTTACTTTTGCACTACCCCGAGCACGACTCGGCCCCAGGTAGACCCGCTACGCAGGCTATCATTAGCTGGCAGGTTTGAAGGCTCGCCTGTGGAGGAGAGGTTTGGTTCTTGGTCTTTGGTTACTTTTGCACTACCCCGAGCGCAGCTCGGCCCTAGTAGATCTGTTGCGCATGCTCTCATTTGCTGGCAGGTCCGAAGGCTCACCTGTGGGGGAGAGGTTTGGTTCTTGGTCCTTGGTTACTTTTGCACTACCCCGAGCGCGTCTCGGCCCCAGGTAGACCCGCTACGCAGGCTCTCATTAGCTGGCAGGTCCGAAGGCTCGCCTGTGGGGGAGAGGTTTGGTTCTTGGTCATTGGTTACTTTTGCACTACCCCGAGCGTGGCTCGGCCCCAAGTAGACCCGCTGCGTAGGCTCTCATTAGCTGGCAGGTCAGAAGGCTCGTCTGTGGAGGAGAGGTTTGGTTCTTGGTCCTTGGTTACTTTTGCACTACCCCGAGCGTGGCTCGGCCCCAGGTAGACCCGCTGCGCAGGCTCTCATTAGCTGGCAGGTTCGAAGGCTCTCCTATGGGGGAGAGGTTTGGTTCTTGGTCCTTGGTTACTCTTGCACAACCCCGAGCGTGGCTTGGCCCCAGGTAGACCCACTGCACAGGCTCTCATTAGCTGGCAGGTCTGAAGGCTTGCCCGTGGGGGAGAGGTTTGGTTCTTGGTCCTTGGTTAGTTTTGCACTACCCCGAGCGCGGCTCGTCCCTAGGTAGACCTGCTGCACATGCTCTCATTAGCTGGCAGGTCTGAAGGCTTGCCTGTGGGGGAGAGGATTGGTTCTTGAAGTCTTGGTTCTTGGTTCTTGGAAATTCTACACCACCTCGAGCTTGGCTCGGTCCACAGTAGACCCGTTGCCGAGGCTGTCATCAAGCTAGCGGGGCAGTAAACTCACTCGATGGCAGAATGGTTGAGAAAACCTCCTTAAGAAACATTCGTGCTTAATCTTATGAAAAATAAATTATGGAAGGCAAAGGCTAGAGTAGTGCGAGTAGAGGCACTCCCAGCTGGCGGCCTCGGGGACGGTCTCACCCCTGACGAGTGGACTCTCGCACGAGACAGAAGACTCGGCCTGATTATAAGGGGCCAGTTATATCACTAAGAACCGCTCGCGCAGGGAGTACCCTTAGGAGAGGCAAGAAGGTTAGGTGAGTTAGTTTAATACAAGTACAATAAGGGAAGAGACGACTAGCGCTCTTGAAAAAGTTGACTCTCCAATGAAGCGGCGAGACAGGACAGTGCACCGTCTCGCAGGCGTGAGCACATCAAAGGGTCGTCTCGCAGTAAATAAGACAAGGCAAAGAGAAGAAAAAAAAAGTGAGGCGGCGAGACGGGTGGGTAGCGTCATCTCACAAACAAATGCAAACCAATAGTTTGTTTCACTAAATAAAAAATAGAGTAACATGACGAGTGTACATTGGATCAGTATCAGTTCATCACAAGTGTCATCAATATATTTTTGGATCTCAAAAAGAAACTCAAAAAGTTTAAGTTGTACAGCAGCAAAAAGAGGAGGGAGGAGAGAGGGATTCTTGATCTTGAAGGTAGCACGTCATTCCTCCTCGCCGGAAGAAGAATCCTCGCTCTCATCGCCATAGAGCTGGGGGACCAGATCGCGAACCATCACCGTCTCGGAGTTGTCCTTCACGACCCCCAGCTCCTTCATAATTTTCAGGACTAGCTCTGCCGCCCTGATGCTGGCGTCTCGACACTGCTCATCGACTTCATCAAAATAGTAATGAGGTGGAGGTGCATGGAAGGGTTCGCGGCGAGATGACGACGCGGCGTTATCCTGAAGGCGGGTGTTTTGGGTTTTCATATCATTAACCTCCTCCTCCAGGGCCTCCACGCGCGAGTGCAACCGCTCCGCCGTCTCGGCATCCTGCGAGATGCCTGATCATTAACATGGAGTGTTTGAAAGGAAAATCCTAGGATAAGGCTAAGGCTAAGGCTTACCACGCCACCCTGAGCTTTCACAAGGAGGGTCTCGGCGACAGACAACCTTTTCGCAAGGTATTCTGATTTCTCTCGCTCCGTCGCCATGCTCGTCTGGCTGTCCTTCCATTTTTTGATATAAATTAGGCGGCGTGAGGCACGGGGCGAGAACTCCAAAGCGCGCATTTAGGCGTGGGAGGACTTCAGGACGAGATCACGCAAGGTCTCGCTCTCGGGGGAGACTGCATCGAGACCGTCGTAAATACCGTACCCCAAGGTGAAAGCGTGGCTGGTGGGAAGCTCCTGCTCCTTCCAAGGGGGAAGGAGGGTGGAGATGGACACGCGATTGACGTCCCGCCCCCACATCAGTATTGGGTCGCCGACGACATCTTGGACCACGGGGCCTAGGTTGAAGTTCATATGAGAAGAGGGGGCGGGACGGCTGGAGGAAGCGGCATCGGGAGAAGTGATGGCAGCCGGTTGATTGGATGTGGCGGCAGGCTGGTCGGGAAGAGCCGTCTCGCGAATAGGTGAGACGGCCTGATGGGGAGGCGAGCGGGGCGACTGGGACTCCTCTACATAGATGGGGCTCAAGGACCCCGACATCTCTTTCTTCTCCTTCGGGGTTTTCTTCTTTTCTTTGGAGACGACCACAGCTTCCTCATCTTCTTCTTGGGAGGGCTGGGGCGAGAGGGGCGCTGTCGTCTGCAGGCCTCTTCGGCGGGGCAGGCGCCAGAGTCCCTCTCACCGCCTCAGCCGTCGTGCTGGCGAGACTGAGGCCATCGGAAGGATGGATATTGCTCTTATAGGGAGGATGGACTGATACAACTCGCTCCCCTAAAAACAGGCAAGGAAGTGATGAGACAGCGAGATGAAAAAATAATGAAACACGAGACAAGAAAGTGAGAATACCTTCGCCAGGGAGCACTGGAGGCAGCGAGTCGAGGCCTCGCCGCAGGAAGTTTACTTCGAAATTTTTGTCGACGAATAAGTCGTACAACAGCTTCTCTGGGCCGCCCACCTGCGGGGTCGCATAAAAGCTCTCGGAAGGAGACACCAGCGCAAGCGGGACGCCCCCAAAGTCACCGCGAATGAACACAAACCGAGTGAGCCAATGATGATTATTATTGGGCGTCTCGCACACCTTGAGGCCTTGCCCGATGAAATACGAGACGTCGTTGGCATTTGCGTGGTAGATAAAAAGCATGTGGAAAACCGTCAAGCTGAACTAGATTCGCTCCCGACACATGTAGCTGGAAAAATCAATCAACACCGAAATTGCGTTCAGGTTGAACTGCGCTGGGACGACGCCGAAATACTTGAAGACTTGCTTTACCTCCGGCCAGAGAGGCAATCTCAACCCCGCCTTAAAGTGAGAGACGGGAAAGGCGAGCTCTCCCGGATAGTATGTATTGATCGCCTCGCTGACCTTGGGGGGGCCGTGATTCGAGCCCCTCCCTCAGATACTCGCAAACAAAGTCGTGGTAGTCTTCTTCAGAAAGCCTGCCGAGCGGGAAGTCGTGGTCAGTAAACTGCTTCCCGCAGCGGTTGCGCCCTTCGCCGTCCTCCACTTTCTTCTTCCCCATGTTTGGCGAGACAGATGCAGGCGAGACGGTTGTAGAAAAGAAGTGAGAAAAGAGAATTGGCGAGACGGCCCGGGGAGGAAAAGAGCGAGAGGGAGTGGCGAGACGAAAGGAGCAAGGGGGCAAGAGCTTGGACACGACAGGGGTAAAAAGTGCGGATATCCTTCTAATCCGGGGTCGGGGTATTTATACCGGATATTGACAAACATGGAATGGTCTGGAAAGAAATATATGCAGGAAGGGGAAGAGTCGGTCGGCGGTTCACTCTCTCTCCTAAATCTCGATTCGCGCGCGCATCACAAACTTCCTCAGCAAGGTAGAATAAATAAATAAGTGAAATTAAGGAAATTAAGAGATTAAGCCAACCACAGATTTAAAATTATGTCGTCCCGCATAATGCGGGCAACGTGTTCTCAAACCTCAGGTTATCGGCGAGACGAAAACATAATATATTACAAAGTTATTACATCACTTATAGGAAAAGAAGAAAAGGGCGAGACGGTCGGCCTTTAATACGGGAGTCATTTCCAGCGGCCACCGTGAGCTCCCGCGCAGGGGGCCTACTCGGCGAGTGGAAGGCGCGAACGGCGTCAAGCCCATGGCAAGCGACACGAAGCTGCGCGTCGACCTCGCTGATAATGGCCTGAGGGTCGGTCCCCTCAACCTCTAGCCCAGGGTCAACCTCAGAAGACAAGCGAGCGCACTCATTCTCTAGCCATTTGATGCGTCTATCCGCCGCCTGCTTGTCCTGCGCCAGCGAATGGATGATACACGCGTGCTTCCTGAACAACTCGGCCGTCTTGCGCTTCATCTCCACCGGTTCCGAAGGGTCGCCCGGGTAGTCTTCAATCCCGTCTATAGGAGGAGGGGGCGAGACGATGAGTCTCCTAAAGAGTTCCTCGATGGCCGAGTCGGTCTAGGCGCCTATGCAAGGAGTGGAGGGGCAAGGTGAGAGGGGCTCTCGTAGGAAGGTGTGGGAGTAAGAAGTAGGACAGAGAAGCGAGAGGGAAAGTTTTTTACCAGGATGATGGGAGGTGCCGGCGGCCTGGGAAGGGTCGTCCCTCCTCTCGCTGGGAGCAGTAGATGGAGCAGTGGAAGGTTATTGCGAGTCAGAATCTTCGCAGTGGACGATGGTGTCATCTCGGGAACTTTCCTGTCGTTGTAGAGCTGCGGGGGCTCCCTGAAGAAGCAAATAATAAAAGGCAGATATGGATGTTGAAGGAGTAATAGAGACAAAAGCGAGAGCTACCGTCCTTCTTTCTAGGAGATGCGGAAGGAGTGGGGCATGTTTCTAGGACTGCGTGAGATGGCTCCTCGGCAGATGAGGAGGGGTCACCTGTCTTTACCCTCTTCAGGCATGACGATGAGGACGGTAAAGAGGGTAGAGGGCGAACTAGAGTTGTGATAAGAGGGGCAGCGTTGACCTTGTTCTGTTTGCGCACCATTGCAAGGCGCTCGCGAAAACTCTAGTTGTGAGACATGGTTGTGGTAGAGTCAAGGAAGGAGGGAGGAAGTTTGAGAAGGGGGGCATCCTCCATTCGGGGTAGGAACCCTATATTTATAGGCTTCGGTAGAAGGCCTCATCAAAGATTCCCTCATAAATACGCCTCAAACACGCTTTAATGACACGACCCTCGATTGGACTTTCTTTCCGAGCTTTAAACAAGCTCGAAAAGAGCGGGAATTGTGTACAACCTCGGGCTCGCGAGACGCCCTCAAGGTGCGAACATCAGAAGCTGGCAAGAGGTACTGATAGGCGAGTGGGACCACGTGGTCCACTCGCAGGAGGCGGGACGGGTGGTCTCTGCAGTGGTCGAGACACCCTTTTGAGACGCGAGTAGGCCCTTAAAGGCGAGAGGGCCCCATAGTGAAGGATGCCTGCGAGACGGCCAGGAGGGCTCGTCTCGCCGCTGGGTGCTTCCCTACTCGCAATATAGAAAGAAGGTCGTTTTGACAATTTTATACCCATCGGGGATTTTACTCTTCTACCCCGGGAAATTTTACCCTTTTGCCCTTAGTGGTCTGCATATAACTCTTCAGAACATTTGAGTTTGGCTGCTGGCAGACCCAACCAGGGGTATTTTGGTATTTTCAGGTCGGTTCAGTTTGATTATTGACAGTTCAAACTCAAAAAACTATAAATATGCCCATAGGAGTTCTTCACAAGCACTTTTTTTCTGGGATTTGAATAGTTTTCATGTGCTTTCTGAGGAGCTCCAATTCCAGCTTTTGGCTTTGGAGGGGAAGCTCTCAGAGATCTTCCGGGTAAGCGGTGGGACCTACCTGCTGAGGCTTTGGGTCGGTTTCTGGTCCTTCACAACCAGTCAGAGGTCAGAGCTTGGGACGAGTAGGTGTTGGTTACGCCCCTAATTTCGAACTTTTGTCGAAGTCAGATTTTGACTTCAACAACAATGACCTTTGATTCATTTGTTTACCCGCCTTCCGGCGGCGTTTGCCCAAAACGGAGCCCCGAAACGCCCAAACAAATAGAGCTTTAGGCTCCGTTTGGGGGGACTTTTTTTCACCGGTCAAGCGGCCATGACCGCATGAACCGGGACTTATTTAAGTCCCGGTTCATGCGGTCATGGCCGCTTGACCGTGAAAAAAAGTCCCCCCAACAGAGCCTTAGTCTTATTCCTCCCCGTTTCAGCACTTGGTTTTTTCAGTTCGGTTCGTCTCAATGAAGTTCAAAACTTGCATTTTCATTACGAGTCGCCATAACAAAGGTTTTTTCTTCTTCCATCAATTCTCATAAGCTCTTTTGCTTCCTACCAGGATGGTTTGTTGTTAGCACACAGAGAGCTGTCATCACTCATGGCATTCACGAGCTACCCTCAGTCATTCTTCACCGGCGACACAAAAAGAAGATATGCTGCATGCTCGACGCGGGCAACAGTTGTCCCGCAGCCATCGCTGGCACTTCCACGACTCCATTCAGAAGTCAGAACAAGAAGTATTGAAACCCCAAAGGCAGTTTTTTGGACTACAATCATATTGAAACAACTTGTAAAATTTATTGGTTTTTTCAAGATGTGAATAAATATGCTTATAATATTGGCCCAATTTATATCTAAAAATCGCCAAGATTTTGAAAATTTCAAAGCTGTTATACATCAGTAAAATAGCAGCGAGCCAAAAATAAAACTTTTTGCAAAAATAAAATAGAATAAAATAAAATAAAAACTGACGTTTGACTGGAGGAGCCGAGGAGAGAATAAAAATCAGAAACGTGCAACTTTTAACCCATTTAAGGCAATATCAACGCTGCGGCAAACCAAGTTCCATGACAAGATGTTTCCACTTTAAATACAAATTCAGAATCCCGCCGGAGAACCTCAAAAATATTTAATGATTTCTTACCTTGACCTTATAATGCTATGTAAATATGTAGTATAAAAACAGTTATTTTTATTAGCATTGCAGTTTTAGTTAGTTGCATAATATTTTTTTCTAATTTTTCTCGTCTTTTAGAAATATGTTAGGGCGCTGCTATCCGCGCCGCAGTTTTTGGCTATTCGCACCTTATTTTCTTCTAATTGTTTGTGACTTTTAGAAATACGTCTTGTACATGCATTTTTAGGAAAAGTGTCCAACACGAAAGTTGTAGATCTCGTCGAGATCTACAACTTTCGTGTTGGACACTTTTCCTAAAAATGCATGTACAGGGCGTACTTGGGAAATACGTCCTGATTTCGCGGCTTTTGGAAATACACTTTGTATATACATTTTTAGGAAAATTGTTCAACATGAAAGTTGTAGATATCGTCGAGTACGATATCTACAACTTCTCAACGATATCTACAACTTTGGTGTTGAACACCTTTCTTAAAAATGCATGTAAATAGCGTATTTTCAAAAGACACGAAAAATTAAGAGAAAGTGCGATGTGAATAGCCAAAATTGCGGTGCGTATAACAACGCCCATATGTTATACATGTATTTTTAGGAAAAGTGTTCAACACAAAAGTTGTACATCTCGTCGAGATCTACAACTTTCGTGTTGAACACTTTTCCTAAAAATGCATGTACAAGACGTACATTAGAAATACGCTCAGATTTCGCGTCTTTTAGAAATACGCCTTATACATGCATTTTTAGGAAAAGTGTTCCACACGAAAGTTGTAGTTCTCGTTTGTGTTGAACAATTTTCCTAAAAATGCATGTACAAGACATATTTTCAAAATATACGAGAAATTCGAAGAAAACGTTGTGTGATTAGCCAAAACTGTAGTGCTAATAACCACCTTAAAAAATATGATATAATATGCAACAATGCATTATTGCCCATTTGCTAGGTGTGTCACACTCACATACGCTTGATATGAGTGTTTGATAGGTGTCAAGCTCACATACACTTGATTTGATTGTTTGGTAGGTGTCAAATTGATTATTAGTCAAAATTTTAAGAACCGGACCAAAGATCGAACCGGTAGGTTCAAAGGTTCAAGGTTCGATCGGTTGGACCGATCGGATTGTGGTTAAACCGTAATTTTAGATAATAACATATTATATATGTTGAAGCCAAAATTGGCCTCTGTGGAGTTCGGGGTTACAAAAGAGGGGTGACCTCACACCTATTACACTCGGGGGAACGTCACGGACCGAAATCTTGGGAAACTAGGAACAGACCCTCGGCTCTAGCGTGGAGGTCCCACCACACACCCGGAAGGTCACAAGAGTACTTCCCCTCCCTCACCAATGGCTTAGCTGGGTACCTTGGAGAGCTCTCTCACTCAACCAAGCTGAAGCCTACGGAGGAGGAAGCCCAAAAAACCTCTGCCGCCAAAGGTACCAAAGGGGGTCTATTTATAGTTTTTGCAAGTCTATGGACCAAAATGACAGAAACACCCCTAGAACAAAAAGGTCTTGGGTCAATAGAAAACATCCACACCCGGGGGCAAAGAGGTAATTCCACCCCGAGGGTAAAACGGTAAAAACACGACCAAAAGAGGTCTAGGGGAAAAGGAGGCTAAATCATCCCCCTTACCTTCCCCGGACGCCTGAGGGGAGTGTGAAGGATCAAGCGCATAATCAACTGTTCCAAAAGCCCGGACTGTTAAAAAGGGTGTTACTTAATTTCTTAAATAAGTAGAAGAGCGTCACGGGTCAAGTGAAGGAACGCCGGACCCAACAATCCCCCCCCGACGTCCAACACAACCCGTCGGCTCAGAGGTGGAGTTACCACATGACCCACATGGCTCAGAGGTGGGGTTACCACATGGCCCACACAGCTCAGAGGTGGGGTTACCACATGGCTCACACGGCTCAGAGGTGGGGTTACCACATGTCCACGGTTGCACGGCTCAGAGGTGGGGTTACCACATGTCCACGGTTGCACGGCTCAGAGGTGGGGTTACCACATGTCCACGGTTGCCTGACCCGTTGGACCCACACAGGTAGAAGTGAAAAATCAGGATTTAATAGCGCCCCCCGGTCTTGAACCCATGACCTGCTCTGATACCAATTGAAGGATCAAGCGCATAACCAACTGTTCCAAAAGCCCGGACTATTGGAAAGGGTGCTACTTAATTTCTTTAATAAGTAGAAGAGCGTCATCGGTCAAGTGAAGGAACGTCAGACCCAACAGAGTGGGGGTCAAACCACCCCACTCCTCCACCTAGGGGCCGAGCGCAGGGGCGAATCCCAAAGAACTGGGGAGCAGGGGGCAGGGGCGAGACCCCGGCCCTGGCCGGTATCGCCCCGCCAAGCCGCGGGGCAAGGGCGAGACCCCGGCCTCGCCGGTCTCGCCCCGCCAGGACGCGGGGCAGGGGCGAGACCCCGGCCCTGGCCGGTCTCGCCCCGCCAGGCCACGGGGCAGGGGCGAGACCCCAGCCTCGACCGGTCTCCCCCCGCCAGGCCGCGGGGCAGGGGCGAGACCCCATCCCTGGCCGGTCTCGCCCTGCCAGGCCGCGGGGCAGGGGCGAGACCCCGGCCCTGGCCGGTCTCGCCCCGCCAGGCCGCGGGGCAGGGAAAAGACCCCGGCCTCGGCCGGTCTCGCCCCGCCAGGTCGCGAGGCAGGGGCGAGACCCGAGCCTCGACCGGTCTCGCCCATCCAGGCACATAACAGGCCGGGGCGGGTATCGGCAAACTTGTCGCGCCCTCCCCTCTTAGAAAAACAAAGCTGGTCTCGCGCTTGCCGAGGGACCCCACTCTGCGAATACGGGGTTGTACATGATCTCCGCTCTTTTTAAGGTTGGCACAAGCTCGGAAAGAAACATCCAACCCAATGTATTCGTTGAGTGACCCTCTTAGAGCCGGAAATACTCGACCTCCCCGAGGGGTCAACCTGTCATATCAGGTAGCGGGAGCCTGGGTGATGAGATGGCCTCGGGGTAAAATAGACTTGCCCCCCCCCCCCCCCCGATGGGTCAACCTGTCAAGCCAGCTAATGGGAGCCTGGGTGACGATACAGCATCATTGTAAAAAAGACTTCCCCCCCCAAGGTTCAACCTGTAAAGCCAGCTAATGAAAGCCTGGGTGACGAGACGACCTCGGGGTAAAAAACACTTGCCCCCCCCCCCCCCGAGGGGTCAACCTGTCAAGCCAGTTAATGGGAGACTCGGTGACGAGACGGCCTCGGGGTAAAAAATACTCAGGGTACTCGAGAGGTACCACCGACCCTGCCAGCTAGTGAGAGCTTGGCAGCGGGACCGTCTTGGAGCAAAACAAAATAAGGGCATCCACGAGAGGTACCACCGGCCCTGCCAGCTAGTGAGAGCCTGGCAGTGGGACCATCTCGGAGCAAAAAGAAACAGGGGCATCCACGAGAGGTACCACCGGCCCTGCCAGCTAGTGGGAGCCTGACAGCGGGACCGTCTCGGAGCAAAGAGAAACAGGGGCATCCACGAGAGGTACCACCGGCCCTGCCAGCTAGTGAGAGCCTGGCAGCGGGACCATCTCGGAGCAAAGAGAAACAGGGGCATCCACGAGAGGTACCACCGGCCCTTCCAGGTAGTGAGAGCCTGGCAGTGGGACCGTCTCGGAGCAAAGAGAAACATGGGCATCCACAAGAGGTACTACCGGCCCTGCCAGCTAGTGAGAGCTTGACAGCGGGATCATCTCGGAGCAAACAGAAACGGGGGCATCCACGAGAGGTACCACCAGCCTTGCCAGCTAGTGAGAGTCTGACAGCGGGACCGTCTCGGAGCAAAGAGAAATAGGGGCATCCACGAGAGGTACCACTGACCCTGCCAGCTAGTGAGAGCCTGACAGTGGGACCGTCTCGGAGCAAAAAGAAACAGGGGCATCTACGAGAGGTACCACCGGCCCTGCCAGCTAGTGAGAGCCTGACAGCGGGACCATCTCGAGGTGAGACCAACCCCACCCTCCGAGAGTTCAACATGTCCTGCCAGCTAGTGAGAGCTGGCAGCGGAATCCATCTCGAGGTGAGACCTACCCCACCCTCCGAGAGATCAACCTACCCTGCTAGCTAGTGAGAGCCTGGCAGCGGAATCCATCTCGATGTGAGATCTACCCCACCCTCCGAGAGATCAACCTGCCCTGCCAGCTAGTGAGAGCCTGGCAGCGGAATCCATCTCGAGGTGAGACCTACCCCACCATCCGACAGATCAACCTGCCCTACCAGCTAGTGAGAGCCTGGCAGCGGAATCCATCTCGAGGTGAATCCTACCCCACCCTCTGAGAGATCAACCTACCCTGCCAGCTAGTGAGAGCCTGGCAGTGGAATCCATCTCGTGGTGTGACCTACCCCACCCTCCGAGAGATCAACCTGCCCTGTCAGCTAGTGAGAGCCTGGTAGCGGAATCCATCTCGAGGTGAGACCTACCCCACCCTCCGAGAGATCAACCTGCCCTGCCAGTTAGTGAGAGCCTAGCAGCGGAATCCATCTCGAGGTGAGACCTACCCCACCCTTTGAGAGATCAACCTGCCCTGCCAGCTAGTGAGAGCCTAGCAGCGGAATCCATCTTGAGGTGAGACCTACCCCACCCTCCGAGAGATCAACCTACACTGTCAGCTAGTGGGAGTCTGGCAGCGGAATCCATCTCGAGGTGAGACAATTGGGCATCCACGAGAGGTACCACCGGCCCTGCCCAGCTAGTGAGAGCCTTGGCAGCGGGACCATCTCGGAGCAAAAGGACTAGGCATCTCCAATCAAACCTTATCAAATCCAACATCCTCAAACGAGGAAATATGGGTTACATGGTCCCCTGACTCAGTTGGTTAGTGGTAGAGCTTGTTACAAGACAAGAAAAAGGAAAAAAACTCCACCAAGCGAGGCATGCTCAGGGGACCTGGGCATGATGGTCGTCTTCCGCTTCCTTCTCGTCGGACACTTCCAA